>OX451738.1:125511025-126711025 GCA_948472305.1 Vicia faba
TCATTTTTATTTAATTAATCAATCTAGGTTTTTAGGTTTTTAGGTTTTTAATTTAATTAATTAATTTTTTTAATTAAAATTAATTAGGTTTTTAGGGTTAATCATCATTAAAATCTTTTTATCAAAAAATCACTAAAAACCTTTTCGAATTCTGTTGTACCCCAAAATTTGCCCTCTCACTTATCAAGAATTTGCTCACAAGATCTTTTTGACTCAAGACTGCATTAGGGATTGATCAGCTCAAGACACCTCCTTAAGCACTATTGACCAAAATTAGGGTTTGAGTTTGCACAAGGATTTTTGTACTTCCAATGCCCCATATGACTTTCATGGATCATTATGAACCCCTAAGATTACTCATGTCAAATTTCAATCCTTGGATCAGATTTTTTATCAGTCAATTGAGCAGTTGACCTAAAAATCAACTATATTGGGGAAAAAGTCAACTATAGCCAATTTACAGTCAAACTTCATAATTTTTTATACACATCAACATTTTAAACTCATATGCATCATTTGACCAAGTTTGGACCACAACTCCTCAAGAAATTGGATCAAATCTCCAAAAGGGCAAAATGGTCAAAATTAGGGTTTTGACTGGGAAAAGGGCAATTTCTGGTTTTTGACCTAGCAAATGGTCAATTGGTTTAAGGAATTATCTCAAGAGTCCAATTGCATCATTTTGACCTAATGACATGGTTCAAAACATTGCAAGTCCATTGGATTGACAGATGAATTTTGCAGTCAACTGTATACTGAAAAGTCAAACTTTGACTTTTTGGTCAAATTCAAGTGCCAAAGATTATAATTCATCAAAACATGTCAAAATATGAAACTTATTCATCAAGAAATCAAAAAGTCAAGATTTTATTTTGAAAAGTCAAAATTTCTAAACTTAGAATTCTAAGTGTTGAAAATTCATGTTTTTTCATAACTTTGAGCCAAAATTTCACCATGATACAAGATGATTCAAGAGAAACTTCCAACATGAAAGATGTAGATCTCCATGAAATCTACAACTTTTCTTTAAACAACTCCTTCCAAAAATGCTTTGATCTCAAGTTATAATTTTCTGAACATAGGGTCATGAAACTAAACACTTAGTGAAATTTTGCCCTAATTTGGCCAGGATTTTGACCTAACTTCATGGCACTTTTTCATATAGTTTCAAGGGGAATCTTTAAAAGGAATTCAAATATGGGTTGTATAGAACATTTCAAGCTTTAAAAAATGTCCAAGAACTCCTTGAGATCATTCTTGAGTAGGGAGAATCGAAGAGATGAAGTTAGGGTTTTGTCACTTGAATTACAAGTCATTTTTGATGAACACATGATCCAAATCCATAGCCATGCTGCATAATCCTCACTTTGCAGGCCTCAAACTTGTTTTTCACTCCATAATTAATGGTTTACACAATATATTATGCCCTTATCCAAGTGTTTCAAGCTTTGTCCAAATCAATTTGCCATTTTAGGGAGAAAGTAACATATCCATTCTTATAAAGCAAGCTTTATGCACAAAGTCAGCTTCTTGAGCTCCCAACTTGTTTTCCTTGATTACACTCCATCCACAAAGTTAAAAGGATTGTGTTTAAATTTTTTAACAACTATATGAACCAAGTACAAGGCATGGAAACTTGAATTTCTCAAAAAAATCAGATGTTATGCATAAACATGTAAATTTGAATTCTGATCAACTAGAGCACTCCAAACTTGTTGCTTATAAATAGAGTCACTATTTGTGAGCTAGAGAATGAGCTTGAACACCATGAAATACACCAAAACTCTCTCAAATCAAAAATTTCACAAAAACTCTATTGTTGCACAGTTTCTGACCTTGAACATCAAACTCACATTTCCCTCGTGCGTTCCTTGGCCTTTTAGTTTCTAAAGCTTCCTTACATCAAGTGTAACTTATCCATGTACTTGTTTCATTTCTGTAATATCATTTACCCTATCTTCTATAACCAAAAATAGAGCATTTCACATTGACTTCTCTAAGTCATTTCAGCCACCCTCAACTCAAACAAACCATTGCATTAGCTTTCTAGGACCTCAAGGAAGCTAACCTGATCATCACCATCACTTGAAACAAGCTCAAACTCCAAACACGATTTGCAGTTTTGAGGTATGTTTTCTCAACTTGGAACTCTTCATACAGGCATCATCAATAGTTTATTTGTGAATAAACCATGTAGATATCATTGCCCTGAAGCTAACCATATCCATAGTTTCCATTAATTTTGCTTGAGCTTAGAGAATTTTGAAACTGAAATTTCTGAAATTTTTAGGGTTCAGATTAGGTTCATTAAAATTCTTGCTTATCTTTGATCTATAGTTTTAATACTTTACATTTCTGGAATCTTGAGAAAATTTACTACAAGTTTCATGTTTACAGTTTTCATTTTTGATGATAAATTAGCAAGTTACAGTTGGTCTGGCTGGAGGTTAAAGATGAAGTCTTCAGAACACGTTTTGCCTTACATATTTATTATTTCATTTGTATTAACAGATGTATAGACACCCCAGTGGTAGAAGCGTGCGTCTGTAACCTATGGGACCTGGATTCGAGCCCCAGTGGTTCCCTTTTTCATTTTTTCACATTTTTCTGACTTTGGTTGTTTTATTTTGGCAGGCGCTGGGCACCTTTGGGCCTGGCTTGTTTTTTTGTTTTTTCTCACTAACCTCCCTGCTGACTAATGGCACCCCTGGCCCAAGTTTGTTTTTTTGTTTTAATTATTTTATTTTATTTTCTTAAATATATTTTCTAAAATACTGAAGAAAAAAAATTCATAAAATACAAAAATGATATATTTACTTTTTGAATTAATTTATCTTATTTTTCACACAAAAAAATATTTTTATTAATTTTACTTTATCTATTTTTTTGTTTATTTTCTTGTAAATAAATAAAATTAGGTTATTAGTTATTTTCTTTCATATTAATTTAAATACATTATTTTTGATATAAAAAGGACTAAAAATATTTTATAATACTATAAATATTTTTAAAGATAAAAATACTAAAAATACTTTTCTTAAACTTATTTTCTTTTGATTAATTAATAGAATTAGGGTTTTCATTTAAATTTTTTTCTTAATAAATTCAAACTTAATTAACTATTTTCTTTATTTAATTAGGTTAAGACAAAATATTTTTTTCATGAAAACTAAACAAAATTCATTTTTCTCTACATTTTGCATCCTTGTACGTTTGTTCATTTTTATAATTTGTATTTATTTAATTCCTTGTATATTCATACCAATTCAATATGGTTGTAATAGACTAGTTAGGTTTAAATTATTGCAATCCCCATTCAATTTGTACACCCCTCCCCACAAATGATGTAATAGCGTAATAACTTTAAATTTCACAATTTATCGCTTTTATATAACATGCTAGTAATTAGGGTTTGTATGAAAAGACTAAAACCAATTATTAGAAAACTCTAATTCAAGACAAAAACAAGCATTAAAACAATACACTTGCACACAAGCACCCCTAGGGTTATACCACTTGGTTTCCTTATACAAAATGGCCATATTACGCATGTGAGGTATCTTGGCAAAAACAAGCAAATACAAGATCATAGTCCCTCGATGACGCTATCTATGTTTCCTTACAAATGATCTTAGTCCCTAAAAAATAATGCTAAGATACCTTGCAATATTGCTAATCATGGTTATACGATGACCCACGCCCGTCCCGTTTACATGCAAAGATAGGGTTGCTTACTAAATCAATGGTAAGACAACAATGTCAAAGGAAAAGGAAAATGAACAAGAAAGACTTTTGAGTAGGTAGAATGCTCCTAATTACTTGCTCAATTTCAAACAAACATCCTTGCTATTTTTAAAATAAACACCTACACTTTTCAAAACATCTTACAAACTTGGAAACATTTTCAAAAGATCAACATCTTTGTATACATTCTTACGAACGAGAATCATTACAAAGATTGCCTAAATAATTGCCTCTTTACAAAATACTTTAAAAAAACCACACAAAGCACAATTTCAAACAAAAAGCAAGTGATCTAGCAAGTAACTAAGAGCCCATGGAAAACCATGGATGAAAAGGGTGCTAATACCATTCCTTTTCATAATCTACCCCCCGAACTCAAGAAATAATCTCAAAGGTGTTTTCTGTGCTTTTTCACCTTTCCTTATGGATAAAAGAAAAGTTGGTGGCGACTCTTGCTAACCGCAACATTTGCGATAAAACGCAAAACCCTCAAGTCAATTCTCCCACCGTATCACAGAACTGGCGACACTACTGGGGATAATTCTAAAAGTGGGGTTACCTTAGGGCTAGATCACATTTACTTGCTTTCATTGTTTGACTTACATGTTTTAAATTATGGTTCTTTGTTTGGGTTTGAATCCTCTACCCGGATTTCGGATACAATATAGGTAAGTAGCAATACATTGTGAAAACTGTGCGGGGTATACTGACATGGTCTAAGCAATAACTATGTAAGTGCGACATATTTGTGGGTACCGGTAGCCTTTGAGTTAATCAAAGAGAATATGGGGCCGATGAGTGATGTCATGAAGCACTAATGAACTTTTAGAACCTTTACTTTACCAACTTGGCCTTTAGGATGTAGTGAGATGATCGGCTTTGGTGCAGTCCAAAGTTGGTAGATACTCGATACTACACTCATTGAGGTTTGGTTTCTTGGGATATTTTGGTCGCCATTAAAGAGGCTTGTGCTGAAACAATGACCAAGGAAACAAACCAGTGATATTGAGCTCCTTAGAACCGAGTTACTATTACTAGGACAGGTTTGAGCCAACTTAACTTCAAGAGGGTACTTACCTATGAGACCCCATGCAAGCCTAAAACTAAGAACTTGTTTGCTTTGCTTGTACATACATACCAATACATAACATCATGAACATCATAACATCATACACATTCACTAACCATTTCAAGGATTTTGGATTGATCTTTGTTCTTGTTTTGTAGGACATGGATTCTCTTCGTAGGAAAACTATATAAGTCAACCTTGTAAGGATCCCTCCACAACTTAAGGAGTTAGCTTCGAGGATTCTTGAAAATTCTCCATTCACCGAGAGACATGGTTTCCTACTAAACTTGGTCACCTCCAACACAGATGAGGACATGGTGAAAGTGCTCTTTCAGTTCTTTGATCCTTTACACCATTGCTCTTTCAGTTCGTTGATGACGCTCAAACATTCAGACATTCATTGGTGCTCCCGATCCATAGAGAATGTTACTATTGTCGACTGTTATGGAGAATTTCCTAATGTCCCTTTACTTGGCATTAGGGGAGGTATCACCTACAACCCCTGCTTAGCCTTAAGACTGTTTGGTTATGCCCGAAGGGATAGCCCGCACGAGATGATGATTCAAGGTTTGGTATTTGACTATGACAACAGCGGTCAAGGTTTTCGCCAGAGATTTATCCAAGCTTGGAGGATGTTGAATAAGGTAGATAGCAAGACTTTGGGTCATAAAAATTCCACCCCTCTTGAGCCTTACCTCAAATGGGTACGAACTCGTGCTCAAAGTCTTATGATGCCTTACCCTTCCATTCTCTCAGTAATCATTGAGCCTGTCATGGAAGGAGATGTCCCATACACAATCCGACATCCTGACATGCCCACCTCTCTTGAAGACCTACAAAGGGATTAGATACAACTCAAGGGGGAGCGAGATACTTTCGAAGCCCAATTCTACGCAAGCGAGAAGAAGCTTTTGGAACTCACTAGGATACTTCATGAAGAGCAGACTCTGAATGCTTACATTGCACCAAAGAGGATGCAAATTACCTTTTTATCTTAGAGTTTTTTGTATTATTTTGCCCAAGAAGGCATTGATGTACTCAAAAGCTTTAATTTATTAATATAACGCGTGTTTCCTTTTTGTCTAAAACAAATTTGAATCTTAAAATCCTTGAAATCATTGCATATGCATTTACCATCATAACATAAGCAGGTTTCTTGCAACAAGTCTCCTCATCTCTCTACTGTTTATTTCAGTAAGATGGATCTCGAGAAAACAGTGAAGGACCTCCAAGCTCAGAATGCCCAGTTTCAACAGTTGTTCTTAACTCTGGCCAAAGGACAAAAAGAGTTGAAGACCTTGCTGGTTGAAGAGAAGAAAAATAAAACAAAGAAAATAACCAGAGTTCTAAACATGGGAAGAAGATTCCACGGGCAGACAAGAAGGACCCTAGACTTTGCAACGACATCCGGTGAAAGAGACAATCAAGATGGGAAAGGCAAAGAAACAATTGTCCCGTCAGAATCAGAATCAGAAGAGGAAGAGGAAGAGGAAGACTATTCTGAAAGCTAATGACAAGTATAAACCTCTCGAAGAGCGGTTGAGTGTAATGGAAATCCAAAAAGTGCCTGGCTTGGACTTTGAGGAATTGGGTTTAGTGTCGGAGATTGTCATTCCTCCAAAATTCAAAGCATCTGTGTTCGCCAAGTATGACGGAGTTTCATTCCCTAAAATGTATCTCCGATCCTATGTAAGGAAAATCCATCCCCATATCGCTGACAAGGATCTATGGGTACACTTCTTCCAAGATAGTCTGTCTGGAACTCAACTTGATTGGTTTTATCAGTTAGAAAGAGCCGATGTTCATAACTGGGAAGATCTTGCTGCAGCCTTTTATAAACAATAACAATACAACGCTGATCTTGCGCCTACCCGTACTCAAGTCCAGAGTATGGCCATGGTTTCCAATGAAGGCCTCAAGGACTATGCACAAAAATGGAGGTACTTGGTAGGGAGAGTCTAGCCTCCCCTATCTGAAAGAGAGTTAGTTGTTATGTTCTTAAGCACCTTGTCTGGTCCCTTCTTCAATCACTTAATTGGAAGTTCATCGGCAGGTTTTATCTAACTAATATTGACCGGAGAAAGGGTGGAAGTCGAAATAAAGAATGGGAAGATTCAGAAAGATGCATCCTTTGCTGCTGTAAGGAAACCATTAATTGGAAAGAAGGAAGTGGTTGTTGTTTATCCTCAGAGAAATCAAGATAGGGCCAAACTTCGTCCAATGGTGGGGGCTGTTATGATTCCTAAACCTGCGCCTGATCAGCAAAGAAAAAACCAACCAAGTATGGAAATACCAGTCCGACAATTCACCAGAATTAACATGACCCTATCTCAAGTATTTCCACATCTGTTAAGATCCAACCTAGTGACCTTGAAAGAAGCTCCAAAGAATCCTAACACAACATCTCCTCACTATTATCCTAATGCCCACTGTGCATACCACTCTAAGAGTCCCGTCCATGACACTAACAACTGTTGGGCTCTAAAGAACAAAGTACAAGACCTCATTGAAGCCAAAGAGATTGAATTTGATGCGCCCGAAAAGCCAAATGTCATTTCTGCCCCTATGCACATACATGGCCATACTACCAACGCCATTGAAGAAGATATGTTTGTTACTTCAGATGATGAACTTGTGACCCCACTCCTGATTATCAAAAAGAATTTGTTGATTGTCGGTGTATTCCCAGGCTATGATAAAGGCTGTCATTTCTGTTTGTCCTTACCAACCAGCTGTCCTTTGTTGAAAGCAGGCGTTCAATGCCTAATAGATAACAAGGAAATTTTTTTTGAAAAGACTTCTGTTCCACCTGTTCCTTTTAATGATGTTTCTATCATTACCATTTATGCCAATTCTTCTAAGGTCTCCACCAAAAGACCCGTTAGAATTACATCAGTTCCAAAAGCAGCTCATTTGATAATTACAATGTCTGGACCAGTCCCGTATTCGTCAGACAAAACCTCACCATGGAATTATGGAGGGGATGTCTACTACCACGACATCAAGCAAGACTGGCCATCCTCCGAAGATTCAAGTTCTGAGAAATTTGACTCTGATATCATTATTATTGCAGGGACTAGCAAGATTACCCGAAGCGGAAGGATATTCTCTCCAGAAATTGCTCCCCCAAAAGCAGTTTCTGGACCCGTAATCATTCTTGTTGTTACTCCTCCAAAAGTTGTTCCCAGTCCTACAATCATCCCCACCAATACTCCAACTGACAAAGTTGTTACAATCCCTACTACCACTCCTACTGAAATTCCTACTTCGAGTTAACGGAGACTCGAGGTAAAAGTATTTTGATTGAGCCTGTCTGGATGAAGGAACAATCATTGGCTATCCTTGAGACCTCCCGGAAAGAGATGGAAGAAATTCTAAAGATCATAAAAAGAAGCGACTACGATGTAGTTGACCAACTGGGGCAAACTCCATCCAAAATGTCCATGTTGGCTTTACTACTATGTTCCAAGGCACATGCAAAAGCCTTGGTAAAATTCCTGAAAACTGCCCATGTACCCTAAGAAACATCTGCCAATCAGTTCCAAGACTACGTAGCCAGCTTAATTGTGGATAATGGTCTATGTTTTTTGGATGTTGATTTAATTCCAAGAGGGAGGAAGCATAATAAGGCCTTGTATGTATCAGTTGAATGCAGGGGCACAACCTTGGCTCATGTATTGGTCGACATTGGCTCATCTCTGAATGTATTGCCTAAAAAGGCTCTTGATAGGCTTGACTGTGAGGGGTTGACATTGAAACCAAGCAACATAGTAGTGAAGGCTTTTGACGACTCAAAAAGGATGGTGCATGGGGAAGTGGATATCCCCATAAAGGTTGGAACCCAAACATTTGATTCAACTTTTTATGTAATGGACATCCGCCCTTCATACTCCTGCTTGCTAGGCCGACCATGGATCCACAATGCTGGTGCTGTTACTTCTACGTTGCACCAAATGTTGAAATATCCAATTCAAGGGAAGATTATCACGGTTCATGGAGAAGAAGAGTATATGATCATCCATCTCAATTCCTTCAGATATGTGGAATTAGATGGTGAATTTATTGAAACTCCATTCCAACACTTTGAAGAAGTCCCGCAAGACGTGGCAGTGACCAAGGATGTGTCTCCAATTCCCAATATTACAAGGCCTCCACTCAGGATGTCATCTTTGAAGGATGCCAAGGCAGTGATAGAAGAAGGTGGGTGCACTATTTGGGGACAACTCCCAGATATCCCATACAAATCTGATAAGTTTGGCCTAGGTTTCATTTCAAGTGCTCAGAAGGTTGTACGCCGCGCTCGTGCTGGAGGACCACCCTTGAAGATCAGCAACCGTGAAGTCGACACGGTAGGGGATGATGAATATGGTTGTGTTGTACCCCAAAATTTCCCCTCTCAATTATCAAGGCCTTTCTCACAAGGATTCTCAAGGTTCAAGCTTGCACGAGTACTTTGGATTTTTCTAGTACCAAAATTAAAAAGAAACTGACAAAAATGGAGAAAACAGATAAAAATAACATTTTGACAAATTTGGAGGAAAAACAGGTCTCCTTCTATTCAGCACCCTTCGATTGACTCTTGGCCTCCTTAGATTTCTCAAAGTGGTTGCTAGCGTGCCTCTTTCGCCTGGGCAGGTGAATTCTTGTTGCAAGTTTCGTTTGTGTCTTTTGCTGCCTGCATGCTTTCAATCGAAGGCCATGACCTACTGGTCACATGTACCCCCTGCAAGGCAAGTCTTCGTTTGGGCACTCACCTTCTGTGTGCCTGTATGAAAACTTCAGTTGAGCAAGAGCCTCCTTCGAATGCAACTTGGATTACATCCTTCGTTTTGGGCAAGAGCCTCCTTCGAATGCAACTTGGGTACATCCTTCGTTTGGATTGGAAACATCCTTCGAATGCAACTTAGGTACATCCTTCGTTTGCATTTGAAACCTCCTTCGATTCAGCCTTTTGATTGGACAAGTGTGTTGCCTACATGGTTGCAATCAAAGGCCATGACATGTTGGCCACACATGTCCCCTGTAAGGAAACCTTTTCGATTCACCAAGCGTGCTGCTTGTAAAGCCTACTTCGATTTAGACAAGTTTACTGCCTACAAGCCTGCTTCGACTGGACAAGTTTGCTGCCTGCATGCTTGCTTCGTTTGGACAAGTTTCGATGGGACAAAGTAACCATCTCTATGCATTCCTTCAAATCCACTTTCACCAAGGGCCTCTTGCATTACTTTGCTGCATACAAGCTTCGTTTGATCCAAGAAGTGTCTTCATACAAGATGTGACTAAGTTCTTGCTTCCCTTGAAAAAGCGCCCTTCAATTCAGAAGCCAGGAACTCCCCTCACGCTAAAAGGAAATGAATCCCTTTATGTTTGTTTCAAAACATGCTTCGATTGGGCAACATGCTTCCTTCGAACACGAGCTTTCGATTGGGCAATATGTTTGTTTTGATCCAAGCTTCGACTGGGCATTAGCTTCCTTCGAGTAAGTTTGTTTTGACCACAAGCCTCGACTGAGGCAAAGGCTTCCTTCGAACAGGTGTGCTTCGATCTCACTCTTGCATTCGACACAAGACCAAATCTCGTTTTCCAGGCTATGTTGCTTCCAAGTCTTTACATAATCAGAGGGAGTGCTTTAGTCACAAAATCAGCTTTCAACCTGATTTTGATCTGAGCACAAGCAAGGCCAGAAGCATAAGTCAATAATCTTCTAAAAGCTTCTTTCAATTCAGATGTTAATAACCTTCTGAAAAGGTCCATTCGAAGAACACACAGTTGGTCCATTCGAAGGACACACAGCTGGTGAAAACGAATGTCGTGTTGTCCTAGTCTGGTCGAAAGGTGTAGAAAGATGGAGGATTCGACTCAAAAGATCAAGTTGAACATTCAGACCCATAGGCTAGGCCACATGTCTTCCCTTTTTAGGCCTTTACCCATTTGTTGTCTAAGACCACTTGCACTTAATAGCACAGTACTACCTTTTAGAAAAGTCTGTCTTGAGCCTTGCGCTTATTTTCCTTCAGAAGGAAGCAACCCATCTGAACCGTTCATCTTGCTTTTGTGGCACAAGTGGACATTTACTTTCCAGCTGGGCCTTATTTTATTATTTTTGCTCCCCAAGCCAACCCATCTGAACCGTTCATCTTGCTTTTGTGGCACAAGTGGACATTTACTTTCCAGTTGGGCCTTATTTTATTATTTTTGTTCCCCAAGCTTCCCAAAAGATTTTCTCTATAAATAGAGAGTTCATTTGCACAAAGAGAAAAAAGAGGAAAAAGAGGGAGGAGAACGTATCTTCAAAATTCTCACACACCACAAAATTCTCAAACACCATAAAGCTCTCAAACACTTAAACACTCATCAAACACATACCCAGAATCCAAACACTTATCCCCTCAGAATCTGAAACATCCCTACACCTTGTTACCCTTTGAATCCAGTAGGAAGAACCTCATACTTGTTTCTTCTCTTTCAGATCCAGTATCAAAGACATAACCCCTGGTTCCTCCCTTCGAATCCAGAAGCATTCAAGGAAACCACTTAAAGGCCCAGCACACGTTCCAGCCTCAAGCAAGGTAAGTCATTCTTAACCTTGAACCTTTCATTTCATGACATAACATGTAAATAATCTTTTCATTTGTTTCAAGCATGTATATATCATTGTTCCTTTGGTTTCCCCCTTTTTAACATGTTTTTTTAGTTAACCCTTTTGTTTTGCTTTCTGTTTACCTGAACTAGCTTTAACTATTAAACTGTTTGCAAGATAAATACTAGCATGGCCTCAGGCCATGTTTCAATTTAAGTGTTTTAAATGAAAGAAACAGGAGACAGGAACATGAAACGAAGCCTTTGGTTTCGACACTGACTTCCAGGCCCATCCAGAGACACGCCCACACTGATTTCACTGGCCCAATCGAAGAAGGCAACAAGGCAGAAAGGCCCAGCCAGAGGCACACTTGCACTAAGTCCAGGCTCAGACGAAAGGCACTCCCATGCTGGTGCCAGCCTCCAATCGAAGTACATGACCTAACTGGTGCCAAAGCCCAATCGAAGGCCATGACCTCACTGGTGCGAACTCCCAATCGAAGGAAGCCTAGAAATGAAAATCGAAGGTTGCTCCTTCCCAAATCGAAGGAGCTCATTTTTCTTCTTTTTTATCTTATTTTTTCCTTTATATTCTTCTGCACTTCAATATGGTTGTAATAGTGTAGGATATTTATTTGCTACATTTTTATTGCTTTATACAAATGCTAGTAAATAGGCGTGTATGGCAAGATAAAATCAACAAGTAGACAACCCAAAAATCAAAGACAAAAATGCATGTAATCAAGCACACTTGCACACATGCACCCTTAAGGAAATTCCACTGGTTGCCTTATAAAAATGGCCATGTTATGCATGTGGGATGTCTTAGCACAAGTGAATTGAAAAAAGATCATAGTCCCTCGATGACGCTATCAAAGTTGCCTTTCAAAAAGATCTTAGTCCCTACAGAAAAGTGCTAAGTCATTTCACAACATTGTTATCATGGTCATACGATGACCCGTTCCTGTCCCGTAAACATCCTAACACAAGGTTGTTCACCAAATACAATGGTGAAACAACACTATTTAAAGGGTTAAAAACATAAGAAAGATCTTTGAGTAAAATATAGGGTAGACAACTCTTAGTTACTTGATCAAAAATCTTGCAAAACATCCTTGCTATTTTTCAAAACACACTCCACAACACAATTTCAAAACAACTTTCAAAACATTGAAAACCTTTCAAAAAGACATACACCTCTGTATACATTCAAACAAGAATCATTACAAAGGTTGCCTAGACAAGGCATCTTTTTTTTAAAAAACATTTTCAAAACCGCACACACAAAGCATCATTTCAAACAATTGAAAAGAAAAGGCAAGTGATCTAAAACAAGTAACTAAGAGACCATGGATAACCATGGATGAAAAGGGTGCTAGCACCTTCCCTTTTCATAATCTACCCCCCGAACCCACGAAAACACCTCAAAGGTCTTTCTTGTGATTTTTGACCTTTCCTTAGGATAAAATAAAAAGTCGGTGGCGACTCTTGCTAAACCGAAACATTTGCGAACACAAAACGCAAAATCCCAAGTCAGTTCTCTCACCGTATCACAGAACTGGCGACTTTGTTGGGGAATAATTCTAAAAGTGGGGTTACCTTAGGATTAGATCACTATGTTTTCAATTGTATGCTTTAAATTTTATGGGCTTGTATCGGAGTTCTATAGATCCTAACCCGGATCTGGGGATACCCTTTAGGTAAGTAGAAATAAACTGTGAGGGATCTGTCCAGCGTAGACCGACACGGATGAAGAAGTAGCTACGTTGGTGTGACACCTTGGTCTGTACAGATATCCCTTGTGTTGGAACGAGGAGAATATGGGTCTTCTAAGGAGTCATTAAACACCAACTGACCTTAGAACCTTAAATTGACCAACTTGGCCATAGAACAGTAGCAGTATGCTACACTCATTGATACTAAACTCTCGTGATGATTCCAGCCGCAAGAAAAGGTTGCTAAACTGGAATTATGACCGATTGAGGGTAGTCAGTGATATTGAGATCCTCTAGAACCCGGTTACTATTTTTAGGACAGGTCTTAACCAACTGAACTGAAAAAGGGTAGTACCTAAGCTTCATGCCAGCCTGAAATCTAAGGGCTCTTTTGTGTGACTTGTGTGCCTTTACCATGTTTGCCTTTTGTAAATACTTGTGGTGTGCCTTTACCATGACATCATAACATCATAACATTGCATATATCTTGCATAAGGACTAACCTATTTCAAAGACAAGAGGGTTTCATCTTTGCTCTGTTTTGTAGGACATCATGATGCCCATGCGTAGAAATACTATCCGGATCAACTTTGTTCAAGTACCTACTTTGCTTAAAGAGTTGGTTGTCAGGATTCCAGACACTACTTCCTTCATCAGGAGGCATGGTTCTCTTCTCAGTTTAGTCACCTCAAAATTGGACGAACAAATGATGAGCGTCTTGGTCCAGTTTTATGATCTGCTATACCATTGCTTCACCTTTCAAGACTTCCAGCTGGTCCCTACCCTAGAAGAATTCTCTGAGTTGCTCGGTATCTCTGTTTTGGGGCAGACTCCATTTACTGGTTGGGAAAAGACTCTTAAGCCCGAAGAAATTGCTGCAGCCCTTCACTTGACCAAAGAAGAGGTAATGGCTAACTGGGAGACTAGAAGTGGAGCTAAGGGTTTTTTGGCTAAGTTTCTGGTTGACAAAGCTAATTACTTCTGGGATAGCTTAGACTTCAAGGCGTACGAGGACATTCTGGCTCTCTTGATTTATGGTCTGGTATTATTTCCAAATCCTGACACTTTTGTTGATGTTAATGCCATAAAGATCTTCATCTCTCGGAACCCTGTACCCACTCTCTTGGGTGATACCCTTCATCAACTCTATGCTCGTACTACCTGAAAGCGGGGAACTTTGATGTGATGTGCTCCTTTATTATCGAGGTGGTTTATTTTGCACCTCCCTAAGTCCGTACTGAAGAACAAAGAAGGAATGGGCTGGGCTTGTAGAGTAATGTCTCTTACTAATAATGACATTATCTGGACTCTCAAAGGCTTGGATGAGGTGACTGTCATTGATCGTTGTGGAGAGTATCCTAATGTTCCATTAATCGGAACCCATGGAGGAATCTCTTATAACCCCTGTTTAGCTCTCTGTCAGTTTGGAAGAGCCAGAAGAGAAGGGCCTCATGAGATGTTGATACCTCATATCATCTTTGATTTTCAGGGAGATAGCGACGGGTTGTGTCGTAGATTCATTAGGGCTTGGGATAGAGTTCACCAATCTGACCCACATGAGTTGGGACCAAAGACTTCTCTTCCAATGGGGCCATATCTCAGATGGGTCCGCATCCGTGCCCAGAAGTTAGGTATGCCATATGAAGATGTCAGGCCTGTTACTCTTGAAGTTGCTGATAAAGACGGGGTTCTTCCAACTACTCTCCATCCTCATATGCCCACTGATATTGGCGCACTGAAGAGGTCTTGGATGCAACTGCGGGAAGAACAGGATTCTTATCGGGAGAGGTTCAATGAACAAGAACAGAAGATCCAGAAGCTGACTAAGCAACTGGAAAATGAGTGGATCCTGAATGATTATGTATGCACTGAGAAGAAGAGACCATGGGGGCATTGATGGACCTTTGATGTTTTCTTTTACAGTTTTTATTTACTTTTCAGTATTTCCATTCTTGTAACGTCTAAGGGAAATTTGTTGAACAATTTAAATTCTGAAGTAAAATCTAATAAAGTGTGTTTCCTTTCTTGTTTACAAATTTGAATCCTGATTGTCTTTGAAATCATAAATCATACACATTTCATCTCATGCACTTCATAAACAGGTACCCTTTTACAGGTCTCTTATCTTCTTCGCTGTTTATTTCAGCAATCATCATGTCTACTGAATCTTCCACTGAGCAAGCTATCAAGGCCCTCCAGGCCCAGAATGCCCAGTTTCAAGAGCTGTTCATGAATCTGGCTAAGGGTCAACAGGACCTGAAGACCTTGATTCTAAAAGAGAAAAAGAAGAAGAAGAAGAGGACCATCCTGTTCAACACTGGACGCAGGTTTGGAAACGGGCTGCAGAATGAAGTTGATCTGACCACCTCATCTGGGGGGAAGGATAGTCCACGAGAAAGTAGGGCTCCTAGCCCTATGGTCTCCGACAACGAGACAGACTATGATGAAGAACAGTATCCTCCTGCTGGGGATAAGTATAAAAAGTTGGAAGACCGTTTGAGCGCTATGGAAATACAGAAGGTGCCCGGTCTTGACTTCAGAGATCTAGGTCTATCATCCGGGGTGGTGATTTCCCATAAGTTCAAGGCACCTGCCTTTTCCAAGTATGACGGAGATTCCTGTCCAAAGCTGCACCCCCGGTCATATGTGAGGAAGATCCAACCTTACACTGCTGATAAGAACTTGTGGATCCATTTCTTTCAAGACAGTCTTTCGGGGACTCAGCTTGAGTGATTCTATCAGTTGGACGGAGCCAGTATCCGCAGCTGGGAGGATTTGGCTACTGCGTTCTATAGGCAGTATTAGTATAACTCCGACCTCGCCCCTACGCGTACCCAACTCCAGGGTATGTCAATAGGGACGGGTGAAGGATTTAAAGAGTATGCTCAAAAATGGAGAGACCTTTCCGGAAGGGTGCAACCACCTTTAGCTGATCGTGAACTTATTGATATGTTTTTGGGGACCCTGTTTGGTCCATTCTTTAACCATTTGATTGGAAGCTCTTCAGCCGGGTTTACAGACCTTATCTTGACTGGTGAGAGGATTGAAGCTGGTATTAAAGCTGGGAAGATACAGAAGGGTGCCTCATCGAGCACCAAGAAGAAACCATTTAAGAAAGAGTCCAGTGCTGTCTACAGTTCAAGAAGATAGAATAAACCTAAACACCGCCAAGCTGTCAATGCGGTTGTTATTTCAAAACCTGCTGGTACTCCTCAACATCACAGCCAACAAAGATACGAGAGACCTCGAAGGCAATTCACTCTTCTCAGCATGACTTTGTCTCAGATTCTGCCACAGTTACTGAAGACCAATCTGGTGACTATAAAAGAAGCTCCAAAGAATTCAAATAAAATGTCACCAAGATATAACCCTAATGCCCGCTGCACTTTTCACTCTGATAGCCCGGGGCATAATACAGATGATTGTTGGGTTTTGAGGAACAGGGTGCAATACCTAATTGATGTAAAGGAGATTGATTTTGAGGCACCCGAGAGGCCTAATGTTGTGACTTCTCCCATGCCCAAACATGGAGTAAGTTCTGTAGAGGAAGACTTGTTTGTAGTTTCCGTGGATGATATTGTTACCCCTCTGATGACTGTCAAGAAGAACCTGTTGCTAACCGGTTTATTTTCGGGCTGTGGCGAAGATTGCCATACGTGTTCTGTGTTACATACTGGTTGCCCATTGCTGAAGTCAGGTATCCAAAGCCTGATGGATAGCAAGGAGATCCTATTTGAGAAAACTGTTGTTCCCTCCTTTCTTATTGAAGAAGTTGCCATTATTACCATTTTCGACAATTCTTCCAAGGTTCCCTCGAGGAAGCCTGTTAGAATTACATCCACTGCGAAGATTGCGCCTGTAATCATCACTGTTCCAGGGCCCATCCCCTACACCTCTGACAAAGCTGTCCCTTGGCATTATGGGGAAGATGTTTATGTTCTAGGAGTTAAGCAAGAGTTGGATGCTGATACCGGCGTCAGCAACATTACTGGGCCTGCTAAAGTCACCCGCAACGGTAGACTTTTCTCACCTGATATTTCTCCACCAACTGTCCGAAGACCTGTTGTCATTACATCTGCAAGTGTACCTGCTGCCATTCCTAATCAAGTTCTTAGTCATTCCCCTGTCGCCGAGTCATCTAGCGCTCGGGGCAAAGGGACCACCACTGAAACGCCTACCCAGACGGAGGCACCAAAGACCATTACTGTTGAAGCTTCCAAACAGGAGATGGAAGAGATTTTGAAGATTATTAAGAAGAGTGATTATAATGTCGTTGAGAAACTGGGGTAAACCCCATCCAAGATTTCTATGTTATCACTGTTGTTGTGTTCAGAGGCCCATGCCAAGGCTCTGATTACCTTCCTGAAGTCTGCCCACGTGCCGCAAGAGACCTCAGCTGATCAGTTTACCGATTGTGTGGCCAATTTAACTGCTGATAATGGTTTGGGTTTCTCCGACGCTGATCTGACTGCTAAAGGGAAGAACCATAACGATGCCCTGCATGTCTCCATTGAATGCAGGGGCACTACTCTCGCACATGTGTTGGTTGACATTGGTTCCTCATTGAACATCTTGCCCAAGAAAGCTCTAGACAGACTGTATTGCAAAGGGTTGGAGCTAAAGCCAAGTAACATTGTCGTCCGGGCCTTTGATGGGTCTAAGAGGATGGTGCATGGTGAGGTTGATATTCCAATCAAAGTTGGTTCTCAGGTCTTCAATTCTACATTTTACGTGATGGACATTCGGCCATCCTATTCTTGTTTGTTGGGTCGTCCATGGATCCACAAAGCTGGAGCTGTAACCTCAATGCTCCACCAGAAGCTGAAGTACCCGGTCAGAGGGAAGATCGTGACAGTACAAGGGGAGGAAGAGTATATGGTCAGCCACCTCAACTCGTTCAGATACGTAGAGATGGATGGGGAGTTCATTGAGACCCCATTTCAGCACTTTGAAGAGGTTCCTCAGACACTGGAATCAGCTGAAACTGTGGTTGAAGATTCTCCTATGAAGATGGTTTCCTTAAAGGATGCCCGGGCTGTTATTGAGAAGGGTGAGTATTCAAACTGGGGCCGACCTCCTGATTTCACTCAGAAGACTAACAAGTTTGGTTTGGGTTTCACGGCAGAAGCTCAAAGGGCTGTTCATAGTGCAAGGATGAGAAGACCTCATGTGTTCATCAGCAACTCGGGAGTAAATGCCATTGAAGATGATATGGAGGAGTCTGAATTCGACAGCTGGATCTATCCTACGACCAACGGTGGACCAAGCAACTGGATAGCAAAGGACTTCATCCCTATTACTTTTGTTACCCAGTAATGAACTCTTTGTTTTGAATTTGTAACAGACAATGTTTTGAAACTTTATGGCTCGGTGTCTTACCCGGGGCACCGTGGCTTCATTTGTGAGGGCTTTTGTGTGCCATTTTCATATATCATTAATAAAAGCATTGGACATTTTTTTTCATTTTGCGCTCCTTGTTTTTCTTTATTATATATTGCAAAATAGCTATTTTACACACATTCACATATACAGGTCTCCATCCACTCTGGATCTCACTAGTAACGACTATGCTACTGCTGGTTATGACTTCAAAAATCCGATCAACTTAGCTGAAGACGAAGGTGAAGATGATTGCGAAGTGCCTGGTGAACTTGCAAGACTGCTACTCCAGGAAGAGAGGGCCATTCAGCCACTTGAAGAGCCAGTGGAAACGGTGAATCTGGGTACTGAGACAGACAAGAAGGAAGTCAAGATCGGTGCAAATCTGGAGCTTAGTGTGAAACAACGGTTGATTCAGATGTTGCATGACTATGTTGAGATCTTTGCCTGGTCTTATGAAGATATGCCTGGGTTGGATACTGACATTGTTGTTCATCGCCTTCCTACCAAGGAAGACTGCCCTCCGGTAAAACAGAAGGTTCGCCGTATGCACCCGGAGATGTTTGAGAAAATCAAGGCCGAAGTTATGAAACAATTTGACGCCGGTTTTCTAGCAGTGACTTCTTACCCTTAGTGGGTCGCCAATGTGGTTCCGGTACCGAAGAAAGATGGTAAAGTCCGAATGTGTGTTGACTACAGGGATTTGAACAGGGTAAGCCCTAAGGATGACTCCCCTCTGCCTCACATCGACGTTCTGGTTGATAATACTGCTCAGCACAAGGTATTCTCCTTTATGGATGGTTTCTCCGGTTATAATAAAATCAAGATGGCTCCTGAAGATATGGAAAAGACTATGTTTGTTACTCAGTGGGGTACCTTTTGTTACAAGGTCATGCCTTTCGGGTTGAAGAATGCTCGGGCAACATATCAACGTGCCATGGTTGCTTTATTTCATGACATGATCCATCATGAGATTGAAGTATACGTCGACGATATGATTGCGAGGTCCCAAACTGAGGAGGAACACCTTGACCATCTACAAAAGATGTTTGACAGGTTGAAGTGGTACAACTTGAGATTAAACCCAAACAAATGCACCTTCGGGGTAAGGTCCGGTAAGCTGCTGGGTTTCGTTGTAAGCGACAAAGGTATTCAAGTGGATCCTGCCAAAGTGAAAGCCATACAAGAGATGCCAGCTCCCAAGACGGAGAAAGAAGTCAGAGGCTTTCTAGGACGACTGAATTATATTGCCCGATTCATCTCGCACCTAACTGCTACTTGTGAGCCAATCTTCAAGCTGCTGAAGAAAGATCAAGTGGTACATTGGAATGATGAATGCCAGGCCGCTTTCGAAAGAATCAAAGAGTATCTCCAGGAGCCACCTATCCTAATGCCACCAGTTGAAGGGAGACCTCTGATCCTATACTTGACAGTACTTGACAATTCAATGGGGTGTGTGCTGGGGCAGCATGACGAGTCTGGCCGAAAAGAGCATGCTATTTATTACCTTAGCAAAAATTTTACCGACTGTGAGACCCGATACTCACTGCTTGAGAAAACTTGTTGCGCTTTGGCATGGGCTGCTCGCCGACTGAGACAGTATATGCTGACTCACACTACTCTGTTGATTTCAAAGATGGATCCAATCAAGTATATCTTCGAAAAGCCTGCCTTGTCCGGAAGAATAGCAAGATGGCAGATGATCTTGACTGAGTATGACATCCAGTACACAACTCAAAAAGCAATCAAGGGAAGTGTATTGGCAGACCATTTGGCACATCAGGCAGTGGATGATTACCATTCTATGAAATTTGAATTCCCAGACGAGAATATCATGGTAGTGACTGATTGTGAGACACCTGGACCGGATGAAGGACCTGAAGAGGGATCCCATTGGTCTATGTACTTTTATGGAGCTTCAAACGCTTTGGGTAATGGCATCGGCGCTGTGATCATATCTCCTAAAGGCTCTCATACTCCGTTTACCGCCCGATTATGTTTCAACTGCACCAACAATATGGCGGAGTATGAAGCTTGCATCATGGGTCTTCGAGCAACAATTGACCTAAGGATTAAGTTTCTGAGTGTCTTCGGAGATTCTGCTCTCATGATAAGTCAGATCAAAGGAGAGTGGGATACGAAACACCCAAATCTTATTCCTTACAAGGAGTATGTGTTGACGTTGCTTCCCCACTTTGAGGAGATAACCTTTGAAAATTCCCGATAGAAGAGAATCAGTTGGCGGACGCGTTAGCTACGATGTCTTCTATGTTCAAAGTCAAATGGGAAAACGAGGCCCCCCGAATCATTATTTGGAAATTGGATGAACCGGAACATTGTTGTGATCTTGAGACTGAAGAGGTGACAGAAAAGCCCTGGTATCATGAGGTGAAGAGATACCTTGAGGCCCAGGAGTACCCTGAGGGTGCATCTGTTAATGACAAGAAGTTTCTGAGGAGATTCGCGGCGAAGTTCTTCATCAGCAATGACATTCTTTACAAGCGTAACCATGATTCAACCTTACTGCGTTGTTTGGATAAGACTGAAGCAGAAGAGATCATGGCAGAGCTGCATGAAGGTACTTTTGGAACTCATTCCAGCGGACATACCATGACAAAGAAAATCCTCCGGGAAGGATATTACTGGTCTACAATGGAAGCCGACTATCATCAGCATTCTCGAACATGTCACAAGTGCCAGGTCTATGCTGATAAGGTGCACATTCCTCCAGTTCCTCTGAACGTTTTGACAGCACCTTGGCCTTTTTCAATGTGGGGCATTGATATGATCGGCGAGATCCGACCTACGGCATCCAACGGGCATCATTTCATCCTGGTAGCGATTGAATACTTTACGAAGTGGGTTGAAGCAGCCTCCTTTGCTACGGTAACCAAGAACGTCGTGGCACGGTTCATTCGGCACAACCTGGTCTGTCGATACGGTGTACCAGAGAGGATCATTACGGACAATGGTACCAATCTTAATAACAAAATGATCACTGAGCTCTGCGAACAATTCAAGATACAGCACCACAACTCTTCTCCCTACCGACCGAAGATGAATGGGGTTGTCGAAGCGGCAAATAAGAACATTAAGAAGATTATGCAGAAGATGACAGTGACATACAAAGACTGGCACGAGATGTTACTGTTTGCTCTTCATGGGTATCGTACCTCAGCACGAATGTCAATAGGGGCAACACCCTATTCCTTGGCTTATGGCATGGAGGCAGTCTTGCCTATTGAAGTTCAGATACCCTCTCTCCAGATCACGAAGGATGCAGGTTTGAGTGAAGATGACTGGATTCAGACCCGGCTTGATCAACTGGATCTAATCGACGAAAAGAGACTTACTTCTATTTGTCATGGTCATACGTACCAAAAACGGATGATCAAGGCATTTAACAAGAAAGTCAGACGACAAGAGTATCAAGTTAGAGACCTGGTAATCAAGCGCATTATTCTACCTCAAGGTGATCCCAGGGGCAAATGGACCCCTACTTACGAAGGGCCATTTGTGGTTAAGAACATTTTCTCAGGAGGAGCTATGATTCTAACCACCATGGATGGTGACGACCTTCCTCACCCCGTCAATGCGGACATAGTGAAAAGATACTACGCATAAGAAAAGACCCGCTAGGTTGACCGGCCTAGGCAAAAATAAGGGCTTCCCGGCGAACCAAAAGGGTTCGGGCAAAAAAATAAGGGATGAAAATGAAAAATCTGTACACCCGGCAAGTCGAAAACCTGAAAAGGCGGCTTGGGCAAAAATGGGTATCCCGGTGGACTGAAAACCCGAAAGGGCAGTCCAGGCAAAAATTAGGGATTAAAGAGTAATACTATGTCTCATTGGATCACCTCGCATCTAGACTTCGGTGTCAACTATCAAGCTCGGACGGCACTAATCAATCAGATTCATCTTCAACTAAGCAGTAAAGTGATGAGACGCTTGAAGATATAAAGGCAATAGCAGAATTGGAACCCAGTGGGATTGTTCACATAGCTGTTTTGTTTTCTTTTCACAAATTGTATAGATTCTATTTGTTCGGCGGCGTTCTCTTACTAGGACGTCAGCCTCTTGTACAAAAAATGCCTATTTTCAGGCCAAAACTTCAAAATCAATACAAATTCATGTTCAGACAAAATTCAAATTGTTTTTCCTTTATCTGTTTTGTTTTGCAAAGAACGTCCAATGTTCATTTTTGATATATGCATTTGACATTAATTGCTGCTCATAAATATTTACATGCGAAACAAAGGACGAATTACGGGTAATGTCAGAAACAGGGGCAATAAGAATTGTTCGAGTTGTCTAGTTGCTCTATCCCCCAAGGTACCAAGGTAGGTTCAGCTGAAGAATGTGACCAAGATACTGTCACTCCCCGCAGAGTAAAACAGTAAAGGTAGCTCTCCCCACTAGGACTTGCAACTATGAACGAATCATCAATACTCTCCCCCCAAGCAGAGTTAGTCTACCATCAGCCCCGAAAAGTTTGGGTATCCCCATAAGGTCTTAACATTCCCCAACGAAGTATAAAGATTTCCTTCAGCAAGTATAAGAGCATCCTCGGCAGTCTTAATATTCCTCAACAAAATGTTCCCCGGTGGAATACAAGATACCACAATGGAGTCATTTCCCTAACGCAGTCTAAAAAAGCTTCCCCGATGGAGTTGAATCATCTTCCCCAGTAGACTCTGGAAGTTTATCCCCTGCGAAGCACAAATAAGTCTCCTCAGCCAAATTCAGAAGTTATCCTCAGCAAGTTGCAACTGAAAGATCATCCCCAGCGGAGTTCATCATTAAAATCCCCAACGGATCTTATCAACGGAATCCCCAGCGGAGTTTATCGTTAAAATTCTCAACAGAACATCTCTTCCCCACAAAGTAATTCCCTGTAGAGTAATCTCTTCATCAGCTTATTCCCCAACGGAGTTCTCTTCTCTTGCAGGCTTCTTCTTACAATCATCTTCGTTCATCATCCCCAGCGGAAACGAAGAACTCAACGCTATTCTCCAGCGGTTCCGGGATTTATTTTCCCCAACTGAAACATCACGTTTTCATACATCATGATACATGCATGTACGCATCATACCATACAATCTCATTTATGTTGAGAACATCATTGCTTGATTCATCTCATGCATTAGATGTGACTGACCTTCACCTTTCAGGAAATATGCAGTTAAGTTCTCAGCTTAGTCGAAGATCTGACCAGTTCTTAAACCTCAATTGAATTATCCTCGGTTGAATTTCAGATAAGGTTCCCAATCTCGACAATTTCTCTACGTCATAGTATGGACGGGTACTATAACCTCAACGGTATACTCCCGGTGAGCACGAGTCAGTTTCTAGATCTTGATGTTTTCCTCCATCATAGTGTGGACGAGTTCTATAACCTCAACGGTATACTCCCGGTGAGCACGAGACAGTTCTTAGATCTTGATGGAGATGCTTCTCTATGTCATAGTGTGGACGAGTACTATAACCTCAGCGGTATACTCCCGGTGAGCACGAGAGAGTTCCTAGATCTTGATGAAGATGCTTCTCTACGTCATAGTATGGACGAGTACTATAACCTCAGCGGTATACTCCCGGTGAGCACGAGTCAGTTCCTAGATCTTGATGTTTTCCTCCATCATAGTATGGACGAGTTCTATAACCTCAACGGTATACTCCCAGTGAGCACGAGACAGTTCCTAGATTTTGATGAAAATGCTTCTCTACGTCATAGTGTGGACGGGTACTATAACCTCAGCGGTATACTCCCGGTGAGCACGAGTCAGTTCCTAGATCTTGATGTTTTCCTCCATCATAATGTGGACGAGTTCTATAACCTCAACGGTATACTCCCGGTGAGCACGAGACAATTCCTAGATCTTGATGGAGATGCTTCTCTACGTCATAGTATGGACGAGTACTATAACCTCAGCGGTATACTCCCGGTGAGCACGAGTCAGTTCCTAGATCTTGATGTTTTCCTCCATCATAGTGTGGACGAGTACTATAACCTCAACGGTATACTCCCGGTGAGCACGAGTCAGTTCCTAGATCTTGATGTTTTCCTCCATCATAGTGTGGACGAGTTCTATAACCTCAACGGTATACTCCCGGTGAGCATGAGACAGTTCCTAGATCTTGATGAAGATGCTTCTCTACCTCATAGTGTGGATGAGTACTATAACCTCAACAGTATACTCCCGGTGAGCACGAGTCAGTTCCTAGATCTTGATGTTTTCCTCTGTCATAGGGTGGACGAGTACTATAACCTCAACGATATACTCCATTGAGCACGAGACAATTCCTAGATCTTGATGAAGATTACCCCCCAGTTGAATTATGGACAGGTTCTTAATACTCATCTGAGGCATTCTCTCAGTTGAAGTACAGGCAAGTTCCTAAATCTCAACAAAAGTTAGACTTCCCCAGCGAAATCTTCTACAAACAACAAGTATGCAAGTTCTCGCTAAGGAATCTCTTATGCGATCGACACTCCTGCAGATGGCATCTATAAGTCCATCCTCCTACCAACAATCTCCAAATGGCATCTGTAAGCCCATTCCCGACATCACAATGCTGATACTACACCATACGAGTGCAAATTTTTGGGCACTCTAGTGTTCAATTATCTTCCACCTTCGGATCACGAAAGGCTCGAAAGCCAATCTATATCCTCAGGTTTAAGAAAATTGAACAGGGGCAACTGTTGTACCCCAAAATTTGCCCTCTCAATTATCAAGGCCTTTCTCACAAGGATTCTCAAGGTTCAAGCTTGCACAAGTACTTTGGATTTTTCTAGTACCAAAATTAAAAAGAAACTGAAAAAAATGGAGAAAACAGATAAAAATAACATTTTGACAAATTTGGAGGAAAAACAGGTCTCCTTCGATTCAGCACCCTTCGATTGACTCTTGGCCTCCTTCGATTTCTCAAAGTGGCTGCTATCGTGCCTCTTTCGCCTGGGCAGGTGAATTCTTGTTGCAAGTTTCGTTTGTGTCTTTTGCTGCCTGCATGCTTTCAATCGAAGGCCATGACCTACTGGTCACATGTACCCCCTGCAAGGCAAGTCTTCGTTTGGGCACTCACCTTCTATGTGCCTGTATGAAAACTTCAGTTGAGCAAGAGCCTCCTTCGAATGCAACTTGGATTACATCCTTCGTTTTGGGGAAGAGCCTCCTTCGAATGCAACTTGGGTACATCCTTCGTTTGGATTGGAAACATCCTTCGAATGCAACTTAGGTACATCCTTCCTTTGGATTTGAAACCTCCTTTAATTCAGCCTTTTGATTGGACAAGTGTGCTGCCTACATGGTTGCAATCAAAGGCCGTGACATGTTGGCCACACATGTCCCCTGTAAGGAAACCTTTTCGATTCACCAAGCGTGCTGCCTGCAAAGCCTACTTCGATTTAGACAAGTTTACTGCCTACAAGCCTGCTTCGACTGGACAAGTTTGTTGCCTGCATGCTTGCTTCGTTTGGACAAGTTTCGATGGGACAAAGTAACCATCTCTATGCATTCCTTCAAATCCACTTGCACCAAGGGCCTCTTGCATTACTTTGCTGCATACAAGCTTCGTTTGATCCAAGAAGTGTCTTCATACAAGATGTGACTAAGTTCTTGCTTCCCTTGAAAAAGCGCCCTTCAATTCAGAAGCCAGGAACTTCCCTCACGCTAAAAGGAAATGAATCCCTTTATGTTTGTTTCGACACATGCTTCAATTGGGCAACATCCTTCCTTCGAACACGAGCTTTTGATTGGGAAATATGTTTTTTTTGATCCAAGCTTCGACTGGGCATTAGCTTCCTTCGAGTAAGTTTGTTTCGACCACAAGCCTCGACTGAGGCAAAGGCTTCCTTCGAACAGGTGTGCTTCGATCTCACTCTTGCATTCGACACAAGACCAAATCTCTTTTGCCAGGCTATATTGCTTCCAAGTCTTTACATAATCAGAGGGAGTGCTTTAGTCACAAAATCAGCTTTCAACCTGATTTTGATCTGAGCATAAGCAAGGCCAGAAGCATAAGTTAATAATCTTCTAAAAGCTTCTTTCGATTCAGATGTTAATAACCTTCTAAAAAGGGCCATTCGAAGAACACACAGTTGGTCCATTCAAAGGACACACAGCTGGTGAAAACGAATGCCGTGTTGTCCTAGTCTGGTAGAAAGGTGTAGAAAGATGGAGGATTCGACTCAAAAGATCAAGTTGAACATTCAGACCCATAGGCTAGGCCACGTGTCTTCCCTTTTTAGGCCTTTACCCATTTTTTGTCTAAGACCACTTGCACTTAATAGCACAGTACTACCTTTTAGAAAAGTTTGTCTTGAGCCTTGCGCTTATTTTCCTTCAGAAGGAAGCAACCCATCTGAACCATTCATCTTGCTTTTGTGGCATAAGTGGACATTTACTTTCTAGTTGGGCCTTATTTTATTATTTTTGCTCCCCAAGCCAACCCATCTGAACCGTTCATCTTGCTTTTGTGGCACAAGTGGACATTTACTTTCCAGCTGGGCCTTATTTTATTATTTTTGTTCCCCAAGCTTCCAAAAAGCTTTTCTCTATAAATAGAGAGTTCATTTGCACAAAGAGAAAAAAGAGTAAAAAGAGGGAGGAGAACGTATCTTCAAAATTCTCACACACCACAAAATTCTCAAACACCATAAAGCTCTCAAACACTTAAACACTCATCAAACACATACCCAGAATCCAAACACTTATCCCCTCAGAATCTGAAACATCCCTACACCTTGTTACCCTTTGAATACAGTAGGAAGAACCTCATACGTGTTTCTTCTCTTTCGGATCCAATATCAAAGACATAACCCCTGGTTCCTCCCTTCGAATCCAGAAGCATTCAAGGAAACCACTTAAAGGCCCAGCACACGTTCCAGCCTCAAGAAAGGTAAGTCATTCTTAACCTTGAACCTTTCATTTCATGACATAACATGTAAATAATCTTTTCGTTCGTTTCAAGCATGTATATATCATTGTTCCTTTGGTTTCCCCCTTTTTCACATGTTTTTTTAGAGTTAACCCTTTTGTTTTGCTTTCTGTTTACCTGAACTAGCTTTAACTATTAAACTATTTGCAAGATAAATACTAGCATTGCCTCAGGCCATGTTTCCATTTAAGTGCTTTAAATGAAAGAAACAGGAGACAAGAACATGAAACGAAGCCTTTGGTTTCCACACTGACTTCCAGGCCCAGCCAGACACACGCTCACACTGATTTCACTGGCCCAATCGAAGAAGGCAACAAGGCAGAAAGGCCCAGCCAGAGGCACACTTGCACTAAGTCCAGGCTCAGACGAAAGACACTCCCATGCTGGTGCCAGCCTCCAATCGAAGTACATGACCTGACTGGTGCCAAAGCCCAATCGAAGGCCATGACCTCACTGGTGCGAACTCCCAATCGAAGGAAGCCTAGAAATGAAAATTGAAGGTTGCTCCTGCCCAAATCGAAGGAGCTCATTTTTCTTCTTTTTTATCTTATTTTTTCCTTTATATTCTTCTGCACTTCAATATGGTTGTAATAGTGTAGGATATTTATTTGCTACATTTTTATTGCTTTATACAAATGCTAGTAAATAGGCGTGTATGGCAAGATAAAATCAACAAGTAGACAACCCAAAAATCAAAGACAAAAATGCATGTAATCAAGCACACTTGCACACATGCACCCTTAAGGAAATTCCACTTGTTGCCTTATAAAAATGGCCATGTTATGAATGTGGGATGTCTTAGCACAAGCGAATTGAAAAAAGATCATAGTCCCTCGATGACGCTATCAAAGTTGCCTTTCAAAAAGATCTTAGTCCCTACAGAAAAGTGCTAAGTCATTTCACAACATTGCTATCATGGTCATACGATGACCCGCGCCTGTCCCGTAAACATCCTAACACAAGGTTGTTCACCAAATACAATGGTGAAAAAACACTGTTAAAAGGGTTAAAAACATAAGAAAGATCTTTAAGTAAAATATAGGGTAGACAACTCTTAGTTACTTGATCAAAAATCTTGCAAAACATCCTTGCTATTTTTCAAAACACACTCCACAACACAATTTCAAAACAACTTTCAAAACATTGAAAACCTTTCAAAAAGATATACACCTCTGTATACATTCAAATAAGAATCATTACAAAGGTTGCCTAGACAAGGCATCTTTTTTTAAAAAAACATTTTCAAAACCGCACACACAAAGCATCATTTCAAACAATTGAAAAGCAAAGGCAAGTGATCTAAAACAAGTAACTAAGAGCCCATGGATAACCATGGATGAAAAGGGTGCTAGCACCTTCCCTTTTCATAATCTACCCCCCGAACCCACGAAAACACCTCAAAGGTCTTTCCTGTGCTTTTTGACCTTAGGATAAAATAAAATGTCGGTGGCGACTCTTGCTAAACCGAAACATTTGCGAACACAAAACGCTAAATCCCAAGTCAGTTCTCCCACCGTATCACAGGATGCAACCTGGAGGAATGGATCTTCCCAACTGTCAGTGAAGGGCTCAACAATTGGGAGGCTATAGATTTTGTCCCGATCACTTTTATCCCACAATAATTTGTCTTTACATTTTGTTGGATCTGTAATATTAAAACAATTCAGACTCTTAAAACCTTATGTCTTACCCGATGCACAATGGTCCATTTGTAAGGGTTATTATCTCATTTCCATATGACATCAATGAATCATGGACATTTTTGCATACAAACTTTGTGCTCATCATTTTTCTCTTTTACATTTTCATTTCTTTCAAAGATAGCTATACTCTTACCCACACTCAAACTCACAATGCAGGTCTACATCCATTCGGGATCCCATGGGTAACGGTTCTACTATGGATTTCTGTGACTCTGAAAATCTAATCTACCAAGCCGAAGACGAAGGTGAGGAAGATTGTGAAGTACCAGGGGAACTTGCCAGATTGTTACAACAAGAAGAGAGAACCATTCAGCCCCACGAGGAACCTGTGGATACAATCAACCTAGGTACCGAGGAAGACAAAAGAGAAGCCAAGGTGGGTACCAACCTGGAACCTAGTGTCAAAGAGAGTCTGATTCAGTTTCTACACGAGTATGTCGAGGTCTTTTCCTGGTCGTATGAAGACATGCCAGGATTTGATGCAGATATTGTGGTACACCATCTGCCTACAAAAGAGGACCACTCACCAGTAAAACAAAAGGTCCATTGAATGCGACCAAATATGTCAGAGAAGATTAAAGCAGAAGTCATGAAACAATTTAATGCCGGATTCTTGGCCGTTACTTCTTATCCGCAATGGGTTGCCAATGTTGTTCTTGTGCCCAAAAAAGACGGCAAGGTACGAATGTGCATGGACTACAGAGATTTGAATAGGGCAAGCCCTAAGGATGATTTCCCACTTCCCCATATTGACATCCTAGTTGACAATACGGCACAACACAAAGTGTTTTTCTTCATGGACGGTTTCTCAAGTTACAACCAAATCAAAATGGTGCCTTAGGACATGGAGAAAACAACCTTTGTCACCCAGTGGGGCACATTCTGCTACAAGGTGATGCCATTCAGACTAAAGAATGATGGGGCAACCTATTAGCGTGCCATGGTAGCTCTATTTCACGACATGATACATCACGAAATAGAGGTCTATGTGGATGACATGATAGCTAGATCTAAAACAGAAGAAGAGCATATGGATCATTTAGAGAAACTGTTCGAGAGGTTAAAGAAGTACAAGCTGAGGTTGAACCAAAATAAATGCACGTTTGGAGTAAGGTCTGGTAAGCTCCTAGGCTTTGTCATCAGCAATAAGGGTATTGAGGTAGATCCTTCCAAGGTGAAAGCGATACAAGAGATGCCTTCTCCTTGCACCGAGAAGGAAGTCATAGGATTCATGGGACGTTTGAACTACATTGCTAGATTCATTTCTCACCTGACAGCTACTTGTGAACTAATCTTCAAACTACTAAAGAAAGATCAAGCAGTCAAATGGAATGATGAATGCCAAAATGCTTTTGATAAGATCAAAGAGTACCTGCAAGAGCCTCCTGTTTTAATGCCACCAGTTGAGGGAAGACCATTGATCATGTATCTAACTGTTTTATAAAATTCGATGGGGTGTGTGCTGGGGAAGCATGACGAGTCTGGCCGAAAAGAGCATGATATTTATTATCTGAGAAAAAAGTTTATCGACTGTGAAAAAGATATTCACTGCTTGAGAAAACTTGTTGCGCTCTGGAATGGGCTGCTCTCCGGCTAAGACAGTATATGCTGACCCATACTACGTTGTTGATATCTAAAATGAATCCAATAAAATACATCTTCGAGAAACCTGCTCTCTCTGGGAGAATAGCGGGATGGCAGATGATCCTGACAGAATATGACATACAGTATGCTACCCAAAAAGTAATAAAGGGCAGTGTACTAGGTGATCACCTTGCTCACCAAGCTGTGGAAGACTACTAGTACATGAAGTTCGAATTCCCAGATGAGGACATCATGATGGTAAACAACTGTGAAGAATTCAAGCCATATGACGGACTTGAACAAGGATCCCAATGGACCCTTGTTTTTGATGGGGCATCTAATGCACTCGTCAACGGTATTGGTGCAATACTCATATCTCCTGAAGGGTGTCATACTCCATTTACTGCAAGACTCTGCTTTAATTGTACAAACAACATGGAGGAATATGAAGCTTGCATCTTTGGTCTTAAAGCTGCCATAGACTTGGGGATCAAATCTTTGAATGTATTCGGAGATTCAGCTTTGGTTATCAGCCATATTAAAGGGGAATGAGACACCAAACACCCTAACCTTATCCCTTATAAAGAACATGTTTTGACATTGCTCTCACATTTTGAGAAGATTACCTTCGAGCACTTCCCGCGAGAAGAAAATCAGCTAGCAGACGCACTAGCCACAATGTCATCTATGTTTAAACTTAAATGGGATAACTAGGCTCCCCAAATTACCATTGAACAAATGGATGAACCAGCACACTGTCACGAGATTAATACTGAAGAAATAATGGACCAGCCTTAGTTTCACGAACTCAAGAAGTATCTCGAGGCTCCAGAATATCCAGAAGGAGCTTCAGTCAATGATAAGAATTTCTTGAGGAGATTCTCTGCTAAATTCTTCCTTAGTAATGGAATTCTTTACAAACGCAACTGTGACTCCGTATTACTTTGGTGCGTAGACAAGGTTGAAGCTGAAAGGATCATGGCTGAGTTACATGAAGGAACTTTTGACACCCATTACAGTGGGCATACGATGGAAAAGAAAATCCTACTGGCAGGCTATTACTGGTCTACCATGGAAGCCGATTACTATCAACACTCTCGAACCTGCTATAAGTGTCAGTTTTATGCTGACAAGGTGAACGTACCACCGGTTCCTCTGAATTTCTTGATGGCTTCTTGGACTTTTTCTATGTGGGGAATTGATATGATCGGGGAAATCAAAGCAACGACTTCCAATGGACACCGCTTCATCTTAGTGGCCATTAACTATTTCACCAAGTGGTTGGAGGTAGCTTCTTTCGCTTCCGTGACCAAGAACGTTATCGCCTGGTTCATCAAGAAGAATCACATTTGTCGTTACGGTATCCCAAAGAGGATCATTACAGACAATGGTACGAACTTGAACAATACTATGATCACCTCCCTATGTGAGCAGTTCAAGATCCAACATCAAAATTCTTCCTCTTACCGGCCGAAGATGAATGGTGTTGTCGAAGCCGCAAATAAGGACATTAAAAAGATCATACAGAAAATGACAGTAACATACAAAGACTGGCATGAGATGTTACCATTCTCTCTCCACAGGTATCGTACCGCAGCACGCACATCAACCGGGGCAACACCATATTCTCTGGTATATGGCATGGAGGTTGTCTTGCCTATTGAGGTCCAGATCCCCTCTCTAAGAATTATAAAGGATGTAGGTCTGAATGAAGACGATTGGATCTAGACTCGACTTGATCAACTGAACTTAATTGATGAGAAAATACTTACTGCTATCTGCCATGGTCAAAATTTTCAAAAACGGATGATCAAGGCTTTCAACAAAAAGGTCAGACGACAAGTATATCAAGTTGGAGATTTGGTGATCAAACGTATCATACTACCACAAGGTGATCCCATGGGAAAATGGACTCCTACATACGAGGGACCATTTGTAATAAAAAACATATTCTCTGGTGGCACAATGATCTTGACCACCATGGATGGTGATGACCTACCGCACCCTGCAAACGCAGACATAGTCAAAAGATACTACGCATAAGAGACCAGCTAGGTTGACACACCTAGGAAAAACAAGGGCATCCCGACGAACCAAAAGGTTCGGGCAAAAATTAGGGATAAAACAAAAAAAATATGTACAGCCGGCAAGTTGAAAACCTGAAAGGGCGACTTGGGAAAAAAAGGGTTTCCCGGTGGACTGAAAACCCGAAAGGGCGGTCCAGGCAAAAGTTAGGGAATTAAAGTGTATGACTATGTCTCATTGGATCACCTTACGGACAACCTGCAAACTCATAGGTTCTAATCAATTTAATCATCTTCGGATGAGACAACAAATAAACAAGATACTCAGAGATATAAAGGCTATAGCAGAACGGGAACCCCATGGGATTATTACACATAGCTATCTTTTCTTTGTATTAAAATTTTCATATTTTACGACGACATTCTCTTACTATAATGTTTGTCTCATTGTACAAAAATATTTACTCAAAGTCAATACACAGATATCCCTTTGAAAGTGCAAAAACTATCTGTTTTTCTTTACTCTATTTTGTTGTTTACAAAAACGTCCAATGATTTGTTTTTGAACATATGCATTTGAACATAATTAATGTTTACAAATAAACAAAATAGAAATACAATCATTGATGACTTTAAGGAGTAGGGAAATCTCTCTCTGCTATTTCCATAAGTCCCCGCAGTATAAAGTTTAATCCCCAGCAGAACAAAGCTCTCAGCTATCAATCCCCGGTAGAAATCATCCAATTTCTCCAAATTCCCCAAGCAGAATTTTTCAAGCAATACACGGCATTCCCCTTACAACATAATTTATTTCTCTAAATGGAAATTCATCAACACTTGAACTTCACAACATGAAGACTTACATATCCTCGGCAGTGGTCAGGGATTTATTTTCCCCAAATCCAACAAACAGCACAACAGATTAGCTCACATGCGCATACATTGCATCCATATATCATAAACATGGATAACACAAATACATTATACCATGCATTTAATACAACATGACTTTGTATTTTATCTAACATTTTATCCTTTTCAGGATAAGGTTAACATCTACCATTGACAATGTTCAAAGTTTTCAGATACAATTCAGATACGCTCCAGAAATGGATGTCATCCTGATACTTATTCAAACTCAACTTTTGATACAGTTAAGGTACGCTCCAGACACAGATGCCATTCTGATACTCATTTAGATCCAGCTTCTCAGATACATTTCAGATACGCTCCAGACACGGATGCCATTCTGATACTCATTCAGATCTAGCTTCTCAGATACAATTCAGATACGCTCCAGACACGTATGCCATTTTGATACTCGTTTAGATCCAGCTTCTCAGATACAATTCAGATACGCTCCAGATAAGGATTCCATTCTGATACTCATTCAGAGTCAACTTTTCAAGATACAGTTCAGATACGCTCCAAACACTGACGCCATTCTGGAACTCATTCAGTTTCAGACTACAAACACAGCTCATCAATCATTTGTAGATGGAATCTACAAGCCCATCTCCAACAACTTTCTATCATCTCTCCAAATGGCATCTTTAAGCCCATTCCCTCAACAATCACATCACCGAGTGCAAATTTCTGGGCACTCTAGTGTCCAATTATCTTCCACCTTCGAGTCACGAGTGGCAAAACTTGTCAATCTAACTCTTCAGGCTTAAGAAGAATGAACAGGGGAAACCGTTGTAACCCAAAATTTTCCCTCTCACTTATCAATAATTTTCTCACAAGATCTTCTTGACTCAAGACTGCATTAGGGTTTGATCAGCTCAAGACACCTCCTTAAGCACTGATGACCAAAATTAGGGTTTGAGTTTGCACAAGGATTTTTGGACTTCCAATGCCCCATATTACTTTCATGGATCATTATGGACCCCCAATGTTACTCATGTCAAATTTCAAGCCTTGGATCACATTTTTTACCAGTCAATTGAGCAGTTGACCTAAAAATCAGTTGTATTGGGGAAAAAGTCAACTATAGCCAATTTACAGTAAAACTTCATAATTTTTTATCCACATCAACATTTTAAACTCATATGTATAATTTGACCAAGTTTGGACAACAACTCCTCAAGAAATTGGATTAAATCTCCAAAAGGGCAAAATGGTCAAAATAGGGTTTTGATTAGGAAAAGGGCAATTTCTGGTTTTTGACCTAGCAAATGGTCAATTGGCTTAAGGCATGATCTCAAGAGTCCAATTGCATCATTTTTACCTAATGACATGGTTCAAAACATTGCAAGTCCATTGGATTGACAGATGAATTTTTCAGTCAACTGTATACTGAAAAGTCAAACTTTGACTTTTTGGTCAAATTCTAGTGCCAAAGATCATAATTCATAAAAACATGTCAAAATATGAAACTTATTCATCAAGAAATAAAAAAGTCAAGATTTCATTTTGAAAAGTCAAAATTTCTAAACTTAGAAAATTTTCTAAGTGTTGAAAATTCATGTTTTTCCATAACTTTTAGCCAAATTTTCATCATGATACAAGATGATTCAAGAGAAACTTCCAACATGAAAGTTGTAGATCTCCATGAAATATAAAACTTTTCTTTACACAACTCCTTCCAAAAATGCTTGTATCTCAAGTTATAATTTTATGAACAAAGGGTCATGAAACTAAACACTTAGTGAAATTTTGCCCTAATTTGGCCAGGATTTTGACCTAACATCATGGAACTTTTTCATATAGTTCCAAGGGGAATATTCAAAAGCAATTCAAATATGGGTTGTATAGAACATTTCAAGCTTTCCAAAATGTCCAAGAACTCCTTGAGATCATTCTTGAGTAGGGAGAATCGAAGATATGAAGTTAGGGTTTTGTCACTTGAATTACAAGTCATTTTTTATGAACACATGAACCAAATCCATAACCATGCTGCATAATCCTCACTTTGCAGGCCTCAAACTTGTTTTTAACTCCATAATTAATGGTTTACACAACTAATTATGCCCTTATCCAAGTGTTTCAAGCTTTGTCCAAATCAATTTTCCATTTTAGGGAGAAAGTAACATATCCATTCTTGTAAAGCAAGATTTATGCACAAAGTCAGCTTCTTGAGCTCCCAAATTGTTTTCCTGGATTACACTCCATCCACAAAGTCAGAAGTATTGTGTTTAAAGTGGTTAACAACTCTATAAACCAAGTACAAGGCATGGAAACTTGAATTTCTCAAAAAAATCACATGTTATGCATAAACATGTAAATTTGAATTCTGATCAACTAGAGCACTCCAAACTTGTTGCTTATAAATAGAGTCACTATTTTTGAGCTAGAGGACGAGCTTGAACACCCTGAAATACACCAAAACTCTCTCAAATAAAAAATTGCACAAAAACTCCATTGTTGCACAGTTTCTGACCTTGAACATCAAACTCACATTTCCCTCGTGCGTTTCTTGGCCTTTTAGTTTCTAAAGCTTCCATACATCAAGTGTAACTTATCCCTGTACCTGTTTTATTTCTGTAACATCATTTACCCTATCTTCCATAACCAAAAACATATCATTGCACATTGACTTCTCCAAGTCATTTCATCCACTCTCAACTCAAACAAACCATTGCATTAGCTTCCTAGGACCTCAAGGAAGCTAACCTGATCATCACCATCACTTGAAACAAGCTCAAACTCCAAACACAATTTACAGTTTTGAGGTAAGTTTTCTCAACTTGGAAATCTTCATACAGGCATCATCAATAGTTTATTTGTGAATAAAACATGTAGATATCATTGCCCTGAAGCTAACCATGTCCATAGTTTCCATTAATTTTGCTTGAGCATAGAGAATTTTGAAACTGAAATTTCTAGGGTTCAGATTAGGGCCATTAAAATTCTTGCTTATCTTTGATCTATAGTTTTAATACTTTACATTTCTAGAATCGTGAGAAAATTTGCTACAAGTTTCATGTTTACAATTTTCATTTTTTATGAGAAATAAGCAAGTTACAGTTGGTCTGGCTGGAGGTTGAAGATGAAGTCTTCAGAACAAGTTTTGCCTTACATATTTATTGTTTCATTTGTATTAACGGATGTATAGCCACCCCAGTGGTAGAAGCGCGCGCTTGTAACCTATGGGACCTGGCTTCGAGCCCCAGTCGTACCCTTTTTCATTTTTTCACATTTTTTTGACTTTGGTTGTTTTTTTTGGCAGGCGCTGGGCTCCTTTGGGTCTAGCTTGTTTTTTGTTTTTGCTCACTAACCTCCCTGCTGACTAATGGCACCCCTGGCCCAAGTTTGTTTTTTTTAATTATTTTATTTTATTTTCTTAAATATATTTTCTAAAATAATGGAAAAAATCATAAAATACAAAAATGATATATTTATATTTTGAATTAATTTATCTTAATTTTCTCACAAAAATCTATTTTTATTAATTCTACTTTATCTATTTTTTTGTTTATTATCTTGTAAATAAATAAAATTAGGGTATTAGTTATTTTCTTTCATATTAATTTAAATACATTATTTTTTATATAAAAAAGACTAAAACTATTTTATAATACTATAAATATTTTTAAAGATGAAAATACTAAAAATACTTTTCTTAAACTTATTTTCTTTTGATTAATTAATAGAATTAGGGTTTTCATTTAAAAAAATTTCTTAATAAATTCAAACTTAATTAACTATTTTCTTTATTTAATTAGGTTAAGACAAAATCTTTTTTCATGAAAACTAAACAAAATTCATTTTTCTCTACATTTTGCATCCTTATACATTTGTTCATTTTTATACTTTGTATTTATTTAATTCCTTGTATATTCATACCAATTCAATATGGTTGTAATAGACTAGTTAGGTTTAAATTCTTGCAATCCCCATTCAATTTATACACCCCTCCCCACAAATGTTGTAATAGCGTAGTAACTTTAAATTTTGCAATTTATCGCTTTTATATAACATACTAGTAATTAGGGTTTGTATGAAAAGACTAAAACCAATTATTAGAAAACTCTAATTCAAGACAAAAACAAGCATGAAAACAATACACTTGCACACAAGCACCCCTAGGGTTATACCACTTGGTTGCCTTATACAAAATGACCATATTACGCATGTGAGGTATCTTGTCAAAAACAAGCAAATACAAGATCATAGTCCCTCGATGACGCTATCTGAGTTGCCTTACAAATGATCTTAGTCCCTAAAAAAGAATGCTAAGATACCTTGCAATATTGCTAATCATGGTTATACGATGACTCACGCCCGTCCCGTTTACACCCAAAGATAGGGTTGCTTACCAAATCAATGGTAAGACAACAATGTCAAAGGAAAAGGAAAATGAACAAGAAAGACTTTTGAGTAGGTAGAATGCTCCTAATTACTTGCTCAATTTCAAACAAACATCCTTGGGGTATTTTCAAAATAAACACCTACACTTTTCAAAACATCTTACAAACTTGGAAACATTTTCAAAAGATCAACATCTTTGTATACATTCTTACGAACGAGAATCATTACAAAGATTTCATAACCAATGGCCTCTTTACAAAATACTTTCAAAAAGTCACACAAAGCACAATTTCAAACAAAAAGCAAGTGATTTAGCAAGTAACTAAGAGCCCATGAAAAACCATGGATGAGAAGGATGTTAATACCTTCCCTTTTCATAATCTACCCCCCGAACTCAAGAAATAATCTCAAAGGTATTTCCTGTGCTTTTTCACCTTTCCTTATGAATAAAAGAAAAGCCGGTGGCGACTCTTGCTAACCGCAACATTTGCGATAAAACGCAAAACCCTCAAGTCAGTTCTCCCACTGTATCACACATTCCATTTTCCTATTTTACATTTTGCGTGGTTTATTATTCTCACACTTTATTATTCTCACATTTTCCTGTTCTTTTCACCCTTTCCTTATTAGATAAAAGAAAAGTCGATGACGACTCTTGCTATCCGCATATTTACGATAAAACGTAAAACAAGTCATTTTTCCCACTGTATTACAGTATTATTCAGGAGACATGTCCAGGGTTAGGTCTCAAATTGAATATTCGTTAGATTGATATTTTTTTGCCTTCATGCGATGGTAGTAAACTTCGTAAGAACTAGTTCCCGCGAGACATTTGGAGGCCGATATTAGGGATGAAGTTGCTTGAAAGGGATGTTAGTCGAGATGACGACTTTATTAAAGAGTTGTCCATGAAGAGAGCTTCTAAGGCTATTGATTTAATACACCTTCTACCACAATTAAGGGATCCTCAGAGTGAGCTTCTTCTACTTCGATCCTGCATGGGTATTGCCAAATTGTTTTTTGGCCTCATAACTTGTCAACCAAATCATATGCATGAAACAGATGTTTGGTTTGATAAGAAGTTGCGAAGGGTGGTTGAAGACATTGTGGTTGGTAGAGGTCTTTTCTTTGAGAACCTTCAATGAAGGGTGATTTCTTTACCCATTAGAGTTGGGGGTTTGGGTTTGTACTCAGTAGTAGAGGCAACCTCATACATTTTTTTAGCTTCTAAACCCCAATCTTAGGTGTTACATGATCATATATTGAGAGACAATGGAATCATTAAGAGATAATATTAAATGATATTTTAGTATTTCTAATTGTTTTGATAATTTAGTCATTAAATCTATTATATTATGGCCTATGTGACATTCCTCTTTCTGTGTATAAATAGACTAGTTATAAATGTAACAAAAATAACAATTATTTCTCTTACACATTTTACAATCATCACTCTTTTTACTCTCTTAAATTATTCTTTGTTAATCATTGATTCTTGTGCACTATATATATATATATATATATATATATATATATATATATATATATATATATATATATATATATATATATATATATATATATATATATATATATATATATATATATATATATATATATATATATATATATATATATATATATATATATATATATATATATATAAAAGATGCTAGCTGGTAATGATAAACCCCGTCACCCTTATCTTGTACGTAAAAGAACAAAATGTAAAGAAGGTGACAGCATGCATCTGAAGCTGCAAAATGAGAATCCAAAGATGATAAGCAAACTAAAATATTTGTCAACATGCATGAAAGTTTTGAGTTTAATTATTGGATGAGAAAACACATGGAGAGGGATAGAGAGAGAATACATAGAATCCAATGAAAAAGCTCATGTTAGTGCTGATAATTTTAATTTACAATTTACCATACACACACGTAAGGGGAATCTATGTCCAGGAAATCCCCGTGAAAATTTTAATTGTTTAACTGTATTATTCTTCCCAAAAATATTGTATAAAATCTAGTGTCGGCTATAATGCACGCAGTTGTAGTGCGTGTGTGACATATCGTTGTTTTAATAGTATATGCTTTTGTTTTGCTATTTAACTTTATTTTTTTATTTTTCAAACGCCGAGTTTTTAGGTTTTTAATTTTAGGGTTTGATCATGAATTATTCAATCACTAATATCAAATAATTTAAATTAAGACCGATAAAATGGAGCAGGTCTTTTGGACTAGCTCTATTAACCCATCAATTTTGACGGGTCAATCCATTAAATCTATATTTTTACATGTTCATGTAGGCAAATTTAAATAAAGAGTACGACAGTTTGCTTTTCTTATAATATAAATATGATATTATAAATAATCATGATAAAAATTAAATATTTTTAATAATTTAATAGTTATAACTAATCGAATTGTTTGTATTAACGGTCAATTAAATCCTAAACAAATTAGGATTGTAGTAGTATAAAATTATTATTTTCTTTCATCAACCACACGAGACAATTTAATAAGAGAGGAAACAATAATAATATTACAGTAGTTTGGATTGTTTATATTAGCAAAAGCTTTATGAACTATATAGCAATGACATAACGATACAAAGACTGTTAAATTTAGTGTAAAAATAAATTATTTAGAAATATTAATACTCTTATCCAATTAGATAGAGTACAAATTATTAAAAAATTATTTTTTTACAATTATTGTATCTCACATTTCATAAAATGGAGGTATATATCAAAGACGTGTCATATTTTTTTTCTTAAAAAAATATAATATATTTTTTTATTTATAAAAAATATATATTATATTTCGTCAATTTTTTTGAAAATCGAGGAATAAATTAATTTGTTATACACGCTTTGAATTCCAACAACTTTAGATTATATTGTTATTTTATTAAAAGTAGCGTTTTATTTAATATTTTATTTTTAATTTAAAACAAGTCATTTTCACCTTGATTTTGTTTCTCAACCGAGGTGAAATTGTTTCTCTGATATATAAAGTTTTAGTTTGTAGCATTCGGTTTTACTTGTCTAAAATAACACAAACAAAATTCTAACAAAGAGCGCTGAACAAGACAACCAACAAAAGATTTTATACCAACGTCGGTAATAAATACATATCATCTTTAATACAAAGATGAAATGTGTTTCAGACTCTCGTTTCTTCTTAGAGATCTAAAATATTTTCTTTCACTTCTTCTTCAGAAATCTGATACGTCAAATATTACTACTCATCTTGTTGTTGTTGTTGTTGTTTTTATTGTTGTTGTTGTTGTTGTTTAAATGATATTAGAAAATCATCGATTAGTGTAAGTTGTTCTTCTTATATAAATAATTGTTCATATAATTATATTTCTAACCAATTTTGAGAAGTTATATACCGTTAAGGTTTAGTAAATAAAACAATCCAAATTAGATATAATCACTACTACAAAGACCTTTCATAACACATTATTACAAACGACCTTCATGCTAACTTTGGTACTAACTCGTTTATGCGCGTCTGAATTTTTTAATTTTTTATTAAAATATATTTAATCACAGTTCTATAACTCAACCGTTGTGGTATATTAAAATTTACTTGCTTAATTTCCACCACCAACAATTTTTCTTCTTTTTGTTACAAAGAGGGGTTGTCAGTATAATCTTATAAATATATTAGACTAAAATTAATTATCACCACTATTGATTATTGAAATCGTTATGAATACTTCTTACTTATTATCACGGTTTTCATTAATAGTCGTTGTGATAAGTTTTATATATATATATATATATATATATATATATATATATATATTTATATATATATATATATATATATATATATATATATATATATATATATATAATATATATATATATATATATATATATATATAAGAATGCTATCTTTATATGAGAAAAACCTGAACCATTGAATTAAAATATATTTCTAAAATTGATTATTAATTTCTCTTTTCTATTAAAAATCCCTGATTTTTTGTATTTTTGGCACATGATTTAGTGAAAGATATAATTTAATCTCAACCTTTCCTTTTAAATATGATGGTTGTTATTCATTCTCACATTCTCATATAACTTACTCATTTTCACTAGATATGCCCTCATACATATATATATATATATATATATATATATATATATATATATATATATATATATATATAATATATATATATATATATATATATATATATATATATATATATATATATATATATATATATATATATATATATATGAAATTATTAAGTTTCAGCACAGAATAATCGTCACTCTCAAAATAAAACTCTAACATCTCTCTCTTCCATATGCAGCAAACTCATTGTATGCATGTCATGACATAATTTTCAGATTATTTTCTTCGTCATTAATTTAATCATTGTATTTCTTTAGTCAAGTGTATGGAAAAACAAGTAATCTACATATTTTATAATAAATTCAGGGTACTTTCCACAACGGTTATATTATAATTGTGGTGAGATGTTAATTATATTCCAAATAAATTATGATTGATGAATTTTGAACTCATGACCTAAATATATATCACAATGGTTGTTTAGCATAACTGTTGTGATAGGTAGTTGGTACATGACTTATAATCACGGTTGTGCGATCGTCATGGAAAACAACGGACATACAACCATCCCTTATCTCATAATGGTTGGTCAGACATTATGGTATTCCTTTTCTAACTGTTGTGGTATCACTTTTACGTAGTAGTGAATAAACTCAATCATATTTGACCATTCAGTTAAATTCCAAAATCGAGGAGAAAAGTGGTGCATTTATTTTTATTTTATTTTTTATTTTTAAATCAAATGATGTATTCCTTCAATTTTTTAAATATTCGAAGGATAAGTCTCTATTTTATTTTATTTTTTAATTAAAAAGAAAATAATCTTTCCCCTCGATTTTACTCAGAAACCAAAGGGTATACATTCATAAAGTAACCTATAACCCATATATACCATACATTCATAAAGTAACAACACTCAAGATATTGCCAACACATCAATCCACAAGAAAAATTCTACAACAATAAGAACGAAAACACCAGCACTCTATATACTGGACACTATCTTGTGAAATCCTTTACATCCAATAAGAACATGAAAACCACCACAACTTGTCATTAAAGAACCAATGAGTATGCAACCTTTGTCTTTAAGATGGATTGCAAGTGCATAAAAAATTGGATTCAAGTTGATGTTCTTACATAATATCTTATCTTTTGACTGAAATGGAATTTTATGTTATGTATCTAAGTTTTTTTTATGTTATATCAGAAATTGAATATGTGCAAAATCATTGAACTTGAAAAGAAATGGGTGCACAACAAATTTTGGATTTGTTCTTCTCCAAGAATAATATTGGCGATGATGAATCAGATTTGTCAAATATTTATACTTGTAGATTGAAATTTTGTATTTTAATTTCTATGTATACAATGTTATTTAATATTCTGTGTAAATAATATGATTTTTATAATATATCTTTTATCCCACGATTTTTGGAGAGAAACACAGAGGTATGTGGCGCTAGTTTTGAAAATAAAACAATGTTATTATTGAGGATCATACGAATGACCATTTCAACTATCCCATTGGTTATTCACAAACCGAGGGATAAAGTGGCAAGTTTTCATGACGCTCTTTGTTACTTCGCCTATGTAACGAAGGTTAAACCCCCTTCGTGTCCTAGGTTAAATGTATTATTTGTAGTAGTGACATTAACCAATGAGACCCAAATTAATGGTTCATGTATTGCAAATTTGATATTTTATATTTATAATGACTCCAACTGTTTACATGTTTTGAAAAAATTCATTTTTTTATTATGTATTACAATTATTCTGTAGAGGGATGGTTGAAGTAATATTTGAAAAAATAACTAGAGATTATTCTGTTGCGGAACAAAATATAAATGATGTGGAATAAGTTGATACAAAGTTCTTTAGAATGGCGATGTAGGTCTCTAGTACGGTAGAGCAGACATGTTTTTTCAAGGTAAGCACTTCAATGTTTAAGTAAATGAGGTATAAGATGTGTAACTTGCAAGAGTGAATGAAATTATATCTATTATGATGTGTAGACAAGTTTATATATAACAGAAGATCAAAATTGTTGTAGGTTGGTGTACAGAATGCAAGAGATACTTGGATTGGATCCAATAGAAAGTAGCTTGAATCTGGTGTGCAGTGCTTTGACGGGGTTCATTTGTCCATCATTCTTCTGGGAGGATATTTTGGATTGGCTATTTATTGTTTGACCAGTCTTACAGGGCTATTTGACCGACCCATAACATTTGTTCTCAAAGTTCTTACTAGAACGTGTGAAGTTAGGATTGTGATGGAGGATTCGAGATCGACCTCAAGACCGCTCTTCTTCTTTCAATAAAAGTATGTGGGTTGGTCCCTACCTTGCTTACGGGGTCATAAAAACAGAAGAAGAAGAAGAAACAGTTGAGAAAAACAAGTGTGAGTTGGAAGTGTTAAGAAACAAGTGTGGGGGAAGTATCAGATTGACTAGAAAAATGGAGATTGAGCACTTTATAAGAGAGAAAACTTACTCAATTACCACCTTAAATTTTTAGGTGAATATGTGGTGTGTCTCTCATAGTGTGTGTTGCTCATAAGGGAAAGATCCCAACGAAAAATGTTCCCTCATGATGAACCCCTAAGATTTGATGATCTAATTGTGGTATTAGAGTCTGGTTAAAGTGAAGGATTGACTCACTTGTATCGAAAGTTCTCCCCACATGATGGTGGGTAGGAGGCATATCCTATTGAAAAAGTGTCAACGATGGTACAATTGTGTGTGGATGAAAGAGCTTTCGCATGAGGGGAGTATTATGGATAGACTCACACTTGAGGGTGAGTGTTGAGAAAAACAAGTGTGATTTAGAAGTCTTGAAAAAAGTGTGGAGAAGTCCCACATTGATTAGAAAAATGGAGATTGAGCACTTTATAAGTGATAGAATTCACACACCTACCACCTTAAGGTTTTGGGTGAATATGTGGTGTGTCTCTCACAAGGTGTGTTGCTCATAAAGGAATGACCCCAATGAAAAATGCACCCTCACGTTGAACCCCCAATATTTGATGATCTAACATAAACAAACCCCAATAAGAAAAAAAGTGAATAAGAGATGCAACTATAATATCATGGCAACAAGTATGAGGTCAAACAATTGTGCAAAACACTTTCTCCATTTCAACCCAAATTTCGGTTTGAGTTAGTGAATTTTACACACTAATTTAAACTTTTATTTATTTTATGATCTCTCTAAAAATATAGTTTTCCTCTATTGACGAATTTCAAAATTTTAGTTCATTCTTTCTCAAGTAACTTTGATTTGAGTGAAATCAATACCAAAATGATTTTATTAATATTATCAATATTATTCTCCAATTTAGTTTTGGATTGGAGATCATATTTTTAACCAAATTTCAAAGTTTACCTTTTAGAATTAACTCTCATATTTTATTATTTTTATTTACTACAAATTATCGAGTTGAACCGATTGGAAGATTATTGCTAGTGGATTCATAATGTCGTGTGAAAGCATAAAAATAAGATATGAGATGAAAGTGAGTTTGAATAATTAGTATAAAATAAGTTAGATAAAATGGAGGGCCACATTTCTCAAAATTCATCAAGGGCTCGCAACGATAGTTATAGCCCTTAAGCAATAATTAAATGTAAATTTACAAATGTGAGGTTAAAAGAAGAACTAGAAACTTTATTAAGATTTTGATCGATTTAATATACGTTGATGTGTGATAATTGATGTTATTGTCAAATAATGTATTTTATTATGCTCGTGTGTAAAATGTTCTATTTATTTAATTATTATAATTATTTGATAACTGATATAAGTGTGGGATGATTAGATGTGATGAACGACTTGATGTCAAAATTTGTTAAATGGTGTATTAGTGATGATATTGAGACTATGATTAACACCGTGTGAATATTGGGTGTGTTAAGTTATGAATTGATTTACTTATATGTGTGTGTATACATCTACTAAGTGATGTGTAATAGTGTAAATTACATAATGATGATGAAAAATGATGAATTTGATGTAATGAGTAAGATGTTGTGAAAAATAGAGTTGTAAAATTATTTGATAGTTTCCTATAGATGATAAAATATTGGTTGTTCAGACCCGTGCTGAAGTTGATACTCCTAAAGAGTAACCTAGGCCAACAAGGAGAGAGACTAATGTTAGGAGATTTGGCGTGAAGGTTATGTTGTCACCATATAAGTGTGTATTTAAAAGCCTAGTCGATGTTAGATAAGTAAATTACTTATAGGGTTGCGGTATGGTGATATATCAAAAAGAGAGAAGTACCATGTCACATGTGGCGCAATATCACTAGATAGAAGTGACCACATGGTGCAATATTGCTTGAGAGAATCAAATCCAAAATTGAATCATGGAGTGTATTACATTATCACTTAAGATACTATTACACAATTGCAATATCAATTTAGAAAAATGTGTTTATATTTATGTTATGGGTGTAGTGCAATATCATAAAAAGAAGTATTACATAATACATTATCATAGAGAGAAACACAATCATTTTCAAAGTATAATGGTACCAAAGGAAGTTGATAAGTTTAGAGTATAAAAGCATTCCTATTTTAAGTAATTTTTTTTCGTTTTAATAACTTTGACAAGTGGATTATAAATATGTTTCATCTTGATGATTTATGCTCAAATTAATTTTATGTGAAACAATTTATGTTGTGATGTTGAAAACTATGTTGAAGTTTGATGTTGATAATTTATGTTAAATATCATTTTATGTGATATGGTGTTTTCTTCATAATTTACGCGTTCTTCTTAATAATTTTATATTATTACATGTCTTCGAAACTCACCCTTTTGTGTTTGTGTTTGTCTGCCTTGTGTAACATCCTTCTAATCCCACATGTATTTCTCATATAATTTACGAATTTAATTGTATAAAAATCACCATTCAAGGGTACCACACTTTATAGAAAATATTATAATAACAATCCTGCTCCGTAACACGGGTTACATCAATGTCAAACATGCATATAATTATAATTCATCATATTATTTAAATTCATTGCAGCGGAAATCATCATCATAATGAACTTCTTTATAAAAATAAACTCATAATATTTGTAGTCTCATAAAAAGCCTGAATTAAAACTAATCCCATATCTTCAAAATACTCATAAAATGCATTAACCATAGAAAACACAAAAATTCACATAACAAACATTCTCAACCCGATGTTACATATCAGAGCAAGACACTACTAATGTAGCAAACTAAATAAAACCCTCAGAAGCTATCCTCAAATCTTTTACGAACTACTCTGAGTCATCTGCGTGTTACCATATAGAGGCCACATTCAAATAGAAATAGTGAGTAATCATGATTCATTATAAAAGATATAAGAAAAGGATGAGTAGTTACAAACAACCTCATCTTATAACCACACATTTTTTCATCAACACGTCATATACTCATTGATACATCACAATAGCACTTAGACATCTTTTATTATTAAATCATCCTATACACACATAGTTCACCATTACCATCACATCACAACTCATCATAAAATCATGCAATGTCACATAGGATGTTAATGCACAATACTGACTCAATGCATGTGGTACCAATATTTTAGGAACACCTGGTTCATCACCCTCCAAAGATCTCCACCATAGGATCAATTCTCTCTTGTAATCAAAGCACATCATAAACGTACTTAATCCACACAATGGGATTGGGGCTAATCATAAGCGGAGTATGATGCACAACAACGTCACATAAAATTCAACCACATCTAGTCAATTGTATCATCATTCACATAATCATCATCACATAACATGTAATACACATTAAAATGCACATCATTAAAATATCATCAAGGATAACATCAATCATATCACAACAAGAACGTTGTAGCAACTTCATAACAACTTCACAACAACATCATATTCATCATTAAACAACTAGAAATCCATAGCATAACAAACATATAATAAATCAATCTCATGAACACGTAGGCACAAGAATAATACACCAAACAACTCATATAACCATGTCATAATATATTTATGCACATCAGCTTCCTAACGCTTCGAACGACATGTCAAATAGAGTCTTGAAAATTAACTTATGACCTCCGAAAGTTACTGTCATGTCTTCTCGCCCGAGGCTCGCTCGGTGATGCTAGAGGAGCTCTGATCTCTTGGTGCTCGCTCGATGATGTTGGGGCGATGAGCCCCTCCCCATACATTTTCTAGGAGATCACTTTTTCTACCAATCCCCTCGATGATTATCTCGCCCGACGATGCTTGGAGCGCTCCGCTCGCTACCTCCTTCCTCAGCGAAGTCGTGGAGGTGTATCCCACTCCATACATTTTCTAGGATCTCACCTTTTTAACCATCTTTCTCACTAGCTAGATCTTTCAGCGACGCTTGGGAGCTCTTCTCACTACCATGCTCGCCACTAGCTCTCCTGACGATGCTTGTGAAATAACAACTTCTCAGTTGCAATTCTGCACTGTTCATCCCCATTCCAACTTCGACTACAATATCAAACTCAGTCCGAAACGCATCAGAAATCCTAATCATCACATAACAACATAAAAATACGTCATCTACACATTATAGGTCTAATCATGGCATTTCTATTTCATCCCAATACCAATTTCGTCATGCAGTTCATCATGTTTTTCACCAAAACAATATACAACCAAAACCCTACATTTATCCTAACCCTCTATCAATCATAATAGATCAGATTAAACCCTTTACCTCGAATTTCCTAGCAATCAATTCTTCCTTCGCGTTGTACATGATTCCCCTCTGAGCCCTAGCCTCTTCTTCGTGTTCTCTCAATTCCACGATCGTATACAATGAACTCTCTCTTCCTTATTTCCTCTTTTCACCCCTAGGACCCTTTATATGTTATTCCCCATATACCCTCACTTATCACCATATATTACCACCATGCCCCTATTCTCCATTCCAACTATTCATTTTATTTAATCATTAATAAATCTAAATAATATAACAAAATTATTTAAATCTAATTAATTCTAACTTGCACCTTAATTCACATTACCCACAACATACCATACACACAACACAGATAATCACCAATAATTCATAAATAATTAATTCTAAATTTTGGGATATTACAACTCTCTCCTACTTAAAGAATTTTTGTCCCGAAAATTACTTGAGGAAAACAAAGTTGGATACGACTCTCTCATCTGATCCTTAAGCTCCTAAGTCAAACTTCCACCTGCTAGTTCGCCCCACAATACCTTCATCAAGGAAATCTTTGTACATCATTCATTTGGATCACACACGAAGGATTTGAAATGTATTTCCTAAATTAAGATACATGAAACATGTCATGAAGATTCACAAGTGACGAAGGTAAAGTAATTTGATAGACCACCTCACTTATGCTCTCTAAAATCTGATAAGGATCAATAAAACATTGTGTAAGCTTTTGTGACTTTAGGGCTCTACCAACACCAGTCACTAGAGTAACCCTAAAAACATATGATCTCACTTATAGAACTCAAGTGCTTTCCCCCTCTTATCATAATAAATCTTCTGACGACTCGGAGAAGCCTTCAACCTCTCTTGGATCATTTTGATCTTCTCAATCATCTCCAGCATAATCTCAGGTCCGAGCATAACATTCTCGCCTGACTCATACTAACACAATGGAGTCTTATACCTTCTACCTTACAACACTTCATACGAATCCATTCCTATACTAGTATGTAAACTATTATTACTTTTCTTTTACTTCCTTTTTATGATATTCAACTCTCGATTAAAAGCTATAAGCCTTTAGAGGGAGGATGACGAAAAAGATACCATAATCTCTACAGTGTGCTTTTGAACAGACCTTGCTGACAATGTACAAGCGTTGTCTCAAATCCTAAATAGTGGAGTTATAAGGAAGATAATCCCTAGTCAACCCCTTTGAGCCTAAGAAGTAGGAGTTCTATTTTCATGCAAATTGAAACCCTTAATCATAACCTGGGGCAAGGTAGTTTCTCATTCAATTCAAAGGTGCATTCAATCACAAGCTTTCTCTTCATACATGGTGAGTGGTGTCGAATATTCCCTTCCAAAACAAAAGATGGTGATGGTTCCGCATAATCATCAAAACAGGCAGTCATTATCTCTCAAAAGAAAAGCCCGCTAAGTCAAAACCTATGGAGGAGACTTAAGAAAAAACTGGGGTATCCCGCTGACTGTAATCACAAAAGAAATAGTTTAGGCAAAAGGTAGGGATAATATAAAAAAGAGGTCACTACAAGTCCTCAACAAAAGTAAAAAACATTAGAAAAAAATGACTGCCTTCTAAATAACCTTCCAGTATCCAAACCATCACCGAAATATCAGGGTCAAAATTCCAGATTCAACTGGGATCTAAACGCACAATTAACTGCGTATAGGACTGAAGAACATCATGAAGAATGGGTTGGGTACAAAGACATTTTGAGTCATATCCTTTGTTTCTTAAACTGTGAACCATGCCACATTACAACCCTTAAAAGTCCTAGCTGAAACATGGGTTTGTTTGAAAGCATAATGTTACAAAAGGTATCCTGACTCCTATGAGGTTTGGTATAAATCCAGAGTTGATATCATATTCTTGCAAATTTTGTTTTACTAAAAAATGAATTTTCAAAAAACTTCATGACAGACATAAGATTTGCATTTTTAATACCATTGTTTGCATATAACTAATTGTTCAACAACAGAGAAATTCGACAACGAATATTCAATGAGCGAGAATCCTCTCAATGGACAGAATCACCTCAGATGGAAAGACATTTCTAGTAACATGCCTTTCATGATCAAAGGGCATGACATAGTGTCTAACTAATCTAGGCGTAGTCGGGTCAAGATTCGAGGAATCTCTCAAAACTGCCAAATAGCTAGGGACAGACCTCCGTTGAATCACTTGGGGCATTGAACATGAGTTCCAGCAAGGGGCCATGTGCGATCAAGCAAACATCTTCCTGGAAATATCACCAACCTACAGAGTTTCAACATTACAGTCCAAGGGAATTCCTCTCCGTAGTTGAGTTTTCAAAACTATAAAGGCCCCTGCAGACTACTTCTCTCCAACAGAGGTCATTCCTCTATCGTCAACGTTCTTGAACTCTTCTCCACCAAGTAGGAATTAACACTCTCCAATAGATTTTCCTCAAGCAAAAAGAAAGAAATCAATGTTCCCCATAGGAGTTTCGTCAAACAAGAAAGGAGTAAATAATCCCCAGAAGATTGAAGATATACATACTCTTCATCCCCAACAACAATCAGGTATTTATTTTCCCTAGTTGAACAAAACTGCAATAGAACAACTGATACGTTCACATATTGCATTCATACATCACTTTACAATACATCGTAGCATATGCATAACTGAAACGCATATAACATTCTCATTTATTTTGAGAGCATCATGCAATTCATACATCATGACATTGCACACAGCTAACCCTTTATCTTTTCAGGTAAAGTCTATAAGTAGATGAATATCATCAACTATCTACGTGACCAGACAAATTTCTTCAGAAACTAAATTCTGACAAGTACTTCCCTCAAAGGCTTTCGCCATAAAGTCATTCTAAAAATATCTCTTCTAAATGAAGTCAGGTGTAGACATCTTCTAGTGCATCATTCAGACAAAATCATGTGCGGATTCCTTCTGGTACGTTGTTGAAGTAGTAGTCATCAAAGATTCCTTCATTACCTGTTGAAGTAGTAGTCGTCAAAGATTCCTTCATTACTTGTTGAAGTAGTAGTCGTCAGATTTCTTCATTACCTGTTGAAGTAGTAGTCGTCACAGATTCCTTCATTACCTGTTGAGGTACTAGTCGTCAAAGATTCCTTCATTACCTGTTGAAGTAGTAGTCATCAGATTCCTTCATTACCTGTTGAAGTAGTAGTCATCCAAGATTCCTTCATTACCTGTTGAAGTAGTAGTCGCCAGATTCCTTCATTACCTGTTGAAGTAGTAGTCGTTAAAGATTCCTTCATTACCTGTTGAAGTAGTAGTCATCACAGATTCCTTCATTACCTGTTGAAGTAGTAATCGTTAAAGATCCCTTCATACCTGTTGAAGTAGTAGCCGTCACAGATTCCTTCATTACCTGTTGAAGTAGTAGTCATCACAGATTCCTTCATTACATGTTGAAGTAGTAGTAGTCAGATTCCTTCATTACCTGTTGAAGTAGTAGTCATCAAAGATTCCTTTATTACCTGTTGAAGTATTAGTTGTCAAATTCCTTCATTACCTGTTGAAGTAGTAGTCGTCCAAGATTCCTTCATTACCTGTTGGAGTAGTAGTCGTCAGATTCCTTCATTACCTATTGAAGTAGTAGTCGTCAAAGATTCCTTCATTACTTGTTGAAGTAGTAGTCATCAGATTCCTTCATTACCTGTTGAAGTAGTAGTCGTCCAAGGTTTCTTCATTACCTATTGAAGCAGTAGTCGTCATATTCCTTCGTTACCTGTTGAAGTAGTAGTCGTTAAATATTCCTTCATTACTTCTTGAAGTAGTAGTCGTCAGATTCCTTCATTACCTGCTAAAGTAGTAGTCGTCCAAGATTCCTTCAATACCTGTTCAAGTAGTAGTCGTCAGATTCCTTCATTATCTGTTGAAGTAGTAGTCATCAAAGATTCCTTCATTACCTGTTGAAGTAATAGTCATCACAGATTCCTCCATTACCTGTTGAAGTAGTAGTCATCAAATTCCTTCATTACTTGTTGAAGTAGTAGTTGTCAGATTCCTTCGTTACCCGTTGAAGTAGTAGTCACCAAAGATTCCTTCGTTATACATCGCAGTCAAGCTTTATACTTACCAGCAGTCACTTTGGATGGTATCTATAAGCCCATCTCCGATAACTCTTTATCACCCCTCCAAATGGCATCTGTAAGCCCATTCCTGCTATCATCAACCAACGGTGTTACTTCATGCGAGTGCATATTTCTGGGCACTCTAGTATTCAATCATTTTTCACCTTCAGATCACGAAAGGAAAACAAGCCAATCTAAATCTTCAGGTTTAAGAAGATTGAATAGGGGCAACTGTTGCACCCCAAAATTTACCCTCCCATTTTATTCAAGACATGCTCATTAAGGTCCTCAATTGCTCAAAGAGCCTCAAATGATTTCCATGGAATCCTATATGCCTCAGCATAATGGCAAAACTGAAAGAAAGAAAAGAAGTGTACATAACAAGGTGTAGGTCGAAAGCTGAAAATATGCCTAAGAGCTTTTGGGTCGAAGCAGCTTTGACAGCAGTATGCAGTCTAATTTGATGCCCAACAAAGCACTAGGATCAAAGATAGGATAATTTGAAATAAAGCGTGAGGAGGCTCTTGTGAAGTGTTTTATTGATGAAGAGCAAGTAAAGAGCGTCATCTATGGGTTCGCTTTCAAACCATGGAAATGTAAGTTATTTGAAGCATTAGAAGGAAGGACATTTTGATTGCCATGTTGTTTGAATTGGCGCTTCAAAAAGAAGAAGATGTTGAATTTGAAAGCTTTAATCTTATGGTTCTAAGGACATATAATCTTCAAACATGGCATAATCGAAGGACAGTTCGAGACAAATAATCCAAATATGAGTCATCTTAGAGTTTTGGGATCAATGTGTTTCAGGCATGTGCCTGAACAGACAAGGAAGGAGTTAGGTGATCAAAGTAAAGTATCCGTGCTCATAGGTTATCCTTCGATTGGCGCATACAAGCTATATTCACCAATCGAAGGTGAACTAGTGATCAGTAAAGATGGTCTTGTAGACAAAAGCAAAGGGTGGGAGTTGGAATCGAAGAACCACCTACACAACTGTGTTCGAAGGAATGAACAAAACGAAACTTCGACAAGCCAAGATGAAGAGGTGTTTGAATTTAAGGAAAGGAGATCAAAAGGAACAAGAATTGAGTTCGATTAGGCTGATTGGATATTTTTTTCAGATCAAGCAACTAAGACAGATAGTGACTCAATCGAAGAAGCCATAATGATGAGGCCTTGAACAGTTCAAATTGGAACTCAGAGCCATCAAAGAACAAAGCTTAGTAGAATTCGAAATAATCAAGATGTGAAAAGTTAAAGTGAACACCTAATGGGATGAAACATGTCCAGGTTCACTTAAAGCCCAAAATGGTAGAAAATCATCAAAAATGGCAACTTTTAAATCTTTCAATTTTTCTTTCAAAGCCATGGTTAATGGCTGATTCATGCCATTTTTGTTCACCGCCACACCCCTATAAATATAAGACGCACATTGCCTTTACATAATGGATTGCCTATCAAAGCTCCACACACAGGAAAACCACCTCAACGAGCCACGCGAAACTCTCAAAAATCTCATAAGTTTGAAAATTTCAAAACCAGCTTCGTAAGTATTCTCAATCCAAACTAACGCCTAAATCATTATCCTTAGACTTCCAGGAAGCCACCCAGAACCTGACACGAGCAGTTCCACACCCAGGGTTACAGATCAAAGCATCTCCGATTGGTAAGTATTTACAAAATCAAAATTGTATTTCTAGGCCATTTAAATACATCTTGCTTGCATATTTGCGCTGCTAATTTTGTTTGTGTTTGTATGAACATATCACATGTAAGATAACTTTCAGGAATAAGATCGTGCCACCGTTAAGGCACGATCAGAATTCGCCTTTGAAGCTCATGATACAGGCCATTTCAAGCCAAAATAGCTTCATATTTGGACTCAGGGGTTCAAAGTAGGTGGGGGTTCGAATTAAGGGGAAGGACGTGGGTTCGACACCCAGTTCATGCATTTTTTTCTCTAACAATTTTATTCCATATCCCATGCTTGCAGGTCAAACGTGCACACCATGCACCACGTGGTTAACACCAGTAGATGCCATCTGAGCAGATCCAGGGTTCCTAGATCGAAGGAGTGTGCTGTACACCATCATTCCCCTACTTCCAGATGCTGGCCAATCCAGATCCAGTGCCCTCAACGTGCAGTCCATCATTCACTTTCGACAGCCTCCCCCATATGATCGAAAGATAGCCTCCCTCGTTGGATCGAAAGATAGCCTCCCTCATGAGATCGAAAGACAACCTCCTCTCACTTTGGGGCCACGTTTTTAAACTTACACCACCCCTTGTTTACTTTTGCTGCCTGGCCCATTTTACATGTTTGTTTTTTGTTCTTTTAGTTACCTTTTATTTAATTATAAAATCAGATAAAAATCATTAAAAAAATTAGGTTTCAGTTTTTTTTATTAAAGTTAATTTTGTTAATTAATTATTAATTATCTAAACACTTTTTTAAAATTAAAACTAAGTAGACTTAGATTTTATTCTCTTTTATTAAACAAAAACCAACAAAAAGATTTCATTTTCTTTAGGATTTAGACGTCCTTTCTAATTCACGCGCGATTTTATTTTAGCATTATTATTTTTCATACTATTGTAACTGCCTAATGGATGTAATAGGATAACTAGGACTTTTACTTTTTCTGCTTTATTCCCAATTTTGGACATGTAATTAATTCCCCTCCCCGAAGCCATGTAATAGTTTAGGATTTACATTTCCCCACTTTTAGTTTCTGCAAACTATGAACTGTTTAGATGCAAGCTAATTAGGATTGTATGGGAAGAGTTTATAAATCAAACACTAGCAAACCTAATACAAAGACAAAAATAACTGAATACAACACAATTCCACATGCGTACCTCTAGGGTACCCTCACTTTGGTTGCCTTCAGAAAAATAGTCACATCTCTCGAAACGTGAAATATTTTAGTGGCTACCCTCCGGTTTAAAGATCATAAGTCCCTCGATGACCCTCTCGACGTTGCCTTGGTATGATCTTAAAACCCTATGGTAGTTACTAAAGTTTCTTGCCTAGTTGCCTTTGTGACTATAAACACCCCTTAGAATGTCCCTCAAACATCCAACGACTAGGGCTACCTACTCACTAATAGTAGGATATCACTGTCTAAAGGAAAAGAGGAAAAGAACACCCCTTCGAGTAAAGTAGATAGTTGTTAGATGCTTGCTTAAAACAAAACAAATTTTTACACTTACACAAAACAACTTTCAAAAACATTTTCAAAATGCTTTATCAACACTCTTGAGGACTGATACATTAGATATTTAAAAAATACTTTTCTAAACACACAAAACACAAGGTATTTCAAAATGAGCTAAGCATCTAAGAGCCCGTATATAACTACGGATGGAAAGGGTGCTAACACCTTTCCTTTCCATAATCTATCCCCTTACTCAGAAAACTCTCGAAATTTCTTTTTCTGTTCTTTTCACACTTTCCTTTGTTGGATAAAAGAAAAGTCGGTGGCGACTCTTTCTTACCGCAACATTTGCAAACACAAATGCAAAACTGGTATAACAGTCGGTTCTTCCACCGTATCATAATACCCAGTGTCAAAAGTTGAAGAACACTGCTACTGCTCCTCAGAATAATGGCAGAATTTTTGCTTTGAGGGGTTCAGAGGTTCCCAAGAAGGATAACTTGATTTGATGTTAGTGTCTAATTAACAATGTTGAGTTGATTGCTATTATTGATACTGGTTCTACTCATTCGTTTATTTCACTTTAATGTGCTACGATGTTGGGATTGAAATTATCTTCTGTGGATGGTAGTGTGGTGATAGAAATTCCAGCAAAGGATTCTGTTACTACTATTTTTGTTTGTTCGAGTAGTCCTTTAATTGTATTGGGTAAGAGTTTTTTGATGGATTTGGTGTGCCTACCCTTTCACCAAATTGATGTTATCCTTGGAATAAACTGGTTGGAGTTCAACTATGTTCATATAAACTGTTTTAATAAGACTGTGAGGTTTCCAAAGTTTGGTGATAATAGAGAGTTGATGCTTCTGTCTGCTAAGCAAGTAGATGAACTTGTAGAAGATGAAGCCTAAGTTTAGTGACAATAGAGAGTTTATGCTTCTGTTTGCATCATTACAATTTAATTGTCAAGCTGCAAGTGTTGAATTATCTACGGTCTGTGAATTGCCAAAGGTGTTTCTCGATGACGTTAGTGATTTGCCTCCAGTGCGTGAGGTAGAGTTTTTTATAGACTTGGTACCAGGTACAAGTCTGGTATTGATGGCTCCTTATAGGATGCCAGTTTCAGAATTTGATAAGTTGAAGAACAATTTGAAGAATTACTTGAGAAGAAGTTTGTTCGACCGAGTGTTTCTTTATGGGGTGTTCATGTGTTGCTGGTTAAGAAGAAGGATGCTAGTATGAGGTTGTGTGGACTACAGAAAATTGAATAAGGTGAATATCAATAATAAGTATCCACTTTTGAGAATAGAAGATTTAATGGATTAGTTGGTCGGTGCTCGTGTTTTTAGCAAGATTCATTTAAGATCAGGTTATCATTAGACTCATGTTAAACCAGACGATATCCTGAAGAAGGCTTTCAGAATGAGGTATGGTCATTATGAGTACACTTTAATGTCGTTTGGTGTATCTAATGCGCCAGGTGTTTTCATGGAGTATATGAATCAAACTTTCCATTCGTATTTGGATAAGTTTGTAGTGGTCTTCATTGAGTATATTTTAATTTATTCTAAATCAGAAGAAAAACATGTTGAACATTTGTGAATTATGTTACAATTGCTAAAAGAGGAGAAGTTGTATGTGAAGTTGTCAAAGTGTGAATTCTGGTTGGAGGAAGTGAGTTTCCTTAGCCATGTAATTTCTAGTGGTGGGATTGTTGTTGATCCTTTTAAAATTGACGTTGTGTTGTAGTGGGAAACTACGAAGTCTACGACTGAGATTTGAAGTTTTCTTGGTTTGGCAGGTTATTATCGTAGGTTTATCGAAGGCTTTTCTAAGTTAGAATTACCTTTGACATAGTTGACTCGAAAGGGTCAAGCTTATGTGTGGGACGTGGCATGTGAAGAGAGTTTTGTGAAATTAAAGAAGAAGTTGATGACTGCTCCAATGTTGATTTTTCCTAATCCAAGTGAGTCTTTTGTGGTGTATTGTGATGCATCGAATATGGGTCTTGGTGGTGTGCTGATGCACATTGGGAAATTTGCTGCTTATGCTTCTAGACAACTGAAAGTTCATGAAAGGAGTTATCCCACACATGACTTAGAGTTGGAAGTTGTGGTGTATGTGTTGAAAATTTAGATACATTATCTATTCGGGTCCAAATTCAAGGTGTTTAGTGATCATAAAAGTTTGAAGTATTTGTTTGATCATAAGGAATTGAACATGAGGTAGAGAAGAAGACTTGAGTAGTTGATGGATTATGATTTTGATTTAAGTTACCATCTGGGTAAAGCAAATGGTATGGCAGATGTCTTTAGTAGGAAATCCTTGCATATGTCGGTGCTTATAGTGCGTGAGCTAGAAATGGTCGAGCAATTTAGAAACATGAGTTTGGTGTGTGAAGAAACTCCTAACAGTGTAAAGTTGGGGATGTTGAAACTGACTAGTGGTATTATTGAAGAGATTAGAGAGAGTCAGAAACATGATCCTAGTTTGGTTGATTGGTTGTTGCTAATTAACCAAGGTAATGGAGGTGAATTTCGAGTTGATGAAAATGGGGTGATGAGGTTCGGGAATAAAGTGTGCGTGCTAGATGTGCTAGAACTTAAGAAGAGTATTCTTCAGGAAGGGAATCGAAGTGGTCTAAGTATTCATCCCGGTGCTACAAAGATGTATCAGGACTTGAAGAAATTGTTTTGGTGGCCCGATATAAAAAAGGAAGTTGTCGAATTTGTTTACGGTTGTTTGACTTGTCATAATTCGAAGAATGAGCATCAGAAGACTTTGGGTCTAATGCAGCCATTGAATATTCCGGAATGGAAATGGGATAGCATATACATGATTTTGTGTCAGGTTTTCCAAAGACTGCTAAAGGCAATGATTCAATTTGGGTAATTATGGATAGGTTGACTAAGTCGACTCATTTCTTACCAATGAAGATCAATTATCCTTGCAGAAATTGGATGAGATGTAAATCAAAGAGATTGTGAAACTGCACGATATACCTTCGAGTATTGTGTCAGATAGAGATCCGAGGTTTATGACAAAGTTATGGGAAGGTTTGTATAATTCTTTTGGTACTAAGTTGAGGTTGAGTTCTGCATATTATCTGTAGAAGGACAGTTAGACAGAGAGGACTATCCAATATTTTGAAGATTTGTTAAGGGCTTATGCGTTAGAAAAAAGAGGATCTTGGGATAGCCAATTGCCGTTGATTGAGTTAATTAATACGAATGAATTAATTCAAGATAAACATATGCAATGCATTAATGAAAATAACCAAAGTCTGACATAAAGATAAGTGTTTAAGCAAACAAAGAAATTACAACTGATAATTCAAATGAAATAAACACTCTCAATCTTGGCCATGATTTGGCATGGGAGCAGTGATCACATTGGGAGCCTTATGAGGGTCAAATTCAATCCCCTTGTTGTCAATCAAATCTTGAATTTTGTTTTTCAAAGACCAATAGTTATCGGTGTCATGCCCAAGACTATTAGAATGGTAGGCACATTTCGCATTCAGATTGTACTTAGGAGAGGAGGTATCGGGTTTTTGAGGAGAATCCCTTAGTGTAATCAATTTCTCTTTTAGAAAATGTTGTAACGCTTGAGACAATGACATATTAAACTTAGTGTAATGCCTTTCTTGGAACTTTATCCTACGCCTATTGCCCTGTTGTTGTTGAACAGGTGTAGGATTAGAAACTAACATCGCTCCCACGGACTGATGGTTGTTATTTTTACTATGTCTCCTTTGACCATAGACAACATTAGTTTCTTGTTTACCAACATAGGGCTTTTTCACATCATCTCTATAAAACCAGACGAAGAACTCCCAATCAGCAAATTAAAGAATAGGTCTGTCAGAGTGCCCATGAACATGTCTACCATTTCCCAATCAGTCAGAGGAGGTTGCACCCTGCCAACTAAATCCCTCTATTTATGTGCATATTCCTTGAAACCTTCCCTTGAGCCCATGGACATATTCTGTAATTGCACTCGAGTTGGTGCCATTTTAGCATTGTATTGGTACTGCTTGTAGAAAGCAACAACCAAGTCTTCCTAGGTATAAATGTTGGTTCCTTCCAACTGATAGAACCATTCCAGTTGAGTGCCAGCCAAACTTTCTTGGAAGAAATGGATCCATAACTTCCGGTCAGCATTGTGAGGCTGGATCTTTCTAACGTATGATCTCAAGTGAAGTTTAGGATAAGAGACCCGTCATATTTGGCAAAGATAGGGACCTTGAACTTAGGTGGGATGACCACCCTTGGAACCAGCCCTAGTTCACCGAAATCCAATCCTGGTATCTTCTAGATTTCTATGGAGTTGAGACGATCCTCCAACTGCTTGTATTTGTCATCAGCAGGAGGATACTATTCCTCAGAGTAGTCAGCTTCATCCTCCTCAGACCCTGGATTGTTGTCTTCTTCCTTGGTCTTATTTTCATCTTCATCTTGAGTGTCTCCCTCCTTAGATGGAGTAGATAAATCTAGAGCTCGCTTAGCAGGTCCTCTGAGCCTTCTCCCCGGATTCAAGACACCAACCTGCTTCTTAGTTTTCTTCTTGTCTTTCAAGATGAGAGCCTTTAGATCCTCTTGCCCTTTAGCTAGAGCCAAGAACATCTACTGGAACTGAGCATTATGTGCCTGAAGATCCTTGACATTTTGTTCTAGTTCCATTTCTTATAGCTGAAATAAACAGTGAAAGGATAAGAAACCTGCCTTGAAACCTGTAATGATATGTATGCCATGTTTATGTGATGTTTTCAAGGATCTCGTGGGGTAAACACAAGAAAATGTTAGAATCCAACTGCAGCATTGATTGAAGAACTTTCGTATCGTTGACCGTCCTTCTACAAGAATCAAGATCACCGTGTATAGTGGGTCATAGACTCTGACTCAAGTTATCGTGCCTTGGTCTGTTGACGGCATTGGCTAGAGGAAAATAAACCCCCTTGCCACTTTCTAGACCTCTGATTTATCATAACCTGCACCACAAGCCCTTGAGATCCTTGAAATGGTTAAGGAAATGAATATGGATGTTATTATGCATGATGTTATGTTTGAACAATTTAATCATACAAGAAAAACACACAAGACCTTAGGTTTAGGCTTGCATGGGGTTTATAGGCAAATACCCTCTTGAAGTTTAGTTGGTTTTACCTGTCTTAGAAAAGTAATTGGGTTCTAAGGAATCTCAATATCACTGATCTTTCTTTATCAGGAATTGTTTCAGCTCAGGCGATCTTTTCTCGTGGCCCAAATATCCCAAAAGTCCGATCTCAATGAGTGTAGCATCGAGTATCAACCAATCCTCAGCTTTATACCGAGGCTGGCTATCTCACTACTTTCTAATGTCCAAGTTTGTTCAACTAAGTTTCTAAGGTTTGTTAGTGCTTTATGACACCACATAGTGGCCCCATATTCTCCTTGATTTAACACAAGAGATACCGGTACCAACAAATGTGTCACACTAATGCAGCCATCACTTTAACCATATCGGTCTAAAATTCTCCATGATTTATTGTTGCTTACCTAAAAGGGTGCCCCAAATCCGGGTGTAGGATCTTTTAGTAACAATCCAAACAAGCCCTTAAAAGTAAAGCACACAATGTAAAGTAAAAAAATAACTAAGCACTAAGGTAACCCCACTTTTTATATATCCCCAGCAGATTCTCCAGTTCTGTGATACGATGGCAGAACCGATTGTTATACTGGTTTTACGTTTGTGATCGCAAATGTTGCGATAAGCAAGAGTCGCCACCAAATTTTCTTTTATCTAACAAAGGAAAGTGTGAAAAGAACAGAAAAAGACCTTTCGAGAGTTTTCTGAGTAAGGGGGTAGATTATGGAAAGGGAAGGTGTTAGCACCCTTTCCATCTGTAGTTATCTACGGGCTCTTAGATGCTTAGCTCATTTTGAAATACCTTGTGTTTTGTGTGTTTAGAAAATTATTTTTGAAATTCCAATAGTAAGGCAGCTCGCTTTATGATAATTCTTGTATCAGTCCTCGAGAGTGTTGATATAGCGTTTTGAAAATGTTTTTGAAAGTTGTTTTGTGTAAGTGTAAAAATTTGTTTTGTTTTAAGCAAGCATCTAACATCTAGCTACTTTACTCGAAAGGGTGTTCTTTTCCTCTGTTCCTTTAGACAGTGCTATCCTACTATTAGTGAGTAGGTAGCCCTAGTCGTTGGATGTTTGAGGGACATTCTAAGGGGCATTTATAGTCACAAAGGAAACTAGGCAAGAAACTTTAGTAACTACCCTAGGGTTTTAAGATCATATCGAGGCAATATTGAGAGGGTCATCGAGGGACTTATGATCTTTAAACCGGAGGGTAGCCACTAAAATCTTTCACGTTTCGAGAGATGTGACTTTTTTCCGAAGGCAACCAAAGTGAGGGTACCCTAGAGGTGCGCATGTGTAATTGTGTTGTATTCAGTTATTTTTGTGTTTGCATTAGGTTTTCAAGCATTTTATTTTTAAACTCTTGCCATAAAATCCTAATTAGCATACATCTAAACAGTTCGTAGTTTGTAGAAATTAAAATTGCAGAAATGTAAATCCTAAACTATTACATGGCTTCGGAGAGGGGAATTATTACATGTCTAAAATGGGGAATAAAGCAGAAAAAGTAAAAGTCCTAGTTATTCTATTACATCCAGTAGGCAGTTACAATAGTATGAAAAATAATAATGCTAAAATAAAATCGCGCGCGAATTAGAAAGGATGTCTAAATCCTAAAGAAAATGAAATCTTTTTGTTGGTTTTTGTTTAATAAAAGAGAATAAAATCTAAGTCTACTTAGTTTTAATTTTAAGAAAGTGTTTAGGTAATTAATAATTAATTAAAAAAATTAACTTTAATAAAAAAAAACTAAAACCTAATTTTTTTGTGATTTTTATCTGATTTTATAATTAAATAAAAGGTAACTAAAAGAACAAAAAACAAACATATAAAATGGGCCAGGCAGCAAAAGTAAACAAGGGGTGGTGTAAGTTTAAAAACGTGGGCCCAAAGTGAGAGGAGGTTGTCTTTCGATCCCACGAGGGAGGCTATATTTTGATCCAACGAGGGAGGTTGTCTTTCAATCCAACGAGGGGGCTGTAGAATATGAATGATGGACTACACGTTGAGGGCACGGGATCTGGATTGGCCAGCATCTGGAAGTAGGGGAACGATGGTGTACAACGCACTCCTTCGATCTGTGAACACTGGATCTGCTCATATGGATCTGCTCAGATGGATCTACTGGTGTTGACCACTTGGTGCATGGTGTGCACGTTTGACCTGTAAGCATGGGATTTGGAATACAATTGTTAGAAAAAAACAAAATGCATGACCTGGGTTTCGAACCCAAGTCCTTCCCCTTAATTCGAAACCCCACCTAATTCGAACCCCTGAGTCCAAATCTGAAGCTATTTTAGCTTGAAAATGCCTGTATCATGAGCTTCGAAGGCGAATTCAGATCGTGCCTTAATGATGGCACGATATTATTCTTGTAAGTTATCTTACATGTGATATGTTCATACAAACACAAACAACATTAGCAACGCAAATATGCAAGCAAGATGTGTTTATATGGCCTGGAAATACAATTTTGATTTTATAAATCCTTACCAATCGGAGATGCTTCGATCTGTAACCCCGGGTATGGAACTGTACTCGTGTCAGGGCCTGGGTTCCTTCCTAGAAGTCTCAGGAGAATGATTTGGGCGTTGGTTTGGATTGAGAAGGCTTACGAAGCTGGTTTTGAATTTTGCCAACTTATGATATTTTTGAGAGTTTCACGTGGCTCTTTGAGGTGGTTTTCCTGTGTGTAGAGCTTTGATAGGCAATCCCCTTTGTATAGGCAATGTGTGTCTTATATTTATAGGGGTGTGGTGGTGAACGAAAATGGCATGAATCAGCCATTAACCATGGCTTTGAAAGCAAAATCGAAATATTTAAAAAGTTTCCATTTTTGATGATTTTCTACCATTTTGGGCTTTGAGTGAACCTGGACAGGTTTCATCCCATTAGGTGTTCACTTTAACTTTTCACATCTTGATTCTTTCGAATTCTACTAAGATTTGTTCTTTGATGGCTCTGAGTTCCAATTTGAACTGTTCAAGGCCTCATCATTATGGCTTCTTCGATTGAGTCACTATCAGCCTTAGTTGCTTGATCTGAAAAAACTATCCAATCATCCTAAGCGAACTTAGTTCTTGTTCCTTTCGATATCCTTTCCTTCAATTCGAACACCTCTTCATCTTGGCCTGTCAAAGTTTCGTTTTGTTCTTTCCTTCAAACATAGTTGTGTAGGTGGTTCTTCGATTCTAACTCCCACCCTTTGCTTTTGTCTACAAGACCATCTTTACTGATCACTAGTTCATCTTCGATTGGTGAATATAGCTTGTATTCGCCAATCGAAGGATAACCTATGAGCACCAAGACTTTACTTCGACCACCCAACTCCTTCCTTGTCTGTTTGGCACATGCCTGAAACACATTGATCCCAAAACTCTAAGATGACTCATATTTGGCTGATTCGTCTCTAAATGTCCTTCCATCACGCCATGTTTGAAGATTGTACATCCTTCGAACCATAAGATCAAAGCTTTCGAATTCAACATCTTCTTCTTTTCGAAGTGCCAATTCAAACAACATGACAATCGAAATGTCCTTCCCTGTAGTGCTTCGAATATCTTACATTTCCATGGTTCGAAAATGAACCCTTCGATGACGCTCTTTACTTGCTCTTCATCAATCGAAGACTTAATAAGAGCCTCCTCATGTTTTCTTTCGAATTATCCTTCCTTCGCTCCTAGTGCTTCATTGGGCATCAAATTAGACTGCATACTGCTGTCAAAGCTGCTTCAACCCAAAAGCTCTTAGGCATATTTTCAGCTTTCGACCTACACCTTGTTATGTACACTTCTTTTCTTTCTTTCAGTTATGCCATTATGTTGAGGCATATAGGAATTCCATGGAAATAATTTGAAGCTCTTTGAGCAATTGAGGACCTTAATGAGCATGCCTTGAATAAAATGGGATGGAAATTTTTTAGGTGCAACGAGTATTTTTGTGACCCTGTTCACCATAGTTGAAATAAGTCGGACCGTTATTCTTGACTCAGAAGCCCGCTTGCATATCTTACCACATTTGTAGCATCTCAGCACCTTATTTTTACAATTATCAGCACGGTGGCCTTGCTCGCCACACTTAAAACACTTGACCAAAGAGGGAGCTCCTCCCCCACTTGGATTCTTCTCATAAGAAATTCCCTTTTTCAGCAGGAGAATTATGCAGCTCACCACGATCTTGGTTCTTCCCTTTCTTCTCATTATAGATCTTATAAAAAGAATACTTTTGGTATCCTGGTCATAGATCCTGCACTTATTAACTAGCATTGGGAATTGAAGAATCTCCCGATAACCAATTTCTTGCTTAATCTTAAGATGAAACGCATTGTCAAATTTGATGCACTTAGATGCCTCAACTTCCAAATTATTATAACGCAGACAGAACTTCACCAACTCTTCAAACTTGGTAGCATACTCAACAATAATCAAATTCCCTTGTTTTAGCTCAAGGAATCCAATCTCGTTCTTTCCATGCACATCTTCAAGAGAGTACTTTTCCAAGAAAGCACCTCTGAAAGCAGCCCAAGTGATCTTTGTACCCAACATCACCATTCTCTGACGTGTGTTATCCCACCAGTATTCAGCCTCTGCTTCCAACGTGTGGCTATCAAATTGCACCTTCTGCTCCTCCGAGCAAGCCATCACTCGGAAGATCTTCTCGATCTTTCTGGCCACACCTGTGCACCATCAGGATCATGTGTGCCCTTAAAGAATGGCAGGTTGTTTTACTGAAACCTCTCAAAAACACGAAATTCATTATTCCCTCAAGCATTTAAGGGATTCTGCTGATTATGGGCCATTGTCTTACCCATTGACTCTAAAGCCTTAGCAATTCCATCGTCATTTCTTCCTTCAACCATTTCTCTCTACATAAGGTAAACATCATTAGAGGAACGGAACATCGATTGTGTTTACACACAAATCGATCATCAGGATACAAACATCATATAAAAACTTGGTCGAACATACCGACCTGCTCTGATACCACTAATTTAACTCCCTTCTAACCCCACATAGATTTATCATAATTTACAAATTTAATCATATAAGAATAACCACTCAAGGGTGCCACATTTCACAGAAAACATCATAATAATAATCCTACCATGTAACACGAGTTACATCAATGTAAAACATGCATCTAATTATAATTCATCATATTATTTAAATTCACCGTAGTAGAAATCATCGTCATAATTATCTTCTTTATAAAATAAATTCATAATATTTATAGTCTCATCAAAATCCGGAATTAAAACTAATCACATATTTTCAAAATACTCATTAAATGCATTAACCATAAAAAAACACAAAAATTTGCATAACAAGCATTCTCAAGCCGATGTTACATATCAGAGCAAGTCACTATTTATGTAGTAAACTAAGTAAAACACTCTGAAACTATCCTCAAAGCTTCTACGAACTACTCCTGGTCACCTGCGCATTCCCACATAGAGGAAACATTCAAACAAAAAGGGTGAGTAATTATGATTCATTATAAAAGATATAAGGAAATGAAGAGTATTTACAAGCAACCTTATCATATAACCACACATTTTATTCATCAACATGTCATACTCATATATACATCACAATAGCACTTAGACATCTTTCATTATCAAATAATCATATACGCACATAGTTCACCATTATCATCACATCACGAATCATCATAAAATCATGCAATATAGGATGTTAATGCATAATACTAACTCAATGCATGTGGTACCAATATTTCATGAACACTTGGTTCATCACCCTCCAAAGATCCCCACCATAGTATCGATTTCCTCTTGGAACCAGAGTACACCATAAACACACTCAATCCAAAGAATAGAATTGAGGCTTGTCACAAGTGGACCACTGTTCAAAAGTAGCGGATCACCGTTCAAAATTAATGCTATGAATGTATGATTCACAACAATGTCACGTAAAATACGACCACGACTAGTCAATTATATCATCAATCATAAAATCATCATTTCATAACATGTAATACACATTAACATACACATCATTAAAAAATCATCACGGATAACATCACTCATATAACAATAACAACATCGTATAAACTTCATAACAACTTCATAACAACATGATATTCATCATTAAAAAACTAGAATAATGCATCAAACAACTCATATAACCTTGTCATAAGATAGTTATGCGTGTCAGCTTCCCAACTCCCCCAACAATTTCCTTCCATTTTCAAGACAAATTATTTCAATAGGTCTCCTCATGCTCATGAAGGTCTCAAATACTCAAGACTACTCAAGGGTTTCCATGACAAAAATTAAGTGAGTTATGATTGGTGCAAGTTGGGCAATTTTGAGAAAATGCATGAAATCCAAATTGAGCAATTTGAATTTTTGGGCTAATGGGCCTATCTTTTAAAGTCCAAACATGTTCCTGACCTCATAATAGACCTCTAAATCCATTCACGCGTCATTTTAATTTTTATTTAATTTATTTTGATTTTTATTCATTTAAATTCAAAATTAAATCAAATTAATGTTAAATAAATGTATAAGGCATAAAAGGCTTGTCATCTGAATCTTTTGGAGGCCCAAAGTCATGATACAAACCGTGTAGACTTATTTGTGAATCATCTCTTGACCTAATATCCTCTTCTATATATACCCATTACATTTAGACCAAAAGGAGGATGTTGTAATAAGGTGGGAGAACTGACTTGTTTTTGTGTTTCATTGTAAATGTTGTAGATAGCAAGAGTCGCTACCGACTTTTCTTTTATCCAATAAGGAAAGGGTGAAAAGAACAGGAAAGACCTTTTTTGATTTTGAGTTCAGGGGGTAGATTATGAAAAGGGAAGGTGTTAACATCCTTTTCATCCATAGTTATCTATGGGCTCTTAATCCCTTAGCTCACTTTCTTTGAAAAATTCCTTTGTGTTGTGTGTTTGAAAAATATTTTGAAATTCCAATTGTAAGGCGAACTTTGTAATGATTCTCGTATCTATCCTCGAGAAGGTGTACAAAGTGTTTGTTTGCAAATATTTTGAAAGTGTGATTATGTGAGATGTTTTTATTTTGAATAGCATTGTGAGCAAGCGATTAAGATCTACCCTACTCAAGTTCATTCTTATGTTTTCCTCCTTCTTTAGATAATTCTATCCTATCATTAGTTAGTAGGAAACCCTATCGTTGGATGTGAAGGGACAGGCGTGGGTCATCGTAAATTGATCGAAGACAACTGGTAGGGACGCTTTAACAATTATCCTTAAGGGACTAGATCATTTACCGAAGGCAACATCCAAAGGGTCATCGAGGGACTATGATCTTTGTTTTCGAGGGACTTTGCTAAAGCGTCCCCACTTTTGAGGGACATGACTGTTTTGTAATCCAAAAGAAACATGGGAGGTTACCCTAGAGGTGCAAGTGTGCGAGTGACTTGTATTCAGTTATTTTAGTCTTTGTGTTAGGGTTAGCTATCGATTCGCTTAGTTTTTCCATACAAGCCTAATTACTAAGAAATAAACATAAAAATAATGAAAATCAATAAAGTGCAGAAAGTAAATGCGGAAAGTAAACCCTAGACTATTACAACGCTTCGGGGCAGTTACAAAAGTAGGAAAATGCGGCAAAGTAAACCCTAATTACTATTACATCCCGGGAAACAATTACAATAACGAGGAAAATGCGAGAAGAATAAACTACGCGAAAAAAGAATGTAAGAATAAAAAACGAACAATGTTTTTTCAATGATTTCTTGATGAAAAAGGTTTTTGATTATTAAATAAACCTAAAAAAAGTCTAATTAATTTTAATTTAAAAAGTTGATTAATTAAATTAAAAACCTAAAAACTTAATTTGATTAGGGTTTGTAAAAAGGTTTTGAAAAAATTAAGTTTGTTTAAAAAGTTTTATGGTTTTATGAATTTAGGGTTTTTAAGGAAAAATAAGGAAAAAACAAGGTTTTAAAATAAATTATTTGGAGTGGGTGTTGAACCCACGCCCTCAGTATTTCTGCCTAACACCTTCACCACTACGCCAAGCGCGCGCTTGTGTGTAAATAATAGCATCAACGCGCTTTGTAATATGCCAAACCTGAAAATATGAAAAAAAAACAAAACAAAATACCAAAAGGCATAGATCGAACCCACATCTTGGTATAACAATGCCTTAACGCGCGCGCCTTTTCCACTGGGGTGACCATACATCCATTATCATTAGCCAAACAAAATAATTATATTATAAACAAATTCACTAGACCAGAGAGGCGCAGGAGCCCTAGCTCCGGTCGTCTTCTCCGATGAGTATTATTTTTAAACCTGCAAAAGAATAAATGTTAGGAATCCAAAGGTACCCTACCCCTTAAATCCAAACCTGCAAATTCAATTGGAGTGGTATCTTTGGCCAAATCGCGCTAGGTTATGAGATACGACTGAAATATCATAGATCGGACCAAACATGGCAACTCATGGTTCTGATTGGATGGGACCCCTACGATGATCCAATCATGTATAAACACATCTTAGAAACACATTAATAGCGTTAGCACGCCTTGAAACAATACAAAAATTTAAATATAAATTTGCAAAAAAATGAGATTAGAGATGTATGCGTGCGGGTTTTGTGAGCTTTGGATCATCAGGTTTGATTCATTCTTACTCTATAATTTCCCTGGAATCAATTGGAAGTACTGGTATCTATTGAAGGTGGCTGGAACTAAGGTTGGAGGTTTTCCCTAGTTTGAATGTGTAATATGGTGGGATAACTGACTTGTTTTTGCGTTTTATCGTAAATGTTGCGGATAGCAAGAGTCACCACCGACTTTTCTTTTATCCAATAAGGAAAGGGTGAAAAGAACAGAAAAGACCTCGAGATTTTTGAGTTTGGGGGGTAGGTTATGAAAAGGGAAGGTGTTAGCACCCTTTTCATCCGTAGTTATCTACGGGCTCTAAATTGCTAGCTCACTTTGTTTGAAAATGCTTTGTGTTTGTGTGTTTAAAAAAATATTTAGAAATGCCAATAGTAAGGAAACTTTGTAGTGATTCTCGAGAATGTGTATGAAGTGTTTGTTTGAAAATATTTTTGAAAGTGTTTGAGTAAAAAATCGTTTGTTTTATTTGTGAGCAAGCGATTACGAGCTATCTACCCACTCAAGGTCTTTATCATTCTTTTCCTTATCCTTTAGATAGTGTTACCCTACTATTAGTTAGTAGAAATACCTATTCATTGGATAAGAAGGGACAAGCGCGGATCATCGTACAATCATCAAAGGCAACTCGTAGAGGCACTTTAGCAATTCATAAGGGACTAGATCGTTTACCGAGGGTAGCATCGAAAGGTTCATCGAGGGACTATGATCTTTTTAATCAAGGGACAGTACTTAAGCGTCCCCATGTTAGAGGGACATGATTGTGTTCTATTCCGAAGGCAACAAGTGTGGCTACCCTAGAGGTTCGCGTGTGCGAGTTTATTCAGTTTAGTTTACTTATCTTCATTAGGGTTTTGCTATCGTTTGTCTTTATTCTTGCCATACAATCCTATTAACTAAACCATTTTAAGGAAAGCGATAAATGCAGGATGTAAAGGAGAAAATAAAAGATTCCTACGCTATTACAAAGCTTTGGGGATGGGGGTACAAATAATAAAAATGCAGGAAAAGAGTAAAACCCTAATTATCTATTACAAACATTAAGCAGTTACAATAATCGAAAAAGACATAAATAGTAAAATACGTGATGCGTTAAAAAGGAAAAGGGAAAGGAAATTTCTTTGGTGAATTTTAATAGAAAATATTTGATGACAAACCTAATAACTTAATTAATTTTAATTTGGAAAAAAAGAAATCGAACATTTAAGTTAACCAAACCCTAAATTGATTTTAATTAACTAAAAACCTAAAAATCCTAATTAATTTTAAATTAAAAAAGTTTATTAATTAACCAAAAAACTAAACCCTAATGTTGATTACGGTTTGTGAGAACATTAATTGATAAAAAATGGTTTAGTTTGATGAATTTAGGGTTTTATAAGTGAAAATAGTAAGAAAATAGGGTTTGAAAAAAAGTTACCAGGGTTGGGTGTTGAACCCATGCCCTCCATCCTTTCACTTAGCACCTTCACCACCAGGCCAGGCGCACCTTGGTGTTAGGAAATAGCTTCAGCGTGTTTTGTACTCAATCCTGCAAAACATAAAAATATGAAGAAAAAAATGACAAAAAGGCAGGATCAAAGCCATGCCCTTTGACACAAATGCCTTAACGTGCGCGCTTCTTCCACTAGGGTGGTTGTTTCATCCAGTTGTATTATCAAACCAATAAAATAAATATTAAGCAAAGAGGCATAAACCGGAGAGGCCCCAGAGCCCTAGCCCCAGTCATCTTCTTCGCTGATTCAATTCCCCACCCCTGCAAAATAGAAACCATTAGAAAGCCAAAAGTACCCTACCCCCCTAAATCAAGGGTTGCGAGTTCAATGGGATGGTTATTTTGGACTTAAACGGCCTGGTTTGAGAGATATAACAAAAAAGATATGGATCGGTGCAAGTATGGAATCTCACTATATGGATTGAATGGGATCATTATATGGATCCAAACCTATACAAACACATATCGGAAACATATTAGTGACATTAGTATGGCTTAAAACAAAACGAAAGTCAAAATAAGAATTTTGTAAAGATCATGAAATCGGTGTTGAATGCATGCGTATTTCATGAGCTTTGAAGCATCAAATTTTATCCATTCTTACTCTGTATGATTGCTGAGAGTGAATGGAGTGGCTAGTTTGTAGTAAAAGGACTATGAATAGGGTTTCAAGTTTTTAGGGTTCTTAAAAAAACTTGAGATTTTTGGACAAGTTCCTTGAGGTAAGGGTTTAGTGGTTGGCTTGTATGAAGAGTGGAGATTAAATAGAATGAATTAGGTCAAAGATAGGATGGGCTTGGACCATGTGTAAGAAGCTTCACATTTTATCTTATTTATTTTTGAATTATTAATGAATAAATCAAAATAATTAAAATAAAATAGACCAAGGGGTGCATGATCAAGATATGAGGTGTATGAGGAGGTAATACTCATTTGGACTTTAAATCAATGGCCCAATAGTCCAAAATATCAAGTTTGCTCAATTTGAATTTCATGCATATACTCAACATTTCCCAACTTACACTGATTATAACTCTATCTATTTTCATCTTTTGAAAGTGTTCTTTGACTTTTTGGAAAGCCCAAGATGTTCTCTACAATCTCTATGTTGATTAATTTTTATTTTGAATACCTTATCTTGATGTAAGTTGCCTTGACAAAAAGTGTCTTTTTATTGACTTTTGAAATGACCTGTAATGTATTGACCCATATCTCTCAAATGAAACATTTTTTGGACTTGAGCTTAGAGGAAAAGTTGTAGAGAATTGAATTTTCTTCAAAATGAGTTTGGTTGTGGAAAAAATGATGAAGCATGTGAAAGTTATGTTTGGTCAAAGATCAGTTGACTTCTCCTAAGGAATCCCTAATTTGGCAACTTTTGACTTTTGATGACTTGAGAGTTTTCTTGAAGAATCATGAACAACCCTTGATCAAATGATGAATATGAGTTCAAAATATTAATGTTGACCAAAAATCTTGAAGTTGGACTGTATGCTGACCACACTTGACTTTTTATCCAATACAATTAATTTTCAGTCATTTGAGCAATTGACTCAGCAAACTCGTGATGCAAGACATGAAACTTGGTATGAGAATTCTTGGAGACATATAAGAGACCATGAATTCAATTTAATACCTTTGAAACCCAAACTTCCTTGTGAAAAGTGAAACCCTAGTTTGTGGATCCATTGCTTAGATGAGAATTTGTCTGATCAATTCTTTAGCAACGTTGATTATTTGGGAACCCTAGGAGAATGTCTTGAATAAAATGAGAGGGAAAAATTTGGGGTACAATAGCTGCCGCTGTTCAATCTTCTTAAACCTGAAGAGGTATATTGACATGTCCGCCATTCATGACTGGAAGGTAGAAGATGATTGAACACTTAAGTGCCAAGAAATTTGCAATCGCATGTGCAGGAGGTGATGTTGTTGGTTGATAATATTACTTGAATGGGCTTAAATATGCCATTCAGAGAGGTGACAGGGAGTCGTCGGAGATTGTCTTATGGATTCCATCCAAAGTAACCTATTGATAGAATTATCAGAATAAGCCTACGCTTGATTGTATCTAAAGAAGGCTTTCCAGAATGAACCTCTGGGGAAGTTGTTTAAGTAGTTGCTTATCAAATTTAGTCTTTGAGGGAGATGCTTGTCATAATTTGATCTCTGAGGAGAGTTTTCATCAGATTTAGTCTCTGAAGTAAATGCTCGTCGTGTAGATAGTCACCTTGTCCTATTTCAGGAATTGATCTACAGTCTACTTTTGTTGGTAAACCCGTCCTATTTCCTGAATTCATACCACCTGGCCCTGTCGATAGTTTCCCCATCATGTTTCGAGAGATAATATTTGCCTGGTTATAAAGATAGTTTCCCCTTCCGGTTTCGGGAGTTAATCTTTGAATAGTCATATGGATAGTTTCCCCGTCCTGTTTCGGGAATTAATCTCTGACATGATTTCTATTGGCGAACCCGTCCTGTTTCCAGAATTCATACCACTTGGTCGTATAGATAGTTTCCCTGTCTTGTTTCAGGAATTAATCTTGGACTTGGTTATACAGATAGTTTCCCCGTCTTGTTTCAAGAATTAATCTGTGACATGTTCGAGAATTGTTGATGATATATGTTTATTTGTAGACTTTTACCTGAAAAGATAAAAAGTTAGTTGTATGCAATGTCATGATGTATGTATTGCATTGCGTAATGATGTCCTTAAAGTAAATGAGAGTGTAATATGTGTGTCATATGCGTATGCTATAATACTTGTAAATGATGTATGGATGTGAGATGTCATTGAAGGGTATCGGTAGCTTTGTATAATATCTCCGATTGGGAAAATAAATCCATGACTGCTGATAGGGATGAAGAATATGTGTAATCTTCAATCTTGTCTAGAATGTTTCTGCTGGGGGTTCCTGCTTTCTGTTTGAGGATACTCTGCTGGAGAATGTTAAATGTGGTTTGGGGAGAATAGTTCAAGAACATTGGTCATTCATCGCTCTACTGGGGAATTTAATTCTTATATTCCCTGATTAGGGATAAGAGAGATGGATAACCTTCTGAGGTGCTATCTAACCGAGTTTCCGATATGGATGCCGACTCGTCTGGGGAGGATAAGGTTGAACGAGATCTGGTCTGGTTTCATATTCCGTAGCAACTTTCTGAGGATAACAGCCTTGATTGTCCTTTGCTAAAGAGAGTAATTTTGCCGATGATTTGTAGTAACTAGAGAAATAGTCTCAAGCTGGGGAGACTGGATTCTGTTAGGGAAATAAACCCTGCTGGAGAAATAAATTATGCTGAGGAAGCGTTCCCCACAGGAGAAGAGAATTCTGCAAGGGTTTTATAGTTTTGAAGAAATAAACTCAGTTGGGGAAGAGAACTTCTATGAACTGTGCTGATGACATAATCTCTTATTAGGATTAGGATTCCGTAGTTTGGTGACATTATCGGGGAAAAATCATACTCCTTTATTTGTTAGGGGGATCTGTTGGGGAGTATCATTAGGTTAATTGTTGGAAGATGCCCCAATTCCTGTCTTGAAGCATATTAGACTTGTGGGGGTGAATATAGCTCTGTCGAGGATGAGCTTGTGAAGGTAACTCTGTGGGGATAATCCCATGGAGGTTATTCTGTGGGGATTTTCCTGTGGGGACTTGTGGGCGACCTGAATGTTATCCAAATTCCTAGAGTCTTGAGTAAATACTTATTCCTATTTTTATGCATATATTTGTTAACAGTAATCATATTCATATGCATATGTTCATTCAATTTAGTAATTGGACGTTTTTGCAAATAAAACAGAGAAAGAAAAAACAAAGTTAAATTTTTAAATTGTATTTGTATTGATAATTTTCTTATAAATAGGCGTTTTTGTATATAGAAACAGAAATCCTAGTATGAGGAAATCGTCATGAAATGAAAAGAGTAAAAAGAGAAAACAACTATGTGGAAACGATCTCATTGAGTTTCAAATCTGCTATTGCTTTTATGTCTTCAAGCATCTCATCCCTCGCTGTCGCAAGAAGTTGACTGAATTGGTCTCTACCATTTGAACTTGACGTTGGTGACAAAGCTTGCTGTAAGTGATCCCACGGGACATAGTCATACATTTTAATTCCTAATTTTTGCCTGGACCGTCCTTTCGGGTTTTCAGTCCAGCGGGATACCCTTTTTACCCAAGCCGCATTTTCTAGTTTTCGACTTGTCGGGTGTATAATATTTATTTATATATCCCTAATTTTTGCCCGAACCCTTTTAGTTCGTCGGGATTCCCTTATTTTTGCCTAGGCCAGTCAACCTAGCGGGTCACTTTTATGCATAGTATCTTTTGACTATGTCCGCGTTTACAAGGTGCGGAAAATCTTCACCGTCCATGGTGGTCAATATCATAACACCGCCAGAAAATATCTTCTTGACTATAAATGGCCCTTTATACGTAGGAGTCCATTTTCCCATGGGATCAACTTGTGGCAGGATAATACACTTTATTACTAAGTCACCAGCCTGATATACCGATGCTTGATTTTCTTATTAAATGCTTTGATCATACGCTTCTGATACATCTGACCGTGACAAACAGCTGCAAGCCTCTTCTTGTTAATTAAATTCAATTAATCCAGCCTAGTCTGAATCCATTCATCTTCATCTAAATCTGCATCTTTCATAATTCACAGAGAAGGAATATGAACTTTGACAGGTAGGACAACTTCCATATTGTAGGATAGGGGTTTTCAAATCCAAAGCAATCCAAATAAAAAACCGATCAAAAAAAATGAAAACTGCAAAAAAGAGAAATTTATTGGATGTGTTTGGGTGTCATTTTACAAAAACCGATCGGTTTGGATCAGATTTCAGATGAATTTTTCAAAACCGATCCAAACCAAACCGAACCGCATACATATATTTTTATACTTATTTACTTTTTATTAGTATGATATGTTATGTGAATTTATTATTAGATGATAATAATTTTTTTAATAATATTTATTACCTTGGTATAATCTATTTATTTATATTATTTCAACCATAATCGATCACTCTCATTTTGTAATATTAACTTTTAATATACTATATGTTATATATTATATCAAATCCATGATTTATTAGTATTTTTATAATATTAATAAAAACATAATGTGTAATTTGGATATCTAAAAACCGATCTAAATTAAACTGCATAAAATTGGATCAGATCGGATTGGATTTTTTTAATATATCATCCAAAACCGGACCAAACTGCAAGTGAATTTATCTTTGGATCAGATGAGTTTTTGCTTTAAAACCGATCCAAACTAAACCACAAACACCCCTACTGTAGACCAGAGAGAATGGGGTTACCCCATTTGATGTTCGTACTTAACTGTGATAACCATGAAGGGAAAATGGTAACATATCGTGCGAATATTTATACACCACTGTCATCTTCTATATAGTATTCTTAATATTCTTATTGGAGGCTTCCACTGCGCTATTCATCTTCGGTCAATATGGAGAAGAGTTGTGGTGCTTGATCATGAACTGCGTGTAGAGTTTTGTGATCATAGTGTTGTTGAGATTGGTACCATGGTCTGTGATAATCCTTTCAGGGATGCCATACCAACAGATAAGGTTATGCTTAATGAATCAGGCAACCACTTTATTAGTAACAGAGGCGAACGAGGCTGCTTCAACATTTTTCGTTGAGTAATCAATGGCGACAAGGATGAAGCGGTGTTCGTTGGAAGCCATAGGCTTGATTTCTCCAATCATATCAATGCCCCACATTGCAAACAACCAAGGATCAGTGAAGACATTCAGAGGTACTGGAGGCATATGTACTTTGTCAGCATAGATCTGACACTTGTGACAAGTTCTTGAGTGGTGATGGCAATCAGTTTCCATAGTCGACCAATAGTATCCCGCTCTCAGAATCTTCTTAACCATAGTGTGTCTATTGGAGTGAGTACTAAAGATACCTTCCTTCATATCTTCCATATTCTTCTCCGCTTCCTTCTTGTCTACACAACGAAGAAGAGTCGAATCATGGTTACGCTTATATAAAATTCCATTGCCCAGGAAGAACTTAGCATAGAACCTCCGTAGGAACTTCTTGTCGTTGATAGATGCTTCTTCAAGATACTCTTGAGCTTCGAGGTACCTCTTCACTTCATGAAACCAAGGCTTCTCTTCTTCTCCATCAGCGTCAACTTCATAGTAATGTGCCGAATCATCTAGTTTCTCAATAGTAATTCGAGGAGCTTCATTGTCCCATCTGACTTTGAACATAGATGACATGGTAGCTTCGTTGTCCCATCTGACTTTGAAAATAGATGACATGGTAGCTTCGTTGTCCCATCAGGATCCTGGCTCTGGTCCTTCATATGGCCCAGGTTCTTTACAATCTGTAACTGGCATAATATTCTCGTCCGGGAATTCAAAATTCATAGATTGATAGTCGTCTACAGCTTGATGAGCCAAGTGGTCTTCCAATACACTTCCTTTGATTGCCTTCTAAGTGGTGTACTAAATGTAGTATTCTGTTAAGACCATTTTCCATCGAGCTATCCTTCTGGAGAGAGTTGTCTTCTCGAATATGTATTTGATGGGATCTATTTTAGAGATCAATAAGGTGGTATGGGTCAACATATATTGTCTTAGTCGACGAGCAACCCATTCCAAAGTGCAACAAGTTTTCTCGAGCAGTGAGTATCTTGTTTCATAGTTGGTAAATTTTTTGCTAAGGTAGTATATTGCATGCCCTTTTAGACCAGACTCGTCATGCTGCCCCAGTACATACCCCATTGAGTTCTCTAACACTATTAGGTACATAATCAATGGTCTTTCTTCAACCAGTGGCATCAGAATTAGAGGTTCTTATAGGTACTCTTTGATATTGTCAAAGGCTATCTGACAGTCGTCGTTCCACTTTACTACCTGATCTTTCTTCAGCAGCTTGAAGATTGGCTGACAAGTAGTGGTCAAATGAGAAATCAATCAAGCAATGTAATTCAGTCGTCCCAAGAAACCTCTGACTTCCTTCTCGGTACGGGGAGTAGGAATTTCTTGAATAGCTTTGACCTTAGTGGGATCTACTTCGATACCTTTACCTCTAACAACGAAACCCAGGAGTTTACCGGATCTCATCCCAAAAGTGCACTTGTTCTAATTTAACCTCAGCTTATACTTCTTCAACCTTTCAAACAGCTTATGTAAATGGTCAAGATGCTATTCTTTAGTCTATGATATGGCTATCATATCATCTACATAGACATCTAACTCATGGTGAATCATGTCATGGAACAAAGCTACCATGTCACGTTGATATGTTGTGCCGGTGTTCTTTAACCCAAAAGGCATAACCTTGTAGCAGAAAGTGCCCCACTATGTGATGAAGGTTATTTTCTCCATGTCTTCAGGTGCCAACTTGATCTTATTATAACCCGAGAAGCCGTCCATAAAGGAGAATACCTTAAGTTGAGCAGTGTTGTCGACCAAAAAATCTATATATGGCAGTGGGAAGTCATCTTTGGGGCTTGCTCTATTCATATCCCTTTAGTCTACACACATACGTATCTTACTGTCTTTCTTTGGTACCGGGATAATATTTGCAACCAATTAAGGATACGATGTAACAACCAAGAAACCTGTGTTGAATTGTTTCATAACATCAACCTTGATCTCCTCTGACATCTCGGGTTGCATGCGACAAACATTTTTATTTTATTGGAGAACAACCCTCTTTCATCGGCAGACAATGAACCATAATATCAGTATCGAGTTCTGACATGTTTTCATACGACCAAGAAAATATCTCAACATATTCATGCAACATCTGAATCAATATGTTCTTGACACTATCCTCTAGGTTGGCCCCTATCTTGACTTCTTTTCTATCTACTTCATTATCCAAGTTTACAACTTTAACTGGCTCTTCATGTGGTTGAATAGCCTTCTCCTATTGCACTAACAGTGTGGACAACTCTCTGGGTATTTTACAATCTTCCTAACCTTCGTCCTTGGCTTGGAAGGTCATATTTTCAAAGTCATAAGTGGCAATAGCAGAGTCGTTATCAATGGGATTCAGAGTGGATGTTGATATCTAATATATTGTGTGTGTGTAAGAACACATAGCTATTTGAAATTGATAAAAGTAAAAGAAAGACAAAGAGAAAAAAAATTGAATGCAAAACGTCCAATGCTTTATTAAATGAAGATATGTTTATGAAATGACAACCCTTAACAAATGAACCATTGTGCCCCGGGTAAGACACAAGGCTTAAAATCGTTGTTTAAATATTACATAACCAAACTTTGAAAGAAAAAAAATAGAAAAGGGGCTATTACTCCTGACTAAAGGAGATAGAGATAATGTCTTGAGTTTTCCAGTTGTTAGGTCTGTTGCCGATGGTAGGAATGATCCAGCTCTCAAGGTCATAATCACTGTCAGTAACTTCTACCGCATGGACTCCGTTATTGTTGATACGAAATGGTGGTCTTCTAGCACGAGCGCGACGAACAACCCTCTGCAGTAAAACCCAAATCAAAATTGTCAAATTTATACAGAATTTCAGGAAGCTGACCCCAAGTAGTACAACCACCTTCTTCTATAGCAGCTTTAGCATCCTTCAAAGAAGCCATTCTGGGAGGAACCCTGGTAACCTTGGGAACGGCAGAAACATCTTTAGTAACGGCTGGGGGGATAACTTCAAAAGTCTGGAAGGGAGTCTCAATGAATTCTCCGTCCATACCAGAATGAGTTCAAGTGGCTAACCATATACTCTTCTTTGCCACAGACTGTAACAAACTTTCCCTTCACGGGATACTTCAGCTTTTGGTGTAGGGTTGAAGTAACAACGCCTGCCCCATGGATCCAGGGGCGTCCTACTAAGAAATAATAAGCTGGTCGAATATACATTACATAGAAGGTAGATTCGAAGACCTACTAACCTACCTTTATCGGAAGATCCACTTCTCCGTGCACCATTCTCTTTGATCCGTTAAAGGCTCAAACCACAATATCACTAGGTTTCAGTACAACCCCTTCACGATCAAGTCTGTCAAGGGCAACCTTCAAAAGCATATTCAATGTAGATCCAATATCAACCAATACATGATCTAGAGTAGTGCCCTTGCATTCAATGGAGATATATAGGGCCTTGTTGTGATTTCTTCTCTCGGGATTTAGGTCGGCATCAGAAAAACCTAACCCATTGTCAGTCGTTAAGCTAGAAACATAGTTCTCAAATTGATCGATAGAAATCTCTTGTGGCACATGAGCATACTTTAAGAATTTCACCAAAGCTTGTGCATGAGCTTCAGAACACAGTAACAGGGACAACATGGAGATTTTAGAGGGGGTATGCCCCAGTTGTTCAAAAATCTTGTAATGCTTTTATGGATAATCTTCAGAACCTTCTCCAAGTCTTTCCTAGAGGTGTCTTCAACTGCAACTTCTTTAGGTGCCTCCGCCAGGACATGCTCTGTTATTTTCTCTTATCCCCGAGTCTTAGTAGTTGACTCAGTAGCAGTAACTCGAACAGGTGTAACAACAATTTTCAGAGAGATTTTCGGGGAGAAAACCCTTCCGCTTCTAGTAACCTTACTAGTCCCAACAATGTTGTCGATGTTGGAATCAGTAGCTTCAATAACTTCATCTTCAGTAATTGGCATTTCTTGCTTGACACCATGGTAGTAGACGTTGGATCCATAATTCTGCGGGATAGCTTTGTCCGAAGAGTATGTAATAGGTCCAATTGTGGTGATTATCAAAGGAGAAACTTTTGGATTGGTAGTAATCATTATAGGACCTTTGGAGGTGATTCTGACAGGAGGGCCGGATATTACAGATAAGTCTTGAAATATATTTTCAGTAAACGAAATCTTCTCAACTAGAATTATGTGATTGTCCATTAAGTGTTAAATGCCTTCTTTCAGTAACTTGCAGTCATTGGGTTAGGCTGCGCAACAATAATATCTTTAAATACAACACGAAAATAAACTAGCCTGCAACAAATTTTCTTTGATAACTGGGAAGTGAGTAACCGGTTCACTTATAGTAGTAACATAAATAACATAATCAATATCACTTACGCCTTTGTCATGCTTCAGCATTGGTGCAGTAATTACATTTGGAGTCTCTGGAGGATCAAACTCAATCTCTTTGTTGTCAATCATATCTTAAATTTTGTTTTTCAGGGCCCAACAATTATTGGTGTCGTGCCCAGGACTATTGGAATGGTAAGCATACTTCACATTTGGATTGTAGCAAGGAGAGGAGGTGTTGGGATTTTGAAGAGGACCCCTTAATGTAATCAACTCCGATTTCAGTAAATGTTATAATACCTGGGACAATGGCATACTGATCTTGGTAAATTGTCTTCTCGGTGCATCTGACCTATGTTGATTTCCTTGTTGTTGTTGAATAGGCGTAAGATTAGAGATTAGAACCGCTCCCACAAACTGATTATGGCCACTTCTAACACGACCCGTCTGGCCATAAACAACATTAACTTCTTTATTTCTGCTAAATGTCTTCTTTACAGCACTCGAAGACGCAACTACTTGAATCTTTCCACTTTTAATACCACTTTCGGCATATTCCCCAGTTAGAATTAGCTCAGTAAAACTAGATGAGGAACTTCCGATCAAATGGTTAAAGAAGGGACCTGTCAGAGTTCCCATAAACATGTCAACTAACTCCCTGTCAGACAAAGGAGGTTGCACTCTTCCAGCCAAATCTCTCCATTTTTGGGCATACTCTTTAAACCCTTCATGAGAGCCCATGGTCATAACTTGTAACTGCACACGAGTCGGTGTATGATCAGCATTGTATTGATAATTCTTGTAAAAATCAGCATCCAGGTCTTCCCAAGTGCAGATGTTGGCTCCTTCCAGCTGATATTACCACTCGAGTTGTGTCCTAGACAAACATTCCTAAAAGAAGTGAACCCATAACATTTTGTCATCAGTATGGGGTTGGATCTTCCGAACATAAGATCTCAGATGAAGCTTTAGATAGGATACACCATCATATTTGGAAAAGGTAGGAACCTTGAACTTGTGAGGGATAATACCCCCCAAGATAAGACCCAACTCTTCAAAGTCCAGCCCAGGCACTTTCTGTATCTCCATAGCATTAAGTCGATCTTCTAGTTGCTTGTATCTGTCATCAGTAGGAGGATAGTGTTTGGAAAAATAGTCTTCATTAAAATCTTGGCCAGAACCAAGGTTGTTATTCTCTTCATCTTTCACACTCTCGTCCTCTTTCTCCTGGTTATCTTCTACATTCAGGGGGACCTTAAAATATAGATCCCTTATGACTAGACCCTTGAATCTTCTATCCATATTAAAAAAGAGTGTTGGATTTTTATCCTTCTTCTTATTCCACTTTATGATGAGGGTCTTCAACTCATCTTGACCCTTAGCTAAGTCCAAGAACATCTGCTGAAACTGAGTGTAACACGGTGGGAGAACTGACTTGGGTGTTTTGTGTTTGATCGTAATTAATGCGGATAACAAGAGTCGCCACCGACTTTTCTTTTATCCAATAAGGAAAGGTTGAAAAGAATAGGAAATACCTTTCGAGATTATTTCTTGAGTTTGGGGGGTAGGTTATGAAAAGGGAAGGTATTAGCACCCTTTTCATCCGTAGTCATCTACGAGCTCTTAGTTTCTTGCTAGATCACTTGCTTTTGTTTGAAAATGTGCTTGTGGTGTAGGTTTTGAAAGTATTTTGAAAAGTGTCTTTGTAATGGTTCTCATTTCTATAAGAACGCGTACAAAAGCTTGTCTTTTGAAAATGTTTCAAATTAAAGTGTGGGTGTATAAATTTTTGTTGTAGTGAGCAAGCGAGAAACTAGGAGCATCCTACCTACTCAAAAGGTCTATGTTATTTTCCTCCTCCTTTAGATATTGCTATCTTACCATTGATTTGGTAAGAAGCCCCATCATTGGATGTGAAGGGACGAGCGTGGGACGTTTGTATAGTCATGGAAGGCAACATATGGGACGTTTTAGCAATTTTAGTTTAGGGACTAGATCGTTTACCGAAGGCAACATTAAGGGTCATCGAGGGACTACGATCTTTTATCGAGGGTCTTTTATAAAACGTCTATATTCAAGGGACATGACTATTTTTCCGAGGCAATATGTGAGATTACCCTAGGGGTTCATGTGTGTGAAAAATGTGTTTAATTTGCATGCATTTAGTCTTTGATTAAAGTGATCTACTTTTTGATTTTTATCTTGCCATACATCTTAGTTACTAACATTTATACAAAAATAATAAAAATGAAGAAAATAAATCCTACACTATTACAACCATATTGAATAGAAATAGAATATAAAGACTAAATAAAATAAAGAAAGAGAAATGGGCTTTTTCGATTCAGGCAGCCACACTCTTCGATTTTGCACTTCTTTGCTTCCTTCGATTTAGCTTGGAAGTAGTGAAGGCGTGCCTTTCGATTGGGTCTGGAATGAGCATGAGATGCAGTCTGCCTTTCTGCTTCCTTCGACTGGGGCCTAGAAGTCAGTGTGGGAGTGCCTTTCGACTGGGCCTGGAATCAGCATGAAGTGCACTCTTCATCTTTTTGCTTCTTTTGACTGGGGCCTGGAAGTAGTGAGGTGTAGCCTGACTTTCTGCTTCCTTCGACTGGGGCCTGGAAGTAAGTGTGGCCATCTTTTTGGATGTCTCTTTCGTTTGGACCTGGAAGTTAATTTGGAAGCCTAAGGATTCGTTTCATACTTCCTTCCTCCTGTTTCTTTCGTTTGAGATTTTAAATATCAACATGGCCTGAGGCCATGCTAGCATTGTCTTATGGTCAGGTTAGTTCTTAAAGTATATTTAATAAACCAAGAAACAAAACTAAAAGGATTATCAATGAAAACAAACTAAAAGGGTGGAAACGAAAAGAACAAAATTGTTATGTACATGTTTGAAATGAATGGAAAGATTATTCACATGCTATGCTAGAAACGGAAGGTTCAAGGTTAAGAGTGACTTACTTGTTTGAAGCTAGGGTATGTGAGCTGGACCTTGAGTGGATGCCTAGATTCTTTTGGATTCGAAGGGAAGAAATGAAGGTGACGTTTCTAATTCTTGATTCGAAGGAGAAGAAAAAGTGTGATGTTATTTCTATTGAATTCGAAGGTTAACAAAGTATGGGGGATTGCTTCAGATTCGAAAGAAGAAAGTGTTTAGATTTTGGGTTTGTGTTTGAAAATGTGTTTAACTGTTTGAGAGTTTGATGATTTTTCTCCATGCCCCAGAGCCTTTGGATGTGTGTCCAGTCCCTTGAACGAAGGAGGCTACAAGAGGCTCTTTGCCTTGTGCCCGCTGGCCTGGTGGGAGCCTCTTGCGTGCAAGAAGGAATCCATGTTCCAATAGAAGGCTACATGCAGCCAGTCACCAACTTGTCTATGCAAGCATCAAATTACCAATAGAAAGCAGGCATACAGGCCACCATTACATTGTGAACCATGTGATGTCAAAGATGCAGTCGAAGGTTGCATGAAGGAAGCTTCTGCCTTATGAATCAAAGCTAGCGTGTCAAAGGCCAATGCCCAGTCGAAGGATGCAATCCAAGCTTGTATCGAAAGAGGCCAAGATGCCAATCGAAGGAGATGAATCTAAGAAGACTTGTTTTTTCTCCAATTTGTCAAAAATATTCTTTTTTATCTATTTCCCCTTTTTTAACAGCTTCCTCTTTAATTTGCTGCTGAAAAATCCAATTGTACTTGTGCAAGCTTGAATTTTGAGAATCCTTGTGAGAAATGCGTTGAGAAATGAGAGGGCTTATTTTGGGGTACAACACTGAGCATTCTGAGCTTGAAGTTCTTTTACAGTTTGCTCGAGTGCCATCTTTTTCTGAAATAAACATTAAGCAGATGAGAAAAACTATCTAAAGAGTACGTGTTATGTGATGATATGCATGATATGAAAATGCAAGTGCAATGTTTTCAAGGACCTTTGCGGGATTTAAAATTTTTTAAACAAAAGTAAACAAAAGAAATTTTAGTAACAAGCTCAAATTATAATTACTTTCTAGGTTTATGATGACAATAAAAGCGTTACAAAGAAGCAAAATATGAATTCAAGTATCCCATGGACGCTTCCTCTTTGTTTGACATATGCATTAAGGTTTTGTTCTTCGTGGAGTTGTTTCGTCAGCTCCAGTACTTTATTCTCACTAGCATAGAACTGAGCCTCGAAGGTATCTCTTTCTTCCTTGAGCTGAATCCAGGACTTCTTTAGTTCTTCAGAGTCAGTAGGAATATCGGGATGAAGAACGGTGTGAGAAACATCCCTTTCAACAACAGGCTCTACGATCACTGGTAGGCTATCAGTATATGGAATTTTAAGATTCTGAGCATGAGACCCCACCCATCTGAGGTAAGACTCTAGAGGAATGGAATTCTTGTGTCCCAAATTCTTGCTATCAATCTTGTTGGTCGTGCCCCAAGAACGTGTAAACCTTTGATGGTCATTTTGAGGATCGTTCTCATAGTCGAACACAATACCCTAAATAAGCATATCATGAGGACCGTCCCTTCGAGCATAACCAAACTAATGTAGAGCTAGAGAATGGTTGTAAGTGATGCCCCCTATTATACCAAGGAGTGGTACATTAGGAAATTCCCCATAGAAATCAATAATAGTGACATTTTCTTGAGATCGAGAACACAAATGGATATATTCATGAGTGAGTGACGTCAACCTTTGAGACCACCTCAAACCTAGTTCGTTCTTCATCACTGATCGAGGCATGTGCGAAATTAATCACCTGGACAGTAGAGGTATGAAACACATAAGAGTTCCTCGCTTCTTCATAGTACGAGTGTAAAGGGAATGCAGGATATCTCCAAGAAAAGTAGGTACTGGATTATAAGTGAGAAATATTTTGATGGCATTCACATCTATGAATTGATCCAGATTAGGGAACAGTACCAAACCATATATCAGCAAAGCCAAAATATCCTCAAAAGCATGAAAATTCATGGCATCTAGAAACCACTGAGCCTTCTCTATCATACATTTAGGATAAAAACACTTGACTCCATTCCTTGTTTCCCAATTAGATACAATGTCCAGTCGTTTTAGATGTAAGGCTACTACAACGTCTTTAGGTTTTAGAACTTGCTCTTGACTGGTGAAGGGTATCTGATCAAGAATAGGAACTTTGAGCAATTTAGAGAATTCTTCCATTGTGGGCACCAACTGATAATTTGGGAAGGTAAAACAGTGATGCTTAGGATTAAAGAACTGGAACAGAACACTCATCATGTCTATCTAGAAGCCAGTAGTAACCAAACTGAGTAAATGACCATGTCTCTTGGTGAATTAAGAATTATCGGGAACCTTTGAGACTAATTACTCAAGCATGGAATGTATCCTTACGAAGTTGATTCAGATAGTATTCCTACGGCTGGAAGCCATAACCCTGCAACACATAACAAAGATGAATCCCCTAGATCCTTGAAATGGTTAGTCATGATAAGATGTTACGATGTTATGAATGTTATATTTAAATAGATAATCAAACACAAGCAAAGCAAACAAGGCTTTAGGTTTAAGTCTTGCATGGGGTTTGTAGGTAAGTACCCTCTTGAAGTTTAGTTGGCTCAACCTGTCTTAAAGAAGTAACCAGGTTCTAGGGATCTCAATATCACTGATTTTTCCCACAAATTTTGTTTAGCACGACAACTGACTTACCACAAAATAAAACCCGAGAGTCAAATCTCAACAAGCGTAGCGTCGAGTATCAACAAACTTCGGACTGCACCAAAGGCAACTATCTCACTACCTTCTAATGGCTAAGTTGGGTGAATTAAGGTTCTAAAGGTCAGTTAATAGTTATGACACGACGCGACAGCCTAGTATTCTCCCCGACTGAATCGATGGACACCAGTACAAACCAATGTATCGCACTAATGTAGCCATCACTTCAACCATATCGGTATACGCCATATAGTTTCCATGATCTATTGCTACTTACCTAAAATGCCCCCAGATCCGGGTGTAGGATCTTTGCAAGAAAAGTAAACCCAAACAATCCCTCAAATGTAAAGCATACAAAGCAAACGAGAAAAGAAATTAAAGTGATCTAACTCTAAAGGTAACCCCTCTTTTTAGTCTTCTCCCCACTAGAGTCGCCAGTTCTGTAATACGGTGGGACAACTGACTTGTTTTTGCATTTTATCGCAAATGTTGTAGATAGCAAGAGGTTTCACCAACTTTTATTTTATCCAATAAGGAAATGGTTAAAAGAACGGGAAAGACCTCTAGATTTTTGAGTTCAGGGGGTAGGTTATGAAAAGGGAAGGTGTTAGCACCCTTTTCATCTATAGTTATCTATGGGCTCTTAATTGCTAGCTCACTTTGTTTGAAAATGATGTGTGTTCGTGTTGTTTGGAAGAATATTTAGAAATGCCAATAGTAAGGCAACTTTGTAATTATTCTCTAGAATGAGTACAAAGTGTTTGTTTGAAAATATGTTTGAAAGTGTTTGTGAAAAAATAGTTTGTTTTGTTATTGAGCAAGCGATTACGAGCTATCTACCTACTCAAGGTCTTTATCATTCTTTTCCTTCTCCTTTAGATAGTTCTACCCTATTATTAGTTAGTAGGAAGCCTTATCCATTAGATGTGAAGGGAAAGGTGTGGTTCATCCTACAGTCATCACAGGAAACTCGTAGGGGCGCTTTAGTAATTCGTAAGGGACTAGATCGTTTACCGAAGGCAGCATCGAAAGGGTCATTGAGGGACTACGATCTTTTTAATCGAGGGATAGTGCTAAAGCGTCCCCATGTTCGAGGGACGTGACTGTGTTCCGTTTCGAAGGAAACAAGTAAGGTTACCCTAGAGGTGCGCGTGTGCGAGTGTTTTCAATTCAGTTTATTTATCTTCATTAGGGGTTTCCTACCATTTGTCTTTATTCTTTCCATACAATCATATTAACTAAACAGTTATAAGGAAAGCGATAAATGCAGAACGTAAAGGCGAAAATTAAAGATTCCTACGCTATTACAATGTTTCGGGGATGGGGGTACAAATAATAAAAATGCGGGAAAAGAGTAAAACCCTAATAATCTATTACAAACCGTAAGTAGTTACAATAATCGAAAAAGGCGTAAATAATAAAATACGCGAAGCGATAAAAAGGAAAAGGGAAAGGAAATTGTTTTGGTGATTTTTAATAGAAAATATTTGATGATAAACCTAATAACATAATGAATTTTAATTTGGAAAAAAAGAAGTCGACCAATTAAGTTAATCAAACCCTAAATCAATTTTAATTAATTAAAAACCTAAAAACCTAATTACTTTTAAATTAAAAAAATGAAAGTTTATTAATTAACCAAAAAACTAAACCCTAATGTTGATTAAGGTTTGTGATAACATTAATTGATTAAAAAATGGTTTAGTTTAATGAATTTAGGATTTTATAAGTGAAAATAGTAAGAAAATAGGGTTTTAAAAAAATTTACCAGGGCTGGGTGTTGAACCCATGCCATTTATCCTTTCACTCAGCACCTTCACCACCAGGCCAGGCGCGCCTTAGTGTTAGGAAATAGCTTCAGTGCGTTTTGTACTCAATCCTGAAAAACATGAAATTACGAAGAAAATAAATGACAAAAAGGCAGGATCGAAACCATCCCCTTTAACACAAATGCCTTAATGCGCGCACTTCTGCCACTGGGGTGTCTGTCTCATCTGGTTGTATAATTAAACTAGTAAAATAAATATTAAGCAAAGAGGCATAGACTGCAGAGGCGCCAGATCCCTAGCTCCCGTCGTCTTCTCCAGTGAGTCAATCCTCTGCCCCTGCAAAATAGCAACCACTAGAAAGCCAAAAGTACCCTACCCCCCTAAATCGAGGGATGTGAGTTCAATAGGATGGTTATTTTAGACTGAAACGATATGGTTTGAGAGATATAACAAAAAAGATGTGAATCAGTGTAAGTATGGCATCTCACGATATGGATTGCATGGGATCATTCTAATGATCCAAACCTATAAAAACACATCTTATAAATATATTAGTGGCATTAGTATGGCTTAAAACAAAAAGAAAATCAAAATAAGAATTTTGTAAAGATCATGAAATTGGTGATGGATGCATGCGTATTTCGCGAGCTTTGAACCATCAAATTTGATCCATTATTACCCTGTATGATTGCTGAGAGTGAATGGAGTGGCTAGTTTGTAGTAAAGGGACTATGAATATGGTTTCAAGTTTTTAGGATTCTTGAAAAAACTTGAGATGTTTGGACAAGTTCCTTGAGGAAAGGGTTTCATGGTTGGCTTGTATGAAGAGTGGAGATTAAATAGCATGAATTAGTTCAAAGATAGGATGGGCTTGGACCTTGTGTAAGAAGCCTCACATTTTATCTTATTTATTTTTTAATTATTAATGAATAAATCAAAATAATTAAAATAAAATAGATCAAGGGGTGCATGAATAAGATCAGAGGTGTATGAGGAGTGTAATACACGTTTGGACTTTAAATCAATGGCCCAATAGTCCAAAATATCAAGTTTGCTAAATTTGAATTTCATGCATTTGCTCAAAATTTCCCAACATACACTAGTCATAACTCTCTCAATTTTCATTTTTTGAAAGTGTTCATTGACTTTTTGGAAAGCCCATTATGCCTTATACAATTTCTATGTCGATCATTTTTTCTTTTGAAAACTTTATCTTGATGTAGATTGCCTTGACAAAAAGTGTCTTTTTGTTGACTTTTGAAATGACCTGTAATGTATTGACTCATATCTCTCAAGTGAAGCATTTTTGTACTTGAGCTTAGAGTGTCAAAGTTGTAGAGAATGGGATTTTCTTCAAAATGAGCCTTGGTTTGGGAAAAACTGATGAAGCATGTGAAAGTTATGTTTGGTCAAAGTTCAGTTGACTTCTCCTAAGGAAACCCTAATTTAACAACTTTTGACTTTTGATGACTTGAGAGTTTTCTTTGAAGAATCATGATCAACCCTTGATCAAATGATGAATATAAGTTCAACGTGTTAGTATTGACCAAAAATCTTGAAGTTTGACTGTATGCTAACCACATTTGACTTTTTACCCAATATAATTGATTTTCAGTCATCTGAGTAATTGACTGAGCATACTCGTGATGCAAGGCATGAAACTTGGTATATGAATTCTTGGAGACATATAAAATACCATGAATTCCATTTAATACCTTTGAAACCCAAACTTCCTTGTGAAAATTGAAACCCTATTTTTTGGATCCATTGCTTAGGAGGAGAATTTGTTTGATAAATTCTTGTGCAACCTTGAGCATTTGAGAACCCTAGGAGAATGTCTTGAATAAAATGAGAGAGAAAATTTCATGGTACAACATAATGATTTTGATATTTTTTTAGATGGATTTTCGTGCAAGAATTTTCGTGGCTTGTCATGTCTGAATGAATGCAATATATAGAAGAGAATTAAGTCACAATATAGTGGGTTTGGACTTGTGTAAGAAGCCTTAGTATTATCTTATTTATTTTGACTTTTAAAATAAATAAAAATAAAAATAAATAAAATATGTGGTCAAGGGGTGCATGAATTAATTCATAGGTTCATTATAAGCTGCAAGACACGTTTGGACCTTGAATCACAAGCCCAATAGCCCAAAATTCCAAGTTTGGTCACTTTAGGTTTCATGCATTTGCTAAAAATTTCCCAAATTGCATCAATCATAAATCTCTCTATTTTTATCATTTAAAGGTGATCTGGGACTTTTTGGAAAGCTTAAGATGTCCTATACAATCTCTATGTTGATCATTTTTGCATTTTAAGACTTTATCTTGAAGTACATTACCTTGACAAAAAGTGTCTTCTTGTTGACTTTTGAAATGACCTATAATGTATTGACCCGTATCTCTCAAATGAAGCATTTTTTGGACTTGAGCTTAGAGAGCCAGAGTTGTAGAGAATTGAATTTCCTTCAAGACGATCTTTATTTGAGGAAAATATGATGAAGCATGTGAAAGTTATGCTTGGTCAAAGTTCAGTTGACTTCTCCTTAAGAAAACCCTAATTTGACAACTTTTGACTTTTGGTGAATTGGGAGTTTTCATGGTGAATCATGATCAACCCTATATCAAATGATGAATATAAATTCAAAACCTTGATGTTCACCAAAAATCTTGAGGTTTGACTTTATGTTGACCACATTTGACTTTTTGTCTAATATAGTAGATTTTCAGTCATCTGAGCAATTGACTGAGCAAACTTGTGATGCAAGGCATGAAACTTGGTATGATCATTCTTGGAGACATATAAGAAACCATGAAATCCACTTGAGGCCCTAGAAAGTCAATCTTCATTGAAAAAGGTGAAACCCTAGTTGTGGGTCAATTTCTTAGGAGGAGAATTTGTATGATCAATTCTTGGGCAACCTTGAGCAAATGAAAACCCTAGGAGAATATTCTTGAATAGTGGGAGGGAAAATTTTAGGGTATAAAAACTTACCCTGTTCAATCTTCTTAAACCTAAGGAGTTATATTTTCATGTCCGCCATTTGTGATCTGAAGGTGGAAGAGGATTGAACACTTAAGTGCCTAGAAATTTACACTTGTATGTGTGTCGAAAGTAACGTTGTTGGTTGATAATATTTCTTGAATGTGCTTAAAGATTCCATTCGAAGAGGTGACTGAATTTCGTCAGAGATAGGCTTATAGATGACAAAAATAATTGTTGATAGGAGTATCAGCATGAGCCTACGCTCGACAGTATCTGAAGAATGTTGTCCAGGATGACTCTCTAGGTAAAGGGCTTGAGTAGTTGCTTATCCGATTTAGCCTATGAGGGAAATGCTTGTCATATAGATAGTCGCCCTGTCCTGTTACGAGAATTGATCCATAATCTGTTTTTATTGGTAAACCCGTCTTGTTTCGGGAATTCATACCACCTAGTCATGTCGATAGTTTCACTGTCCTATTTCGGGAATTAATCTTTGCCTGGTTATATAGATAGTTTCCCCGTCCTATTTCGAGAGTATATATTTGACCTGATTTCTGTTGGCGAACCCGTCCTATTTCAGGAATTCATACCGCCTGGTTGTACAGATAGTTACCCCGTACTATTTTGGGAATTAATCTTGGACCTTGTCATATAGATAGTTGCCTTGTCCTGTTTCGAGAATTAATCTTTGACCTGTTTGAGAATTGCTGATGATATTCGTCTGTTCGGTAACCTTATCTGAAAAGATAAAGTTAGTATTTATGCAATGCCATGATGTATGTAATACATGCGTAATGTTGTTCTCAAAGTAAATGAGAGTGTGCTATATGCGTTTCGTATGCATATGCTATGATGCTTATAGATAATGTATGGATGTAAGATGTTGGTAACAATTTCTTCATATAAAATCTTTGACCGGGGAAAATAAATCCCCGACTGCTGATGAAAATGAAGAATATGCGTCTTCAATCTTGTTTAGAATGTCTACACTGGGGATTCTTGTCTTCTACTTCGAGGATATTCCATTGGGAATGTTTGACTTCTGCTTGAGGATATAAGAGTTCAAGAACATTAGTCGTTCGTTGCTCTACTGGGGAATTTAGTTCTTATATACCCTGACTGGGGATAAAAGAGGTGAATAACCTTCTTAGGCGCTGTCTGACCGAGTTTCCGATATGGATGCTAACTCTTCTGAGGATGACAAAGTTAAATGACATTTGGCCCTATTTCATATTCCATAGCAACTCTCTGGGGAAAGTAACCTATACTTTGGTGGAGAAGAGAACTTTTCCAATGATTTGCAGTAGTCGGAGAAATGAACTTTGTTGGGGAAATAAACCCTGCTGGAGAAATAAACTCTGCAGAGGAAATGAGCCTTGCTGGAGAAGAGAATTCTGCAGGGGATAAGTTGGAGAAATAAACTCTGCTGGGGGATTGGATTCATGTGAACTGTATTGAGGAATCATAATCTCTGATGAGGATTGGAATTTCGTAGGCTATGCAGAGGAAGTTTCCACTATATGCGGGAGAAATGATCAAAATCCTTTATCCACTAGGGGGATCTGCTAGGGAGTATGGTTATATTAATAGCTGGACGAGAGCTCAATTTCTGTCCGAGGACATATTAGACTCACTGAGGAATGTATCTCTGTCGTGGATGAGCTTGTGCAAGTAGCTATGTGGAGATTTTTCTATGGGGATTCGTGGACGACTTAAACGTTATCCCAACTCCTAGATCCTTTAGTAAATACTGATTCCTGTTTTTATGCATATATTTGTTAACACTAATCATATTCATATGCATATGTTCATTCAAGTTAGTCATTGGACGTTTTTGCAAACAAAATAGAGAAAGTAAAGCAATTTTGAATTTTGAAATTGATTTGTATTGATAATTTTCCTGTAAACAGGCGGTTTTGTACAAAGAGACATGGATCATAGTAAGAGGAAATAGCCATAAAAAATACTACAAAATAAAACAGAGAAAATAGCTATGTGGAAACGATCCCATCAAGTTTCAATTCTGCTATTGCCCCTATATTTTCGAGCATCTCATCCCTTGCTGTCAGAAGAAGTTGACTAAATTGATCTGCACCAATTGAAATTTCCATTAATAATAAAGTTTTTCGTATGTAGGTGATCCAATGGGACATATTAGTACACTTTAATCCCTAACTTTTGCCTGGACCGCCCTTTTGTGTTTTCAGTCCATCGGGATACCCTTTTTTGCCCAAGCCGCCTTTTCAAGTTTTCAACTTGCCGGGTGTACAAATTTTTTATATATATCCCTAATTTTTCCCGATCCCTTTTGGTTCATAGGGATGCCCTTATTTTTTCCTAGGTCAGTCAACCTAACGGGTCTCTTTTAGGCGTAGTATTTTTTGACTATGTTCGCATTTACAAGGTGCGTAAAATCTTCACCTTCCATGGTGGTAAGCATCATAGCACTGCCAAAAAATATCCTCTTGATTACAAATGGTACTTCATAGGCGGGAGTCCATTTGCCCCTGGGATCACCTTGTGGCAGGATGATGCACTTTATTACCAAGTCACCCGCCTGATATACCCGATGCTTGACTTTCTTGTTGAAGGCTTTGATCAAATGCTTCTGGTACACCTGACCATGACAAATGGCCGCAAGCCTTCTCTCGTCGATCAAATTTAGTTGGTCCAACCTAGTCTGAATCCACCCGTCTTCGTCTAAATTTGCATCTTTCATAATTATTAGAGAAGGAATATGGACCTCGACAGGAAGAATAACTTCTATACCATAGATTAGAGAGAACGGGGTTGCCCCAGTTAATGTCTGTACTGAAGTGTGATAGCCCTGGAGAGCGAAGGGTAACATTTCATGCCAATCCTAATATGTTATTGTCATCTTTTGTGTAATCTTCTTGATGTTCTTATTGGAGGTTTCCACTACACCATTCATCTTTGGTCGATACAGAGAAGAATTGTGGTGCTTGATCTTGAACTGTGTGAAAAGTTTTGTGATTATAATATTGTTCAGATTGGTACCATTGTCTTTGATAATCCTCTCGAGGATGCCATACCGACATATAAGGTTATGCTTAATAAATCAGGTGACAACATTCTTGGTAACAGAGGAAAATAAGGTTGTTTCTACCCACTTCGTGAAGTAATCAATAGCGACGAGGATGAAACGATGTCTGTTAGAAGCAGTAGGCTTGATTTCTCCAATCATATCAATTCTCCATATTGCGAACGACCAAGCAGCAGTCAAGATATTCAGAGGAACCGAAGGCACGTGTACTTTGTGAGCATAGATCTGGCTTTTGTGACAAGTTCTTGAGTGACGATGGCAATTAGTTTCCATGGTCGACCTATAATAACCCGCTCTCAGAATTTTCTTAGCCAACGTGTGGCCACTGGAATGATTGCGCTTTTCTTCCATAATCTTCTCAACTTCCTTCTTGTCTATACAATGAAGCAGAGTCGAATCAAGATTGCGCTTGTATAAAATTTCGTTGCTCAGGAAGAACTTAGAAGAGAACCTCCGTAGGAATTTCTTGTCATTGATTGATGCTCCTTCAGGATACTCTTGAGCTTCGAGGTACCTCTTTACTTCATGAAACCAAGGCTTCTCCTCTACTTTGTTAGTATCAACTTCATAGCAGTGTGCCGGTACATCCAGTTTCTCAATGGTAATTCAAGGAGCTTCGTTATCCCATATGACTTTGAACATGGATGACATGGTAGCCAATACGTCTGCCAACTGATTCTCCTCTTGTGGAATATGTTCAAAAGTGATTTCCTTGAAGTATGGAATTAATTTCAGTACATTCTCCAATAAGGAATGAGATTTGGGTGCTTCATATCCCATTCTCCCTTAATCTGACTGATTCGTAGGGCTAAGTCCCCATATACACTTAAGAATTTGATTCTCATATCAATAGCAGCTTTGATACCCATGATGCACGCTTCATATTCGGCCATGTTGTTGGTACAGTCAAAGCAAAGTAAATGGTGTATGGCAACCTTTGGGAGATATAATCACATCACCAATTCCATTGCCAAGCGTGTTGGAAGCTCCATTGAAAACCATAGTCCACCAGGATCCTGGCTCAGGTCCTTCATACGGCCCATGTTCTTCGCAATCTGTAACTAGCATGATATTCTCATCCGGGAACTCGAAATTCATAGACTGATAGTCGTCTACAGCTTAATGAGCCAAATGATCTTCCAGTACACTTCCTTTGATATCCTTCTAAGTAGTGCATTGGATGTCATATTCTGTCAAGACCATTTTCCATCTGGATATTCTTCTGGAGAGAGCGGGCTTCTAGAATATATATATATGGGATCCATTTTAGAGATCAACAAAGTAGTATGAGTCAACATATACTGTCTTAGTCGGCGAGCAGCCCATGCCAAAGTGTAGCAAGTTTTCTCGAGCAGTGAGTATCTTGTTTCACAATCATTAAACTTTTTTCTAAGGTAGTATGTTGCATGCTCTTTTTGACAAGACTCGTCATGTTGGCCCAGTACACACCCCATTGAGTTCTCTAAAACTGTTAGGTAAATAATCAGAGGTCTTCCTTCACTTGGTGGCATCAGAATTGGAGGTCCTTGGAGGTACTCCTTGATTTTTTCAAAATCTATCCGACAATCGTCGTTCCACTTCACTACCTGATCTTTCTTCAGCAACTTGAAGATCAGCTCACAAGTAGCAGTCAAATGAGAAATAAATCTGGAAATGTAATTCAGTCGTCCTAAGAAACCTCTGACTTCCTTCTCAGTATGGGGAGTGGGTATTTCTTAAATGGCTTTGACCATGGCAAGATCAACTTCAATACCTTTACCACTGACAACGAAGCCTAATAATTTACCGGATCTCACCCCAAAAGTGCACTTGTTCGGGCTCAACCTCAGCTTGTACCTCTTCAGTCTCTCAAATGGCTTGTGCAGATGATCAAGGTGCTCTTCTTTAGTCTGTGACCTGGATATCATGTCGTTGACATAAACCTCTATCTCGTGGTGAATCATGTCTGGAACAGAGCTACCATAGCACACTGATATGTTACCGACGTTCTTCAAACCAAAAGGAATAACCTTGTAACAGAAAGTTCCCCACTGTGTGACGAAAGTAATTTTCTCCATATCTTCAGGTTCCATATTGATCTAATTATAACCCGAGTATTGTACCCCAAAATTTCCCCTCCCATTTTTCTTCAAGACATTCTCAAAAGATCCTCATTCGCTAAAGTTGGCTCAAGAAATTATCAAACAAATTCTCCTTCTAAGCAATGGGTCCACAACTACGGTTTTGTATTTCTCAAGTAATATTGGGTTCTCAAGGTCTCAAGTGGTTTTCATGGTTCTCCATAGATCTTCAAGAATTCTCATGTCATGTTTCAAGCCTTGCATCACAAGTTTGCTCAGTCAATGGCTCAGATAACTAAAAATCAACTACATTGGGCAAAAAGTCAACTATGGTCAACATACAGTCAAACCTTAAGATTTTTGGTAAACATAAACATTTTAAAGTAATATTCATCATTTGATCAAGGTTTGATCATGATTCCTCAAGAAAATCCCTCAAATCATCAAAAGTCAAAAGTTGCCAAATTAGGGTTTCCTTAGGAGAAGTCCACTGAACTTTGACCAAGCATAACTTTCACATGCTTCATCAACTTTTCCCCAACTAAAGCCCATCTTGAATAAAATTCAATTTTATACAACTTTGTATCTCTATGCTCAAGTCCAAAAAAATGCATCATTTGAGAGATATAAGCCAATATATTATAGGTCATTTCAAAAGTCAACAAGAAGAAACTTTTTGTAAAGGCAACTTACATCAATATAAATTCTTTAAAAGCAAAAATTAACAACATAGAGGTTGTATAGGACATCTTGAGATTTCCAAAAAGTCAAAGATCACCTTCAAAAGATAAAAATTGAGTCAGTTATGAGCATTGCAAGTTGGGAAATTTTGAGCAAATGCATGAAGACCAAATTGAGCAAGCCTGATATTTTGGACTATTGGGCCATGGTTTTGAGGTCCAAACGTGTGTTATACTCTTCATATACCTCATAATTCATTCATACACCCTTTAGCCTTGTTTTATTTTAATTATTTTTTATTTACTTCATTAATAATATAAAATTAATAAGTTAAAATCATATCTTTTTGTACAAGAGTCCAAGCCCATTTGTTTTTACCTTAAGAATTCTCTATATATTTAGGCATCAAGACAAGAGAAAAGATACGAATACTTGCACCACCAAAATTGTCAAAAAAAATCAATATTCTTCAAGAACCCTAGAGTTTTCAAAACCCTATTTTCAAACCTTCTCACCACAAACAACCCTCTCATTCATTCATAATAATCCCACAGAGTAAGGCTGGGGTGATTTTGATGTTCCAAAACATGTGAAACTGCATCGCACGGCATAAACAATTTAACATTCTTGAAAATTCATTTTTTTTAATTTTGCTTTGTTTTAAACTGTATTGATATCACTAACATGTTCCTAAGGTGCATTTGAACAGGTCTAGACCATCATAAGGGTCTCATGCACGATGAAACAAAGAATTGCCATGATTGCTCCGATCGACTTTTATTTCTTCGAAACCCACAATACAATGATTTTTTAGCCCAAACTAAGCCCATATTTGGATTCGAGGGGTCGAATTAGGGAGGATAGGACATTTTGGATCATTAACCATTTGAATTTTGCAGGTTTTGAATACACAGGTCGCCAGAGAAGACGATCGGAGCTAGGGCTCCGGAGCTTCTCCGACCAATGCATTTGCTTATATATTATATTTATTTTGTTTAATTATATGAACGGGTGAAACAACCACCCCAGTGGCAAGAGCACGCGCGATAAGGAATTGGTACTGAAGGGAATGGGTTCGATCCAACCTTTTGACACTTTTTTCACTAATATTTCATATGTTTTGCAGGTTGATTATAAAATATGTTGGACGCGTATCCTAGCACAGGCACACGCTTGGCCTGGTGGTAGGCATGGACGTTGGAGATGCATGGGGCGTGGGTTCAACATCCACCCCCAACATTCTTTTTCTCTATTTTTCTTTACTAACTTTATTTTCCTTTTTTTCTAACTTAACCCTAATATTTTAATAAACCCTAATTCTTTTTAATCAACATTAAAATAAATTAGGTCTAGTTTTATTTCTCATAAATTAACTTTGATTTTTATTTATTAAAATTAATTAAGAAAATTAATCTCGATTAATTTATTTACCTAACTTTTTCGATTAAATTTAAATCAATCTAGACTTTAGGGTTTGCTCAATTTAATCAATTAGGTTTAGGTTCAATCATCAATTATTTTTCATCAAACCATTTTCCTCTTATTTTACTGTTTCTCGCGCTTTATTATATTTGCATTAGTTTTTTCCTATTATGTAATTGCTACAGAATGTAATAGCTTAACTAGGGTTTTATTTGCTTTCTATTTTCCCCGATTTTGTGGTTTGTACCTCCTTCCCCGAAGCCTTGTAATAGTTTAGGTTTACTTTCTGCACTTTTAATTTCTGCCTTTATTGTTTTCCTTATAATTGCTAGAAATTAGGGAATGTATGGCAAGATCTAAAATCAACCGTTAGATAACCCTAATCAAGATAAAATAATTGAATTCAATACACTACTCACACACCCACCTCTAGGGTAACCTCACTTGTTACCTTCGAATAAACAGTCATGTCCCTCGAATGTGGGGACGCTTTAGCAAAGTCCCTCCAATATAAAAGATCGTAGTCCCTCGATGACCCTTCGATTCTGCCTTCGGTAAACGATATTAGTCCCTTACGATAAAATGGCTAAAGTGCCATACGAATTGCCTTTAGGATTGTACGATGACTCATGCTTGTCCCTCCACATCCAACGATAGGGCTTCCTACTATCTAATGGTAGGGTAGCACTATCTAAGGAGGATAAAATAACACGAAAGATCTTTGAGAAGGTAGATAGCTCATAATCACTTTCTCACAAAAACATATTTTTTCACAAACACTCTTTTCTCTAAAATATTTTCAAAACAAACACTTTGTATGCATTCTGTGATACAATGGCAGAACCGACTATTTAATATCGGTTTGCATTTTGTATACACAAATGTGCGGTAAGCAAGAGTCGCCACTGTCTTTTCTTTTATCCAACAAAGGAAAGGGTGAAAAGAACGGAAAAAAGACTTTTTTGAGATTTTTCTGAGTAAGGGGGGTAGATTATGGAAAGGGAAGGTGTTAGTACCCTTTCCATCCGTGGTTTTCCACGGGCTCTTAGAGGTTTGCTCATTTTTTTAAATACCTTTGTTCTTTGTTCGTTTGAAAATATTTAGAAAATGCCTTAGTGTGGTAATTTGCTTTGCGTTTAACTCTTGTATCAGTCCTCAAGAGTGTTAACAAAACAAATGTTTTTGAAACTTGTTTTTTGAAAAGTAGTATTTGTGTAAGTGCAAAAAGTATTTTTGAGCAAACTTCTAACAACTATCTACTTTTATACTCGAAAAGAGTCGTTCTTTTCCTCCTCTCCTTTAGATAGTGTTATCCTACTATTAGTGAGTAGGTAGCCCTATCGTTGGATGTTGAGGGACATTCGAAGGGACGTTACAGTCATGAAGACAACTTATGGAGATGCTTTAGCAATTCTATTTTAGGTACTAGATCATTTACCGAGAAGGCAACTGTAGGGTCATCGAGAGACTATGATCTTTTTATTTACGGGTCTTTGCTAAAGCATTCCTGCCCCATGACTGTTTTTTAAAGGAAACTAAAGTGGGCGTACCTTAGAGGTGTATATGTGCAAGTGTGTTGTGTTTCAGTTATTTTATCTTTAAACATTTAGGTGTTCTACCGTTTGTTTTCAGATCTTGTCATGCAGTCCTAGTTAGCATACATCTAAGCAGTTAACATATGTACAGGAATTTAAAGTGTGGGAATTGTAAGTCCTACGCTATTACAAGGCTTCGGGATAGTTACATAAAAAATTCAAGAGACTAAAACTGCAGAATTTTAAATCTAAAGCTATTACAACTGTGAGCAGTTACAATAAAATAAAATGAATGCAAATTTGAAAGTAACGTCTAAGAATCCTAAGAATAAATTTTTTTTGTTGTTTTATTTTATTTTGGGAAAATGATCTAAATCCTCTTAATTTTAGTTTTGAGAAAATGTTAAGATAATTAAATGATTAATTAACAAAACTATCCTAATGTTTTTGTTGTTTTTTCGATTGATTTTATGTTGATTAAAAAAAAGAAGTAAAAAAGTCAAAACAAGGATGAAATCGAAGGAACAGGCAGTAAATAAAAAAAAGTATAATTCAGGAGGCCTGGATCGAAAGAGGTTGGGGGCTGTCTTTCGATTAGTGAAGAGGCTTGATCAAAGGTGCATGAGGGGCTGCACTTTGGGGTGTTCGATCTGGATATGCCATCCTTTGATCTGGGAACCTTGGATCTAGTTCGAAGCTGAGCTATTTCGAAGCTCTGAACAAGATTCTGAGAAGATGTTTCATGCAAAACAAAACAAATGTTAAAGATTCAGGGGGGACTTTACCCCCCTGATTTGAATCTCCTCCCTATTCGACTCCTTCCTCAATTAGAATCTGCTGAGTTTGGGTCTGGGTTCGTTTTATCCTGGGATTCGAAGGAAAAACTTAGATCGTGCCCCAACAATGCCACGATCTCATCTCTGCACTTTATCTTACATGCAACATAATCAATAATAACAAGAATATATGTGCAATGTGTATTTAAATGTCATGAAGGTGAAATTTTGTTTTTGCAAACCTTACCAATTGAAGATGTATGATCTGTAGCTCTGGGTGTGGAGATGTTTGCTTAGGAGTTGGGGTGGACTCCTGGATGAGGGAACCTACAAAAGGTGTTTCGTTTGGGAGGCTTTTGGGATTTTTGAGCAACGCATGTGTGTAGTCTCTTAGCGTGAAATATGTATGCACGATATCCCCTTTTGTCCTCTTTTCTTTCCCCCTTGGCACTGTGTCCTTGGCCTTGCATTTATAGGAGTATGAGGGTCCATAGTAACGACAAGAGACAACCATTTAAACAGGCCTTTAAAGCCATGAGACAAGAATCAGACATATTAAAAGCATTCCTTTTTGAAACATTCACGTCTCTTTGGAAATCTTGGATGAACCTGGACACTTGACTCCTTCGAACACCCTCTAGCGTTTCTCTTCGATTGGCCTATGAGTTGCCTCCTTCGAATGGACTTCTTATGCACCCTTCGAATGGGCCTTCTTAATGTATCTTCGAATGGACTTCTTATGCACCCTTTGAATGGTCCTTATGAATGCTTCCTCGAATGGACTTCTTATGTTCTTCGAATGAGTTATTGTTACTTCCTTCGAATGGCTTTCTTTGCCAGCTTCAAAGTATAATTCAAATCTATTGAGAACATTCCCCAATAGACAACTTTGACTAGCCCTTGACCTTATGATGAGTCTAAGTTCTGATTTGAAGTGTTCAGAACTTCCTTCATCAAAGCATCTTAGATTAAGACAAACTCCGCACTGAAATACCATTCGAAGGTCATTTCATTCTAATATTCTGATTGAGGGAAACTTTGATGTTTCAGTCGAAGGACCTTTTGGAATGCCAATCGAATGGCCTTTGTCCATACCAATTGAAGGCCTTATTGAAATGCCAATATAAGGATCTTTCTACAAGGACAATCGAAAGGCTTTGTTGAAATGTCAATCGAAGGGCGCTATGTAGATGCCAATCGAAAGGCATTTTGGAGATGCCAATTGAAAGACATTGTTCAGATACCAAACAAAGTTCCTTTCTCAGACGCCAATTAAAGTACCTTGTTGATCGATCGAAAAATTTGTTCTTATCTCTTCGATTTTCTTCAGTTTGGACCAATTGAAGTGATGTTAAAATTCCAACCGAAGACGCCCCTGTTCAGATGGAAATCGAAAGACATTGTGCTGACATGCCTTCGAAGTACACCCCATCGAAGGACACTTTGACCAACTTCAAAATTTGTTATATTTCTTCAAGTAAGTGTTTGTAACCACCCATGTAAGAGAAGATCTTGTAAAAAAAGAGAGGGAAAATTTGGGGTACAACACATTCTTAATGATACGAGGACCATTACAAAGTTTACCGGACTTAGGCATTTTAAAAATATTTTCAAACTTACACAAAAAAGGCATTTCAAACAAAGTGAGCTAGCGATTAAGAGCCCATAGATAACTACGAATGAAAAGGGTTCTAACACTTTCCCTTTTTCATAACCTACCCCCCCGAACTCAAGAAAATCTCTAAGGTCTTTCCTGTTCTTTTCACCCTTTCCTTATTGGATAAAAGAAAAGTCGGTGACGACTCTTACTATCCGCAACATTTGCAATAAAATCCAAAACCAAGTCAGTTCTCCCACCGTATTACACCGAGAAACCGTCCATGAAGGATAATACCTTGTGTTGAGCGGTCTTGTCGACCAGAACATCGATATGTGGAAGTGGGAAGTTGTCTTTAGGGCTCGCCCTGTTCAGATCCATGTACTCTACACATATATGTACTTTGCCATCCTTTGTAGGTACTGGAATCACATTTTCAACCCACTGAGGATATGATGTAACTGCTAAGAAACCTACGCTGAATTGCTTCATAACCTCAGCCTTGATCTTTTCTGACATCTCGGGATGCATACGATGAACCTTCTAATTTATTGGAGAATAACCCTCTTTCATCGGTAGACGGTGAACTAAAATATCAGTATGAACCCCTGGCATGTCTTAGCATGACCATGCAAAGATCTCAACATAGTCATGCAACATCTGGATTAACCTATTCTTGACACTTTCCTCTAGGTTGGCACCTATCTTGACTTCTTTCATGTCTTCTTCAGTACCCAAGCTTACAACCTCAACCGACTCTTCATGAGGTTGTATAGCTTTTTCCTCTTGCACTAGCAGTCTGAAAAGTTCTCCAGGTATTTCACAATCTTCCTCACCTTCGTCCTCGACTTGGTAGATCGGATTCTCGAAGTCATAAGTGGCAATAGCATAATTGTTATCAACGGGATCCATAGTGGATGTGGATCTGCAATTTATTGTGTGGGTGTGCGTAAGAACACATAACTATTTTAAGAGTATAATAATGTAAAAAGAAAGACAAAGAGCGCAAAATTTGAATGCAAAATATCCATGATTTATTAAATGAAAATATGCTTATGAAAGATGACAACCCTAACAAATGAACCATTGTGCCCTGGATAAGACACAAGGCTTAAAGTCATTATTTAAAATTACATAACCAAAACTTCGAAAGCAATAAGAAACAGAAAATGGAATTTACTCCTGACTAAAAGAGATTGAGATAAGGTCTTCATCCTTCTAGTTGTTGAGTCTATTACCCATGGAAGATAAGATCCAGCTGTCGAGGTCATAATCATTATCAGCATCTTCTATAGCGTTGACTTCATTGTTGCTGACGTGGAATGGTGGTCTTCCAGCACGCGCACAACAAAAAACCATCTGAGCCTCTGCAGTAAAACCCAAACCAAATTTGTTAGATTTATACGTCATGTCAGGAAGCTGATCCCAAGTAGTGCAACCACTTTCTTCCACTATAGCTCTAGAATCCTTTAAATAATCCATACTAGGTGGAACCTTGGTAACCAGGGAGTTTCAATTAATTGGCCGTCCATCTCAACATACCTGAATGAGTTTAAGTGACTCACCATATACTTTTCTGCACCAAAGAGTGTAACAACCTTTCCTTTCACAGGATACTTCAGCTTTTGGTGTAAGTTTGAAGTAGCAGCACCTTCCCTGTGAATCCAGGGGCGTCCGAGTAAACAAGAAGAAGTCGGTCGGATAATCACATAGAAGGTATAATCAAAAACCTAAAAACCCACTTTAATTTGGGGATCCAACTCTCCATGTACCATCCTCTTTGATCTATCAAAGGCTCGGACTATAATATCACTGGGTTTCTGCACAACCCCTTCACAATCAAGCATGTTCGGAGCACCCTTCGGTAGAACATTCAGCGAGGAACACGTATCAACCAATACATGCGCTAAAGTAGTGCCCCTGCAATCAATAGAGACATACAGGTCCTTGTTGTGGTTCCTTCTTTCAGGGATCAAATCAACATCAGAAAAGCCTAGTCCATTATCAGTAGTTAGGCTAGCAACATAACTTTCAAATTGAGCAGCAGAAATTTCTTGTGGCATATGAGAAGATTTTAAGAACTTAACCAAAGCCTGTGCATGGGCTTTTGAACACAATAACAGGGATAACATGGATATTTTAGAGGGAGTCTGTCCCAGTTGTTCAACAATATTATAATCACTTTTTCGGATAATTTTCAATACCTCATCCAACTCTTTCCTGGAGGTGTCTTTAGCGATAACTTATTTAGGTGCCTCGGTCTGGGCAGGCTCATTCATTTGTTATTTTCCTCGAGTCTCCTTAATTGACTCGGTAGAGGAAACACGAACTAGTGTGGTGACAGTATTCAGAGAGATTTCCATAGAGAAAACCCTTCCGCTTCTAGTAACCTTACTGGTCCCAACAATATTGTCAATGTTGGGATCAACAAATTCTGTACCTACATTCTCAACAGTCAATGGCTCTTGCTTGACGCCATGGTAGTAGATGTCAGTTCCATAGTTCCAAGGGACAAATTTTTTGAGGAATATGGAATTAGTCTGGGCGCGGTGATTATTAGAGGAGCAATTCTAGGTTCAACTCTAATCCTTACATGGCCCTTGGTAGTGATCCTGATAGGAGTGTTGGAAATTACATATAAGTCTTGAAACAAAATATCCATAGAGGGAATCTTCTCAACCAGAATTATGTGATTGTCCATCAGGCATTGGATAACTTCTTTTAGCAATTGGCAGCCGTTGGGTTGGGTTGTGCAACAATAACATCTTTCAAAGCCAAACATCTATTGGTGTCGTGCCTGAGGCTATTGGAATGGTAAGCACATTTCACATTAGGATTATAACGAGGAGAGGAGGTGTTGGGATTCTGTGGAGGATCCCTCAGTGTAATCAGCTCTACTTTCAGTAAGTGTTGTAGTGCCTAAGAAAATGGCATGTTGATCTTTGTAAACTGTCTTCTAGGTGCCTCTGACCTACACTGATTTCCATGTTGTTGTTGTTGCACAGGCGTCGAATTATAAATTAGTACCACCTCCACAAATTAGTTGTGATCACTTCTAGTACAAACCTTCTGGCCATACACAACATTTGTTTCCTTCTTACCATTGAACATCTTCTTCAAAATACTTGAAGACGCGGCCACTTGAATCTTTCCACTTTGTATACCACTTTCGACATGTTCTCCTATTTGTATAAACTTGGTAAAACTAGATGAAGAGCTTCTGATCAGATGATTAAAGAAAGGTCCTGTTAAAGTTCCCATGAACATGTCAACCAGCTCCCTATCAGACAGAGGAGGTTGAACCCTTCCAACTTAACTCTCCACATCTGGGCATACTATCTGAAGCCTTCGTGAGAGCCCATAGTCATTCTTTGTAATTGCACACGAGTTGGTGTAAGATCACCATTGTATTGGTATTGTTTGTAAAAGGTAGTATCCAGGTCTTCCCAAGTACGTATATTGGTTCCTTCCAGCTGATAGAACCATTCTAGTCGCGTCCCAGATAAGCTCTCTTGAAAAAAGTGAACCCATAACTTTCTGTCAACAGTATGGGGTTGGATCTTCCAAACATAAGACCTCAGATGAAGCTTAGGACAAGAAACACCACCATATTTGGCAAAAGTAAGGACTTGTGAGGGATAACAACCCCGAGATAAAACCCAGCTCTTCAAAATTCATCCCATGCACTTTCTGGATTTCCATGGCATTCAGACGATCTTCCAGTTGTTTGTATCTGTCATCAGCGGGAGGATATTGCTCATCAGAATAGTCTTCTTCATCAGGAATTTTACCAGAACCAAGGTTTCTTCTCTCCTCAACTTTAATACTTTGGCCGTCTTCTTCTTGATTGTCATCTTCATTTGATGGAATATCATAAGCTTGAACCTGTTTGGCGGGACCTTTGAATCTTCTCCCCATTTTAAGGATACCATCTGGATTCCTAGTCTTTTTCTTCTTGGCGATGAGCGTCATCAGTTCTTTTTGCCCCTTGGCTAAGTTCAGGAGCATCTCTTGGAATTCGGCGTTTTGAGCTTGAAGGTCTTTCACAAATTGCTCAAGAACCATATTTTACTGAAATAAACAGCAAGAAGATGAGAAAGCCTTTCTTGGGAAATACTTGTAATATGATGACATGCATGATATATGGATGCAATGTTTTCAAGGATCTCGCGGGATAAACAACAGGAAATGTTAGAAGTTGTTTCTGGATGCAGCTTTGACTGAAGAACTTTGCATCTTTGAACGTCCTTCTATGAGAACCAACCTCACCATGTCGAGTGGGTCCAAGCCTTTGACTCAAGCTAAAGTACTTTGATCTTTGATGGCATTAGAGGAAAATAAATCCCCTTTCCCCTTGCTAGTCGTCTGGTTCATAATAAACTTTCATCACAGTACTTTGAGATCCTTGAAATGATCAGTGAAAATGATATGGTATGATGTTATGATGTCATGTTTGAACATATAACAAACACAAACAAAGCACACAGGAGCCTTAGGTTTAAGGCTTGCATGGGGTTCGCATGTAAGTGCCCTCTTGAACATTAGTTGACTCAACCTGTCCTAAGAATAGTAATCGGGTTCTAGGAATCTTATATCATCGATCTTTCTCATAGGCTTTGTTTCAGCAGAGCAACTGACTTGCCTCCAAAATATCGTGAGAATCAAATCTCAATGAGTGTAGCATCGAGTATCAACCAACTTTGGACTACACCAAAGCCGACCATCTCACTACCTTCTAATGGCTAAGTTGGGTCAATTAAGGTTCTAAAGGTCAGTTAGTGCTTATGACACCACGTGGCAGCCTACTGTTATCCTAGACTGACTCGAGGAACACCAGTACAAACCAATGTGTCACACTAACATCGCCATCACTTCAACCATATCGGTCTATGCCGTACAATTTCCACGATCTATAGCTGCTTACCTAGGGTATCCCAGATCCAGGTATAGGATTACAAGAAATTTAAAACCCGAGCAACCCTCAAATATAAAGCAGTAAAAGCAAACAAGTAAAAACAAGTAAAGTGATACTAAACTCTAAGGTAACCCCTCTTTTAAGTTCCCCAGCAGAGTCGCCAGTTCTATAAACGGTGGGAGAAATGACTTGTTTTTGCATTTCATCGCAAATGTTGCTGATAGGAAGAGTCGGCACTGACTTTTCTTTTATCCAATAAGGAAAGGGTAGAAAGAACAGGAAATACTTTTTTTGATTTTGAGTTCGTGGGGTAGGTTATGAAAAGGGAAGGTGTTAGCACCCTTTTTCATCCGTAGTTATCCACGGTCTCTTAATCGCTTAGCTCACTTTCTTTGAAAAATTGCTTTGTGTTGTGTGTTTGAAAAATGTTTTGAAATGCCAATTGTAAGGCGAACTTTGTAATGATTCTCGTATCTATCCTCGAGAATGCGCACAAAGTGTTTGTTTGCAAATATTTTGAAAGTGTGATGGTGTGAGATGTTTTTGTTTTGAAGAGCTTTATGAGCAAGCGATTAAGATCTATCCTACTCAAGGTCGTTCTTGTGTTTTCCTCCTCCTTTAGATAATGTTATCCTACCATTAGTTAGTAGGAAACCTTGTCGTTGGATGTGAAGGGAGAGGCGTGGGTCATCGTACAATCATAGAAGGCAACTGGTAGGGACGCTTTAGCAATTATCGTTAAGGGGCTAGATCATTTACCGAAGGAAATATCGAAAGGGTCATCAAGGGACTATGATCTTTGTTTTCGAGAGACTTTGCTAAAGCATCCCCACTTTTGAGGGACATGACTGTTTTGTAATGTGAAGGTAACAAGGGAGGTTACCCTAGAGGTGTGAGTGTGTAAGTGATTTGTGTTCAGTTATTTTAGTCTTTGTGTTAGGGTTAGCTATCGATTCGTTCTTAGTCTTTCCATACAAGCCTAATTACTAAGCAATTTAAACATAAAAATAATGAAAAGCAGTCAAGTGCGGAAAATAAATGCGGAAAGTAAACCCTAGACTATTTAAACGCTTCGGGGCAGTTACAAAAGTAGGAAAATATGGGAAAGTAAACCCTAATTACTATTACATCTCGAGAAACAATTACAATAATGAGGAAAATGCAAGAAGAATAAACTACTCAAAAAAAGAATGTAAGAATAAAAAACGAACAATGTTTTTTCAATGATTTCTTGATGAAAAAGGTTTTTGATTATTAAATAAACCTAAAAAAAAGCCTAATTAATTTTAATTAAAAAAATTTGATTAATTAAATTAAAAACCTAAAAACCTAATTTGATTAGGATTTCCAAAAAGGTTTTGAAAAAAATTAAGTTTGTTTAAAATGGTTTATGGTTTTATGAATTTAGGGTTTTTAAGGAAAAATAAGGAAAAAATAAGGTTTTAAAATAAATTACCAAGGATGGGTGTTGAACTCACACCCTCAGACTTTCTGCCCAACACCTTCACCACTGTGCCAAACATGCTCTTGTGTCCAAAGAATAGCATCAACGTTCTTTGTAATATGCCAAACCTGAAAGTATGAAAACAAATAAAACAAAATACCAAAAGGCAAGGATTGAACCCACGCCTTGGTATAACAATGCTTTAACGCGCGCGCCTTTGCCACTGGGGTGACCATACATCCATTATCATTAGCCAAACAAAATAGTTATATTATAAACAAATTCACTGGACCAAAGAGGCACCAGAGCCCTAGCTCCGGTCGTCTTCTCTGGTGATTATATTTTTCAAACCTGCAAAAACAATAAATGTTAGGAATCCAAAGGTACCCTACCCCCCTAAATCCAACCCTGCGAATTCAATGTGAGTGGTATCTTTGGCCAAATCGCAATAGGTTATGAGATATGACTAAAATATCATGGACCAGACCAAACATGGTAACTCGTGTTTGTGATTGCATGGGACCCCTACGATGATCCAATCCTGTATAAACACATCTCAGAAACCCATTAATAGCGTTAGCATGCCTTGAAACAATATGAAAATTAAAATATGAATTTGCAAAAAAAATGAGATTGGAGATGTATGCGTGGGAGTTTTGTGAGCTTTGGATCATCAAGCTTATCCATTCTTACTCTGTAATTCCTCTGGAATCAATTGGAAGTGCTGGTATGTGTTGAAGGTGGCTGAAACTAGGGTTGGAGGTTTGGCCTAGTTTGAAAGATTTTGAGATTTTTTTGGATGGATTTTCATGCAAGAATTTTCGTGGCTTGTCATGTATGAATGAATGCAATATATAGAAGATAATTAGGTCAAAATATAGTGGGCTTGGACTTGTGTAAGAAGCCTTGGTCTTATCTTATTTATTTTGACTTTTAAAATAAATAAAAATTAAAATAAATAAAATAAAGAGGTCAAGTGGTGCATGAAGTAAATAAGAGGTTCATTATAAGCTGAAAAAACACGTTTGAACCTTGAATGACAAGCCCAATAGCCCAAAATTCCATGTTTGGTAACTTTAAGTTTCATGCATTTGCTCAAAATTTCCCAACTTGCACCAATCATAACTCTCTAAATTTTTATAATTTGAAGGTGATCTTGAACTTTTAGGAAATCTAAAGATGTCATATACAATCTCTATGTTGATCATTTTTGCATTTGAAGACTTTATCTTGATTTAAGTTGCCTTTACAAAAAGTGTCTTTTTGTTGACTTTTGAAATGACCTATAATGTATTGGCCCATATTTCCTTCAAGATGAGCTTTGGTTGAGGAAAATATGATGAAGCATGTGAAAGTTATGCTTGGTGAAAGATTAGTTGACTTCTTCTTAAGAAAACCCTAATTTGGTAAATTTTGACTTTTGGTGATGTTGTACCCCAAAATTTTCCCTCCCATATTTCTCAAGACATGTCAAGAATCATCTCCAGGTTTGTTCAAGATGGCTCAAGAGTTGGACAATCAAATCACCTCCTAAGGCAGTCAATTCAAAATTAGGGTTTTGTGTTGCATCAAGGTCCTCACATCCAAATGGTCTCAAATGCTCCCCAATGTCCTAATATATTCTCAAGTTCATCCATGTCAAATTTCAAGCCTTACAGAGGAAGTTTGGTCAGCCAATTGCTCAAGAGGTCCAAAAATCGACTATACTAGGGCAAAAGTCAACTGTGACCTATGGACAGTCAAACCTCAAGATTTTTTTCCAACATTCTCATTTTGAAGGATAATTCATCATTTGATCAAGGTTTGATCATGATTCATCAAGGATTGCTCAAGATTCATCAAGATTCAAAGGTTGCTAAATTAGGGTTTTGTAGGAAAAGTCAACTCAACTTTGACCAAGCATAACTTTCTCATACTTTATGAGAAATGACCCATCCAAAGCTCATTTTGAAAAGGATTCAATTTCCTACAATCCATCTTCACACCCCAAGATCAAGAAATGCTCTAACAAGATGTTACAAATTTGGACATTATAGGTCATTTTTGAAAGTCAACAAAAACACCTTTTTTGCCAAAGCTTATAACTTGAGCATGGAATATCAAAATGATATGAGACCAAAAGGGTTGGTTATAGGACATCTCAAGGTTTCTAAAAAGTCCAAGAAAACTTCCAAAAGTTCAAAATTGAAGAAGTTATGCATTGTTGAAGTTGGGCATTTTTCCAAAATTGCCAAAAGTCAACTATCCTCAGAACTCCAATTTTTGACAAAAGGGCCCACTTTTTTCCACTTGATTTGGTCTTGTCACACCACACACGTGACCCATCTTCAATTTCATGACCAATCTTTTATTTTTCTATTTTATTTAATTTTTATTGATTTAATTCATTTTAAATCAATATTAATTCAAATAAAATCCAAAAATTAATGGAATGAGATCTTTGTGATCATTATAGCTTTCAATTATCATGATTCACATAATGAAATTCGTATCAAGCATTGTTGGTCACAAAATATTTGATTTGAGGCATTTTTGGAAACTTGATAATGGAAGATCAAATCATATCTCAATTCTTCAATTCCCATGGATTCAAGCCCAAATTTTTAACCTAATTGCTTCCAATATACATACACAAGCTGTACACATCAAGAACACGACCTAAGAACTACAGAAACGGCTAAACCAGAATTGAAAAAAGCTTGCAAAAGTGTGAGATCAAAACCTTGGTTAAAGCACGATTCAATCAAAAATCTCCACATAGCTCTCTTGCCTGATATCCAGTGGAGCTAAAGCAATCGAAACCAAGTCCTGAAATCACTAGAATCACGCTGTAAGTAACCACGAATATGGCCCTGTGCACGAAAACATAACTCATTATTCTTGCACCTTTTTGACAAAACATTAGCATATTCTTGTTCCTTGTATGATTTCTAAGCTTTTTGCAATATTCAATTTCATTTTCATGGCCTGTATTGTAATGCCCAAACCTAGGGTTTTCTTGTTTTGTTTTTAGGCGTTTGCATTACAGGTAAAATTAAGACTAATAATGGGTATAAAGATGATTAGGAGAACGAGATGAACATGATGATGGGTTTGGTTTGCATTTTCGTGACCTAGAATGCATTATACCATGAGGCCACAGATTTTGATGTGGAATAAAATCCGTAGGAAAAAATACAGTCTTCGTTGAAGAAGACGAAGACGTGTCCCTGCTTCATTGGCTTGTTCAAATATTTAGCGTTTTTTATTTTATTTTCCAGCATAATGATTGAGTTTTCAATATAATGTTTGTTTTGTATTCTAATAACAATTAAAAAAGACAACTGGGTTGGTAAGCGCGCTATGTCAAAGTCTCTTGGGACCTGGGTTCGAATTCCAGGTCCCCCAAAACATTTATTAGATTTTTATTCAGGCACTCTCATGCAACGCTCCAAACATGGTCCACCATATGCCTCAAAGATCCAGGCGCCAGATGGCCTCCTGGCCAAATCTGAAGGCTAAGATTGAGGGACTATCATGCATCCAAGTCAACAGACGCGTGGGTGATCCTGAAAGTCAAATAAGGCTAACAACTATTGGGCCTGGAAATTGCAAATCACACACTAAAATTGGGCCCAGCACCCCCCTTGGTTATTTCTTTTCATATTTCTTTTTTATTTATTTATTATTATTTAATTGTTTTATTAATTATTATTATTATTTACACTAACCAATTATTTTTCTTAACAAAATCAGAAAAAAATAAAAAATATTATCTTTATTAATTTCATTATTTTTGTAAATAAATAATTTAATTGACTTAGTTTTTTTAATTAGGTATAATTTTAATATTTTTTGCAATAAATTAAAATCAATTTAGAATATTAGGTTTTTAATAATTTTGATCATTCTTATTTTATTTCCTTAAATATAAAAAAAATCCAAAAATATCTTTTTTTAAAATTAATTAATTAACTTAGATTTAATTTCCATTTAATTCAAAAATAACAAAAAAATATACTTTCTTTAATAAAAAGGGGTCAAAACCCTAAAAATGCGCCGATCTAATTTTCTCGCACGCGTCTTATTTTTATCCAATATTGTAATTGCTTCCGGTATGTAATAGCTTTTAACTAGGACTTTATTTATTTTATCGCTTTCTTTTATGTTCCGCAATTTAAATTAAAGGGTTTGTTTTTGGCGATGTAAATACCCGACGCCTTGTAATAGCTTAGATTTAATTTCCGCACAATATTAACTGTTAGATGTTTGATAAATAGGTAATGCATGACAAGATCAATCTTTAACCTAAAATCAATATAGCTCACCCATGACATGTACAGATAAAACTAACCAAATTAACACACTCGCACATGCGCACTCTTAGGGTACACCTCACTTGGTTGCCTCGAACGTGGTCATTGAGTATAGGAAGTTTTAGAGGTTGCCCTCTTGTCCAAAGATCATAGTTGCCTCGAAACGGTTGCCAAGAAAAAATGATCTAGGATATTAGGGTTACCGCTAAGGCTTCCTAACATTGCTTTAGTGACCACACGTCCCTTAATCGAATTGACCCTTAAACTCCAACGACGATGCTACCTACTCCTCAATAGTGGGATAGCATTATCTAAAGGATATTAGCACAGTTTAATTCCCTTTTTGAGTAGGTAGATGGTTCTTAAGTACTTGCTCCTTTTAAAACAAAACAAAACTTTTCGCACTTACACTCTCTTCAAAACAAAAACTCTTTTCAAACCCACAAACACAAAGAAAAGCAAACTTTTGAAAACACAATGAGCAAGTACCTAAGAGCCCGTGGATAACCACAGATAGAAAGGGTGCTAACACCTTCCCTTTCTATAATCTACCTCCCGAACCCGAGAAATATCTCAAAAAGGAATTTTTCTGTGCTTTTGTCCTTTCCTTGTTGGATAAAATAAAAGATGGTGGCGACTCTTGCTTACCGCGACATTTTGCGAGAAAAAACGCGAACGCGAACCAGCATTCCAAAAACAGTCAGTTCTCATTCCCACCGATCACAGGTGAATTGGGAGTTTTCTTGAAGAATCATGATCAACCCTTGATCAAATGATGAATATTAATTCAAAACCTTGATGTTAACCAAAAATCTTGAGGTTTGACTGTATGTTGACCACAATTGACTTTTTGTCCAATACAGTTGATTTTTAGTCATCTGAGCAATTGACTGAGAAACTTGTGATGCAAGTTATCAAACATGGTATGAGCATTCTTGGAGACATATAAGAAACCACAAAATATACTTGTGGCTCTAGAAACCAAATCTTCATTGAAAAAGGTGAAAACCTAGTTGTGGGTCATTTTCTTAAGAGGAGAATTTGTCTGATGAATTCTTGGGCAACCTTGAGCAATTCAAAACCGTAGGAGAATATTCTTGAATAGTGGGAGGTAAAATTTTGGGGTATAACAGAAACATAGCAGCTTGTAGAGCCTACCCTAATTCTTCAAATTTTCAAAGAAATTAGGGCACGAGTAAACTCTTTCTCCAGCAAGTTTCAATCAACTTTGAGCCTTCCGTCGGCTTCCTGAGACCTCCAGGAGTCATTCCCAATAGCTATTCAAGCCTACAACATCTCAGAACTCTCCAACCAAACATCTCTAGTTTGTTATTGTTTTGCGATTTCAAACTACTTATTCATGCAATATAAATGAATTATATGCATATATTCATGCTCATATTGAGGATTGGAAATATTTTTGAATCATTATTTTTGAGTTTGAGTGCAGGTATCGCAATTCACCATTGCTACGGGTCTAAGCTCTCAAAGCTTCGAAACCCTAGCTACAAGCCTTCTCAATCAAAACTAATACCTCCATTGAATTCGTGAGGTCTCAATTAGTAGACATAAATGCTTTTCTTTTTCCTTTTGCTTCAATTTTGTAGGTTTTACGTTTGGTCTCATCAGAGAAGAAGGTGGCACCACCATTGGTGGTGGTGCTGACTTGGTTCAAGGGCATTTGTGGCTCCCTCCCTCTCTCTGATTGGTCCATTTAAAAACTTATGACCCCACCACTAGCGTGCATTTTCAATTCTCGTTAATTTCTGATTTTTAGAGTTTAACTTGTTATATATATTTTACATGTTATTGAATTTATGTGAAACAACTATGGCCAGGTGGTAAGTGAGATGCTTGTTAAACGAGAGGGCGTGGGTCCGAACAGTTATCGAAAAGATTGGATATGCGTTAAACCTTATAGAACATATTCGTTTGATGAGAAAATTAATCAATATTTTTTAAACAACAACGTTTGAATAAAACAACACAATAGTAATCGATTTCCAATAATATATCAAAAAACTTGACTTAAGCAATTTGTCAAACACTTGGTGTGCAATCAATTCAAATCAGATTTTTCTTTGATTTTGTTGATATGAGAAACCAATTACACTCTTATAGATTACAATCAACTCAACAAAACAATTTAAAATATTAGAAAAACAAATTATCTCAATGTATCTATTGCACAATCAATGGTTTCACAATTTACAAGTAAAAATAAAAGAGAGAGAGAGAGAGAGAGAGAGATACAAAGATTTGTTTAGGCAGTTCCCCAATCGGTCTCACTATGGGTACGTCTTCCCCCAATTCCAATGAAATTGAGATAATGAAAATTAACCTTTTCAAATGTAGTTTACAAGAGCAAAAATAGCAATCCAACCCTCCAAACCGTATGTTTCATATTGATTTTATCTTCTCCTCTTCCTTTGATCTCGAGCTCATTCAAGTAACCCAATACTTCCAATTTGATCCTCCAGTTACTGCTACTCCTTTGACATAACCTTTGTTCTTCAAAGCTTCCACTCAGTTGAATCAAAACTATGAACTATTAAAACCCAAGATTACCAAAATGATCCTCTGATTATCGTTACTCCTTTGACATTAACGTCTTTATTCAAAGATTTCACTCGACTGAATCTAATTTGCAAAATATTTAGAAATACTATCAAATCAATCCTTGATATTGGAAGAAAACCCCAAATAGATTTATCTTAAAACCCCCAAAGAATTCTCAACCCAATTTAATTATAACAATCCTAAATTGGTCCTTATCAATCTTGTTTCTAGATGGTGCCTAATAAAAATAATTATGTGTAATTGTTGTGTGTATGCATAGAAGAAGATTGAAGATGATGAGAAAAAGTTCTTTGTATATTTTTGGTTTTAATCACCTTTGAAATGATGCATGAATGAATATATATATATATATATATATATATATATATATATATATATATATAGGGAATTTCTTTCCCCACCCTTTCACCTTCTTAGGCAACTCTGGAAAAATTATGTTTTTACCCTCATAATTCAGAGATACATATTCGAGCGCACCACATTTTATTTTTCCTGGTGTATTTTCGGAGATGTATATTTGAATTCTAAGGATAAAAACATAATTTCGCCAAAGGTGGCTAAGAAGGTGTAAGGGTGGGATGTATTGGCAACACCTTTTTTTTTCAAAATCAGGGGTGTTTCAGAGATACATCTCCGAAATAGGACATTTCTTTAACAAATACAAACAAACACCCTTATTCTCATTTCTTCCAACTTCTAACTATCAAACGCCCCAAAAACCTCCAAAATCTCTACTTTCAAAACTCATTCAAGTTTATCTATGCATTAGCACTTGTTACAACTCACTCCAACTCTCAATTTGAGTAACTTCTCCAATCCATTTTTATCTTTGCATTTATATTTAAGTTTCTTAGATTATGTATAATCTGTAAAAAGCTTGTTTTTAATTGTAAAAATTGGATTTTGGTGTAAAAATAGTATTGTTAGATTGAAGATTTGGTTATGGAAGTCACAGGTTTTTTAGAAGATATATTTCTGAAAACCACTTTGAGGAGTGTTGTACCCCAAAATTTTCCCTCTCATTTTATCAAGATTCTCCTCACAAAACTTCTTGGACTCAAGACCAGATTAGGGTTTGCTCAATTCAAGACATCTCCTTACACTGATGACCTGAAATTAGGGTTTGAGTTTGCACAGGGATTTTTGGACTTCCAATGCCTCATGTGACTTTCATACTTCATGTTGGACCTCTAAGTTTCCTCATACCAAGTTTCAAGCCTTGAATCACCTTTTTGCCCAGTCAATTGCACAGTTGACCTAAAAATCAGTTGTATTGGGGAAAAAGTCAACCATGGACAATTTGCAGTCAAACCTCATAATTTTTTATCCACGTCAACATTATAGACTCATATGAACCATTTGATCAAGTTTGGACCACAACTCCTCAAGAAATTTGATCAAATCATCAAAAGGGCAAAATGGTCAAAATTAAGGTTTTGACTGGAGAAAGGCAATTTCTGATTTTTCACCTAGCCAATGGCAAATTAGGTTCAAGAATGGTTTCAAGGACTCAATGGAATCATCTTGACCTAATCATAAGGTTCAAAAGATCTCAAATGCATTAGATTGACAGATGAATTTTGCAGTCAACTGATCAAAAGTCAACTGTACACTGAAAAGTCAAACTTTGACTTTTTGGTCAAAATCAAGTGCCAAGGGTCATATTTCATCAAGATGTGTCAAAACCTGAAACTTGTTCACCAAGAAACTTAAATTTGGAAATTAGGGTTTAAGTTTGAAAATTTTCATAACTTTGAATTTTTCTAAGTTATGAAAATTTCTTATTTTTCCCCAACTTTTCCCAACTTTTTCACCATGATGCAATTGGATTCTGTGATACGGTGGGAGAAATGACTTGAGGTTTTGCGTTTGTGTTCGCAAATGTTTCGGTTTAGCAAGAGTCGCCACCGACTTTTTATTTTATGTAAAGGAAAGGTCAAAAAGCACAAGAAAGACCTTTGAGATGTTTTCTTGGGTTCGAGGGGTAGATTATGAAAAGGGAAGGTGCTAGAACCCTTTTCATCCATGGTTATCCATGGGCTCTTATTTACTTATTTAGATCACTTACTTTTGCTTTTCAATTGTTTGAAATGGTGCTTTGTGTGTGTGGTTTTTTGAAAATGCTTTGAAAAGAGGCCATCGTTGTGGCAACCTTGGTAATGATTCTTGTTTGAATATATACAAAGGTGTATTGTCTTTTGAAAAGATATTTCAATGTTTTGAAAGTTTGTTTTTGGGAAATGTTTTGAAATTGTGTTGTGAGGTGTGTTTGAAAATAGCAAGGATGTTTTGCAAGTTTTGATCAAGTAACTAAGAGTTGTCTACCCTATCTACTCAAAAGTCTTTCCTACACATTTTTAACCCTTTTGACAATGTTGTTTTATCATTGCATTTGGTAAACTACCTTGTGTTTGGGTGTTAAACGGGACAGGCGCGGGTCATCGTATTGACCATGATAGCAATTGCGCTAAGTATCTTTAGCAATTTTTTGAGGGACTAGATCATTTTTGTATAGGCAACCAAGATAGCTTCATCGAGGGACTATGATCTTTTGGTTTGTTTTTGTTTTGCCAAGATACTCAACATGCATAACATGGCCATTTTAAAGGCAACAAGTGGATGAAACCCTAGGGGTGCAAGTGTGCATTGTGTTGTCAATTTTCATGCTTTTTTGTCTTTTGTATTAGTCAAGCTATTTGTTTGATTTTGGATTTTGCATACAAACCCTAATCTCTATCATGGTATATTTGTAAGCATAAAGTGCGCAAAGTAAATCTACACTATTACAACATTTGATATGGGGAGGGGGATACAGATTTTGAATGGGGATATTTGCAAGAAAATAAAACCCTAATATTTACTATTACATCCAAATTGAATAATTGGTACAAATAATAAATTGGCAATAATTAAATAAGCAATTAAATAAATATGCAAAATATTATGAATATGCAAAAGATATTTTTGATTATTTTTATGTATGTAAAAATACAATATTTAATGTATTAAAAAAAGAAATAAAAAGATTATTATTTTTTATTAAGGGTGAAAACCCTAATTTTCTTTTAAGAAAGTAAATATATATTGATTATATTATTAATGTACAATTCAATAAAATAAAATAAAATATACACATAATAAAAATATATTTAGAAAAGATATTATTTAAGTATGAATAATAAAAAATAAAGGTATAATATTTTCATGTATTATTTTCAAGTTTTCATTAAATAAAATAAAAGTAAATGCTAATTAATAATTAATTTTATGTTAGAAAAATAAAATAAAATATAAAAATAAATGTGAAAATTTATAAAAATATTTTTGGTATTTTTTATGTTTAGAAAATAATAAAATAAGATCAGAAATGAAAAATAAATGCAAAAATACAAAAATATAAAGAAATGGGTCAGGGGGTGCAGTCAGCAAGGCAGGGGGTGCAAAAAGTGAGCCAGAACCAAGGCCAACCCATGAACTTCATCTTCAACCTTTGTCAAAAACAAAAATGCGCGCCCTGTACAAATGTCCAGATCCTGCATACGTGCTCTAATGCAAAAACTCATAACATCAAAGTTGTAGCATTTTTCAAGACGAATTCAACCATATAAGAAACTTAATCTAACTCTCAAAGACCAGAGAGAATTTCTCTGGCCCTAATTTCTAACCTAACTTTTTCAGGAAGTTCATGAATCAAATTCTCTTAACACGTTTAACTTAAATGAAAACTGAGCATATGTACAGTATCATGGCTATGAATACTATATTTTTTATTCACAAACCTAAGCCTAATGATTCCTAAATAGAGAGATAGGAAGTTGACAAAAACCTGTTTTAGTTGACTTCGTGTATGGCACTGTGGAGCTTTTCAGTGAGACCTGAGGTGCTTGGGAGCTTGCCTGAACTTCCTCTGACCTTCCCCAATGCTTAGTTTGCTTTGGATGTGCTTGAACAAGCCTGTAGAAGTCAACTTGCACAAGCTAAAAACAGAAATGGTGAAGCTTGCAAATGGAGTTACAGTTCAAGGCTAATGGTTGGGATAGTTTGGATAGGCTATATAGAATGTGTTTGAACAGGTTTGGGGCAAAACGCACAAGCAACTTGTGAGATGGAAGTGGAACTGCAGGGAGTGCCATGTTTTGCAAGTTTTTAGTGTTTTGATGTTCAAGGGTGTTTGAGGGATCAAAGGCTCGTGTTTTAGGCTCAATTCAATGTCAAGAACTTGTTTCAAATGCTTGCTAAGCTTGGTTATAACAGATGTTCCAGTTCTCTTGATTTTGGCAAGTTTCTTGTATTTTAAGCAAAAGTAAGCCATGATGCAAGACAGGCCTGTAGAGGCTATCTATCAGCCTGCACTTTGTGATCTTGGCCCCCTCAGCTTGTGGATATTGTGTGCTGTACCAGATCTTGTTCAAGGCTCAAGGATTCTATTTGACATAAAGCAAATTTGACAAAAATGGCAATGTTGCCTTTTTGCCATTTTAAGATTAATCTTGTGTGCAATCCTCCCATGACCAGAACAAAGCCTCAAACCAATGGATTTACATTTAATTATTGAGTATGGAAGGGTTTTGGGACCTGTAATCAAGTACAAACAAAGGCTGATTAGAGTTTGCAACTTGTATCAATATGAAAATGCCATGGATCAAAAGTGAGTTTTTGCCAACTTCAAGCCTTCGATTCTCCCTAACCACAAATGATTTTAAAGAGTTCTTGGACATTTTGGAAAGATTGTAACATGCTCTACAATCCACATTTTAAATGAATTTTGAGATTCCAAGTGGAACTAGGTGAAAAATTTCCATGAAGATAGGTTAAAATCCTGCCTAAACTAGGGCAAAATTTCACTAAGTTAAAAGTTTCATGGACCCTTGTTCCAAAAATCATAACTTGAGATCCAAGCTTCTTTTGAGAAAACTTTGTGAATCAAAGTTGTAGATTTTGTGGAGGACTAAAAATTTCATGTTGTAAGTTTTTTTTGAATCCAATTGCATCATGATGAAAATGTTGTGAAAAGTTGGGAAAAATTAAGAAAATTTCATAACTTAGAAAAATTCTAAGTTATGAAATTTTTCAATCTTAAACCCTAATTTGCAAAATTAGGTTTCTTGATGAACAAGTTTCATGTTTTGACACATCTTGATGAAAAATGACCCTTGGCTCTTGATTTTAACCAAAAAGTCAAAGTTCGACTTTTCAGTGTACAGTCAAATTTTGATCAGTTGACTGAAAAATTCATCTGTCAATCCAATGCAATTGAGATCTTTTGAACCTTGTGAATAGTTCAAGATGATTCCATTGAGTCCTTGAGTCCATGTTTGAATTCAATTTTCCATTGGGTAGGTGAAAAGTCAGAAATTATCCTTCTGTAGTCAAAACCCTAAAAATGACCATTTTGCCCTTTTAGTGATCTGATCAAATTTCTTGAGGAGTTGTGGTCCAAACTTGATCAAATGGTTCATATGAGCTTATAATGTTGATGTGGATCAAAATTAATGAGGTTTGACTGTAAATTGGCCACAGTTGACTTTTTCCCCAATACAGCTGATTTCTAGGTCAACTGTCCAATTGAATGGGCAAAAATTTGATTCAAGGCTTGAAGCTTGGTATGGGCAATATTATAAGTCCAACATGAAGTATGAAAGTCACTTTTAGCATTGGAAGTAAAAAAATCCCTGTGCAAACTCAAACCCTAATTTAGGTTAACAGTGCAAGGAGATATCTTGAGCAGTGCAAAACCCTAATCTGGTCTTGAGTTCAAAGAGTCTCGTGATGAGAAATCTTGATAAAATGGGAGGGAAAATTTTGGGGTACAACAGTTGCCCCTGTTCAATCTTCTTGAACCTGAAGAGTTAGATTGGCGAATTTGCCTTTCATGACTTGAAGGTAAAAGAGGATTGGACACTAAAGTGCTCGTAAATTTGTGCTCGCCAGAGTATAGGTGAGGGAATGGGCTTAAAGATGCCATTTGGAGATGTGACAGAATCTCGTCGGAGATGGGCTTAAAGATGCCATCCAAGAAAATTGATCGCACCAGAGATTCCTTTGCGAGGGCCCGTACACCTGTTGTTAAGGAGTACTATGTCGGGGAATGCTAGTCTCTGTCATGGTAGAAATAGAACTTCAGTCGTCTATTATTCTACTGGGGAGTCATCTTTTGGTTGAAGAGGTGACAGTGAACTGTTATCTGGTCAACATCCAGGCTTTACAGTCTTGTATTACTATCTGGTCAACATCCAGTCTTCATGATACTTTGCTTCCTATCTGGTCAACGTCCAGTCTTCAGAAGGATATCAAATGGTTATCCGGTCAAAATCCGGGTTTCCCTTTTGATTTTGGGGCCTACTAATATCCGGTTGAATCCGGGCTTCAAAGTAATTGGCCGAGTAAACTGTTATTTGGTCAACATCCAAGTTTCACAGTGTTGTACCCCAAAATTTGCCCTCTCATATTTCTCAAGACATTGCAAGAATAATCTCCAAGTTGCTCAAAGATTGCTCAAAAGTTGGACAGTTAAGCTATTTCCTAAGACAATCAACCTCAAATTAGGGTTTTGTGTTGCATCAAGGTCCTTACATAAAAATGACCTCAAGTGCTCCCCAATGTCCTAATATGTTCTCAAGGTCATCCATGTCAAATTTCAAGCCTTGCAGAGGAAGTTTGCTCAGTCAATTGCTCAAAGGGTCTAAAAATCGATTGTGCTAGGGCAAAAGCCAACTGTGACCTATAAACAGTCAAACTTCAAGATTTTTTGTCAACATTCTCATTTTAAAGGTTATTTCACCATATTATCAAGGGCTGATCATGATTCATCAACGATTGCTCAAAATTCATCAAGACTCAAAAGTTGCTAAATTAGGGTTTTGCAGGAAAAGTCAAACCAACTTTGATCAAGCATAACTTTCTCATACTTTATGATAAATGACCCATACAAAGATAATTTTGAAGAGGATGCAATTTAATACAATCCATCTTCATACCCCAAGATCAAGAAATGCACTCACAAAAAGTTACAAATTTGGACATTATAGGTCATTTTTGAAAGTTAACAAAAACACCTTTTATTCCAAAGCTTATAACTTGAGCATGGAATATCAAAATGGGATGAGAACAAAAGGGTTGGTTAGAGGACATCTCAACCTTTCTAAAAAGTCCAATAACACTTCCAAATGTTCAAAATTGAAGAAGTTATGCATTGTTGAAGTTGGGCATTTTTACAAAATTGCCAAAAGTCAACTATCCCCAAAACTTCAATTTTTGTCAAATGGACCCATTATTTTTCACTTGATTTGATCTTGTCACACTACACACGTGTCCTAGCTTCAGCCTTGTGTCCATTTATTAATTTTTCTATTTTATTTGATTTTTTATTGAATTAATTCATTTTAAATCAATTTAAATCAAATAAAATCCAAATATTGATTACTTAGGATCTTTTTGGTTGTTATAGGTCTTGATTATCATCAATGACATGATCAAATCCGTATCAAGCTTTTCATGTGCAAAAATATTGGATTTTGGACAAAATAAGAAAGTTATCAATGCTGAATCAAATCATATCTCCAAGCATTGATGCACAAGGATTCAGTCCAAAATTGTTGACCTAATCCAATGCAGCATACATATACAATGCAAAGGCACGAGAATTAGAGGTTAGAAGCTGCAGAAACACCAAAAGCAAACTTGAAAAAATTGGCAAAAACTTGAAACTGAAATCGTACATAGAGGCAGTTTCAACACCAAAACTCAACGTGAATCAATTGCTGGACCATCCTTGAAGCATAACCAACCCAGAATCAATCTCCATACGCGCCCTAAAGCCCTGTAAGTCTCTCTGAAAACTGCTTTTCATTTGAAATCGCAACTCCATGTTCTTGCATTTTTTTGACAAAATCTTTGCATATTCATGATCCTTGTTCAATTTGCAAGCTTTCTGTGTTAGCCAATTGTATTTATATGGCCTATAATCCCCTAGTCGAATCTAGGGTTCGTGGTTTTTGTATTTTGGGTATTTCGTTTTCAGGAAAAATCAGTGCAATTAATGGACATGGATGTAATCAGTAGAGGAAGACGAACATGACCATGGTCTTGGATTGTGTTTTCATAGCCTAGAACTAATTTTAGGACAGACATACGGATTTAGCTGCGGATGTAAATCCACAGGTGAATATCCAGGTTTCAACGAGGAAGACGATGACGCGTCCCCCTCCCATTCGCTGATTCAAACATTCGCGCGTTTTTGTTTTTAATTCTGGCATATTGATTGTTTTTCCCTTATATTAATTATTGTCCATTATAATAACAAATGAAGCGTGTTGGTGCAGTGGTAGTGGCGTGTGTTTAGTGACTAACAGGACCTGGGTTCGAATCCCAGGTCCTCATATGCTTTGTATTATTTTTCCACAGATATTCCAATGCAACTCCAAGCGCGTTGCATACCATGGTCACTCACTTAATCACCAACCATATGGCCCCGGGCCAGATCTGGCAGTTCAGGGATGATGGTCCATGGTGGGATCAGGTCAACGTGCCACAGGGAATCAGGGAAGGTCAATATAGGCTTGCACAAATGGGCCACAAAATTTCTATCAAGACCCCTCTAATCAGGCCCATATAATCTCTAACTCTCTCTATTTTCTCTATTTTTATTTATTTATATTGTTTATTTATTTTTCATAATTTCACTAACCAATCACTTTTTTTTCATAAAATTAAAAAACCCAAAAATATTTTGTTCATAAATTTAATTTCAATATTTAATTTGTTAATAAATATTAATTGAATTAATATAGTTTAATTAGGAAATAACTTTAATATCTTTTGCAATAATTAAAATTAATTTAGATAATTAGGTTTTACTAACTTTGATCAAATTTATTTTATTTCTTTAAATATAAAAAATCCAAAAAAATATCATTTTTATTAATTGATTAATTTGTTTATTAATTTAATGTTAACCTAATTTAATTTTCTTTTAATTCAAAATAAAATAAAAATCTTTTGTTTAATAATCAAAGGGTCAAAACCCTAAAAAACTTGCGCCCGATTTAATTTCCCGCACACGTTCTATTTTTATCATATTATTGTATCTGTTTCCCGGAATGTAATAGTTTTAATAGGACTTTAATATTTTATCGCTTTATTTTCTTTCCGCATTTTAATTTCAAGGGTTGCTTTTGGCAATGTAAATACCCGACGCCTTGTAATAGTTAGTTTTAATTTCCGCAATTTAATTTCCGCAACTTATACACTGTTAGATGTTTGATAATAGGGGATGCATGACAAGATCAAATGTTTAAACCTAAAATCAACATAGATAACCATTGACATGTACAGAGATAAAATTAACTGAAACAACACACTCGCACATGCGCACTCTTAGGGTACAGCTCGCTTGGTTGCCTTCGAACGTGGTCATTAAGTATAGGAAGTTTTAGAGGTCGCCCTCTTGTCCAAAGATCATAGTTGCCTCGAAACGGTTGACTCAGAAAAATGATCTAAGACATTAGGGTTACCGCTAAGGCGTCCTAACATTGCTTTAGTGACCACACGTCCCTTAATCGAATTGACCCTTAAAATTACAACGACGGTGCTACCTACTCATCAATAGTGGGATAGCATTGTCTAAAGGATATTAGCACAAATTGATTCTTTTTCGAGTGGGTAGATGGTTCTTAAGTACTTGCTCTTTCAAAACAAAAAAAAACTTTTTCGCACTTACACCTTTCAAACAAAAACTTATTTCAATACCACAAACACAAAGAAAAGCAAATTTTGAAAACACTTTGATCAAGTACCTAAGAGCCCGTGGATAACCACGGATAGAAAGGGTGCTAACACCTTCCCTTTCTATAATCTACCCCCCGGACCCGAGAAACATCTCGAAAAAGGAATTTTTCTGTGCTTTTTTCCTTTCCTTGTTGGATAAAATAAAAGACAGTGGCGACTCTTGCTTACCGCGACATTTTGCGAAAAACAAACGCAAAACGCGAACCAGCATTCCAAAACAGTCAGTTCTCTCCCACCGTATCACAGAACTGGTAACTCTGCTGGGGATGCTTAATAAGTGGGGTGTACCTTAGGATTAGATCACTGTGTTTTCAATTGTTTACTTTGTATGCTTTATATTTGTGGGCTTGTATCGGAGTTACTATAGATCCTAACCCGGATCTGGGGGATACCCTTTAGGTAAGTAGCAATAAACTGTGAGGGAACTGTACGGCGTAGACCGATACGGTTGAAGCAGTAGCTACGTTGGTGTGGCACTTTAGATTGTACCGATATCCCTTGTGTTGGAACGAGGAGAATATGGGTCATCTAAGGGGTCATTAAGCACCAATTGAGCTTAGAACCTTTAAATTGACCAACTTGTCCATAGAACAGTAGCAGTATGCTACACTCATTGAGACTAAACTCTCGCGATGATTTCGGCTACAAGAAAAGGTTGCTAAACTAGAATTATGACCGATCGAGGGTAGTCAGTGATATTGAGATCCTCTAGAACCCGATTACTATTTTTAGGACAGGTTTAAACCAACTGAACTGAAAGAGGGTAGTACCTAAGCTCCTTGCCAGCCTGAAATCTAAGGGCTCTCTGTGTGACTTGTGTGCCTTTACCATGTTTGCTATTTGTGGATACTTGTGACGTGCTTTCTATCATGACATCATAACATCATAACATTGCATACATCTTGCATTGGACTAACCTATTTCAAAAACAGGAAGGATTCATCTTTGTTCTGTTTTGTAGGTCATGATGCCCATGCATAAGAATACCATCCGGATCAACTTTGTCTAGGTTCCCACTGTGCTGAAAGAATTGATTACAAAGATGCCTGATACTACCTCCTTCATCAGGAGACATGGTTACCTTCTCAGCTTGGTCACCTCCAAATTGGACGAGAAGATGATGAGTGTTTTGGTACAAGTCTATGATCCACTGTACCATTGCTTTACTTTTCAAGACTACCAGTTGGTTCCCACCTTAGAAGAGTTCTCTGATCTGCTCGGTATCTCTATTCTGGAGCATACCCCATTTAGTGGTTGGGAGAAAACCCTTAGGCTGGAAGAGATTGCTACAGCCCTTCATATGACCAAATATGAGGTAATGGCTAATTGGGAGACTAGAATTGGAGCAAAGGGCTTTCTGACTAAGTTCTTGGTTAGTAAGGCTAATTATTTCTGGGATAGTCTATACTTCAAGGCATTCGAAGATATTCTGGCTCTTCTGATATATGGCTTGGTATTGTTTCCGAATCCTGACTCTTTTGTTGATGTAAATGCGGTGAAAATCTTCATCTCTCGTAATCCTGTACCCACTCTCTTGGGTGACATTCTTCATCAGCTTTATGCTCGTACTTCCCGAAAGCGGGGAACCTTGACGTGCTGTGCTCCATTATTCGCGAGGTGGTTTATTTCGCACCTCCCTAAATCAGTGCTGAAGAACAAAGAAGGCATGGGCTTGGCCTATAGGGTTATGTCTCTCTCTCATAATGATATCATTTGGACTCTCAAGGGTATGGATGAGGTGGCTATTATTGATCGTTACGGGGAGTACCCCAATGTTCCACTGATAGGAACCCATGGAGGAATTTCTTATAATCCATGCTTGGCCTTACGTCAGTTTCGGCAAGCCAGAAGAGAAGGACCTCATGAGCTGTTAATGCCTAACATCATCTTTGATTTTCAAGGGGATAACTACGAGCAACGCTGCAGATTCATAAGGGCGTGGGATAGAGTTCACAGATCTGATCCACATGAGTTGGGTCCAAAGACTTCTCTTCCAATGGAGCCATATCTCAGATGGGTTCGTATCCGTGCTCAGAAGCTGGGTATGCCATATGAAGCCGTCCTACCTATCATTGTTGAAGTTGCTAATGAAGAGGGGGTTCTTCCGACCATCCTCCATCCTTACATGCCCACTGACATTGGGGCTCTGAAAAGGTCTTGGATGCAGCTGAGAGAAGAACGGGATGCTTACCGAGAAAAGTTCAACGAGCAAGAGTAGAAGATCCAGAAGTTGACTAGGCAGATGGAGAACGAGCGGATTCTTAATGACTATGTCCGCATCGACAAGAAGAGACCATGGGAGCACTGATTGTCCTTTGATTATTTCCTTTCCAGTTTTTATTTACTTTTCAGTATTTCCTTCCTTGTAACGCCTTAAGGGAAACTTATTGAACAATTTGAATTTCAAAGTTTATCTAATAAAGGTGTGTTTCATTTCTTGTTTACGAATTTGAATCTCCCGATTGTCTTTGAAATCATGTCATACGCATTTCATCCCATGCACTTCATAACAGGTACCCATTACAGGTCTCTTATCTTCTTCATTGTTTATTTCAGCACTCATCATGTCTGCTGAACCATCAACTGAGCAAGCAATCAAGGCCCTCCAGGCCCAGAATGCTCAATTTCAAGAGTTGTTCATGAATCTAGCTAAGGGTCAGCAAGATCTGAAGACCCTGATTCTGAAAGAGAAGAAGAAGAAGAAGAAGAAGAAGAAGAAGAAGAAGAAGAAGAAGAGGACAATCCTGTTTAGCACATGTCATAGGTTTGGAAACAGGCTACGGGAGGAGGTTGATTTAACCACCTCATCTGGAGGGAAAGATAGTCAAGAAGAATGGAGGGCTCCTAGCCCTGTGGTCTCCGACAACGAGACGGACTTCGATGAAGACCGGTATCCTCCGGCTAAGGATAGATACAAGCAACTGGAAGACCGGTTGATTATTATGGAAGTTCAGAAAGTGTCTGTTCTGGACTTTGGTGATCTGGGTCTATCATATGGGGTGGTAATTCCCCACAAATTCAAGGCACCAGCCTTTGCTAAGTATGACGGAGTTTCTTGTCCGAAGCTGCACCTCCGGTCATATGTAAGGAAGATTCAGCCGTACACCGCTGATAAGAATCTATGGATCCACTTCTTTCAAGACAGTCTCTCAGGGACTCAGCTTGAATGGTTTTACCAGTTGGACGGAGCCAGTATCCGCAGTTGGGAAGATTTGGTTACTGCTTTCTACAGGCAGTACCAGTACAATTCCGACCTCGCTCCCACGCGTACCCAACTCCAGGGTATGTCAATGGGAACGGGCGAAGGTTTCAAAGATTATTCTAAGAAGTGGAGGGACCTCGCCGGAAGAGTGCAACTACCCTTGGCTGATCGGGAGCTTGTGGATATGTTTCTGGGGACCCTGTCTGGTCCATTTTTCAACCATCTAATTGGAAGCTCTTCGTCTGGGTTTACAGAGCTAATTATGACCAGTGAGAGGATTGAGGCTGGTATTAAGGTCGGTAAGATACAAAAGGGTGCTTCATCAAGCACCGAGAAAAAACCTTTTAAGAAAGAGTCCAGTGTTGTCTACAGTTCAAGAAACCAGAATAGACCTGAACGCCGCCAAGCTGTTAATGCGGTTGTTATTTCAAGACCTGCTGGTTCCCCTCAGCACAATAATCAGCAAAAAGACGAGAAACCTCGAAGGCAATTCACCCGTCTCAGCATGACTTTGTCTCAGATTCTGCCACAGTTACTGAAAACCAACCTAGTGATTCCAAGGGAAGCCCCGAAGAATCCAAATACAACATCACCGAAGTACAACCCTAATGCCCGCTGTGCTTTTCACTCTGATAGCCCGGGGCACGATGCAGATGATTGTTGGGTTTTGAAGAACAAGGTACAAGACTTGATCGATGCGAAGGAGATTGAGTTCAGAGCACCAAAAAAGACTAAACAGGATGTGGGAGTGAATGCTATCAGGGATAACGATGACGAAGAGTTTGATATTGACAGTTGGATCTACCCGATTGCTGATGGTGGACTAAGCAACTGGACAACGAAGGATTCTATGCCCGTTTTTGTGATCACCCAGTAATGAAACCTTTTGTTTTTGAATATGTAACAAACAATGTTTTAAACTTTATGGCCCTGTGTCTTACCTGGGGCACTGTGGCTTCATTTGTGAGGGCTTTATGTGTGTCATTTTCATATATCATTAATAAAATCATTGGACGTTTCTTGCATTTCAAATCTTGTGCTCCTTGTTATTCTTTTATTATATATTTCAAAACCACTATTTTACACACACTCACATATACAGGTCTACATCCACTCCGGATCTCACTGGTAACGACTCTGCTACTGCCAGTTATGACTTCGAAAATTCGATCAACTTAGCCGAAGATGAAGGTGAAGATGATTGCGAAGTGCCTGGTGAACTTGCAAGACTGTTACTTCAGGAAGAGAGGGCTATTCAGCCGCAAGAAGAGCCAGTGGAATCAGTAAATCTGGGTACAGAAGAGGATAAGAAGGAAGTTAAGATCGGTGCAAATTTGGAGCTTAGTGTGAAGCAACGGTTGATTCAGATGCTACATGACTACGTTGAGATCTTTGCCTGGTCTTATGAAGATATGCCTGGGTTGGATACCGATATTGTGGTCCATCGCCTACCTACCAAGGAAGATTGTCCTCCAGTGAAACAGAAGGTCCGTCGAATGTGCCTAGAGATGTCTGAGAAAATCAAGGCTGGAGTTATGAAACAATTTGACACCGGTTTTCTAGCAGTGACTTCTTACCCTCAGTGGGTGGCCAATGTGGTTCCTGTGCCGAAGAAGGATGGTAAGGTTCAGATGTGTGTTAACTACAGGGATTTGAACAGGGCGAGCCCCAAGGATGATTTCCCTCTGCCTCATATCGACATTCTGGTTGACAACACCGCTCAGCACAAGGTATTCTCCTTTATGGATGGTTTCTCCGGTTATAATCAGATTAAGATGGCTCCCGAAGACATGGAGAAGACAACCTTTGTTACTCAATGGGGTACCTTTTGCTACAAGGTCATGCCTTTTGGATTGAAGAACGCTGGGGCAACATATCAGCGTGCCATGGTGGCTTTGTTTCATGACATGATCCATCATGAGATCGAGGTATACGTCGACGACATGATTGCAAGATCTCAAACTGAAGAAGAACATCTGGACCACCTTAAAAAGCTGTTTGACAGGTTGAAGATGTACAAGCTGAGGTTAAACCCGAACAAGTGCACCTTTGGGGTGAGATCTGGTAAGCTACTGGGTTTCATCGTAAGCGGTAAAGGCATTCAAGTGGATCCTGCAAAGGTGAAGGCCATACAAGAGATGCCAGCTCCCAGAATAGAGAAAGAAGTCAGAGGCTTTTTGGGACGTCTGAACTACATTGCCCGATTCATCTCGCACCTAACTGCTACTTGTGAGCCAATCTTCAAGATGCTGAAGAAAGATCAAGTGGTACGTTGGAACGATGAATGCCAGGCCGCTTTCAAAAGGATCAAAGAGTATCTCTAAGAGCCACCTATTATGATGCCTCCAGTTGAAGGGAAACCTCTGATCTTATACTTGACAGTACTCGACAACTCAATGCGGTGTGTGCTGGGTCAACATGACGAGTCTGGCCGAAAAGAGCATGTTATTTACTACCTTAGCAAAAAGTTTACCGACTGTGAGACCCGATACTCACTGCTCGAGAAAACTTGCTGCGCTTTGGCATGGGCTGCTCGCCGGCTAAGACAGTATATGCTGACTCACACTACTCTATTGATATCAAAGATGGATCCAATCAAGTATATATTCGAGAAGCCTGCCTTGTCCGGAAGAATAGCAAGATGGAAGATGATCTTGACTGAGTATGACATCTAGTACACGACTCAAAAGGAAATTAAGGGAAGTGTGTTGGCAGACCATTTGGCACATCAGGCAGTGGATGATTACCAGTCTATGAACTTTGAATTCCCGGACGAGAATATCATGTTGGTAACTGATTGTGAGACACCTGGACCAGATGAAGGACCTGAGGAAGGATCCCGATGGTCTATGTACTTTGATGGAGATTCAAACGTTTTGGGTAACGGCATCGGCGCTGTGATCATATCTCCTAAAGGCTCTCATACTCCGTTTACCGCCCGACTATGTTTCAACTGCACCAAAAATATGGCGGAGTATGAAGCGTGCATTATGGGTCTTCAAGCGGCAATTGACCTAAGGATTAAGTTCTTGAGTGTCTTTGGAGATTCTGCTCTCGTGATCAGTCAGATCAAAGGCGAGTGGGATACGAAACACCCAAATCTTATTCCTTACAAAGAGTATGTGTTGACATTGCTTACCCATTTTGAGGAGATAACCTTTGAACACTTCCCTAGAGAGGAGAATCAGTTGGCGGACGCGCTGGCTACGATGTCTTCTATGTTCAAAGTCAATTGGGACAACGAAGCTCCCCGGATTATCATTGAAAGATTGGATGAACCTGCACATTGTTGTGACATTGAGACTAAAGAGGTAGCGGATAAACCTTGGTTTCATGAAGTAAAGAGGTACCTTGAGGCTCAGGAATACCCCGAGGGTGCATCTTCTAATGACAAAAAGGTTCTGAGGAGGTTCGCAGCAAAGTTCTTCATCAGCAATGGCATCCTTTACAAGCGAAACCATGATTCGACCTTACTGTGTTGTGTAGATAAGAATGAAGCAGAAAGGATCATGGCGGAGTTACATGAAGGTACTTTGGGAACTCATTCCAGTGGACACACCATGGCAAAGAAAATCCTTCGGGAAGGATATTATTGGTCCATAATGGAAGCCGACTGTTATCAGGATTCTCGGACATGTCACAAGTGCCAGGTCTATGCTGATAAGGTGCACATACCTCCAGTTCCTCTGAACGTCTTGACGGCACCTTAGCCTTTTGCAATGTGGGGCATTGATATGATCGGCGAGATCATACCTACGACATCCAACGGCCATCGCTTCATCCTGGTACCAATTGATTACTTTACGAAATGGGTTGAAGCAGCCTCCTTTGATACCGTAACCAAGAACATCATGGCACGGTTCATTCGGCACAATCTGATCTGTCGATATGATGTACCAGAGAGGATCATTACGGACAATGGTACTAATCTTAACAATAAGATGATCACCGAGCTCTGTGAGCAATTCAAGATACAACATCATAACTCTTCTCCCTACCGGCCGAAGATGAATGGGGCTGTAGAAGCGGATAATAAGAACATTAAGAAGATTGTGCAGAAGATGACAATGACATACAAAGACTGGCACGAGATGTTACCATTTACTCTTCATGGGTACCGTACCTCAGTGCAGACGTCAACATGGGAAACACCCTACTCCTTGGTATATGGCATGGAGGAAGTCTTGCCCATTGAAGTTTAGATACCATCTCTCCAAATCATGAAGGATGCAGGTTTGAGCAAAGATGACTGGATTCAGACCCGGCTTGATCAGCTGAACTTAATCAACGAAAAGAGACTTACTGCTATTTGTCATGGTCAGACGTATCAAAAATGGATGATCAAGGCATTTAACAAGAAGGTTATACGACAAGAGTATCAAGTTGGGGATCTGGTAATCAAGCGCATTATCTTACCTCAAGGTGATCCCAGGGGAAAATGGACCCCTACTTACGAAGGGCCATTTATGGTTAAGAACATTTTCTCAGGCGGAGCCATGATTCTAACCACCATGGATGGTGACAACCTTCCTCACCCCGTCAATGCAGACATAGTGAAAAGATACTATGCCTAATCAAAGACCCGCTAGGTTGACTGGCCTAGGCAAAAGTAAGGGCTTCCCGGCGAACCAAAAGGGTTCGGGCAAAAATAAGGGATGAAAATGAAAAAATATGTACACCCGGCAAGTCGAAAACCTGAAAAGGCGGCTTGGGCAAAAAAGGGTATCCCGGTGGACTGAAAACCCGAAAGGGCGGTCCAGGCAAAAGTTAGGGATCAAAGCGTAACACTATGTCTCATTGGATCACCTTGCATCCAGGCTTCGGTATCGACTGTCAAGCTCGGACGACACTAATCAATCTGATCTACCTTCAACCGACAGCAAAGCGATGAGATGCCCGAGGACATAAAGGCAATAGCAGAGTTGGAACCCAGTGGGATTTTTCACATAGTTGTTTTGTTTAGTCTTTTCACAAATTGTATAAATTCTATTGGTTCGACGGCGTTCTCTTACTAGGACGTCAGCCTCTTGTACAAAAACGCCTATTTACAGGCCAAACTTCAAAATCAATACAAATTCATTTTCATACAAATTTCAAACTATTTTTCCTTTATCTGCTTTGTTTTGCAAAGAACATCCAATGTTCATTTTGATATATGTGTTTGACATTAGTTGCTGCTCATAAATATTTACGGGCGAAACAAAAGACGAATTACTGGTAATATCAGAAACAGGGGAAAATAAGAATTGTCTAAACTATACAGTTGCTCTGTTCACCAGGTACAAAGGTAAATTCAGCTGAAGAATGTGGCTAAGATACTTTCACTCCCTGCAGAGTAAGACAGTAATGGTAGCTCTCCCCCAGCTGAGGCTTACAACTATGAACAAATCAGCAATGCTTTCCCCAAGCAGAGTTGATCTACCATCATCACTAAAAAGGGTTGATATCCCCGACAGTCTTAATATTCCCCAACGGAGTATAAGAATGTTCCCCGGCAGAGTACATGATACCCCCTAGTGGAGTCATTATTTCCCCAGCACGAAAAAGCTTCCCCAACTGAGTTGAAGCATCATCCCCAGTAGACTCTGGAAGTTTTCCACAACGGAGTTGAAGCATCATCCCCAGTAGACTCTGGAAGTTTACCCCAAGCGGAGTACAAAAATAAATCTCCCCAGCCAAGTTCAAAGGGTTACCCCCACCAAGAGTTCAACAGGGTTATCCCTAGAAAGTCGCAACCGAAAGATCATCCCCAGCGAAGTTCTTTCCTTTCACAAACAGAAATTCAATCCTCAACAGATTCGGTATCACCAGCAACGTTAATCCATCCCCAGTAGAGTTTATCATTGAAATCCTCAGCAGAGTATCTCTTCCCCACAGAGTAATCTCCTCATCGGTTTATTCCCCAACAGAGTTATCTTCTCCTACAGGTTTATTCTCACAATCACCTTCGTTCACCATCCCCAGTGGAAGCGAAGAACTCAACTCTTGTCTCCAGCAACTATCTGGGATTTATTTTCCCCAGCTAAAACATTACATTTCCATACATCATGATACATGCATATAGGCATCATACAATACAATCTCATTTATTTTGAGAACATCATGGCTTGATTCATATCATGCATTGCATATGACTGACCTTTGCCTTTCAGGAAAGATACAGTTAAGTTCTCAGCTATGTCGAATACATTCAATGGTCTAGTTAAATCGCTCCTAAGATTTTTCTGATGCCGATCCAGTCGAAGTTATTCCAAGACTCTTGTCTGGTCCAGTTAAATCGATTCCTAAAGATTTTTCTGATGCCGATCCAGTCAAAGTTAATCCAAGACCTCTTCTGGTTCAGTCAGATCGCTGATAAGATCTCCCTGATTCGTTTTCCAGTTGAAGTTATTCCAAGACTCCTTGTCTGGTCCAGTTAAATCGATTCCTAAAGATTTTTCTGATGCTGATCCAGTCAAAGTTATTCCAAGACCTTGCCTAGTCCAGTTAAATCGGTTCCTAAAGATTTTTCTGATGCCGATCCAACCAAAGTTAATCCAAGACCTCCTCAGGTTCAGTCAGATCGCCGATAAGATCTCCCTGATTCGTTTTCCAGTTGAAGTTATTCCGAGACTCCTTGTCTGGTCCAGTTAAATTGATTCCTAAAGATTTTTCTGATGTCGATCCAGTCAAATTTATTCCAAGACCTTGTCTGGTCCAGTTAAATCGATTCCTAAAGATTTTTCTGATGCCGTTCCAGTCAAAGTTAATTCAAGACCTCCTCAGGTTCAGTCAGATCGCCGATAAGATCTCCCTGATTCATATTCCAGTTGAAGTTATTCCAAGACCTTGTCTGGTACAGTTAAATCGATTCGAAGATTTTTCTGATGCAAAACAAGTCAAAGTTAATCCAAGACCTCCTCTGGTTCAGTTAGATCGCCACGAAGATCTCCCTGATTCACTTTCCAGTTGAAGTTATTCCAAGACTTTCGTCTGGTCCAGTTAAATCGATTCCTAAAGATTTTTATGATGCTGATCCAGTCAAAGTTAATCCAAGACCTTTTCTGGTTCAGTCAGATCGCCGATAAGATCTCCCTGATTCTTATTCCAATTGAAGTTATTCCAAGACTTTCGTCTGGTCCAGTTAAATCGATTCCTAAAGATTTTTCTGATGCCGATCCAGTCAAAGTTATTCCAAGACTTTCTTCTGGTCCAGTTAAATCAATTCCTAAATATTTTTCTGATACCGATCCAGTCAAAGTTATTCCAAGACCCTTGTCTGGTCCAGTAAAATCGATTCCTAAAGATTTTTCTGATGTCGATCCAGTCAAAGTTATTCCAAGACCCTTGTCTGGTCCAGTAAAATCGATTCCTAAAGATTTTTCTGACGCCGATCCAGTCAAAGTTAATCCAAGACCTCCTCTGGTTCAGTCAGATCACCGATAAGATCTCCCTGATTCGTATTCTAGTTGAAGTTATTCCAAGACCTTTGCCTGGTCCAGTTAAATTGATTTCTAAAGATTTTTCTGATGCCGATCCAATCAAAGTTAATCCAAGACCTCCTATGGTTCAGTTAGATCACCGCGAAGATCTCCCAGATTCGTATTCCAGTTGAAGTTATTCCAAGACCTTTTCCTGGTCCATTTAAATCGATTCAAAGATTTTTCTGATGCCGATCCGGTCAAAGTTAATCCAAGACCTCCTCTGGTTCAATTAGATCGATGATAAGATCTCCCTGATTCGTTTCCCAGTCGAAGTTTAGACCATCTATCAACAATCTCCAAATGGCATTTGTAAGCCCATTCCCGACATCACAATTCTGATATCACTTCATGCGAGTGCAAATTTCTGGGCACTCTAGTGTTCAATCATCTTCCACCTTCGGATCACGAAAGACCCGAAAGCCAATCTATATCCTCAGGTTTAAGAAAATTGAACAGGGGCAGCTGTTGTACCCCAAAATTTTCCCTCTCATATTTCTCAAGACATTACAAGAATAATCTCCAAGTTGCTCAAAGATTGCTCAAGAGTTGGACAGTCAAGCTATCTCCTAAGGCAATCAACATCAAATTAGGGTTTTGTGTTGCTTCAAGGTCCTTACATCAAAATGACCTCAAGTGCTACCCAATGTTCTAATATGTTCTCAAGGTCATCCATGTCAAATTTCAAGCCTTGCAGAGGAAGTTTGCTCAGTTAATTGCTCAAAGGGTCCAAAAATCAATTGTGTTAGGGCAAAAGTAAACTGTGACCTATAAACAGTCAAACTTCAAGATTTTTTGTCAACATTCTCATTTTTAAGGTTATTTCATCATTTGATCAAGGTTTGATCATGATTTATCAAGGATTGCTCAAAATTCATCAAGACTCAAAAGTTGCTAAATTAGGGTTTTGTAAGAAAAGTCAAACCAACTTTGATCAAGCATAACTTTCTCATAATTTATGATAAATGACCCATCCAAAGCTCATTTTGAAGAGGATTCAATTTCCTACAATCCATCTTCATACCCCAAGATCAATAAATGCACTCACAAAAAGTTACAAATTTGGACATTATAGGTCATTTTTGAAAGTCAACAAAAACACATTTGTTTCCAAAGCTTATAACTTTATCATGGAATATCAAAATTGGATGAGACAAAACGGGTTGGTTAGAGGACATCTCAACCTTTCTAAAAAGTCCAAGAACACTTCCAAATGTTCAAAATTGAAGAAGTTATGCATTGTTGAAGTTGGGCATTTTTGTAAAATTGCCAAAAGTCAACTATCCCCAAAACTTCAAATTTTGTCAAATGGGCCCATTCTTTTCCACTTGATTTGATCTTATCACACTATAAACGTGTCCTAGCTTCAGCCTTGTGTCCATTTATTAATTTTTCTATTTTATTTGATTTTTTATTGAATTAATTCATTTTAAATCAATTTAAATCAAATAAAATCCAAATATTGATTACTTAGGATCTTTTTGGTTGTTATAGGTCTTGATTATCATCAATGACATGATCAAATCCGTATCAAGCTTTTCATGTGCAAAAATATTGGATTTTGGACAAAATAAGAAAGTTATCAATGGTGAATCAAATCATATCTCCAAGCATTGATGCACAAGGATTCAGTCCAAAATTGTTGACCTAATCCAATGCAGCATACATATACAATGCAAAGGCACGATAATTAGAGGTTAGAAGCTACAGAAACACCAAAAGAAAACTTGAAAAAATTGGCAAAAAAGCTTGAAACTGAAATCGTTCATAGAGGCAGTTTCAACACCAAAACTCAACGTGAATCAATTGCTGGACCATCCTTAAAGCAGAACCAACCCAGAATCAATCTCCATACGCGCCCTAAAGCCCTGTAAGTCTCTCTGAAAACTGCTTTTCATTTGAAATCGCAACTCCATGTTCTAGCATTTTTTGACAAAATCTTTGCATATTCATGATCCTTGTTCAATTTGCAAGCTTTCTGCATTAGCCAATTGTATTTATATGGCCTATAACCCCCTAGCCGAATCTAGGGTTCGTGGTTTTTGTATTTTGGGTATTTCGTTTTCAGGAAAAATCAGTGCAATTAATGGACATGGATGTAATCAATAGAGGGATACGAACATGACCATGGTCTTGGATTGTGTTTTCATAGCCTAAATCTAATTATAGGACAGACATACGGATTTAGCTGTGGATGTAAATCCGCAGGTAAATATCCAGGTTTCAATGAGGAAGACGATGACGCGTCCCCCTCCCATTCGCTGATTCAAACATTCACGCGTTTTTGTTTTTAATTCTGGCATATTGATTGTTTTTCCCTTATATTAATTATTGTCCATTATAATAACAAATTAAGCGTGTTGGTGCAGTGGTAGTGGCGTGTGTTTAGTGACTAACAGGACCTGGGTTCGAATCCCAGGTCCTCATATTCTTTGTATTATTTTTCCACAGATATTCCAATGCAACTCCAAGCGCGTAGCATACCATGGTCACTCACTTAATCATCAACTGTAGCGATAAAAAATGTAGCGGGGTAAATCGGAGATCGAATTATTGATTAATTCGTCTCACAAAAGCAAGAGTCGCCACCGCGCTTTATTGTTTCCAAGGGAAAAGGGGAAAGAGCGAAATAAAACCCTAAATATGCAATGTAAATAATACCTTTTAAAAGTAATAAAAATACAAGGCGTTTTGAAAAGAGATCTATGGTTCGGGGGTTGGTTATACAATGGGAAGGTATTAGCACCCAATGTATCTATAGTACTCTATAGGAACCTTTTGAAATATCTGTTTATTAAAATGTTCTTTTGATTAAAAATAAATTGTTTTGGCTGAAAAGGGGTACGAACGGGTTTTTGAAGATACGACGACCTAATGTCGAAGTTTTTTCTTAAAAGGTATAAGTTTTGAAAAGATTGAGTTTTTTGGGGGGAAAATTGTCTTAAGCTTTAATGAAATGCGAATGTTCGCGTGATCGGACTTGAGGACATGAAGTCAACAAATTTAATCATTTTCCCTTGGATTTAGACATAAACGGAATAAACAAGTAAAGACGAAACAATTGACAGAAAATTATGCAGATAATGATATATAACAATTAAATAAAAGACTAAATGGTGTAAATATGCATTTTTTGGATTTTTGTTTAATATTAATAACGCAAGAGAATTAATAAAATGTTTTTTTAAGTTTTTTATTATATGTATTTTTTAATATGGATAAAGCAAGAGAATTAACTAAAAAATAAAAATGTTTTTTAGTTCTTAAAATTTCTATTTTTTAATATTTTTGTATTAGTATTAATATAAAGTATTACTTAGTAACTAAATCTAAACTAATGTAAAACTTAAAAGTTTATTGATTAAACCTAATGAAAATAATATTCAATTTTTCTAAATTAATTCTAAAGTGAAATTAATAAAGATTGGTCTAATATTAAACTTGTTTTAATTAAATTACATCTATTTGATTAAATTACTAATTACTAAATTAATAAAATTCTAAAAAAAGAAAGAAATAAAAGAAATCAATAGAAAGAAGTATTAAAGAAATAAAAGGGTGGATAATAGAGTTATGGGCCAAAAGGGTTTTTTAAAGGGTCCAAATCAAAAACAGAAATATGAGGGTGTTGAATGGGATTCGCTTGGGCTTAGGCAGGGCATGAGTTAAGGTCCAAATGTCATAATCTGTTTTTAGGGTTAAACATAATTGTTAGTTGAATTAGGGTTAAGCCAAAGGTTTACAGCGCCGTTCTCTCTTGTTCACGCGTTCGTCTTCTTCGTTCCATCTTCTTCTTCGTGCTTCTGAGTCTCTGAGTTTTCCTCTGTCCCAACGGCCACCAGTATCCTCTGCCTTCCTCTTCCCTCCAACGAAAGCCAGGGCGATGGAATCACGGTACAATGTTATCTATTTCGTTAGGGTTTATTGATTACTGCATGTTGTGATTTGATTCTGTTTTGATTCTTACTTCGTTTTTTTCTCACATGATTATTGAGGTATTATGAAAGTAAAAGAGGGAAAAAGCGTTACCTGGAGACAGAGACGGAGGAGGAAGGTTGGACGTGCGTAGGAGGCCGGGGCGAGGAAGACGGTGACGCTTGCTTCAGTTGCCTGGTATTTCGTTCTTATTATCTCTGATTTGTGGCTTGATGATGACCTCTGCGTGATATTTTCTTCTTCTTCTGTTGCCTCGTTGTATGCTTCTTTTGCCTTTGAAAACTTTTCCTATCTCAGTTGCCTTGAATTTTTCCTATGATGAATGTTTGAGGCTTGATGCTTGAATGCTATTGTTGAAAAATTTATTTTGACTAGCTTCTTTTCTTCTTCTGTGATTCTGTTGCCTTCGAATGTTGGCCTATGATGAATACTGAGGCCTTTTGGTTTTGACAGAGCTCACAGGTTTTATGGTTTAGGCCATGGTTTTGACCGTTTTTATGGTTCTTTAGGCCATAAGGTTTTGATGTTTTTCCTGGTTTATGCTATATGTTTGTGTATGGTTTAGGCCGGTGTTACTGGTGTATGCAGATTTGGGAATGGTTTTAGGCCATGGTTGTTGTTTATGTTGGAGATAGCAGGTTTGGAATGGTTTTATGCAGTAGGTTCTAACTGGTATATGCAGGTTAATGGTTGTTTTAACTGGTATATGCAGGTTAATGGTTTTAGGCCATATTATCTGATGGTTTATGCAGATAGCAGGTTTTGAAATGGTTCTGGTGTTGTTTATGTTGGTGGAAGGCTTTTGGTCATATTGGTTTGATGGTTTTATGCAGTAGGTTCTACTGGTTTTTTGTTTTGAGACTTGGAGAAAATGGTTTTGTTTTGATAGTTTTGTTTTTTTGAAACTTCAAGGCAGGTTGAACACTTCTTGTTTTGAAGGGGTTTTTGTTTGTTGTTATAATCGTTTGCTTGGCATATGTTTGATGGCTCATGTTTGAATATTTTTTATATTTCTTGGCCTTCTGCACCTCTACTGCTCCAACAGTTTGTTTGTATTCCTTTCTTATGCTTTCTATTTCTTACTGGCTGTGTTACTGCAGTTTGTTTTGTAACTCTTTCTGCCTAAACCAAAACCTGTAAAACCATACTTCTATCTCTCTTCTCTCTCTTAGTACAAATTGATACATTAAAATGATGTATGTTGTACTTGTTCTGAAATTGCATAGGCTGGAAAATGATTAGAATGGAATATACATTGCTTGCAAATTGATTTTTAAACTGCACACTTCTTTTGTCTACTGCATGGGAGCCTAAGTTTTTGGCCTCTTCCCACATGTTTAAGTTGGACTTTGGCTTGTGTATGTAACTTGATTATGCATATGCTGTTTGAAATATGCAGTGGACTTTTGAAAATGCAATAAATTTTTAATTATGCAGTTTTGAAAACAAAATGAATTTGTGCATCCTTTTAAATTGTGCATTCATTTTTGAAAATAAAAATTCATCCCTTTTTGTGAACCGGGAGAAATCCCGTGATTTGCAAAAAGGGTAAAAACTGATTCCAGCCGTTTGCTTTTAATGATGAACACTAAGATAATTTTCTGCTTTTAATTATTTATTTATTTCTGACTTTTTTCTTTTAATTGTTTTGCAGGTAAAATTAAATGAGCAGACAAAGAAGCATTGGATAGAAGATGGAGATTTAGAATTTAGGAAAAATTAGAATAGTTTTTATTTTACTTTAAGCATTTTATATAATTGTTATTGTAAATATTTTGTAAATAATACAATATTTAAATAACAATTGTAATAATTAGAATAAAGTAAATAAAATTCCAATATTTTACCAATTAATTCTTTCTTCTTTCCAATTATTTATTTATCGTTTATAATTCTTTAAATTATATAGTAACTGAAAATCAATTTCAATTACTTAAATTCAGAATAATAAACAAATAAATAAACATCATTGATCAATTAATAACTTCAATTATTTATTTCATTATTTTTAATTCTTCTAAATTATAATAACTGAAAATAAAATTTCAGCTATTTAAACTTAGAACAATAAATAATTAAATAAACATTGCTTGATCAATTAATAAACTCCTTTTCAAATGTTTATTTCATTATTCATAAATCTTTAAATTATATAATAACTGAAAAAAATTCCAATTATTTAAATTTAGGATAATAAATAATTAATAAACATTGTTTGATCAATTAATAAACCTCTTTTCAAATATTTATTTTATTAATTATAAATCTTTAAATTATATAATAATTGAAAATAAATTCCAATTATTTAAATTTAAGATAATAAATAATTAATAAACATTGTTTTAGCATTGATCGATTAATAAATTTAGCGTTCAAAAAAAATAAACAGCTCTCGACTCAAAAAAGTTATGAATTTTTAAAATCAATAGATCAAAACGCTTGCAATGTAACGATGCAGATGGGTGATGGTATCTTAGGTCAAAATTTGGGGTACAACAGCTGCCCCTATTTAAGTTTCTTCTATCCGGAGATATGAAGATTATAATCTTCGTTTCGACGAGATTGAAGGTACTTAAATACATAATACGCAAATTTTTACCTTAAGATACCGCCATTATGTTTGATATGAATGTAGTGATTGAATTCACAGAGAAAGATTTATATGAGACAAGACAATGTCGGAGGAATCAAACATCAACAAAACACAGAGACATGGATTATACACTACTGGGGAAACGAGCCATCGACTTCAAATGACAGACTCTTGACAGCGAAGAAAATGAAGGAATACGACCTCTGACCCTAACAAAGAAGGCATCTTGCATAGGCCATAAAACAGATTATTGACCCAAAATAACAGTGAGTTCACAACTCAAGGTCGAAGATAGACAAAAAAGTATCAATTTTCTGATAATGGATTACCGACTTCAGAAGGTAATGATTCATAACAAACTTTCTCTGCGAGATTTCCGGAGATATACCAATTAATGCTGAGATATAATATGGTTGTAGATACACAAGCTGCTCAAATAAAGAAGCTGTCACTTGCTGTCTTCCAAAAAATTATGACATACAAGCTGCTCGAATAAAGAGGCTGCCACTTGTTGTCGTCCAGGGATGTCAATAACATACAAGCTGCTCAAATAAAGAAGCCGCCACTTGCTGTTTTCCAAGAAAATACCCATAACATACAAGCTGCTCAAATAAAGAAGTTGCCGCTTGCTGTATTCCAGAAGAAAAATAACGTACAAGTTGCTCAAATAAAGAGACTTCCGCTTGCCGTTTTCCCAAAATAATAATAACATACAAACTACTCGTGAAGAGCTGCCGCTTGTCGTTTTCCGAAGATAATAATAACGCACAAGTTGCTCATGAAGAGCTGCCGCTTGTCGTTTTCCACAAATAATAATAACGCACAAGTTGCTCGTGAAGAGCTGCCGCTTGTCGTTTTCCACAAGATAATAATGACGCACAAGTTGCTCGTGAAGAGCTGCCGCTTGTCGTTTTCCACAAGATAATAATGACGCACAAGTTGCTCGTGAAGAGCTGCCGCTTGTCATTTTCTGAAGATAATAATAACGCACAAGTTGCTCATGAAGAGCTGCCGCTTGTCGTTTTCCACAAATAATAACGTACAAGTTGCTCGTGAAGAGCTGCCGCTTGTCGTTTTCCGAAAATAACTCAAAAGGAAATTGCGATGACAACTGGCAGAGAATAAAATCTTCGTCAAAGAGAATCATGAATCAATCCTTCCCGAGGAGATCATACTTAAATGTGAAAAATAAATGCACCATTCGTCTAGGTCGCGACTTCACTGGGGAGAATCAAGAGATAGCCTATGCAAGAGACAACAACTTCATCATGGAATAACTAGAGAGAAAACAGTCAAACAAAACTCCACCCAATGAGAAAGAAACTCGATTGGGGAATTCATCCTATCCAGAAATGGACAAGGTGAGCTAAATCAAAAATCATCCATGAGGATTAGCTCAGTTGGCGAATTTAGAAAGGAAGCACATTTTCTGCCTAAGCTAACCTTCTACTTGGAAAGAAACATGTACGTTATTTGAATAAACAAAGTACAACCCAAAATCGATGGCAAATGTGAATATGTATGCGTGATATAAGTGTAAATGAATAAATGAATGTTATGCTGACAAAACGAACAGATGGAATATCTTAAAGATAATAAGATGTCACAGCATAATAGATACTCGGCCAATCTTGAAAAAAAAAGACGGAAAATAACTGGAACTGGAACCCCAAAGCAACGTCAGAGCGTATCACGCTACAAGGCTCAAAACTTCTGAGGAGAAAAGCATTCAAATCCAATCTTCTAATACCAATAGGCTACTGGCATGAGACAAAGCGTACCACACTTCAGAAATCGTCCAAATAAAGGTAGCCAAAACAACGCTTAACTAGAACAACTGGGGAGTCACCAAACTTAGTACCACCAGAAACACAAGTTTACACAACCAACACCTCATGACGATTTTGAAACGAAACATGTTCATCATGCAAGGATAAATTACTGTATTGTTTTGCATTTCATGGCTTGACCATCTTCGGAACAACTGTTAATATTCCTTTCATTATTCACGACACAGTTTTTTTAAAAGAATACTTTAAATAAATTTGTTTCGAATATTGCTGTAAAAATTAAAATTTTGCCCACAAAAGGTGTAGCGATAAAAAATGTAGCGGGGTAAATCGGAGATCGAATTATTGATTAATTCGTCTCACAAAAGCAAGAGTCGCCACCATGCTTTATTGTTTCCAAAGGAAAAGGGAAAAGAGCGAAATAAAACCCTAAATATGCAATGTAAATAATACTGAAAATACAAAGCGTTTTTTGAAAAGAGATCTTATGGTTCGGGGGTTGGTTATACAATGGGAAGGTATTAGCACCCAATGCATCTATAGTACTCTATAGGAACCTTTTGAAATATCTGTTTATTTAAAAAATTGATCGCTTGATTGAAAATAAATCGTTTTGGCCGAAAAAAGTTATGAATTTAAAAGCAATAGATCAAAACACTTGTAATGTAATGATGCAGATAGGAGATGATATCTTAGGTCAAAATTTGGGGTACAACAAAAGGTAAGTGCTCAGATTTCATTAATAAGATGGTAGTTCGCTAACAACGCAACTCCAACGGCTTACAAAAGTTTGGGAAATAGTACATGAAAGAAAGGGTTACATAAAAACAATGATCACTATTCTCCCTAACAACTTCGAATTTCCAAAATGTGTTCAAATGCCAAGACTGGTCTGGCCAAAAGCTTGCCTAAGCCGCCCCTTCGGGTTTTCAACCTAGCAAACTGTCAACTCAAACCTAAGCGAAATACTTCTTGACTGCATCGGCGTTCATGGGACGCGGGAGCTCTTCACCGTCCATATTGGTGAGAATCAAGGCACCTCCAGAGAAAACTTTCTTAACGACATACGGTCCTTCATAATTCGGAGCCCACTTGCCCCTTGAATCAGGTTGGAAAGATAATATCTTCTTGAGCACAAGGTCACCTTCTCTGAACTCGCGTGGTCGAACCTTCTTATCAAAAGCCTTCTTCATTCTCTGCTGATACAATTGACCGTGACACAATGCTGTCAATCTCTTCTCTTCGATTAAATTCAACTGATCATACCTACTTTGACACCATTCAGCCTCAGAAAGTTTAGCTTCCATCAACACTCTCAGAGACGGAATCTCAACCTCCACGGAGAGTACTGCTTCCATACCATAAACTAGGGAAAATGGGGTTGCACCTGTTGAAGTTCGAACTGAAGTACGGTATCCATGTAAAGAAAACGGAAGCATTTCATGCCAATCTTTATAAGTTACCACCATCTTCTGGACAATCTTTTTGATATTCTTGTTAGCAGCTTCAACAGCCCCATTCATCTTCGGTCTGTAAGGAGAAGAATTATGATGTTCGATCTTGAACTCTTCACAAAGCTCTCTCATCATCTTGTTATTCAAATTCGAACCATTATCAGTGATGATCTTGCTCGGGATACCGTATCGACAAATGATCTGATTCTTGATAAATCTGACTACCACCTGTCTGGTTACATTAGCATAAGACGCTGCTTCCACCCATTTAGTAAAATAATCGATCGCTACCAAGATGAAACGATGACCATTTGAAGCTTTGGGTTCAATCATTCCAATCATATCAATTCCCCACATAGAGAAAGGCCAAGGTGAAGAGATAACGTTGAGGGGGGTCGATGGCACATGCATCTTGTCCGCATAAATCTGGCATTTATGACATTTCTTCACATATTTGCAGCAATCAGATTCCATTGTCATCCAATAGTAACCAGCTCTCAACATCTTTCTAGCCATTGCATGTCCGTTGGCATGAGTGCCAAAAGATCCTTCATGTACTTCTTGCATCAGCATGTCTGCTTCACGTCTGTCTACACATCTGAGCAAGATCATGTCGTAATTCCTCTTATACAATACTTCTTCATTGAGGAAGAAACTGCTTGCTAATCTTCTCAACGTCTTCCTATCTTTATTGGATGCCCCGGGCGGGTACTCTTGAGTTTGAAGAACACGTTTAATGTCATAGAACCATGGTTTGTCGTCGGTGACCTCTTCTACCGAGAACACATGAGCAGGTCTGTCGAGGCGCATAACCCGGATTGTAGGCACATCGTTCCAACCATTCACTTGAAACATTGAAGACAAAGTAGCTAAAGCATCGGCCATTTGGTTCTCATCTCTAGGGATATGATGTAATTCCACTTTGTTGAAGAAAGTTAACAATCTTCTAGCATAGTCTCTGTAAGGGATCAAACCAGGATGACGAGTCTCCCATTCTCCTTTGATTTGATTAATTACCAACGCCGAGTCTCCGTAAATATCAAGAATCTTAATTCTTAGATCCACTGCTTCTTCGAGACCCATAATACATGCCTCATATTCAGCCATGTCGTTCGTGCAGTCAAACTTCAATCTCGCCGTGAACGGGATATGAGTACCTCGGGGAGTGACGATGATTGCCCCAATTCCATTTCCATAGGAATTCACAGCTCCGTCAAATATCAAACCCCAACGCGATTCGGGATCAGGCCCTTCTTCAGGTAACGGCTCTTCACAATCTTTTTCTTTTAAGTACATAACATCTTCATCTGGGAAATCAAACTTGATGGATTGATAATCGTCAATTGGTTGGTGAGCCAAATGGTCGGCTAAAATACTCCCTTTGGTTGCTTTCTGAGTGTGATACTCAATGTCATATTCGGATAACAACATCTGCCAATGGGCTATTCTTCCAGATAAGGCGGGCTTCTCAAAGATATACTTGATCGGATCCATTTTGGAGATCAACCAAGTGGTGTGATTAATCATATACTGGCGCAGACGGCGAGCAGCCCAAGCTAAAGCACAACAGGTTTTCTCAAGCAATGAGTATCGAGACTCACAGTCTGTGAATTTCTTACTCAGATAATATACCGCATGTTCCTTTCTTCCAGTCTCATCTTGTTGACCAAGCACACATCCCATGGAATCTTCCAATATAGTCAGGTACATAATCAAAGGTTTTCCTTCCACCGGAGGAATCAAAATGGGAGGTTCAAGCAAATACTCTTTGATGCTATCAAAAGCTCTCTGACAATCTTCTGTCCACACACATCCTTGGTTCTTTCGGAGAAGCTTGAAAATCGGCCCACAGGTAGCAGTCATATGAGATATAAATCTAGAGATATAGTTCAGTCTCCCAAGGAATCCTCTTACTTGTTTTTCCGTCTTGGGTGCGGGCATTTCTCTAATAGCTTTGACTTTATCAGGATCTACTTCAATACCTTTCTGACTGACAATGAACCCCAGAAGTCTTCCAGAACGAACACCAAAAGTGCACTTGTTGGGATTCAGACGGAGTTTATACTTTCTCAAGCGCTGGAATAACTTCAACAAATGTTCCAAATGATCTTCCTCAGTCTGTGATTTGGAAATCATGTCGTCCACATACACTTCGATCTCTTTATGCATCATGTCATGGAACAAAGCAGTCATGGCTCTTTGGTATGTCGCACCAGCATTCCTCAAACCAAACGGCATAACCCGATAACAAAAAGTTCCCCAAGGTGTAATGAAAGCGGTCTTCTCCATATCTTCTGGTGGCATCTTGATTTGATTGTAACCAGAGAAACCATCCATGAAAGAAAAGACTTTGAACTTTGCGGTACTGTCGACCAATACGTCAATGTGCGGTAATGGGAAGTCATCCTTTGGGCTAGCTCTGTTCAGATCTCTATAGTCTACACACATTCGAACTTTGCCATCCTTCTTTGCAACAGGCACTATATTGGCTAACCATTGAGGATAGACCGATGTAACAAGGAAACCTGCATTAATCTGCTTTTGAACTTCTTCTTTGATCTTGTCAGCCATATCGGGACGAGTCCTTCTCAACTTCTGCTTAATCGGCGGACATTCAGGTCTCAACAGTAAACGATGCTCCACAATATCGTTGTCCAAACCCGGCATATCTTGGTAGGACCAAGCAAACACATCAACATACTCTTTGAGAAGCTCCAACATTTTCTCTTTAACCTCTGGGATAAGAAATGCTCCGACTTTGACTTCCTTTCTATCTTCTTCATCACCCAAATTGATCAACTCTACAGGTTCTTCAAACGGCTGAATAATCTTCTCATCATGCTCAAGCAAACGGGAAATTTCAACAGGAATCTCTTCACTATCCTCCTATTCGGCTCGGAACACAGGGAATTCAAAGTTGGGAGAGGGCATATGATCATTGTTTTCAATGGTTAAGTCATGGATTAATCTTCACATATGATTATGCTTTATTTTAGAAATCGATTAATATGAATGTTATACAAATGAAACAAAATATTATTATATTTTCCTATTACTACCAATTAATTTTCATTACTATTTCCCAGAAAAAGTGAAAAATAAAACAGTAGTGGACAAAATAACATTTTTATTCATTGAAGGGAAATACTTGAAACAAAGAGCCCAGACAATTCTCTTTTGCCTTGGGCAGAGCAAAAGGATTTATTTTTCATAGCCCGACACAAAATACTTTTCGCCTTAGGCAGAGCGAAAGTTTTTCAAAAAACAAAACAAAACATTACTCGGAAATGTGCATCACAACAGGAACATCAACAGCAATCCAGTTTCGGCAAGCCACTCCATGCGTCACAAAATCGGGTAAATCCTCCTCGGAATCGTCTTCTATGATAGCATCAACCTCAGGAGGAGCCGGATGGATAAAACCTGCACTTCGGAAAACTTCTTGAATCGGACGAGCAACCACCTTCTGCTTGACCCTCGCAGACACGGGACGAAAACCAAGACCTTCTCCAGACTTGTTCTCGGGCAAAGTCAGCACCTGGCCCCAACCTTCAGCCGAACCACTTTCCACCACTCGTCGCGCATCCTCAAAAGAAGAAATGGATGCCCCTTGCTTCTTCACTTCATTCTTAGCAACAGATAGACCTTGGAACTGGGTTCCAACATCCTCATCAGCATCAATAAAAGAGAAGGATGATAAATGGCTTACCACCATAGCCTGCTCTCCACCGATCATCACTAGCTTCCCATGCCTCACAAACTTCAATCTCTGATGGAGCGTGGAAGTGACTGCCCCTGCATCATGGATCCATGGACGACCCAATAGGCAACTGTAGGCAGCACGAATATCCATTACTTGAAAAGTAATCTGAAAAGTATGAGGACCAATTACTATAGGAAGATCCACTTCACCAATGACAGTCTTCCTAGAACCATCAAACGATTTAACAATTACTCCACTGGGCCTCATGGGAGCACCTTGATATGAGAGTCGAGATAATGTAGTTTTGGGCATCACATTTAACGACGAACCTGTATCTACCAACACACTTGATAAGGTATCATTTCCGCAACTTATTGAGATACGCAAAGCCATATTATGGTTCCTTCCCTCTTCCGGGAGTTCTTCATCACTGAAACCAAGATTGTTACACGAAGTAATATTTCCCACAATTCCATCAAACTGATCAATCGTCACATCATGATCCACGAACGCCTGGTCCAAGACCTTCATCAAAGCTTCTCTATGGGCACCAGAATCTCTCAGTAAAGCAAGCAAAGAAATCTTGGAAGGAGTTTGCAATAGTTGATCCACAATCTTATATTCACTTCTCTTGATAAGCTTCAGAATCTCATCATCCTCAGGGCGAGGGATAGGTTCACTGGATCGGCCTATCTCAACCCTTGGTTCAACATTTCTCACTGGAATTTCTGCAGGTATGGGTCTCCTGACTTGAACTTCTGGTCTCCTCAAAGGTACTGCTGCAAAGACACGTCCACTTCTCGTAACTCTACTCACATCAGCAATGTTAACAAAAGACGGTCTTGTTGGTATAGGGACTTCTACCCCATTCTCAATCATTGTGGCATTATACTTATATGGTACAACTTGGTCTGAGTTGTAAGGCACATGACCAGGTGGGTAAATGGTCAAAGGAGCAACAGGTGCAGTCTGACTGTCGTAAACGATCTCTACTGATTCAGGCAAATTTAATTGTGGAATTATAACATTCACTTCATCCTCCGGATTTTCGTCATATGTAATAGTGATAACTCTTTGGTCTAACAACTTTTGAATATCCTCCTTCACAATAGGGCAATCAACCTCCCTTGAACAAAATTCACAAACATCATAATCATGCTGATGCCTAACAAAGGCAAGTCTTCTTAAACTCTGATGTAACCTGATCAACGGCTCTCTTATGTGTTCAACTTGAAAAACTCAAAACTTTCCCGGACAACCTTCCACCATTTCACTGATGCTGCCCCATGTCGAGGCAAAGGATTATCTCTAACATTTGGATTAACATCCTTGAAAGACAAGATACCATTCTTAATCAACCTCTGCACGTCCGCCTTCAGAGCAAAACAACTCTCAAGGTTGTGCCCCGGCGACCCCTGATGATATTCACAAAACTGATCCGCCTTGTACCACGGAGAAGTACTATTTGGTGCGACAGGAGGAGGATTTGTCGTTATGAGATTCTTTCTGATAAGAGCAGGGAACAATTCAGTATAAGTCATAGGAATGGCATCGAACTGCGGTTTTCTGGGTGAACGGTTCTGATTGTTGAATGGATAAGCCTGTTGTCGAGGCTGCTGCTGAAATGGCCGTTGTTGAGTTGGTGGGGTTTGATGAGCTGGGGTCATCAAAGCTGGGCGGACAGCCGGAGTGACTTCCGCAACATGAGAGTAACCTCTCCTCGGTCTCCCTGGGAACAAAGCGCTGACATCCTGCTCTTTTCTTTTCGGGAAAACACTTCCAAACTTCTTAGTACCGCTAGACGGACTTCCTTCTTTAACCAAACGCCCTTCACGAATCCCTTCCTCCAACCGCATGCCCATGCTTACCATTTCGGTGAAGTCACTGGGTGCGCTGGCAATCATTCTTTCATAGTAAAAGGAACCTAAAGTCTTCAAAAATATCTTCGTCATCTCTTTCTCCTCAAGAGGTGGATAGATTTGAGCAGCAATTTCACGCCACCTCTGGGCGTATTCCTTAAAAGATTCTCGGTCTCTCTGCGACATCGCCCGGAGTTGATCCCTGTCCGGCGCCATGTCAACGTTGTACTTATACTGGTGAACAAAGGCTTCGCTAAGATCGTTGAAGTTGCGGATCCGAATGCTGTCTAAACCCATATACCACTTTAGAGCAGCACCCGTCAAACTATCTTGAAAATAATGAATCAATAAGTCATGATCATCGGAATACGTAGACATCTTTCTCACGTACATAGTCAAATGACTTCGAGGACACGAATCACCCTTATATCTTTCAAAGTCTGGCACTTTGAATTTTGCTGGAATCTTGACATTCGGAACTAAACAAAGGTCATGCGTGTTCTTCCCAAACAAATCCTTCCCCTTTAACGCTCTAAGCTCCTTCTGCATTTCTTGGAATTGATCTTGAAATTCTTCCATTCTATCAAAAAGATCCAAACTTTCAGCAGGCTCAGCATGATAAGTAGGTTCATTCAAGTACGGCACGGTGTGAACCATAGGAGCGACAGTCGTCATTACCGGTTGCGGAAAAGGTGTTACAGACGGGATTACTGGCGGCATGGCAGTTGTCTCTGGTTGAGGAAGAGACAAAGCATGTTGAAACAAAGGTTGTACAACAGGCTGATACCCCTCTGGCACAAAGTTGTAAGGCATTCCCCACGGAAAACCTTTCGGCATCTGATGTTGAAGCGGAGAGTTGATTTGAGTCACAGAGGTTGGAACGGTGACAATCTCGGAAACCACTGGAGTTGAAGTCTGAATCTCAGCAGCTGTAGTCGATGGCCGATTCTGAACAGCCACCAAACTTTCCACTAACGCAGTTAACTTTTCCATCTCGATACGAAGGGTAGCAACTTCCCCACGAAGCTCATGGTTTTCCTATTCCAGATCTTCCATCTTTCTCTGACGATTGGCTCGAGTATCGTATCGATGAGACAGCTTGACAACCTTTGGAGTGGAAAAAGAAACAAGGATAAGACTCTAAAAAAAGTGTGAAGTGAAATGTTGAATGATGCATGATGTGCGATGCAAATGATGATTCATTTTAATAGTTTTTCAAGGAACTTCGATAATTTTGCACATATCAATGGTAAAGGAATTTGGAACAACAAAAACTCAATCCATTAATCAAAAGCGGTAAATTACAACTCACAACTTTGAAACAACAAAATAATAAATTACACTTTGGGATGACAACCCAATAATAAAAGCAGTAAATTACAACTTTGGAACATGAAGCCCATAATAAAGCAATAAATTACAACTTTGAAACATGAAGTCCATAATAAAGCAATAAATTACAACTTTGAAACATGAAGTCCATAATAAAGCAATAAATTACAACTTCGGAGCATGAAGCCCTTAATAAAAGCAGTAAATTACAACTTCGGAGCATGAAGCCCTTTTACAGAGTTTTACAAAATAACATCAATAAAAATAAAACTAAAAGCTAAAGATCACTCGGAATCATCAGATGAAGGACCAAATGCCAACTGTAACCGGAGCTTCTTGATCTTCTCTTCATAAAAGTCTTCCATCTCTTCCTTCTCAGCTACCAGTCGATCAATGATTTCCTTTTGTGGATTAGGAACGAGAGCAACGCTTACCGAACCTTCCTTCTTTCTCTTCCTTTCACTAGCATACTTCTTCAGTAAAGCATACTTTTGACGAAGTTTCTCATCATGATCAATGAACCAGCCGTCTTGAATAAAGAGCAAATCCTATTTTTCCTTTAGCTGTCGAGTCAGGACCCGATTCTCATATTCAGACATATTATACTTTTCTTTCCAAGCATCTCTCTCGGACTTCATCCTAGCCATATTTCCTTGGTATTCTCCTATATTTGCGATAGGGATAACAATAAATGATGATGCAACGGTAGGGAATAAAGGTTTCTCAAGTTTATAGGGCATCTTAAGAGCACAAGCCCTAGCACAGACCCATTGTAGGTAAGGCTCCAAAGAAACGGCACCCCTATGTCCTAACATATCTCTCCCTTTCCTATGGATGTGACGCCAAGCTCCTTCGATCTCCCTCTTAGCTGCCTGATGATCTTGTCCTTCCTGTAGAAAGAAACCACTCACATGGATGTTGTTCGGCTTGTCCCTCATCGGGTATCCAAACTGACGGCGCGCGAGAACAGGGTTATAGTTAATTCCACCTCTCGTACCGAGAAGAGGCACGTTAGGAAAAGCGCCACAGCTATCGATGATCTTCACGTCATAGTAAACTCGATTATACCAATCAATGTCGAAATGAGTGAGAGCCATAATTTTTGGCGCCCATCTCGGCTCCTTCTCGAGATCCCAGAAAACATCAGACCCAGGTAGATGAGAAACATACCACTGATACAGCAACGGTGCACAACAAATAATCATCCCTCCTTGATAAAAGTTCCGAAGATGGATGGAGTAGTAGGTATCTCCTAGCAGCGTAGGGACCGGATTTCCAATCAAGAAAATCCTGATGGCGTCGATATCCACAAACTTATCAAAGTTAGGGAACAAGAATAGACCATAAGCGAGTAAAGCAAACACGTCTTCAAAGGCAATAGTATCTTTCATCTCAGCGAACTGACGAGCTTTCTTCAATAAAAACTGCGCAGACAAACCCCGGATTCCCCCTTTTGTAGTCATGTTCTCCTCTATCTCTCACTTCTTCAAGTGGGTGATGGTCGCTATCTCGTGAGATTTGGGCTCCTCTTCTAATCCAGAAAAAGGAACACAGTCGGTGATCGGCAAACCAAGTATGTAGGAATACTCTTCTAAGGTGGGCATCAACTGATAATCCGGAAAGGTGAAACATCGGTACAAAGGATCGTAGAATTAGACCAACGTATTGAGGATTCCTTCCTTCATCTTGCGCTTCATGAGAGGTATAATGGACCCATACTTTCTCTGAAAATTCGTCGGGTTCTCGATCTTCGGAATCAAACTCTTCAGTTCTTCAATCCCGGGCTCCTTAAAACTAAAACTTCGAGTGTTTCTCCTTCCAAATTCCATAATAGCTGAGATGTCTGCAAAAATCATTCCTAAGTTCCTTGAAAAACAAGTTTTTTACAAATATGTTGATGAATGCATGAATGAATGATAATGCAACAGTCACACACAAGTTCACAAACATGGGGTTCAAAGGTTCAATGTTTCAGCATGGAGTCGAGGGTAAAGCCCACCCAAAGGTATGTACTAATAGTTCAATCACACCTGTAAGACAAGGTACTAAGAGTTCCCAGAGTCTACATTCCTCCTTCGGATATTGCCAACGTCTTGATTACTCAATAATTTGCAATATTCTCAAGAGGAACTCATCTGAGCGTAGCATCGCGTAACAACTACTTCCGAATTACTCCGTTATAGTCTCCGCGCTACACCTAAAAAGGCCAAGATGGGTTAGGGTTCTACGGTCCTCAATTTATCTGGCTCCTAGGTCGAAAATAATAATGTCTTCCCGATTACTCGGTAAACAAATATTAAGTTCAAGAGGGCCTTCCATTGAGTGGGGGATCTCATGCCTCCTTCTTCGGGATTACTCCCTCAAAGTTAACATGACTGTACCGCCTGTCCTATTCCTTAAGTGTAACTTAATCCGGGTATAGGATTCGTCCTTTGCAAAAAACCCAAACAACCCCAATTTAAACACATAATCAAACAAATCAAATAATAACAAAACAGATAAAACAAACTAGGCTTAACCAACTTAGGGATGGACCACCAAGAGGTCAATCTGTCCCCAGCAGAGTCGCCAATTCTGTAGCGATAAAAAATGTAGCGGGGTAAATCGGAGATGGAATTATTGATTAATTCGTCTCACAAAAGCAAGAGTCGCCACCGCGCTTTATTGTTTCCAAGGGAAAAGGGGAAAGAGCGAAATAAAACCCTAAATATGCAATGTAAATAATACCTTTTAAAAGTAATAAAAATACAAGGCGTTTTGAAAAGAGATCTATGGTTCGGGGGTTGGTTATACAATGGGAAGGTATTAGCACCCAATGTATCTATAGTACTCTATAGGAACCTTTTGAAATATCTGTTTATTAAAATGTTCGTTTGATTAAAAATAAATTGTTTTGGCTGAAAAGGGGTACGAACGAGTTTTTGAAGATACGACGACCTAATGTCGAAGTTTTTGCTTAAAAGGTATAAGTTTTGAAAAGATTGAGTTTTTTGGGGGGAAAATTGTCTTAAGCTTTAATGAAATGCTAATGTTCGCGTGATCGGACTTGAGGACATGAAGTCAACAAATTTAATCATTTTCCCTTGGATTTAGACATAAACGGAATAAACAAGTAAAGACGAAACAATTGACAGAAAATTATGCAGATAATGATATATAACAATTAAATAAAAGACTAAATGGTGTAAATATGCATTTTTTGGATTTTTGTTTAATATTAATAACGCAAGAGAATTAATAAAATGTTTTTTTAAGTTTTTTATTATATGTATTTTTTAATATGGATAAAGCAAGAGAATTAACTAAAAAATAAAAATGTTTTTTAGTTCTTAAAATTTCTATTTTTTTTATATTTTTGTATTAGTATTAATATAAAGTATTACTTAGTAACTAAATCTAAACTAATGTAAAACTTAAAAGTTTATTGATTAAACCTAATGAAAATAATATTCAATTTTTCTAAATTAATTCTAAAGTGAAATTAATAAAGATTGGTCTAATATTAAACTTGTTTTAATTAAATTACATCTATTTGATTAAATTACTAATTACTAAATTAATAAAATTCTAAAAAAAGAAAGAAATAAAAGAAATCAATAGAAAGAAGTATTAAAGAAATAAAAGGGTGGATAATAGAGTTATGGGCCAAAAGGGTTTTTTAAAGGGTCCAAATCAAAAACAGAAATATGGGGGTGTTGAATGGGATTCGCTTGGGCTTAGGCAGGGCATGAGTTAAGGTCCAAATGTCATAATCTGTTTTTAGGGTTAAACATAATTGTTAGTTGAATTAGGGTTAAGCCAAAGGTTTACAGCGCCGTTCTCTCTTGTTCACGCGTTCGTCTTCTTCGTTCCATCTTCTTCTTCGTGCTTCTGAGTCTCTGAGTTTTCCTCTGTCCCAACGGCCACCAGTATCCTCTGCCTTCCTCTTCCCTCCAACGAAAGCCAGGGCGATGGAATCACGGTACAATGTTATCTATTTCGTTAGGGTTTGTTGATTACTGCATGTTGTGATTTGATTCTGTTTTGATTCTTACTTCGTTTTTTTCTCACATGATTATTGAGGTATTATGAAAGTAAAAGAGGGAAAAAACGTTACCTGGAGACGGAGACGGAGGAGGAAGGTTGGACGTGCGTAGGAGGCCGGGGCGAGGAAGATGGTGACGCTTGCTTCAGTTGCCTGGTAATTCGTTCTTATTATCTCTGATTTGTGGCTTGATGATGACCTCTGCGTGATATTTTCTTCTTCTTCTGTTGCCTCGTTGTATGCTTCTGTTGCCTTTGAAAACTTTTCCTATCTCAGTTGCCTTGAATTTGTCCTATGATGAATGTTTGAGGCTTGATGCTTGAATGCTATTGTTGAAAAATTTATTTTGACTAGCTTCTTTTCTTCTTCTGTGATTCTGTTGCCTTCGAATGTTGGCCTATGATGAATACTGAGGCCTTTTGGTTTTGACAGAGCTCACAGGTTTTATGGTTTAGGCCATGGTTTTGACCGTTTTTATGGTTCTTTAGGCCATAAGGTTTTGATGTTTTTCCTGGTTTATGCTATATGTTTGTGTATGGTTTAGGCCGGTGTTACTGGTGTATGCAGATTTGGGAATGGTTTTAGGCCATGGTTGTTGTTTATGTTGGAGATAGCAGGTTTGGAATGGTTTTATGCAGTAGGTTCTAACTGGTATATGCAGGTTAATGGTTGTTTTAACTGGTATATGCAGGTTAATGGTTTTAGGCCATATTATCTGATGGTTTATGCAGATAGCAGGTTTTGAAATGGTTCTGGTGTTGTTTATGTTGGTGGAAGGCTTTTGGTCATATTGGTTTGATGGTTTTATGCAGTAGGTTCTACTGGTTTTTTGTTTTGAGACTTGGAGAAAATGGTTTTGTTTTGATAGTTTTGTTTTTTTGAAACTTCAAGGCAGGTTGAACACTTCTTGTTTTGAAGGGGTTTTTGTTTGTTGTTATAACCGTTTGCTTGGCATATGTTTGATGGCTCAGGTTTGAATATTTTTTATATTTCTTGGCCTTCTGCACCTCTACTGCTCCAACAGTTTGTTTGTATTCCTTTATTATGCTTTCTATTTCTTACTGACTGTGTTACTGCAGTTTGTTTTGTAACTCTTTCTGCCTAAACCAAAACCTGTAAAACCATACTTCTATCTCTCTTCTCTCTCTTAGTACAAATTGATACATTAAAATGATGTATGCTGTACTTGTTCTGAAATTGCATAGGCTGGAAAATGATGAGAATGGAATATACATTGCTTGCAAATTGATTTTTAAACTGCACACTTCTTTTGTCTACTGCATGGGAGCCTAAGTTTTTGGCCTCTTCCCACATGTTTACGTTGGACTTTGGCTTGTGTATGTAACTTGATTATGCATATGCTGTTCGAAATATGCAGTGGACTTTTGAAAATGCAATTAATTTTTAATTATGCAGTTTTGAAAACAAAATGAATTTGTGCATCCTTTTAAATTGTGCATTCATTTTTGAAAATAAAAATTCATCCCTTTTTGTGAACCGGGAGAAATCCCGTGATTTGCAAAAAGGGTAAAAACTGATTCCAGCCGTTTGCTTTTAATGATGAACACTAAGATAATTTGCTGCTTTTAATTATTTATTTATTTCTGACTTTTTTCTTTTAATTGTTTTGCAGGTAAAATTAAATGAGCAGACAAAGAAGCATTGGATAGAAGATGGAGATTTAGAATTTAGGAAAAATTAGAATAGTTTTTATTTTACTTTAAGCATTTTATATAATTGTTATTGTAAATATTTTATAAATAATACAATATTTAAATAACAATTGTAATAATTAGAATAAAGTAAATAAAATTCCAATATTTTACCAATTAATTCTTTCTTCTTTCCAATTATTTATTTATCGTTTATAATTCTTTAAATTATATAGTAACTGAAAATCAATTTCAATTACTTAAATTCAGAATAATAAACAAATAAATAAACATCATTGATCAATTAATAACTTCAATTATTTACTTCATTATTTTTAATTCTTCTAAATTATAATAACTGAAAATAAAATTTCAGCTATTTAAACTTAGAACAATAAATAATTAAATAAACATTGCTTGATCAATTAATAAACTCCTTTTCAAATGTTTATTTCATTATTCATAAATCTTTAAATTATATAATAACTGAAAACAAATTCCAATTATTTAAATTTAGGATAATAAATAATTAATAAACATTGTTTGATCAATTAATAAACCTCTTTTCAAATATTTATTTTATTAATTATAAATCTTTAAATTATATAATAATTGAAAATAAATTCCAATTATTTAAATTTAAGATAATAAATAATTAATAAACATTGTTTTAGCATTGATCGATTAATAAATTTAGCGTTCAAAAAAAATAAACAGCTCTCGACTCGAAAAAGTTATGAATTTTTAAAATCAATAGATCAAAACGCTTGCAATGTAACGATGCAGATGGGAGATGGTATCTTAGGTCAAAATTTGGGGTACAACACCAACCATATGGCCCCAGGCCAGATCTGGCAATTCAGGGATGATGGTCCATGGTGGGATCAGGTCAACGTGCCACAGGGAATCAGGGAAGGTCAATATAGGCTTGCACAAATGGGCCACAAAATTTCTATCAAGACCCCTCTAATCAGGCCCATATAATCTCTAACTCTCTCTATTTTCTCTATTTTTATTTATTTATATTGCTTATTTATTTTTCATAATTTCACTAACCAATCACTTTTTTTTCATAAAATTAAAAAACCCAAAAATATTTTTTTCATAAATTTAATTTCAATATTTAATTTGTTAATAAATATTAATTGAATTAATTTAGTTTAATTAGGAAATAACTTTAATATCTTTTGCAATAATTAAAATTAATTTAGATAATTAGGTTTTACTAACTTTGATCAAATTTATTTTATTTCTTTAAATATCAAGAATCCAAAAAAATATCATTTTTATTAATTGATTAATTTGTTTATTAATTTAATGTTAACCTAATTTAATTTTCTTTTAATTCAAAATAAAATAAAAATCTTTTGTTTAATAATCAAAGGGTCAAAACCCTAAAAAACTTGCGCCCGATTTAACTTCCCGCACGCGTTACATTTTTATCATATTATTGTATCTGTTTCCCGGAATGTAATAGTTTTAATAGGACTTTAATATTTTATCGCTTTATTTACTTTCCGCATTTTAATTTCAAGGGTTGCTTTTGGCGATGTAAATACCTGACGCCTTGTAATAGTTAGTTTTAATTTCCGCAATTTAATTTCCGCAACTTATACACTGTTAGATGTTTGATAATAGGGGATGCATGACAAGATCAAATGTTTAAACCTAAAATCAACATAGATAACCATTGACATGTACAAAGATAAAATTAACTGAAACAACACACTCGCAAATGCGCACTCTTAGGGTACACCTCCCTTGGTTGCCTTCGAACGTGGTCATTAAGTATAGGAAGTTTTAGAGGTTGCTCTCTTGTCCAAAGATCATAGTTGCCTCGAAACGGTTGCCTCGGAAAAATGATCTAAGACATTAGGGCTACCGCTAAGGCGTCCTAACATTGCTTTAGTGACCACACGTCCCTTAATTGAATTGACCCTTAAAATTCCAACGACGGTTCTACCTACTCATCAATAGTGGGATAGCATTGTCTAAAGGACATTAGCACAAATTGATTCTTTTTCGAGTGGGTAGATGGTTCTTAAGTACTTGCTCTTTCAAAACAAAACAAAACTTTTTTGCACTTACACCTTTCAAACAAAATCTTCTTTCAAACCCACAAACACAAAGAAAAGCAAATTTTGAAAACACTTTGAGCAAGTACCTAAGAGCCCGTGGATAACCACAAATAGAAAGGGTGCTAACACCTTCCCTTTCTATAATCTACCCCCCGGACCCGAGAAACATCTCGAAAAAGGAATTTTTATGTGCTTTTTTCCATTCCTTGTTGGATAAAATCAAAGACGGTGGCGACTCTTGCTTACCGTTACATTTTGTGAAAAACAAACGCAAAACACGAACCAGCATTCAAAACAGTCAGTTCTCTCCCACTGTATCACAGAAATGGCGACTCTGCTGGGGATGCTTAATAAGTGCGGTGTACCTTAGGATTAGATCATTGTGTTTTCAATTGTTTGCTATGTATGCTTTATATTTGTGGGCTTGTATCAGAGTTACTATAGATCCTAACCCGGATCTGGTGGATACCCTTTAGGTAAGTTGCAATAAACTGTCAGGGAACTGTACGACGTAGACCGATACGGTTGAAGCAGTAGCTACGTTGGTGTGGCACTTTAGATTGTACCGATATCCCTTGTGTTGGAACAAGGAGAATATGGGTCATCTAAGGGGTCATTAAGCACCAACTGAACTTAGAACCTTTAAATTGACCAACTTGGCCATAGAACAGTAGCAATATGCTACACTCATTGAGACTAAACTCTCGCGATGATTCTGGCCGCAAGAAAAGGTTGCTAAACTGGAATTATGACCGATCGAGGGTAGTCAGTGATATTGAGATCCTCTAGAACCCGGTTACTATTTTTAGGACAGGTTTAAACCAACTGAACTGAAATAGGGTAGTACCTAAGCTCCTTGCCAGCCTAAAATCTAAGGGATCTTTGTGTGACTTGTGTGCCTTTACCATGTTTGCTATTTGTGGATACTTGTGACGTGCTTTCTATCATGACATCATAACATCATAACATTGCATACATCTTGCATTGGACTAACCTATTTCAAAGATAGGAGGGATTCATCTTTGTTCTGTTTTGTAGGTCATGATGCCCATGCGTAAGAATACCATCCGCATCAACTTTGTCCAGGTTCCCACTGTGCTGAAAGAATTCATTGCAAAGATGCCTGATACTACCTCCTTCATCAGGAGACATGGTTACCTTCTCAGCTTGGTCACCTCCAAATTGGACGAGCAGATGATGAGTGTTTTGGTCCAATTCTATGATCTGATGTACCATTACTTTACTTTTTAGGACTACCAGTTAGTTCCCACCTTAGAAGAGTTCTTTGATCTGCTCGGTATCTCTATTCTGGTGCATACCCCATTTACTGGTTGGGAGAAAACCCTTAGGCCGGAAGAGATTGCTTTAGCCCTTCATATGACCAAATATGAGGTAATGGCTAATTGGGAGACTAGAAGTGAAGCAAAGGGCTTTCTAACTAAGTTCTTGGTTAGTAAGGCTAATTATTTCTGGGATAGTCTAGACTTCAAGGCATTCGAAGATATTCTGGCTCTTCTGATATATGGCTTGGTATTGTTTCCAAATCCTGACTCTTTTGTTGATGTGAATGCGGTGAAAATCTTTATCTCTCGTAATCCTGTACCCACTCTCTTGGGTGACATTCTTCATCAGCTTTATGCTCGTACTGCCCGAAAGCGGGGAACCTTGATGTGCTGTGCTCCATTATTGGCGAGGTGGTTTATTTCGCACCTCCCCAAATCAGTGTTGAAGAACAAAGAAGGCATGGGCTGGGCCTATAGGGTTATGTCTCTCTCTCTCATAATGATATCATTTGGACTCTCAAGGGTATGGATGAGGTGGCTATTATTGATCGTTGCGGGGAGTACCCCAATGTTCCACTGATAGGAACCCATGGAGGAATTTCTTATAATCCATGCTTGGCCTTACATCAGTTTGGGCAAGCCAGAAGAGAAGAACCTCATGAGCTGTTAATGCCTAGCATCATCTTTGATTTTCAAGGGGATAGCGACGAGCAATGTCGCAGATTCATAAGGGCGTGGGATAGAGTTCACAGATCTGATCCACATGAGCTGGGTCCAAAGACTTCTCTTCCAATGGAGCCATATCTCAGATGGGTTCGTATTCGTGCCCAGAAGGTGGGTATGCCATATGAAGTCGTCCTACCTATCATTGTTGAAGTTGCTAATGAAGAGGGGGTTATTCCGACCATCCTCCATCCTTACATGCCCACTGACATTGGGGCACTTAAAAGGTCTTGGATGCAGCTGAGAAAAGAACAGGATGCTTACCGAGAAAAGTTCAACGAGCAAGAGCAGAAGATCCAGAAGTTGACTAGGCAGCTGGAGAACGAGCGAATTCTCAATGACTATGTCCGCATCGACAAGAACAGACCATGGGAGCACTGATTGTCCTTTGATTATTTCCTTTCCAGTTTTTATTTACTTTTCAGTATTTCCTTCCTTGTAACGCCTTAAGGGCAACTTGTTGAACAATTTGAATTTCAAAGTTTATCTAATAAAATTGTGTTTCATTTCTTGTTTACGAATTTGAATCTCCCGATTGTCTTTGAAATCATGTCATACGCATTTCATCCCATGCACTTCATAACAGGTACCCATTACATGTCTCTTATCTTCTTCGCTGTTTATTTCAGCACTCATCATGTCTGCTGAACCATCAACTGAGCAAGCAATCAAGGCCCTCCAGGCCCAGAATGCTCAATTTCAAGAGTTGTTCATGAATCTAGCTAAGGGTCAGCAAGATCTGAAGACCCTAATTCTGAAAGAGAAGAAGAAGAAGAAGAAGAGGACAATCCTGTTTAGCACAGGTCACAGGTTTGGAAACATGCTACGGGAGGAGGTTGATTTAACCACCTCATCTGGAGGGAAAGATAGTCAAGAAGAAAGGAGGGCTCTTAGCCCTGTGGTCTCCGACAACGAGACGGACTTCGATGAAGACCGGTATCATCCGGCTGAGGATAGATATAAGCAACTGGAAGACCGGTTGAGTGCTATGGAAGTTCAGAAAGTTCCTGGTCTGGACTTTGGTGATCTGGGTTTATCATCTGGGTTGGTAATTCCCCACAAATTCAAGGCACCAGGCTTTGCTAAGTATGACGGAGTTTCTTGTTCAAAGCTGCACCTTCGGTCATATGTAAGGAAGATTCAGCCGTACACCGCTGATAAGAACCTATGGATCCACTTCTTTCAAGACAGTCTCTTAGGGACTCAGCTTGAATGGTTTTACCAGTTGGATGGAGCCAGTATCCGCAGTTGGGAAGATTTGGCTACTGCTTTCTACAGGCAGTACCAGTACAATTCCGACCTCGTTCCCACGTGTACCCAACTCCAGGGTATGTCAATAGGAACGGGCGAAGGTTTCAAAGATTATGCTCAGAAGTGGAGGGACCTCGCCGGAAGAGTGCAACCACCCTTGGCTGATCGGGAGCTTGTGGATATGTTTCTGGGGACCCTGTCTGGTCCATTTTTCAACCATCTAATTGGAAGCTCTTCGTCTGGGTTTACAGAGCTACTTATGACCGGTGAGAGGATTGAGGCTGGTATTAAGGCCGATAAGATACAAAAGGGTGCTTCATCAAGCACCGAGAAAAAACCTTTTAAGAAAGAGTCCAGTGCTGTCTACAGTTCAAGAAACCAGAATAGACCTGAACACCGCCAAGCTGTTAATGCGGTTGTTATTTCAAGACCTGCTGGTGCCCCTCAACACAACAATCAGCAAAAAGACGAGAAACCTCGAAGGCAATTCACCCGTCTCAGCATGAATTTGTCTCAGATTCTGCCACAGTTACTGAAAACCAACCTAGTGATTCCAAGGGAAGCTCCAAAGAATCCAAATACGACATCACCGAAGTATAACCCTAATGCCCGTTGTGCTTTTCACTCTGATAGCCCGGGGCACGATACAGATGATTGTTGGGTTTTGAAGAACAAGGTACAAGACTTGATCGATGCGAAGGAGATTGAGTTCGGAGCACCAGAAAAGCCTAAACAGGATGTGGGAGTGAATGCTATCAGGGATGACGATGACGAAGAGTTTGATATTGACAGTTGGATCTACCCGACTGCTGATGGTGGACTAAGAAACTGGACAGCGAAGGATTCTATACCCGTTTCTGTGATCACCCAGTAATGAAACCTTTTGTTTTTGAATATGTAACAGACAATGTTTTAAACTTTATGGCCCGGTGTCTTACCCGGGGAACTGTGGCTTCATTTGTGAGGGCTTCATTTGTGTCATTTTTATATATCATTAATAAAAGCATTGGACGTTTCTTGCATTTCAAATCTTGCGCTCCTTGTTTTTCTTTTATCATATATTGCAAAACAGCTATTTTACACACACTTACATATACAGGTCTACATCCACTCTAGATCTCACTGGTAACGACTCTGCTACTGCCAGTTATGACTTCGAAAATCCAATCAACTTAGCCGAAGACGAAGGTGAAGATGATTGCGAAGTGCCTGGTGAACTTGTAAGACTGTTACTTCAGGAAGAGAGGGCTATTCAGCCGCACGAAGAGCCAGTGGAATTAGTAAATCTGGGTACAAAAGAGGACAAGAAGGAAGTTAAAATCGGTGCAAATCTGGAGCTTAGTGTGAAGCAACGGTTGATTCAGATGCTACATGACTACGTTGAGCTCTTCGCCTGGTCTTATGAAGATATGCCTGGGTTGGATACTGATATTGTGGTCCATCGCCTGCCTACCAAGAAAGATTGTCCTCCAGTGAAACAGAAGGTACGCCGAATGCACCCAGAGATGTCTGAGAAAATCAAGGCTGAAGTTATGAAACAATTTGACGCCGGTTTTCTAGTAGTGAATTATTACCTTCAGTGGGTGGCCAATGTGGTTCCTGTGCCGAAGAAGGATGGTAAGGTTTGGATGTGTGTTGACTACAGGGATTTGAACAGGGCGAGCCCCAAGGATGATTTCCATCTGCCTCATATCGACGTTCTGGTTGACAACACCGCTCAGCATAAGGTATTCTCCTTTATGGATGGTTTCTCCGATTATAATCAGATTAAGATGGCTCCCGAAGACATGGAGAAGACAACCTTTGTTACTCAGTGGGGTACCTTTTGCTACAAGGTCATGCCTTTTGGATTGAAGAATGATGGGGCAACATATCAGCGTGCCATGGTGGCTTTGTTTCATGACATGATCCATCATGAGATCGAGGTATACATCGACGACATGATTGCAAGATCTCAAACTGAAGAAGAACATCTGGACCACCTTCAGAAGCTGTTTGACAGGCTTAAGATGTACAAGCTGAGGTTAAACCTGAACAAGTGCACCTTCGGGGTGAGATCTGGTAAGATACTGGGTTTCATCGTAAGCGACAAAGGTATACAAGTGGATCCTGCAAAGGTGAAGGCCATACAGGAGATGCCAGCTCCCAGAACAGAGAAAGAAGTCATAGGCTTTCTGGGACGTCTGAACTACATTGCTCGATTCATCTCGCACCTAACTGCTACTTGTGAGCCAATCTTCAAGCTGCTGAAGAAAGATCAAGTGGTACGTTGGAATAATGAAGGCCAGGACGCTTTCGAAAGGATCAAAGAGCATCTCCAAGAGCCACCTATTCTGATGCCTCCAGTTGAAGGGAAACCTCTGATCTTATACTTGACAGTACTCGACAACTCAATGGGGTGTGTGCTGGGTCAACATGACGAGTCTGGCCGAAAAGAGCATGCTATTTACTACCTTAGAAAAAAGTTTACCGACTGTGAGACTTGATACTCACTACTCGAGAAAACTTGCTGCGCTTTGGCATGGGCTGCTCGCCGGCTAAGACAATATATGCTGACTCACACTACTCTATTGATATCAAAGATGGATCCAATCAAGTATATATTCGAGAAGCCTGACTTATCCTGAAGAATAGCAAGATGTAAGATGATCTTGACTGAGTATGACATCTAGTACACGACTCAAAAGGCAATTAAGGGAAGTGTGTTGGCAGACCATTTGGCACATCAGGCAGTGGATGATTACCAGTCTATGAACTTTGAATTCCCGGACGAGAATATCATGTTGGTAACTGATTGTGAGACACCTGGACTGGATGAAGGACCTGAGGAAGGATCCCGATGGTCTATGTACTTTGATGGAGCTTCGAACGCTTTGGGTAACGGCATCGGTGCTGTGATCATATTTCCTAAAGGCTCTCATACTCTGTTTATCGCCCGACTATGTTTCAACTACACCGACAATATGGCGGAGTATGTAGCATGCATTATAGGTCTTCGAGCGGCAAAAGACCTAAGGATTAAGTTCTTGAGTGTCTTCGGAGATTCCGCTCTCGTGATCAGTCAGATCAAAGGCGAGTGGGATACAAAACACCCAAATCTTATTCCTTACAAAGAGTATGTGTTGACATTGCTTCCCCATTTTGAGGAGATAACCTTTGAACACTTCCCTAGAGAGGAGAATCAGTTGGCGGACGCGCTGGCTACGATGTCTTCTATGTTCAAAGTCAATTGGGACAACGAAGCTCCCCGGATTATCATTGAAAGATTGGACGAACCTGCACATTGTTGTGACATTGAGACTGAAGAGGTAGCGGATAAACCTTGGTTTCATGAAGTAAAGAGGTACCTTGAGGCTCAGGAATACCATGAGGGTGCATCTACTAATGACAAAAAGTTTCTGAGGAGGTTCGCAGCAATGTTCTTCATCATCAATGGCATCCTTTACAAGAGAAACCATGATTCAACCTTATTGCGTTGTGTGGATAAGAATGAAGCATAAAGGATCATGGAGGAGTTACATGAAGGTACTTTCGGAACTCATTCCAGTGGACACACCATGGCAAAGAAAATCCTCCAGGAAGGATATTATTGGTCCACAATGGAAGCCGACTGTTATCAGGATTCTCGGACATGTCACAAGTGCCAGGTCTATGCTAATAAGGTGCACATACCTCCAGTTCCTTTGAACATCTTGACGGCACCTTGGCCTTTTGCAATGTGGGGCATTGATATGATCGGCGAGATCAGACCTACGACATCCAACGGGCATCGCTTTATCCTGGTAGCAATTGATTACTTTACGAAATGGGTTGAAGCAGCCTCCTTTGCTACCGTAACCAAGAACATCATGGCACGATTCATTCGGTACAATCTGATCTGTCGATACGATGTACCAGAGAGGATCATTACGGACAATGGTACTAATCTTAACAATAAGATGATCACCAAGCTCTGCGAGCAATTCAAGATACAGCATCATAACTCTTCTCCCTACCGGCCGAAGATGAATGGGGTTGTAGAAGCGGCTAATAAGAACATTAAGAAGATTGTGCAGAAGATGACAATGACATACAAAGACTGGCACGAGATGTTACCATTTGCTCTTCATGGGTATCGTACCTCAGTGCAGACGTCAACAGGGGAAACACCCTACTCTTTGGTATATGGCATGGAGGCAGTCTTGCCCATTGAAGTTTAGATACCCTCTCTCTGAATCATGAAGGATGCAGGTTTGAGCGAAGATGACTGGATTCAGACCCGACTTGATTAGCTGAACTTAATCAACGAAAAGAGACTTACTGCTATTTGTCATGGTCAGACGTATCAAAAACGGATGATCAAGGCATTTAACAAGAAGGTTAGACGACAAGAGTATCAAGTTGGGGATCTGGTAATCAAGCGCATTATCTTACCTCAAGGTGATCCCAGGGGCAAATGGACCCCTACTTACGAAGGGCCATTTGTGGTTAAGAACTTTTTCTCAGGCGGAGCCATGATTCTAACCACCATGGATGGTGACGACCTTCCTCACCCCGTCAATGCAGACATAGTGAAAAGATACTATGCCTAATAAAAGACCCGCTAGGTTGACTGGCCTAGGCAAAAGTAAGGGCTTCCCGGCGAACCAAAAGGGTTCGGGCAAAAATAACGGATGAAAATGAAAAAATATGTACACTCGGCAAGTCGAAAACCTGAAAAGGCGGCTTGGGCATAAAAGGGTATCCCGGTGGACTGAAAGCCCGAAAGGGAGGTCCAGGAAAAAGTTAGGGATCAAAGCGTAACACTATGTCTCATTGGATCACCTTGCATCTAGGATTCGGTATCGACTGTCAAGCTCGGACGACATTAATCAATATGATCTACCTTCAACCGACAGCAAAGCGATGAGATGCTCGAGGACATAAAGGAAATAGCAGAGTTAGAACCTAGTGGGATTGTTCACATAGCTGTTTTGTTTAGTCTTTTCACAAATTGTATAAATTCTATTGGTTCGGCGGCGTTCTCTTACAAGGACGTCAACCTCTTGTACAAAAACGCCTATTTACAGGACAAACTTCAAAATCAATACAAATTCATTTTCAGACAGATTTCAAACTGTTTTTCCTTTATCTGCTTTGTTTTGCAAAGAACGTCCAATGTTCATTTAGATATATGCGTTTGACATTAGTTGCTGCTAATAAATATTTACGGGCGAAACAAAAGACGAATTACTGGTAATATCAGAAACAGGGGCAAATAAGAATTGTCCGAACTATACAGTTGCTCTGTTCACCAGGTACAAAGGTAAATTCAGCTGAAAAATGTGGCTAAGATACTTTCACTCCCCGCATAGTAAGACAGTAATGGTAGCTCTCCCCCAACCGAGGCTTGCAACTATGAACAAATCAACAATGCTTTCCCCAAGCAGAGTTAATCTACCATCAGCACTAAAAAGGGTTGATATCCCTGGCAGTGTTAATATTCCCCAACGGAGTATAAGAATGTTCCCAGACAGAGTACAGGATACCCCCAAGTGGAGTCATTATTTCCCCAGAACGGTCTGAAAAAAGCTTCTCCAACGAAGTTGAAGCATCATCTCCAATAGACTCTGGAAGTTTACCCCCAGCGGAGTACAAAAATAAATCTCCCCAGCCAAGTTCAAAGGGTTACCCCCACCAAGAGTCCAACAGGGTTATCCCTAGCAAGTCGCAACCGAAAGATCATCCCCAGCGAAGTTCTTTCCTTTCACAAACAGAAATTCAATCCTCAACAGATTCGGTATCATCAGCAACGATAATCCATCCCCAATAGAGTTTATCATTGAAATCCTCAGCAGATTATCTCTTCCCCACAGAGTAATCTCCTCATCGATTTATTCCCCAACGGAGTTATCTTCTCCTGCAGGTTTATTCTCGCAATCACCTTTGTTCACCATCCCCAGTGGAAGCGAAGAACTCAACTCTTGTCTCCAGCAGCTATCCGGGATTTATTTTCCCCAGCTAAAACATTACATTTCCATACATCATGATACATGCATATACGCATCATACAATACAATCTCATTTATTTTGAGAACATCATGGCTTGATTCATATCATGCATTGCATATGACTGACCTTTTCCTTTCAGGAAAGATGCAGTTAAGTTCTCAGCTATGTCGAATACCTTCTCTGGTCCAGTTAAATCGCTCCTAAGATTTATCTGATGTCGATCCAGCCGAATTATTCCAAGACTCTTGTCTGGTCGAATTAAATCGATTCCTAAAGATTTTTCTGATGCCGATCCAGTCAAAGTTAATCCAAGACCTCCTCTGATTCAGTCAGATCGCCGATAAGATCTCACTGATTCGTTTTCCAGTTGAAGTTATTCCAAGACTCCTTGTCTGGTCCAGTTAAATCGATTCCTAAAGATTTTTTGATGTCGGTCCAGTCAAAGTTATTCCAAGACCTTGTCTGGTCCAGTTAAATCGATTCCTAAAGATTTTTCTGATGCCGATCCAGCCAAAGTTAATCCAAGACCTCCTCTGGTTCAGTCAGATCGCCGATAAGATCTCCCTAATTCGTTTTCCAGTTGAAGTTATTCCTAGACTCTTTGTCTGGTCCAGTTAAATCGATTCCTAAAGATTTTTCTGATGTCGATCTAGTCGAAGTTATTCCCAGACCTTATCTGGTCCAGTTAAATCGATTCCTAAAGATTTTTCTGATGCCGATCCAGTCAAAGTTAATCCAAGACCTCCTCTGGTTCAGTCAGATCGCCGATAAGATCTCCCTGATTCGTATTCTAGTTGAAGTTATTCCAAGACCTTGTCTGGTCCAGTTAAATCGATTCGAAGATTTTTCTGATGCAAAACCAGTCAAAGTTAATCCAAGACCTCCTCTAGTTCAGTTAGATCGCCGCGAAGATCTCCCTGATTCGTATTCTAGTTGAAGTTATTCCAAGACTTTCGTCTGGTCCAGTTAAATCGATTCCTAAAGATTTTTCTGATGCCGATCCAGTCAAAGTTAATCCAAGACCTTTTCTGGTTCAGTCAGATCGCCGATAAGATCTCCCTGATTCGTATTCTAGTTGAAGTTATTCCAAGACTTTCGTCTGGTCCAGTTAAATTGATTCCTAAAGATTTTTCTGATGCCGATCTAGTCAAAGTTATTCCAAGACTTTTGTCTGGTCCAGTTAAATCGATTCCTAAAGATTTTTCCGATACCGATCCAATCAAAGTTATTCCAAGACCCTTGTCTGGTCCAGTAAAATCGATTCCTAAAGATTTTTCTGATGCCGATCCAGTCAAAGTTATTCCAAGACCCTTGTCTGGTCCAGTAAAATCGATTCCTAAAGATTTTTCTGACGCCGATCCAGTCAAAGTTAATCCAAGACCTCCTTTGGTTCAGTCAGATCGCCGATAAGATCTCCCTGATTCCTAATCCAGTTAAAGTTATTCCAAGACCTTTGCCTGGTCCAGTTAAATCGATTCCTAAAGATTTTTATGATGCCGATCCAGTCAAAGTTAATCTAAGACCTCCTCTGGTTCAGTTAGATCACCGTGAAGATCTCCCTGATTCGTATTCCAGTTGAAGTTATTCCAAGACCTTTGCATGGTCCAGTTAAATCGATTCGAAGATTTTTCTGATACCGATCTGGTCAAAGTTAATCCAAGACCTCCTTTGGTTCAATTAGATCAACGATAAGATCTCCCTGATTCGTTTCCCAGTCGAAGTTCATACCACCTATCAACAATCTCCAAATGGCATCTGTAAGCCCATTCCCGACATCACAATGCTGATATCACTTCATGCGGGTGCAAATTTCTGGGCACTCTAGTGTTCAATCATCTTCCACATTCGGATCACGAAAGACCCGAAAGCCAATCTATATCTTCAGGTTTAAGAAAATTGAACAGGGGAAGTTGTTGTACCCCAAAATTTTCCCTCTCATATTTCTCAAGACATTGCAAGAATAATCTCCAAGTTGCTCAAAGATTGCTCAAGATTTGGACAGTCAAGCTATCTCCTAAGGAAATCAACCTCAAATTAGGGTTTTGTGTTTCATCAAGGTCCTTAAATCCAAATGACCTCAAGTGCTACCCAATGTCCTAATATGTTCTCAAGGTCATCCATGTCAAATTTCAAGCCTTGCAGAGGAAGTTTGCTCAGTCAATTGCTCAAAGGGTCCAAAAATCGACTGTGCTATGACAAAAGTCAACTGTGACCTATAAACAGTCAAACTTCAAGATTTTTTGTCAACATTCTCATTTTTAAGGTTATTTCATCATTTGATCAAGGGTTGATCATGATTCATCAAGGATTGCTCAAAATTCATCAAGACTCAAAAGTTGCTAAATTAGGGTTTTGTAAGAAAAGTCAAACCAACTTTGATCAAGCATAACTTTCTCATAATTTATGATAAATTACCCATCAAAAGCTCATTTGGAAGAGGATTCAATTTCCTACAATCCATCTTCATACCCCAAGATCAATAAATGCACTCACAAAAAGTTACAAATTTGGACATTATAGGTCATTTTTGAAAGTCAACAAAAACACCTTTTTTTCCAAAGCTTATAACTTGATAATGGAATATCAAAATTGGATGAGACCAAAAGGGTTGGTTATAGGACATCTCAACCTTTCTAAAAAGTCCAATAACACTTCCAAATGTTCAAAATTGAAGAAGTTATGCATTGTTGAAGTTGGGCATTTTTGCAAAATTGCCAAAAGTCAACTATATCCAAAACATCAAATTTTTTCAAATGGGGCCATTCTTTTTCACTTGATTTGATCTTGTCACACTACACACGTGTCCTAGCTTCATCCTTGTGTCCATTTATTAATTTTTCTATTTTATTTGATTTTTTATTGAATTAATCATTTTAAATCAATTTAAATCAAATAAAATCCAAATATTGATTACTTAGGATCTTTTTAGTTGTTATAGGTCTTGATTATCATCAATGACATGATCAAATATGTATCAAGCTTTTCATGTGCAAAAATATTGGATTTTGGACAAAATAAGAAAGTTATCAATGGTGAATCAAATCATATCTCCAAGCATTGATGCACAAGGATTCAGTCCAAAATTGTTGACCTAATCCAATGCAGCATACATATACAATGCAAAGGCACGAGAATTAGAGGTTAGAAGCTGCAGAAACACCAAAAGCAAACTTGAAAAAATTGGCAAAAAATCTTGAAACTGAAATCGTGCATAAAGGCAGTTTCAACACCAAAACTCAACGTGAATCAATTGTTGGACCATCCTTGAAGCAGAACCAACCCAGAATCAATCTCCATACGTGCCCTAAATCCCTGTAAGTCTCTCTGAAAACCGCTTTTCATTTGAAATCGCAACTCCATGTTCTTGCATTTTTTTGACAAAATCTTTGCATATTCATGATCCTTGTTCAATTTGCAAGCTTTCTGCATTAGCCAATTGTATTTATATGGCCTATAACCCCCTAGCAGAATCTAGGGTTCGTGGTTTTTGTATTTTGGGTATTTCTATTTCAGCAAAAATCAGTGCAACTAATGGACATGGATGTAATCAGTAGAGGAAGACGAACATGACCATGGTCTTGGATTGTGTTTTCATAGCCTAGAACTAATTATAGGACAGACATACGGATTTAGTTGCGGATGTAAATCCGCAGGTAAATATCCAGGTTTCAACAAGTAAGACGATGACGCGTCCCCCTCCCATTCGCTGATGCAAACATTCGCGCGTTTTTGGTTTTAATTCTGGCATATTGATTGTTTTTCCCTTATATTAATTATTGTCCATTATAATAACAAATGAAGCGTGTTGGTGCAATGGTAGTGACGTGTGTTTAGTGACTAACAGGACCTGAATTCGAATCCCAGGTCCTCATATGCTTTGTATTATTTTTCCACAGATATTCCAATGCAACTCCAAGCGCGTAGCATACCATGGTCACTCACTTAATCACCAACCAGATGGCCCCAGGCCAGATCTGGCAGTTCAGGGATGATGGTCCATGGTGGGATCAGGTCAACGTGCCACAGGGAATCAGGGAAGGTCAATACAGGCTTGCACAAATGGGCCAGAAAATTGCTATCAAGACCCCTCTAATCAGGCCCATATAATCTCTAACTCTCTCTATTTTCTCTATTTTAATTTATTTATATTGTTTATTTATTTTTCATAATTTCACTAACCAATCACTTTTTTTTCATAAAATTAAAAAACCCAAAAATATTTTGTTCATAAATTTAATTTCAATATTTTATTTGTTAATAAATATTAATTGAATTAATTTAGTTTAATTAGGAAATAACTTTAATATCTTTTGCAATAATTAAAATTAATTTAGATAATTAGGTTTTACTAACTTTGATCAAATTTATTTTATTTCTTTAAATATCAAAAATCCAAAAAAAAATCATTTTTATTAATTGATTAATTTGTTTATTAATTTAATGTTAACCTAATTTAATTTTCTTTTAATTCAAAATAAAATAAAAATCTTTTGTTTAATAATCAAAGGGTCAAAACCCTAAAAAACTTGCGCCCGATTTAATTTCTCGCACGCGTTCCATTTTTATCATATTATTGTAACTGTTTCCCGGAATGTAATAGTTTTAATAGGACTTTAATATTTTATTGCTTTATTTACTTTCCTCATTTTAATTTCAAGGGTTGCTCTTGGCGATGTAAATACCCGACGCTTTGTAATAGTTAGTTTTAATTTCCGCAATTTAATTTCCGCAACTTATACACTGTTAGATGTTTGATAATAGGGGATGCATGACAAGATAAAATGTTTAAACCTAAAATCAACATAGATAACCATTGACATGTACAGAGATAAAATTAACTGAAACAACACACTCGCACATGCGCACTCTTAGGGTACACCTCGCTTGGTTGCCTTCGAACGTGGTCATTAAGTATAGGAAGTTTTAGAGGTCGCCCTTTTGTCCAAAGATCATAGTTGCCTCGAAATGATTGCCTCAGAAAAATGATCTAAGACATTAGGGTTACCGCTAAGGCGTCCTAACATTGCTTTAGTGAACACACATCCCTTAATCGAATTGACCCTTAAAATTCCAACGACGGTTCTACCTACTCATCAATAGTGGGATAGCATTGTCTAAAGGACATTAGCACAGATTGATTCTTTTTCGAGTGGGTAGATGGTTCTTAAGTACTTGCTCTTTCAAAACAAAACAAAACTTTTTCGCACTTACACCTTTCAAACAAAAACTTCTTTCAAACCCACAAACACAAAGAAAAGCAAATTTTGAAAACACTTTGAGCAAGTACCTAAGAGCCCGTGGATAACCACTGATAGAAAGGGTGCTAACACCTTCCCTTTCTATAATCTACCCCCCGGACCCGAGAAACATCTCGAAAAAGGAATTTTTCTGTGCTTTTTTCCTTTCCTTGTTGGATAAAATAAAAGACGGTGGCGACTCTTGCTTACCGCGACATTTTGTGAAAAACAAACGCAAAACACGAACCAGCATTCCAAAACAGTCAGTTCTCTCCCACCGTATCACACACAGTATACCTTACTGTTATCTGGTCAACGTCCAAGCTTCACAATCTTGTATTGCTATCTGGTCAACATCCAGGCTTCATGATACTTTGCTTCCTATCTAGTCAACGTCCAGTCTTCAGAAGGATATCAAATGGTTATCCGGTCAACATCCGGGTTTCCCTTTTGATTTTGGGGCCTACTAATATCCAGTTGAATCCGGGCTTCAAAGTAATTGGCCGAGTAAACTGTTATTTGGTCAACGTCCAAGTTTCACAGTATACCTTACTGTTATCTGGTCAACGTCCAGGCTTCACAGTCTTGTATTGCTATCTGGTCAACATCCAGGCTTCACGATAATTTACTTCCTATCTAGTCAACGTCCAGGTTTCAAAATAATTTGTAGGGGATTCAATTATTTTCCGGTCGATCTCCGGGTTCAGTATAATTAAGGTATTATCTGGTCAAACCCAGGCTTCATAACTGGAACAGGAATCTGCCCCTTAATTTGAATAAGAAAATGGGAGAGCATCCGTGTCTGGAGCATCTCTAAGCCGTTTTCTGAGCTTTGAATACCTGTCTTTGGTAACTATCAATTTCATCCTGAAAAGGGTAGAATGTTAGCTGAAACACAAAGTTATATTGCATGAAATGTATGATGCAATAAGATGTGTTTTATCAAATGTCTATGATATATGAATGTAATGTATGCGCATGTAAGCTGATTAGCTGTTTTGCTGAGGAAAATAAATCCTGGATAGCTGGAGATAATAAAATCTTTGACCGCTGTCGGGGGAATTAAATCTACGACTATTGTTGGAGATTCGAAATCTTTGACAACCTCTGTGGGGAGAAGCTATACCGTTGGGGAGATCAGGAGTTTGGGTTGTATGCCAATGTACTGGGAACCTCGAGAATCTATGTTCTAATGGGGGTATCAGGGGAAAACTGAATGGCTTCCGCTGGGGATCTTAATGATGTGCTGATTTGATCGTGGCGACTTCACTGGGGAAGAATAACTCTTTGGGGAATTATCTGGTTTTAAAGTGACTCTTCAGGGACAATGGAGGAAACTGGATGGTCTCCACTGGGGTTTAAGGGTTGAAGTTTTGGACTCCGTTGGGGAAGAAAGTTTCATCTTCACTGAGGGTTTGCAGTTCAAAGTTTTCTGGCTCCGCTGGGGATTGGGAGTTTGGAAACTCAAATCTGATGGGGATTTTGAAACTTAACTCCGCTGGGGATATGTATTTCAAGGCTTTAGCTCTGTTGAGGATTTCTCCTGGAATAGCCCAAAGACGTTTTCCCATATTTTCAATATGTCAGTAATTATTCTTTCTTATTTCGTATTATTTGTAAGTAGTGATTATATTCAAATGCATATGCTCATTTAATAAATCATTGGACGTTTTCAAATAAAACATAAGTGTAAAAAGAAAGAGAAAGCAAACAAAATTATGAACTTTGAAGTATCTTTGTATTAACTTTGTGTAAGTATTTTGTACAAAGGAGACAGACATCCTAGTAAGAGAATGTTGTCATAAAATTGAGAAAAAATTTATACAAAGAAAGATGGCTATGTGTAACAATTCCATGGGGTTCCCATTCTGCTATAGCCTTCGTAACTCTGAGTATCTTGTCCATTCGTTGCTTTGTTAGACATTAATTAGATTGATCAGAAGCCCGGAGCTTGTCTGTGAAGAGATTATCCTTAAAGTGATCCGACGAGACATAGTCATACGCTTCAATTCCCTAACTTTTGCCTGGATCTCCCTTTCGGGTTTTCGATCCACCGGGAAACCCCTTTTTGCCCAAGTTGCCCTTTCGGGTTTTCAACTTGCCGGGTGTACACATTTTTTTATTATTTATCCCTAACTTTTGCCTGAACCGCCCTTTCGGGTTTTTGATTCACTGGGATGCCCATTTTTGCCCAAGTCGCCCTTTCGGGTTTTCAACTTGTTGGGTCGTTTATGCGTAGTATCTTTTGACTATGTATGCATTCGCAGGGTGCGGCAGGTCATCGCCATCCATGGTGGTCAGAATCATTGCCCCACCAGAAAAGATGTTTTTGATCACAAATGGTCCTTCGTAAGTAGGAGTCCATTTGCCCCTGGGATCGATTTGCGGCAAGATGATCCGCTTGATTACAAGGTCCCCGACTTGATATACTTGTCTCTTGACTTTCTTGTTGAAGGCCTTGATCATACATTTCTGATACGTCTGACCATGGCAAACAGCAGTAAGTCGCTTCTCATCAATGAAATTAAGTTGATCAAGCCGGGTCTGAATCCAATCGTCTTCATTCAAACCAGCATCCTTCATGATTCTCAAGGAGGGAATCTGAACCTCGATAGGTAAAACAGCCTCCATGCCGTATACCAAAGAAAAGGGGGTTGCCCTAGTTGAAGTGCGTGCCGTGGTACTGTACCCGTGCAAAGCAAACAGTAACATCTCATGCCAGTCCTTGTAGGTGACTGTCATATTTTGAATGATCTTTTTGATATTTTTGTTCGCAGCTTTGACAGCACCGTTCATCTTAGGCCGATAGGGAGATGAATTGTGACGTTGAATCTTGAACTGCTCGCACAGAGCAGTGATCATAGTGTTGTTCAAATTTGTACCGTTGTCAGTGATGATCTTGTCGGGGATACCATACCGGCATATGAGGTTCTGCTTGATGAAGCGGGCAACCACATTCTTTGTAACAGAGGCGAAAGAAGCTGCTTCGACCCACTTGGTAAAGTAATCAATGGACACCAGGATGAAACGGTGTCCATTGGATGTTGTAGGCTTTATCTCTCCAATATGTCGATTCCCCACACCGCGAATGACCAAGGAGCATTTAAGACATTGAGAGGAACTGGAGGAATATGTACCTTGTCCGCGTAGATTTGGCATTTGTGACAAGTACGCGAATGCTGATGACAATCAGCTTCCATGGTAGACCAGTAGTAGCCTGCCCGTAGAATCTTTTTAGCCATCGTATGACCGCTTGAGTGGGTGCCAAAGATATGAGGTTCTAGCAAATACTCCTTGATTTTATCAAAAGCAACTTGCCAAAGGTGCCATTTCTCGAGCAGTGAGTAGCGAGTCTCACAGTCGGTAAACTTTTTGATAAGGTAATAAATGACATGCTCTTTTCGACCAGTCTCGTCATGTTGGCCCAGTACGCACCCTATTGAATTATCCAAAACAGTCAGATACATGATTAACGGCCTTCCTTCGATGGGTGGCATAAAGATATGAGGTTCTAGCAAATACTCCTTGATTTTATCAAAAGCAACTTGATAGTCATCATTCCATTCAACAACCTGATCTTTCTTCAACAGCTTGAAGATTGGTTCATAGGTAGATGTTAGGTGAGAAATGAACCTTGCAATGTAGTTTAGGCGTCCCAAGAAACCTCTGACCTCCTTTTCACTGCAAGGGGCAGGCATTTCTCGTATAGCTTTGACTTTGGCAGGATCAACCTCAATGCCTTTGTTGCTGACGATGAATCCCAAGAGTTTACCGGACCTGACTCCGAAAGTGCACTTGCTAGGGTTCAATCTGAGTTTGTATTCCTTTAACCTGATAAACAGCTTTTGCAGATGGTCGAGGTGTTCTTCTTCTGTCTGTGAACGAGCTATCATGTCGTCTACGTAGACTTCAATCTCATGATGTATCATGTTATGAAACAAAGCTACCATGGCTCGCTGATAGGTTTCCCTGACATTCTTCAGTCCGAATGGCATTAATTTATAACAGAAGGTACCCCACTGCGTAACAAAAGTAGTCTTCTCCATGTCTTCGGGGGCCACTTTGATCTGGTTGTACCCTGAAAATCCATCCATGAAAGAGAATACCTTGTGTTGAGCTGTGTTGTCAACCAAGATGTTAATGTGTGGTAGTGGAAATCATCTTTAGGGCTAGCCCTATTTAAGTCTCTGTAGTCCATGCATATTCTGACTTTGCCGTCCTTCTTAGGCACGGGCACAATGTTAGCAACCCATTATGGATAGGAAGTAACAACAAGAAATCCAGCATTAAGCTGCTTCATCACTTCAGCTTTGATCTTTTCAGTCATATCGGGCCTCATTCGGCGGACTTTCTGTTTGATTGGTGGACAGTCTTCTCTTGTAGGGAGATGGTGAACCACAATATCTGTACCCAGTCCCGGCATGTCTTCATAGGACCAGGCGAAGATCTCAACATATTCATTCAACAATTGAACTAAACGCTCTTTGACACTTGGCTCTAGGTTGGCACCCACTTTAACCTCTTTTCTGTCTTCGGCAGTACCCAAATTGATAGTCTCTAACAACTCTTCACGGGGCAGAATAGCCCTTTCTTCCTGTTGCAAAAGTCTAGCAAACTCTCCAGGCACTTCACAGTCTTCATCACCTTCGTATTCGGCATGATTGACCAGATCTTCAGAGTCACTAAAGGCCATAGCAGAATTGTTACCAACGGAATCCGGAGTGGATGGGTACCTGCATTTTGTTAGTGTGGGTGTGTGTTAGGGATAGCCACCTTTAAACAAATAAAAATGTAAAAGGAAATAAAATGAACACAAAAGTTTATATATGAAAACTTCCATGATTCATTAAAAATGGCATATGAAAATGAAGAATCAAAACCCTTACAAATGGACCTATATGCCCCGGGGAAGGCATAAGGCGAAAAGAGTGTACGAATTGCTTAATAATTATTACAGACCAAACAGGAAATGTTCAAAAGATAAATTACTGATTAATGAAAGTAATGGGAACGAAGTCTTTCGCCTCCCAGTTGTTCAGTCCTCCTTCAATGGTCGGGAAAATCCAATCTTCAAAATTGCTCTCATCTTCAACATCTTCCAAAGCATGAACTCCATGATGAGTGATCTTTAATGGTGGTCCTCCAGCCCGGGAGTGACGCATAGCCTTCTGACTAGCAGCAGTGAAACCCAAACCGAACTTATCTGTCTTGAAAGGAAAATCTGGTAGATGACCCCACACTGTACTTCCTCCTCCCTCGATTACAGCCTTCATATCTTTAAGGGATGACATCCGGGACACAGGCTTGGTAATGATGGGCACAACAGCCATTTTCTTGGCTACCGCAACTTCAGGAGAAACCTCTTCAAAGTGTTAGAAAGGTGTTTCTATGAATTCACCATCTAACTCCACGTAGCGGAAAGAGTTAAGGTGGCTTATCATATACTCCTCCTCACCATGAACTGTTATGATTTTACCCTGGACTGGATATTTTAGCATTTGGTGTAGAGAAGAAGTGACTGCCCCAACATTGTGGATCCATGGCCTTCCCAACAAGCATGAATATGAAGGACGGATGTCCATCACATAAAATGTAGAGTTGAAAATTTCTGTTCCCACCTTAATTGGGATGTCCACCTCTCTATGGACCATCCTCTTAGAACCGTCGAAGGCTCTAACAATGATATTACTGGGCTTTAGGGTCAAAGCCTCATAGTCCAACCTGTCCAATGCTTTCTTTGGTAGGACATTTAAAGACGACCCAATATCAACCAGAACGTGAGCAAGTGTAGTTCCTCTGCACTCCACCGAGACATGCAGCGCATCATTATGCTATCTTCCCTTAGATGTTAGATCGACATCAGAGAAGCCAAGACCATTGTCGGCTGTAAGGCTAGCTACACACTCTTGAAACTGATCCGCAGAAGTTTCTTGAGGTACATGCACCGTCTTTAGGAATTTGATCAAGGCTTTGACATGAGCCTCGGAACACAGCAATTGGGCCAGCATGGAGATTTTTGAAGGGGTTTGCCCTAGTTGCTCTATGACATCATAGTCGCTTTTCTTAATTATCTTTAAAATCTCCTCCATTTCCTTTTGGGTGGTCTCGGGGATAACCAAAGTCTGAGCCCTCGTCCTGACGGGCGCTTCTTGGATCCCCTTACCTTTATCAGCAGTAACATCAGAGGGTACAACTTCGGGAGTAACAATTTCTTCAATCACTGGACTTCGCACAGATATCTTGACCGGCACAGGAGAACTTGAGGGTCCGAAGATTGCCCTTGGAGGAGCAATCTACGGAGAGAAGATTCTTCCGCTACGAGTGATCTTACTTGTCCCTGTAATATTTCCTATGTCAGGAGTTTCTTCATCGGAATTCTCTTCCACTGATTCGATCTACTTCACACCGTGATAGAAGATCTCTCCTCCATAATTCCACGGTATTGTCTTATTGGACTTGTATGGGATAGGCCCCGGCATAGTAATCTTCAGCGGTACAAACTTTGGATCGGGTGTAATCTTAACAGGTCTTTTGGAGACCTTGGAAAGATTGTCGGAAATGGTAATTATAACAACATCATTAATTGGAGTAACATGAGTAACAAGAGTTTTCTTGAAGAGGATTTCTTGAGTATCTATCAAGCGTTAGATACCTGACTTCAACAGCGGACAGTCGGATTGCAAGGTTGAACAAAGGTAACAATCTTTTTCATAGCCCGGGAAAATCTCGACTTTCAACAGATTCATCTTGATTATTAGCAATGGAGTCATTAAGTCATCAACAACAGCGACATACAGATCCTCTTCGATAGCATGGGTACTGTGACCATGCTTTGGCATTGGGGCAGAAACCACGTTCGGCTTTTCGGGCGCGTCGAATTCCACCTCCTTGGCATCTATTAAATCTTGGATCTTGTTTTTGAGGGCCCAACAGTTATTGGTGTCATGCCCTATGCCGTCGGAATGGTAAGCACATTTAGCATTGGCATGGTAAAAAGGAGAAGTTGTATTCGGATTTTGTGGCGGATCTCTCAAGGTTGTAAGGTTCAACTTCAAGAGATGGGGGAGAACCTGGGCAGGCATCATGTTTATTTTGGTGAAATGCCTAGAAGGCCTTCCCCCTCTTTGTTGGTTGGTTCTTGGTTGATCATTCCTAGGTTGATCAGCTGCTGTCTTTTGGATCATTACAGCCCCCACCATTGACCGGCGCTCTACTCTTCCTCGACCTTTTTAAGAATAAACAGCTGACACCTCCTTCTTAGCTGGAAAAGGTTTTTTGACAGCGGTAGAAGCAGATGTATCTTTTTGAATCTTACCACTCTTGATGCCAGCTTTAACTTGTTCACCAGTCAGAATTAATTCAGTGAACCCTGCCGATGAACTCCCTATCTGGTGATTAAAGAATGGACCAGACAGCATCCCCAAAAACATGTCAACCAGCTCTCTTTCAGACAATGGTGGCTGCACCCTTCCAGCCAAGTCCCGCCACTTCTGGGCATACTCCTTAAAGCCTTCATTAGAGACCATACCCATACTATGCAGTTGAGTACGAGTAGGTGCTAAATCTGCATTATAATGATATTGTCGGTAGAAGGCAGCAGCCAGATCCTCCCAATTATGTACGTCATCCCTCTCAAGCTGATAGAACCAGTCCAATTGTGTACCCGACAAACTATCTTGAAAAAAGTGGACCCACAGATCCTTATCAAAAGAGTGAGGTTAGATCTTTCTAACGTAAGACCGCATATGCATCTTCGGACAAGACAAACCATCGTATTTAGCAAATGTAGGCACTTTGAATTTAGGGGGAATGACGATCCCAGCAACCAACCCTAGTTCTTCGAAATCTAACTCAGGTACTCTTTGTACCTCCATGGCCGTCAGCCGATCTTCCAGATTCTTATACTTATCATCCGCAGGAGGGTACTGCTGCTCAGAGTAATCTTCATCCTCTTCTTCTTCTTCCTCTTCAGCCTCAGATTCGGAAGGTACTGCAGCTCCTTTTCCTTTGCCAGCCCCTTCATCAGACGTCGAGGGGAAATCCAGGACTCTCCTAGCTTGGTTCTCAAATCTTCTTCCCATAGTGGCCACACCAACTATTTTATTTTTCTTCTTTTATTTTTCCTTTTCCTTCTCTAACAGTGCTTTAAGGTTCTCTTGACCCTTTGCCAAGGTCATGAGGAGATGTTGGAACTGCGAATTCTGTGCTTGCAGATCTTTGACCGTATGCTCTATATCCATCTTGCTGAAATAAACAGCAGAAAGATAAGGAAACCTGGTGTGAAGACCTGTTTATGCATATGATGAATGATATGTATTCATGTAATGCATTCAAGGATTCAGAAATTCAAAGTTGTTGTAAACAAAAAGAACACACGTCATATTAATAAGAAGAAATTTGTTAGTACATAAATGCCCCATGGGCAAAATATTACAAAATTCTTAATGTAAAAAGATGTTGCGCATCCTCTTTGGTGCGGTGTAGGTGTTGAGAGTCTTCTCTTCATGGAGTCGACGAGTAAGTTCCAAAACCTTCTTCTCACTGGCATAGAAGCTGGCTTCAAAAGTATTATGTTCTTCCTTGAGCTGTATCCAACTCTTTTGCAAATCCTCCAATGATGTTGGCATGCCAGGATGTAGGAGGGTGTATGGAACCTTTCCTTCCATAACAGGCTCTTTGATTATAGGCAGAATGTAGGGGTAAGGCATCATAAGACTCTGGGCGTGGGTTCGTACCCACTTGAGGTAAGGCTCAAGGGGGATGAAATTCTTGTGTGCCAGTGTCTTACTTTCCACCTTGTTGGGCATCCTTGAGCATCGTTGTCGAAGTCAAAAATCAAGTCTGGAATCAGCATGTCATGAGGGCCATCCCTTTGGGCATACCCAAATTGTCTCAGAGCTAAACAGGGATTGTAGGTAATGCCTCCCCTAATGCCAAGTAGTGGGACATTAGGGAATTCTCCGCAACAAACAATGATGATGACATTTTCTCTAGACCGAGAACACCAATGAACATCAGAATGTGTAAGAGTCATCAATCGTTGTGACCACTTCAAGCCTTACTCATTCTTCAAGACTGACTAGGGAAGGTGATAAATAAACCACCTTGCTAGAAGATGAGTACATCACATGAGAACACCTCTTTTCCTCATTGTTCGTGTGTGAAATGAGTGTAGGATGTCCCCAAGCAATGTAGGCATAGGATTCCGAGATATAAAAATCTTGACATCATTCACATCTATAAGCTGATCAGGGTTTGGGAACAAGACCAACCCATAGATGAGGAGTGCTATAATCTCCTCAAAAGCTTGCAGATATAGAGAATCCCAGCATTCTTGTGCCTTCTCAAACAAAAACTTTGCCAAGAAACCCTTGACACCACTTCTGGTTTCCCAATGACCTTTGACATCCGATGGTTGCAAGTGTAAGGCTTGAGCAACATCTTCAGGCTTTGGTTCTCTTTCTGTACCATTGTAGGGTAGTTGATGAAGAATAGGAATCCTTAAGAGTTGAGAAAAATCCTCCAAAGTAGGCACTAGTTGGTAATCCGGAAATGTGAAGCAATGGTGTAGGGGGTCAAAGAACTGGAAGAGAACTTTCACCATGTCTTATTCAATGTTGGAGTTGACCAAACACCCAATTTACTTTGATAGATTTTGTAAGTGTTGGAAATTCAACTAACTCCCATGTGTTATTTCTTTAGATTGCCTGTAAACCTTCCACAATAGTAGACTTCCGCTATTTAATCTTCAAAGCCTCACTATAGTTGATTGGTTCAGCACTTGCAAGTAAAGCAAAATGAAATAATTCTCCATCTGGTGTGACTTCATCATCACCAACCACTTCATAATCATGAAGTATTGCTGGAAGAACTCTAGTTCTTTGAGGTTTTTGGCTTGTGCTAGCCACACCCTCTTCAACTTCGACATTGTTGGGACTGTCAACAACTGTTTCGGGTTCGACTGAAATATTTTAAATTTCTTCGACTTCAACTTGATCAACTTCTTTATTGAAATGATAGCTCATCAATGGATTTTTAGTTGCATCATTATAATTCCAATCCCAACAGAATTTTCATCAATCTCAATGTCTCAACTTGTCACGATCGTCTCATTGATTGGATTGAATAGCCTGTATGAACCAGTTTTATGATATCATACCCAAATCATAGGTTCACTCTTGTCATTAAGCTTCCTTCTTATTGCATCAGGAACATGCTTGTAACACATAGAGCCAAACACCTTCAGATGAGTCACTGATGGTCGTTTTCCACTCCACACTTCTTTAGGAACCTTATTCTTTAATTTCTTGGTAAGGCACATGTTCAGAATATAGACTACAGTCGAAACCCATTCACCCCATAAATATTTGGGCAAATTCTTCTATTTTAGCATGCATCTCTCCATATCCAACATGGTTTTGCTTCTTCTTTATGAAATTCCATTATGATGAGACGTATAAGGAGCATTTACCTCATGAACGACACCATGTTCTGCACAAAAATATTCAAACATCTTGGATGTTTACTCACCACCTCCATTTATTCGCAAAACTTTGATCTTCTTCTCACTCTGATTTTCAAAAAGTATCTTGAATCTCTTAAAGATTTCAAATATTTCGTCCTTTCGTTTGATCACATAGATCCATAGCTTTCGACTAAACTCATCAACAAACAAAATATCAGTTTCCACCAATTATATGCTCTTCAAATATGCCATATACATCTGAATATACAACTTTGAGAATGAAGGATGATCTCATTGGCATAGTCGAGACAAAAGAATTTTACCTTGCTCTTCTTTGAATGGTTGAAATCTGTCAGTACATCTTTTGACTAGTCACGTGATTCGAGCATCCTGAGTCGAGAAACTAGATCTTGGATTCAACATGGTTATCTGCAACTGCAGCCATAACCACCATACCTTCAGAATTATCTGAATCTTGGCGTGCAAGGTTCGCTCCTTCTTCCTTGTCTTTCGATCGCTTGTCTTTCCTGTACCAACTGTAACACCCCAAAAATCTAGATTTAATTATTTAATTAATTTAGTATAAATATCAGTGATTATTGGTGAATATATGAATTATGACGAATTAATCGATGTGGTGTATTTGTATGAGTTAATAGATTTTGTGATGTGATACGTTTGTTGATGATGAGATGTCTTAGAAATTATAAAAGCTAAGGTGTTAAGGGTGTATGACCGAAACCATAGAACTATAAGGGTGTGGTGAGAAGACTAGTAATAATTTTATTATTATTATTATTATTATTATTATAGATACAATTTATTTATAATATTATTAATTAAATAATTAATTAAAAATAAGGAAGGGCAATATGGGGTTATTGATATTAGGGGTCTAAAGATATAAAGAGAATCATTATTCTCAATCGATCGTAGAAACCAGAGAAGAGGGAAAAAGAGCACTTTTGGGAGAAAAGTAAGAACCTAGGGCTAAAGGGAAGACTCCATTAGAGAAGGGAAGAGAACTCAAACCCTAAGGTAAGGGTGGGGTTCTAACTCTAAAAGTATTTATATGATGGTGGGTATTGGTAGAGTTAGGTATTGTAATTATATTTTCATCTTTATATGGATTGTGTATTTGGTGTGAATTGTATTTGTGATGATTGATAATGATGATTTGGTGTGAAAACTTTGATTTTGATGATGTAAATTGATCCTAAATGATGAAGATGAATTGTGCATGTTTGGTAGAATAATTTCCTCTAATTAGTGTTGGAAATTGGTGATTTTGGGTGTTTTGAGAAGAGGAATCACAACCTGTTACACTGCAGAAATTTTGAAAAATAGCGCAGGGTAACGGGTTACCACCAGGAGGGCAACCGGTTACTGCGTGGAAAAATTGATTATGGGAAGAAAATTTGTAAAGGGTAACCGATTACCATAAGTGGGTAACCGGGTACCCAAAGCTTTGGCAGAATGGGTGTTTTGTGAAAATAGCAGTAACCAGTTACGATTAGTGGGAAATCGGTTACCGCGAGAAGTTTTAAAAATCCAAAAGTTACGGTTTTGCAGTAACCGGTTACCACTAGAGGGTAACCAGTTGCCACTGAGTTAGAATGATACATTTTCTGAAAACTTTGAAAACTCATAACTTTTTTACTCGGGTGTTCGTTTGACGCGTCGTTCGAACCTATGAAAAGTTAAAAATATTTTCTACAATGTGATAATAATTGTGATAACAGTAGGTGAATTATTTTTGGGTTGGAGGCTTATGCCTTGGGTGTCAGTGTCAGTTGATGTAGGTTGTTATTGTTGGTAAATTTTGTAAAACTTCAAAAATGCACAACTCGAGTGTCGAGTATCCATTTGACGTGTAGTTCGAACCATTGGAATACTTAGTTAATGTAATTTCTCTAAAAATTGTTTTCAGTACCATAATTCCAACTATTTGAGGCACGGCCGGGTGTTTCGTACTGTCAAGTTATGTCGTTTTGGTGAAATGTAGGCAAATGCTTTGTATAGTAGATCAATTGGAATTGTCTTATTTTAATGATGATTTATTGTCGTTGTGTAATTAATCATGAGGATTATGGTGTTGATGTGATGTGATATTTTCTACCTTATGATGATTATTTTGGCGAAGGTTTATGCCTTATGTGTTAATGTTGTATGAAGTGTGATGCATATTGTTGTGATTGAAAATGATGATGTTGTTGTTAGCCTGAAATGGCGTAATGTGAACGCTGATGCTCTATTATTCATAATACATTGCAGTATGATGATGTTGTTGTTGGCCTGGATTAACAAATTATTGAAGGCTTATGCCTTATTGTGGCATGTGTTGTGTTGTAGCATGTTGCATTTCATGCATCGTTGAGGGCTTATGCCTTGGCCTATATTGGAAAAATGTTGAGGGCTTATGCCCTGGCCTATATTGGCAAAATGTTGAGGGCTTATGCCCTGGCCTATATTGGCAAAATGTTGAGGGCTTATGCCCTGGCCTTATATAGAAATCTTGGAGAGAGCTTATGCCCTGATGGTATCACATGCATCTGCATTAGAGTCAGTTGCATCACATTTGTGGAATTGTTAAAATTGTGACATGTATTGGTGTTAGTGCGTGAAGTATGATTAATATGACATCGTTGACGAATAAGATGTTATTTGTTGATTGTTGGGGATGATCGTTAAAAATGTGTCGTGTATTGGTGTTGATGTATGAAGTATGATATTATGATTATGTATTCCATACTTTACCTATTCATTATCATATATTCATTTATATTGTTATGATATCTCACCCCTTACTCTTTGAATGTTGCCTCCACGTGGATAATGCGCAAGTGAAGAAAATTAGATTTGCTTGAGGTGGAGATGTGCCTCGTATTATGTAGATTGAGTCGAGTCTTGCTCTGATACGTAATGAAGAAGTGAAAAACACAAGAAGGGGGGTTGAATTGTAAAACTTGAAATCAATTGCAGACAACACGTTATTTTTATCCTGGTTCGTTTGATCTCAAACTACTCCAGTCCACCCGTCAAGGTGATTTCGCCTCTCTCCAACGAGGTCTTAATCCACTATATTCAACTGAATATTACAACTGCTTTAACAACTGCTAAAGCCTTCTTGAGTCAAAACCACAAACCGGTTTCTCAAGGTAATACTTTCTTTACAAATAAATGAAATCTAAGTGTGTTGAATGTTTTCTACAAAACTGTTTATCACTACTGTGATACTACACAATTTAAGCTTATGAGAACTGGAATGCTAAAACAATAGAATAAGTGATTTGAGAGCTTTAGCAAACTAGGAATGAGGATGAAAATGAATCGCTTTAGGCGTGTAGAGAGTTGTAGAGCATTAGCCAATTCATTCTTCACTGACTTGGTTATATAGCATATGGAAGAGGTATGTTGTAGCCAATTATGCCATTTCAATGCCAATTACATTCTTTCCATATTGAGCAGATCTTGTCTGGAATGATGTCGTTGATAATAAAGTATCTTGAATGCACAGTATCGTTGCCACTTGAGCGTGTTCTGGCTTTGGCTTATTCTGACGCTGCTAGGTGCTGATGAATTGTTGTTGTCTTGATCAGAGTTTGGATTGTTACGCGCAGATCTGTTCATCAAGCTTCAGCGTAAGCACATGCTTTGATCTTCTGATTCTGGCATCTGATATAACATCCTCTGATGCTGATGTTGATAATTCATCTTCTGATGCTGATGATGATATTCTTATGCTGATACTCGTCAGAGTTTCTGTAAAACAAAACATAATTTTTAGGTAGCGTATATGTCTTACATGAATCATACAATTTATATAATCTCGCATTTTGTTATCATCAAAACTTCAACTTAGGGTAGTAGATTCAAACTTTGTTCTAACAATCTCCCCCTTTTTGATGATGACAAAAACTAGATTTTTTTTCAATTGAAAATTAACGAGAAAAGTAGCAGAGATAACCAAATAATAAATTGTATCAGAATTAAGTAGTATCAAAGATTAGGAGGAATAAAAGGTATCAGAGCTTAAGGGGATAAGAAAACAACTATCAGAGTTATGATCAGAAAAACTCCCCTTGAGTTTATTACTTCCCTTTTTAATTCCTTGAATCCTTTAGCATCAGATCTTTCTTGAACTTTCTTTGAGCATCAGATCTTTCTTTTACTCGAGCAAAGCTTCAATGTATCAGAGATAATTAACTTCTTGTACCTGTAAGCTTATGCAAAACAAGGAAACATCCACGTATATCAGAGTGGTAGAATGTTTGAGACTTTTGTCTCAGTAAACCCGTTATTGAAAATATATCATTCTTTTTCTCCCCCTTTTTGTCAGCAATCAAAAAGTGTTTGTAATTGAAGTTAAAACGATCAGAGCAGAAAAACCATTGTATAGATGTCAAAGCTTAGAGGATAGTACAGAAAACATGGAAAGAAAACAATGAAAACATCAAGAATTAAAATCTAAGGTTGGGGTGGAAAGCGTGTGAACAGAGCTTCTAGCATGTTCTTAATCTGATCAACAGTTTCCTTCTGCTGATGCACCATGCTGACTACTGTATCAATCTTGCCATCTTGCACATCCATCCTTTCCTTCATTCTTTGATCATTCTCATCCATTCTTTGCTGCAGACGAATATCATTCTGCTTCATCTCTTCAAGCGTCTGCCTGTCCAAAGCAGCTTGAGAGACGTCAGAAACAGGGTGCTTCTGAGAGCTTTCTGCAACATCTTCTGCTTGACTAACATATTCAGCTTGAATAGTCTGATCTTCTGCTGGTTGAACTTTTGAAGCTGGACGCTTTTCAGACCATGGCTCACTATCCAGAAAGAGCACTTCCTCCCTCAGCAGCTGACTCATGACTGGACCTTCAACTTTTTTCAGTAGTTTGCTGAAGTTCTGTTGAGCCTGTTCATAGTTTATGTCTTGCAGCTTGAAGGTTTCAGCGCGTACCCAGCTTCTGAATCGTGTCCAGAGTTGGTCTGAAGCAGCAGGATCAATCATTGCAGGACAAACCTGCTTTAGAGAAGCAATCCAATTCTGCATGCCTGTTTCAAAATTCAAAATACTAGAACCAACATCTGGTTATTTGGGTTTTGGAATGGCGGTTTTGTTGATAATGGCAGCAAAACGGTCAAGGACTGTGAGATCGATGAAGGTTTTGTTGTGGTCTTCTGTATTTTGTTTGGGAGATGGAGTGGGAGAATCAGAAATAATGATTGGACTGTTTGGAGTATTAGGAGGGGTAGTTTCTGGTGAGGATGGCAGTTGGGGTATGTTTACAGTTGTACCACATGGCAGTTGAATTGCCAAGGGTTGTGGTTCAGAGGATTAAGGTGAATGAGGTTTAGGGGTTTGAGCCTCAGAGTGGTGAGACTCAGAGTGTTGAGACTCAGGTTGTGGAGATGATGGTTGAGGTGAAGGTGGATTAAGTTCTGGTTGTGGAGAGGGAGGTGGAGTTTCTGGTATGGGTGAGAGTGTATGTTCTGGTTGAGGTGAGTGGGTTGTTTCTGGTTGAGTGTTTGGATTTTCTGAGAGGGGAGCGGAAGAACGTTGATTAATTTTGGAAAGAACTTTATCAAGTTCTGATTCTGTTGATGTTGTGGGTTTTGGATTTTTGGTGCGGGATCTCCTGAGAGTTAGTGACTCAGAAGGGTCAAACTCTGGTTCGGTATCATCAATAGTTGGTATGGGAATTGGGAGTTCATATGAAGCTGGGGTTGGAATCAATGTTGGAACAGAAGATGAATTTAAAACATTAACAGCAGATAGATTACCTCTATTCTTTGGTGTCTGCTGGGATGGTCCTTCTGAAGCAGCCTTTCTCTTCTTATTCTTCTTCAAAGAAACCTCTGGAGTTTGCTGGTGCATATCTTTGATGTTTAAATCAGGATCTGTGCCATCAGCTTTATACGCATCCAAGTATCTGAGAACGATGACTGGTTTAGAGCCAATCTCAGAGAATATGGGAAAGTCACTCAGAGGGACTCTTCTGCTGGTGATGTCAGCAAGAGGAGTGACGCTGGGCTCCTTTTTGATATTCTCTATGAGTTTCATCTTTTTCAGATTCTTGGCGTTCAGCTGCTTGCCAACAGCTGGTTCCAGAGAACTTATTTCCTGTGCTTCTGTAAGGTGTTCTATCAGCCTATTCTCAGTTAGAATATATGATATTAATCTTCCGAAGGGTATCCAATCCCTTTTAGTCTTCTCTTCTTCTCTCGTCTCCTTGACGCTGCTCTTCAGATGATTGAACAGAAGATGAGCAAGGTTGATCTTGGTCTTCTTAGCAATAAAATAGAGCATAAATTGCTGATCTATGTTGATGTAGTCAGGAGAGCTTGTGGGCTTCCTGTGGTTGAAGCAGCCCAAGATGATCTTTGCCCAGATTCTGTGCTGATCCTTCAAATCTCTTATTTTGCTGCTGGGAACCCCATGAGTGAAAATCTGTCTAGCAACTATGCCAGTGTTTCCAGCTCTTTCTGCCATGTCAATACAACGGATGCCACCACCGTTGTATCCAATCAGTCTAGCAATGTGATCCTCAGTGATCACTATCTTCTTCACCATGATATATGATGTGACCTGATGAGTTGAGGCAGAAGCATGAATCCAGAACTCTTTAACCAGAATGGGGAATGTTGGACCCACCAACCTATCAAAATACTTCTCCCATCCTTGTGCCCTAATTTCTTCAGTCAAATCGAAGCCATTTTCTTTCAGACTGTTGAAATCAACAATCAGTTCAGACAAAACTTCCAAGTTCTTCACCGGAGTAAGTAGAGTTCTGAAGGGAATTTGATATTGCTCAGATGAAGCCTCTTGCTGAGAACCTGCAGAAACGGTGCTAGAGGTTGCCATGTTCACACTTAGGGTTTCTTTGAGAAAAGCTTGAAAAAGGGTTTCTTTGGAAAAAGATGAACACACAAGTAAGAATGCAGAAAATATTTGGATGATTGCAAGAGACGGTAAAAAATTAATGAATGATGTTAAGGCGTTTAAATAGATTTCAAAAGATGTTTTGAAAACGTAAACGGTTTCAAGAGAGAGAATTAACTCATGATTATAGTTTAACTCATGATTACACGCATTTAATGTTTGCTGATTTTGGGGGTTTTGAGAAAGATATTTGGAACGGTTACCAGACATGTGTCTCAATGCATCCAATCAGCATTTTGCCTTCTCAGAAGCGTGCACGCGTGTTCTGCTTCAGAGATTAGCTGATGACTGGATGACACTTGTTTGATTTGGTGAACAACACATCTATCCTTGAAATGAGACGCTCAGATCTTTATGGATAGACTCTGATACAATTTGCATGTCTAACTTTCTGAAAGGAGATTGATCAGAAGTTCACAGTAAAATGAAAACACATTCTGAAGGTCAATATATAAAATTAAAACATTTTCACTCTGGGCAGAGCTTCATGCTGAGATGTTTCAGAATGAAGTTGAACCTATCTTCAGAAAGTGGTTTAGTGAAGATATCAGCCCATTGATGGTCTGTATCAATAAATTTTAAGTTTAAAATTACTTTATGAATGTAGTCCCTAATGAAATGGTGTTTTATTTCTATATGCTTAGCCCTAGAATGTAAAATAGGATTTTTACTTAAGCAAATGGCAGAAGTATTGTCACAGAGTATAGGGATGTTACTCTCAAAAATCCGGAAGTCTTCAAGATGACTTTTCATCCAGAGCATTTGTTTGCTGCATCCAGCTGCTGCTATGTACTCAGCTTCTGCTGTTGATAGCGCAATTGTGGATTGCCTTTTGCTTGACCAAGAGATCAGATTTTCTCCCAGAAACTGGCAGCTTCTAGAAGTACTTTTACACTCTACTCTGTCTCCAGCAAAGTCATCATCGCAGTAACCTACTAAGCTGTAATCACTAGATTTTCTATAAAATAAACCCAGATTAGTAGTACCTTTCAGATACTTGAAAATTTGCTTAACAGCTGTTAAGTGAGATTCTCTAGGATCTGATTGGAATCTTGCACAAATACATACGCTGAATAAAATATCAGGCCTTGAAGCCGTCAGATAAAGAAGAGAACCAATCATACCTCTGTAGACCTTCTGTTCTACCTTTTTGCTTACCTCTTCCCTTTCCAGAATGCACGTGGGATGCATTGGAATCTTTGATGACTTACATTCTGAGAGATCAAATTTCTTCAGAAGTTCTCTGACATATTTGCTCTGATGAATGTAAGTTCCCTCTGGATTTTGATTGATCTGAATTCCCAGAAAGAATTTCAGTTCTCCCATGAGGCTCATCTCAAATTCTGCCTGCATACACTTAGCAAATTTTCTTCCAAGAGAAGGATTAGTAGATCCAAAAATAATATCGTCAACATAAATTTGACAAACTAACATGTCATTCTTAACTGACTTACAGAATAAGGTAGTGTCCACCTTCCCTCTGGTGAATTACTTTTCTAACAGAAAGTTACTTAGTCTTTCATACCAAGCTCTGGGAGCTTGTTTCAGACCATATAGTGACTTCTTTAGTTTGAAAACATATTCTGGATTTTTTGTACTTTCAAAACCAGGGGGTTGGTGCACATAAACCTCTTCTTCTATATATCCATTTAAGAATGCACTCTTAACATCCATCTGATACAGAGTGATGCCTTTATTAACAGCAAACGAAATTAAAAGTCTGATAGATTCTAACCTGGCGACTGGGGCAAAGGTTTCTGTATAGTCTATCCCCTCTTTCTGACTATAACCTTGTGCTACCAGTCGTGCCTTGTTTCTGATAACTTCACCTTGTTCGTTCAGCTTGTTTCTGAACACCCGTTTTATTCCAATGACGTTGAATCCTTTTGGTCTGGGAACAAGATCCCATACGTCATTTCTGGTGAATTGATTCAACTCTTCTTGCATTTCTAGAATCCAATCGTTGTCAAGAAGTGCTTCATCAATAGAAGAAGGTTCAATCAGAGACACAATTCCCATGAGGGATTCTTCAGAGTTTCTGAAGCTGGCTCTTGTTCTGATTGGATCTTCCTTTCTTCCTAAGATAGTTTCTTCTGGGTGATCCATGCTGCTTATGGGTAGTCTTTTCTGAGGTTGATCAGCAGCTGTTGCTGGATTGCTTGCAGTGCTCCTTTCAGATGTTGAAGGAATGTCTTTGTTGAGAGCTTCTGATGACTTGTCTTCAGAACCTGTGAATTCTACTTCCATACCTGCAAATACTTCATTCTGCTTTGACTTTTCAGAGTCAAGCTTATCATCAAAACGAACACTGATTGATTCTTCCACAATCTGTGTTTCTGTATTGTATACTCTGTACCCTCTTGAGCGTTCAGAGTATCCTAACATAATACAATTCTGTGCTTTAGAGTCAAACTTGTTCAAATAATTTTTTGTATTTAACATAAAGCAAGTACATCCAAATGGATGAAAATATGAAATGTTGGGCTTTCTGTTCTTCCATAATTCATATGGAGTCTTTTCCAGAATAGGTCTTATGGAGATTCTATTCTGAATGTAGCACGCTGTGTTTATTGCCTCTGCCCAAAAGATCTTAGCAACGTTTGTCTCATTGATCATGGTTCTGGCCATTTCTTGCAATGTTCTGTTCTTTCGTTCTACAACTCCATTTTGCTGGGGAGTTCTAGGACAAGAGAAATCATGCAGAATGCCTTTGTCATTAAAGAATGACTCAAAATCTTTATTTTCAAACTCTCCACCATGATCACTTCTGACTTTAACGATTCTAAGATCCTTTTCATTCTGAACTTGGTTACAGAAGGTGACAAACACAGAGTGTGACTCGTCCTTGTGTCTTAAGAACTTTACCCATGTCCATCTGCTATAGTCATCTACGATTACTAACCCATACTTCTTGCCACTGACTGAAGCAGTTTTAACTGGTCCAAATAAGTCAATGTGCAGAAGTTCTAATGGCTTAGAGGTAGAAACAACATTGTTAGATTTGAAAGAAGGTTTTGCAAACTTGCCTTTCTGACATGCTTCACACAGAGCATCTGAATTGAACTTCAGATTAGAAAGTCCTCTGACCAGATTGAGTTTGTTAATCTGAGATATTCTTCTCATACTAACATTCCCCAATCTTCTGTGCCAGATCCATTGCTCGTTGTTAACAGACAGAAGACACTTTACATTCTGACTTTTCAGTTCAGAAAGTTTGATTTTATAAATGTTGTTTTTCCTCTTTCCATTAAACAGGATAGTCCCATCTTTCTGACTAACAGCTTTACATGATTTTTGATTAAAGATTATATCATAACCGTTATCACTTAATTGACTTATGGATAACAGATTATGCATTAATCCATCTACTAACAGAACATTGTTTATAGAGGGAAGGTTTCCATTACCTACAGTTCCAGAGCCAATGATCTTTCCCCTCTGATTGCCTCCAAAGCCTACGTGGCCTCCAGGCTTAAATTCCAGGCTTTGGAACATATGCCTTCTTCCTGTCATGTGTCGTGAGCAGCCAGAGTCCAGGTACCATGACTGGTGTTTCTGATTTGCTGCTAAAGATATCTGCAACATGTATTATTTTATCCTTAGGTACCCATATTTTCTTGGGTCCTGATTTGTTAGCTTTACCAAAACTCTGGTTGAATTTTGGTTTCACATAATAAATACTACTAGTATATTTAATGTCATGTGTGTGACCATGCACAAAGTGTGAATTCAGAGGAGTGTGTTTAATAGTTAAATCCATGGCATTCTTTGGTGTAGGAACCTTACCTTGGTATCTGTTGTACCCCAAAATTTGCCCTCCCATATTCTTCAAGAAATTGCCAAGTCATGCTTCAAAATTCCCCAAGGGTTGCACAGTTCAAGGGCCTCCTAAACAGTCAAAATTAGGGTTTTTATTCTGATCAAGAAAATGAAGTTTCCAAGGGTCCAATCAAGTCCCATATGCCTATAAACATGGTCAAGCATCCTCATACAAAGTTTCAAGACTTTCAGCATAAAATTGCACATTCAAAACCCTAATTGCACTACAGTCAACTGTAGGGGCAAAATAGTCATTTGACAGTCAAAAGTTCAAATTTTTGGTCAACATCTCATTTTGAAGCCACAAACATCATTTGATCAATGCTTGATCATGATTCTCAAAGCTTGGCTCAAAAATCATCAAGATGCAAAAGTTTCCTTATTTGGACAGTTGAAAAAGTCAACTGCAAATTGACCAGGGCATAACTTTCACATGGATTATCAGAAAAATTCCATCCAAAGCTCATTTTAAAGAGAAAGACATTTCCTACAACTCCTCTTCACACTTCAAGTCCAAGAAATGCTCTCACAAAAAGTTATCAATTTCAACATTATAGGTCATTTTCAAAAGTCAACAAAAAGGGACTTTAAGTCAAAGGCCATAACTTGAGATTGGTAAATCAAAATGACATGGGACCAAAGACATTGGTTAGAGGACTCAAATACCTTTCCAAAATGTCCAAGAACATGAGCAAAGCTTAAAAATTGAGCAAGTTATGCCTTGTGGAAGTTGGGAAAGTTTTGGATATTTTGAAAAGTCAACATTGCTTCAAATGACCTAAAATTGCTAATGGGCCTCTTTTTCTTCCACAATTCATCATCCAAGGCATGTGCACGACCATTTGGCCCAAAGGGAAGTTTTTCTTCATTTTTATTTATTTATTTGGATTTTTATTATTAATAATTCATTTAAATTAAAATAAATACATGAAAAATACTAAACCTAGGTTTTAAATCTTTTTATGCATAATATATACTCAAGATTTCGTGCCTAACCAAATATAGAAAGAATCAATTGAATTGGTCATGATTTGGTAGAAGTTTGCATAAAAAAAGATTTGAAAATCATGGTTTAAAAATCAAATATCATATTCATCAATTCATGGATTTTGGATCAATTTTCTTTGACCTAATCATTCATACACATATAAGGATGCAAACCCTCATGCCTTTGACCCCTCAGCTGCGCATAAACTCCATGATCAAACTCACACTTTTGGCCTAAAAATTTCAAAACTGAAAACAAGGTTAGAGGACGATTCAAGCAAAGAGACTTGTGCCATCACCTTCCTGAAGCTTCAAGGAAGGATTTCCAATCAAAATCATTCATCCTAACATCAAGAATTGGTAAAACGAACGTGCCCTGTACAAAAGATTTCTTGCATTCGTACATCATGAATCATGCGTTTTAGCACTTTTTAATGTTTGATTCATATTCATTGCTTGATTCTAATGCTAACCATGTGAATTAATTGTGTTTTTGAGCGTTGTACACGATTCCACCATTGTCATCTTTTAGGTTTTTTCAAGCTGTGAATTGGGGTTTTCCATTTAAGGAAAAATCAGCACTCTAGACCTAGACCATCTAACTCAGCGCGCTTGGACGAAGAGAACGAGACCCTCGCGCTCAATTTATGAGCCTTCCTGGGCTATTCGCTATTTTCCAGAAAAGGGCATAAGGGAACGATATGAAAACCGTGGCCTATGTTCTTTATGTTTCAGAAAAAAATGAATGTAGAAGAAGAAGATGAGGTGGCCGTCCAGGGTTGGTTGGTTTAAATTTCGCGCGAAAAAGGAATACTAACTCTTGTTTTGTTTTATTATATTTATTTGTTATATTATGTACAGATGAACAAAGCAGCATAGTTGGTAAAGCGCCTGGTTGGTAATGTTCAGGACCTGGGTTCGAGCCCCAGGTCCCCACCCCCTTTCATATTGTTTTTCATTTAATATTCATATGCAGTTTCAACGTAGTGGACCACCATACGCCTTCAAAATCAAGTTGTTCATTTGGCCAATGAGATCAATCAAAGGGCCAGGATCTGGGGACATGGTGAACCATAGTCAACGCTTGGGTACGTGAGTGGAAAAGTCAGCCAGGCCTAAGGCTTATTGGGCTCAAATTGCTGGACTTCACCCTCCAAATTAGGGGCAGACCCCCTTAGGTTTCCAAACTTTTTTTTTTTACATTCTTTATTTCTTTTTCATTATTTTTACTTTCTTTCAATTATTGTTTTTTAATTAATTTAATATTTTCATAATATATAAAAAAAAACACCAAAAAATCAGAAAAGATAAAAAATTAAATATATTTATTTAATTAGTATTTTTGTAAATAAATTGCATTAATTAACTTTAGTTATTAAATTAGGTTTAATTGTAATATTTTCCTTAATAAAAATCTAAAATTGGTAGAATTAGGGTTTATAATAATTTTTTTTTATCTTTTTTCTTTTCTTTCATGATAATTAAATATTTCCTATTATTATTTTGTAATTAAATGGCATGTAAATAATTAGGTTAAATATTAGGTCAAAATTTAATCTTTTCTTAATAAACTAAAAACAACTAGAAATAGGGTTAGCATTTTATTCTAATTAATTTTTTCATAAAAATCATAAAATACAAAAATACCAAAAAGACAATTTCTTTTCCTTTTAATTTTATTAATTTAATGATCGTTTAATTTAATTTTGCAAAAAGGGTCCAACCCCCTCGTTTTAATTCTTATTCAATTCGCATATTTATTTTTTATTCTTTTTAATATTTATGTATCTCTCCCAAGGCCATGTAATATTTATCTGTCGCACTTTTAATTCTTTATTCTTTCTGTCAAATCGGGTTCTGGAAATTTTGGCGATGTGGACCCGCGCCTTTTGTAATAGCTTAGAACTTTACTTTTCTCGCACTTTCAACTGTTAATCAAAGCATGCAAGAATGAATGGACAAAAATAAAAACAAGCATAGATCACTTTGACATGACAAGACAAAAATAAATGAACATGACACACAAATCACACACCACCCCTAGGGTACGCCTCACTGTTGCCTTGCCTCGAAAGGTGATCGTCGAGTAGAGGATGTCTTAGTAAGTCCTCATGATCCGGGAACCTGGCATGAGGGTAGCTTCTAAGGTGTCTTCCCATTGCTCTGGTGATCACCATGTCCCGAACCTCGAATTGACCCGAACACCTCCAACGGTGGTGCTACCTACCTCTCAATGGTGGGATGGCACTACTTTAAAGGACATTTACACAGACGAATTCCTTAGGGTAGGTAGACGACTCGTGGATACTTGCTCTAATTCAAAACAAAACAAATCAAAAATACTTTTCACACCAACACATTTTCAAAAAGCTTTCGAAAGCATTTTTCAAACACTCTTGAGGACCGATACAAGAGTCGAACTGAAATTTTCAAAGAAACTTTTTAAAACTCACAGTTGAAAAGCAAACAAACCATTTTTGAAAACACAAGTGAGCAAGTATCTAAGAGCCCATGGATAACCATGGATAGAAAGGGTGCTAACACCTTCCCTTTCTATAATCTACCTCCCGAACCGAGAGCAATCTCTATAAGGAATTTTTCTGTGCTTTTGTCCTTTCCATTTGGAGAAAATAAAAGACGGTGGCGACTCTTGCTTCCGCGACATTTCGCGAACCAGCGTTAAACAGTCAGTTCCAGATCCACCGATCACAGAACTGGCGACTCTACTGGGGACTTAAACTTAAAGTGAGGTGTACCTTAGGGTTAGTTCATAACTGTGTTTTCAATTGTATTGACTTGTTTGCTTTAAATTTGTGGATTTCATGGGAGTTACATAGATCCTAACCCAGATCTGGGGATACCCTGTTTAGGTAGCATAAGCTGTGAGGGACCTGTCCGGCGTAGACCGACACGGGTGAAACAGTGGCTACGTTGGTGTGGCACCTTGGTCTGTACCGATATCCCTTGTGTTGCAACGAGGAGAATATGGGTCTTCTGAGGAGTCATTAAGCACCAACAACCTTAGAACCTTAAAAGACACAACTTGGCCAATAGAACAGTAGCAGTATGCTACGCCCATTGAGGCTAAACTCTCGCGATGGTTCTGGCCGCAAGAAAAGATTGCGATGCTGGAGTTATGACCGATTGAGGGTAGTCAATGATATTGGGATCCTCTAAGAACCCGGTTACTTTTGATAGGACAGGTATGAACCAACAAACTGAAAGAGGGTAGTACCTAGACCGCATGCTGGCCTAAACTCTAAGGGTTTCTCTTGTGTGACTTGTGTGCCTTTGTATTTGCCTACTTGCATGCTTGTTAACTGACACATGAACTACTTGCAGGTTTTGTTTTAGTCCTTAATTGGGACCCATGACAGGTCTTACTAAGTTTCTTGCAGGTTTTGTTTATAGTCCTTAATTGGGACTCATAATAGGGTGTACTAAATTTCTTGCAGGTTTTGTTTATAGTCCTTAATTGGGACTCATAATAGGGTATCCTAAGTTTCTTGCAGGTTTTGGTTTGCAGTCCTTAGTTGGGACTCATAACAGGGTTACCTACATTACCCCATGCATAACATAACATCATACCATTGCATACATCCTAACCCATTTCAAGGATCTCAAGGGCTTGTGATGCAGGTCATGATGAATCAAACATCTAGCAAGGGGCAAAGAGGATTTATTTTCCTCTAGCCAAAGTTGTCAGAGGCTATGACCCACTGGATATGGTGAGCTTTGACACTTGAAGAAGGTTCCCCGAGCCAAGGTTGTCAGGGGCTATGACCCACTGGATATGGTGAGCCTTTGACCCTTTGAAGAAGGACTCTCAACAACATGCAGTTCCTTCAATCAAGCTACCGGACCCAAGTTCTAACAAAATCTCTTGTTTATCCCGCGAGGTCCTTGAAAACATTACATGCATGTCATACACATCATTACATGACAGGTACCCTTGTTGCAGGTCACTTACCTTTCCCGCTGTTTATTTCAGCAATGGCTTCCCAACAAGACAACCAGGACTTTCTTGCTCAAGAGACCCGGTTCGGGGAAATCCTCCTGAATCTATCCAAGGGGCAGGAGGAGTTAAAGACACTTCTCATGGAAACTTTTGTCAGGAACAGTGCTGAGGATGAAAGGCAGAAACACCTGCAAGCTGAGATGGATGCATTGAAAGTCCAGATGCTGGGGCAGGTGACTGCCATTCAAGGGTTAGCTCAAAGACAAGATGAGCTCGGGATTCTCGTCAACCAACTGCTTTAGGGTAACCAACTGGGGCAAACGTCTAAGGGTAAAAAGCCATTCATCATTCAATCATCCTTGAGACAAGGAGATAAGGGGAGAGCTCCTCAAATGGCTTCAGCGCCGCAAATTCAGCATCAACCTCACCAGCTTCAGCCAGACAAGCCTAGGAGGCAATTCACCCAGCTCAACATGTCGTTGTTCCAAGCTTTACAACGCCTGTTAAGATTGAACCTGATCACATTAAAGGCTCATCCCCGGAACCAGAATACAGCATCTCCTGTCTATGATCCCAATAAAAGGTGTGCCTACCACTCTGCCTGTCCAGGACATGATACAAACGAGTGTTGGGCTTTGAAAAACAAGATCCAGGACCTGATTGATGAAGGAGCACTGGAATTCACACAAGATGGTCAGGCTGAATTTTTCTACCATCCCTCCAAGGCTCACCATTTGAAGTGACAAGCCCTGAGATGAAAAGACTTTTGTTCATTCGAATGTTCAAGTTGTGTTGTTCTTTGATTGTTCAAACATTTGTTCATTGTTAAACATTGTTATTTCATTAATGCATCGCATATGTCTGTTCTGAAACAATATATTCCTATTCACTAAATGCAAATTATTTTCATATTTTTTCTGATGTCAACTCCCAGTTAATAATTCTAAGCCTCTTGAGGGAGGATGACGAAAACGATACCATAATCTACAGTATGCTTTTGAACAGACCCCGCTGATGAGGTACAGGCATTGTTTCAATCCCTAAACACTGGAGTTATAAGGAAGATAATCCCTCGTCAACCCCCTCGAGCCAAAGAAGTAGGAGTTTTTCTTTTCGAAAATTAAAACCCTTATCATAGCCTGGGGCAGGGTAGTTCTCTCAGTTGATCCAAGTGCATAACGAATGGCACCAAAGAGGTCCTTACAAAACAAAAGACAATGATGGTTCCAAATAACCATAAAAAACAGGCAGTCATTACCAAAATCAAAAAGCCCATTAAGTCAAAACCCAAGAAGGAGACTTACAAAACTGGGGCATCCCGCTGACTGTAATTCCAAAAAAGGAAACAGTTCAGGCAAAAAAGAAAGGGATAACAAAAATCAAAAAAGAAAGAGGTCATACAAACCCTCAACAAAAACAAAGAATGACTGCCTATTCCAAATAAACTATCAACATCCGAATCATCATTGGAAAATCAGAGCAAAGACTCAAACAAGGTCTAACGTATGATCAACTGAGTTTAGGTTTGGAGGACATCACGAAGAGCGGGTGGGTACAAATAAAATTTGAGCCTTTATCCTTTGTTTCTTAAACCGTGAACCAGGCCACGTTATAACCCTTAAAAGTCCTAGCTGAAGCAAGGGTTAGTTCGAAAGCATACTGTACGAAAGGTATCCTGACTCCTTAAGGCTTACGGTAAAATACGGAGTTGACATCACGTTTTGCAAACAATCACTTGTTTTATGAAAAAGAATGCATTTTCAAAATCTTCAAGACAGACATAAGCTTTGCATTTTTAACATAACCTTGTTTGCATATGACTTTTTGTTTGAACAGCAGGGAAATTCGCACGATGAATACCTAATGAACAGAAGTACTCCCAATCAAGGGGCATGACATGATCATGGTCTATCATCTGGGGCAATTAAGTCAAGATTCGGAGAATCTCTCAAAAGGGCCAACTAGCCTGGGGCAAATCTCCGCTTGAATCACTTGGGGCACTCCAGCAACGAATCTTGCCTGATCAAACATCTTCTGATGGCATGGCAAAACACTTCTAACAGGGGCAACTCCCTACATTCTGAGAATGTGAACATAGTCGAAAAAATACTACGCAAAATCAAAAGACCCGCTAGGTTGACACACCTAGGCAAAAATAAGGGCTTCCCGGCGAACCAAAAGGGTTCGGGAAAAAATAAGGGATGAAATGAAAAATCTGTACACCCGGCAAGTCGAAAACCTGAAAAGGCGGCTGGGGCAAAAATGGGTATCCCGGTGGATTGAAAACCCGAAAGGGCGGTCCAGGCAAAAGTTAGGGATCAAAGCATACGACTATGTCCTGTCATCTTGTCACCTGCCTACCTGAAGAAGGTTTGACCCTCAACAACTATCAGCACCTCATAGGTCTTCCTCTCCCACTGAAACAGGGGCAATAAAGAGTTGTCTAAACAATCTAATTGTTCTGTCCTCCAAAGTACCAAGGTAGGTTCAGCTGAAGAACATAACCAGTATATCTTAATTCCCCAGAGAGTGAGCCAGCAAGTCAGTACACTCTCCTCAAGCGAAGCTTTTATCAAGCCTTAAGGAAATTGGGTATCCTCCCGCAGATCTCAGCATTCCCCAGTAGTATACATACATTCCTAACAAGCATCCCCAGCAGTCTTGGTCTAAAGATTGTTCCCCGGCGGTATACCAGCATTCAGTGGAGTCATCTTCCCGATACAATGCAAAACTTCCCCAAGAGAGTCTAATCTAGTTTCCCCAGGGAAGTTGGAATTCATCTCCCCAAGCAGCAAGCTCATCCCCAGTAGATTCTGGAAGCTTATCCTCGCAGAGCACGAACGCGTCGCCTGGCTTTATTCAAAGAGTTATTTCCTTACTAGGATATAACTGGGTTATCCTCAGCCAAGAGCCACGGAAAGATCGTCGTCGACACAGTCTTCTTATCCCCAGCGAAGTCTGTCAGCACTTCCGGCACAGCAAAGATATCCCCGGCAAGTTATTATCAACATTCCAGCAAAGTACCTCTCTCCCCACAGAGTATTGCTCCCCAACAAGATCGCTAGAGTATCTTTTCTCCCCGCAGAATTATCCATTCGCCAAGTTTATTCTCCAACGGAGTTATCTTCTCCCAACCGGTATCCTTGCAATTATCGTCCCCAGTGGAAGCAGAATCCATTCTTCAAACATCAGCCCAGGAGTGACTTCCCGGCACCCGTCAAGGATTTACTTTCCTAGACGAAAAATACATTCATAAACATCTTCATACAACATGCATATACGCATCATGAACATACAATCTCACGTAGTCAGAGAACATCCCGCAGTTCATACAACATGACATCGCATACAACTAACGCTTGTCTTTTCAGGACAAAAGTAAGTACAAAAATGATTACTATCAATGGTCGCAACCAAAGATCCGATTCCTGAATCTTGCCAGGGTGTATCTGTTGATGACCAATTACCAGATCCGATTCCTGTATCTTGCCAGGGTGTGTCTGAAGAATTCGAGGATCCGATACCTGAATCTTGCCAGGGTGTATCCGTTGAAGACTAACATTACCAGATCTGATTCCTGTATCTGGCCAGGGTGTGTCTGAAGAGTTCGAGGATCCGATACCTGAATCTTGCCAGGGTGTATCCGTTGAAGACTAACATTACCAGGTCCGATTCCTGTATCTTGCCAGGGTGTGTCTGAAGAGTTCGAGGATCCGATACCTGAATCTTGCCAGGGTGTATCCGTTGAATACTAACATTACCAGATCCGATTCCTGTATCTTGCCAGGGTGTGTCTGAAGAGTTCGAGGATCCGATACCTGAATCTTGCCAGGGTGTATCCGTTGAAGACTAACATTACCAGATCCGATTCCTGTATCTTGCCAGGGTGTGTCTGAAGAGTTCGAGGATCCGATACCTGAATCTTGCCAGGGTGTATCCGTTGAAGACTAACATTACCAGATCCGATTCCTGTATCTTGCCAGGGTGTGTCTGAAGAGTTCGAGGATCCGATACCTGAATCTTGCCAGGGTGTATCCATTGAAGACTAACATTACCAGATCCGATTCCTGTATCTTGCCAGGGTGTGTCTGAAGAGTTCGAGGATCCGATACCTGAATCTTGCCAGGGTGTATCCGTTGAAGACTAACATTACCAGATCCGATTCCTGTATCTTGCCAGGGTGTGTCTGAAGAGTTCGAGGATCCGATACCTGAATCTTGCCAGGGTGTATCCGTTGAAGACTAACATTACCAGATCCGATTCCTGTATCTTGCCAGGGTGTGTCTGAAGAGTTCGAGGATCCGATACCTGAATCTTGCCAGAGTGTATCCGTTGAAGACTAACATTACCAGATCCGATTCCTGTATCTTGCCAGGGTGTGTCTGAAGAGTTCGAGGATCTGATACCTGAATCTTGCCAGGGTGTATCCGTTGAAGACTAACAGTACTAGATCCGATTCCTGTATCTTGCCAGGGTGTGTCTGAAGAGTTCGAGGATCCGATACCTGAATCTTGCCAGGGTGTATCTGTTGAAGACTAACAGTACCAGATCCGATTCCTGAATCTTGCCAGGGTGTGTCTGAAGAGTTCGAGGATCCGATACCTGAATCTTGCCAGGGTGTATCCTTTGAAGACTAACAGTACCAGATCTGATTCCTGTACCTTGCCAGGGTGTGTATGAAGAGTTCGAGGATCCGATACCTGAATCTTGCCAGGGGGTATCCGTTGAAGACTAACATTACCAGATCCGATTCCTGTATCTTGCCAGGGTGTGTCTGAAGAGTTCGAGGATCCGATACCTGAATCTTGCCAGGGTGTGTCCGTTGAAGACTAGCATTACCAGATCCGATTCCTGTATCTTGCCAGGGTGTGTCTGAAGAGTTTGAGGATCCGATACCTGAATCTTGCCAGGGTGTATCCGTTGAAGACTAACATTACCAGATCTGATTCCTGTATCTTGCCAGGGTGTGTCTGAAGAGTTCGAGGGTCCGATGCCTGAATCTTGCCAGGGTGTATCCATTGAAGACTAACATTATCAGACTCGATTCCTGTATCTCGCCAGGGCACGTCTGAAGAATTCAAAGATTCAGCTCCTGTAACCAGTCAGGACATATCTACACAAAGCATCTGAAAACCAGATCCTGCAACATGTCAGGTACTCATTTTTCTTTTGCAGGTACGCAAGTTATCGCTAAGGAATCTCTTACGCGATCAACATCCAGATGGCATCTATAAGCCCATCATCCTATTCATCAATCTCTAAATGGCATCTATAAGCCCATTTCCACCATCACTGCTACTATGTGAGCGCAAATTTCTGGGCACTCTAGTGTTCAATCATCTTCCACCCTCGGATTACGAAAGGCACGTCAGCCAATCTGCATCCTCAGGTCTAAGAAGATTGAACAGGGGCAACTGTTGTACCCCAAAATTTGCCCTCCCATATTCTTCAAGAAATTGCCAAGTCATGCTTCAAAATTCCCCAAGGGTTGCACAGTTCAAGGGCCTCCTAAACAGTCAAAATTAGGGTTTTTATTCTGATCAAGAAAATGAAGTTTCCAAGGGTCCAATCAAGTCCCATATGCCTATAAACATGGTCAAGCATCCTCGTACAAAGTTTCAAGACTTTCAGCACAAAATTGCACATTCAAAACCCTAATTGCACTACAGTCAACTGTAGGGGCAAAATAGTCATTTGACAGTCAAAAGTTCAAATTTGTGGTCAACATCTCATTTTGAAGCCACAAACATCATTTGATCAATGCTTGATCATGATTCTCAAAGCTTGGCTCAAAAATCATCAAGATGCAAAAGTTTCCTTATTTGGACAGTTGAAAAAGTCAACTGCAAATTGACCAGGGCATAACTTTCACATGGATTATCAGAAAAATTCCATCCAAAGCTCATTTTAAAGAGAAAGACATTTCCTACAACTCCTCTTCACACTTAAAGTCCAATAAATGCTCTCACAAAAAGTTATCAATTTCAACATTATAGGTCATTTTCAAAAGTCAACAAAAAGGGACTTTAAGTCAAAGGCCATAACTTGAGATTGGTAAATCAAAATGACATGGGACCAAAGACATTGGTTAGAGGACTCAAATAACTTTCCAAAATGTCCAAGAACATGAGCAAAGCTTAAAAATTGAGCAAGTTATGCCTTGTGGAAGTTGGGAAATTTTTGGATATTTTGAAAAGTCAACATTGCTTCAAATGACCTAAAATTGCTAATGGGCCTCTTTTTCTTCCACAATTCATCATCCAAGGCATGTGCACGACCATTTGGCCCAAAGGGAAGTTTTTCTTCATTTTTATTTATTTATTTGGATTTTTATTATTAATAATTCATTTAAATTAAAATAAATACATGAAAAATACTAAACCTAGGTTTTAAATCTTTTTATGCATAATATATACTCAAGATTTCGTGCCTAACCAAATATAGAAAGAATCAATTGAATTGGTCATGATTTGGTAGAAGTTTGCATAAAAAAAGATTTGAAAATCATGGTTTAAAAATCAAATATCATATTCATCAATTCATGGATTTTGGATCAATTTTCTTTGACCTAATCATTCATACACATATAAGGATGCAAACCCTCATGCCTTTGACCCCTCAGCTGCGCATAAACTCCATGATCAAACTCACACTTTTGGCCTAAAAATTTCAAAACTGAAAACAAGGTTAGAGGACGATTCAAGCAAAGAGACTTGTGCCATCACCTTCCTGAAGCTTCAGGGAAGGATTTCCAATCAAAATCATTCATCCTAACATCAAGAATTGGTAAAACGAACGTGCCCTGTACAAAAGATTTCTTGCATTCGTACATCATGAATCATGCGTTTTAGCACTTTTTAATGTTTGATTCATATTCATTGCTTGATTCTAATGCTAACCATGTGAATTAATTGTGTTTTTGAGCGTTGTACACGATTCCACCATTGTCATCTTTTAGGTTTTTTCAAGCTGTGAATTGGGGTTTTCCATTTAAGGAAAAATCAGCACTCTAGACCTAGACCATCTAACTCAGCGCGCTTGGACGAAGAGAACGAGACCCTCGCGCTCAATTTATGAGCCTTCCTGGGCTATTCGCTATTTTCCAGAAAAGGGCATAAGGGAACGATATGAAAACCGTGGCCTATGTTCTTTATGTTTCAGAAAAAAATGAATGTAGAAGAAGAAGATGAGGTGGCCGTCCAGGGTTGGTTGGTTTAAATTTCGCGCGAAAAAGGAATACTAACTCTTGTTTTGTTTTATTATATTTATTTGTTATATTATGTACAGATGAACAAAGCAGCATAGTTGGTAAAGCGCCTGGTTGGTAATGTTCAGGACCTGGGTTCGAGCCCCAGGTCCCCACCCCCTTTCATATTGTTTTTCATTTAATATTCATATGCAGTTTCAACGTAGTGGACCACCATACGCCTTCAAAATCAAGCTGTTCATTTGGCCAATGAGATCAATCAAAGGGCCAGGATCTGGGGACATGGTGAACCATAGTCAACGCTTGGGTACGTGAGTGGAAAAGTCAGCCAGACCTAAGGCTTATTGGGCTCAAATTGCTGGACTTCACCCTCCAAATTAGGGGCAGACCCCCTTAGGTTTGCAAACTTTTTTTTTTTACATTCTTTATTTCTTTTTCATTATTTTTACTTTCTTTCAATTATTGTTTTTTAATTAATTTAATATTTTCATAATATATAAAAAAAAACACCAAAAAATCAGAAAAGATAAAAAATTAAATATATTTATTTAATTAGTATTTTTGTAAATAAATTGCATTAATTAACTTTAGTTATTAAATTAGGTTTAATTGTAATATTTTCCTTAATAAAAATCTAAAATTGGTAGAATTAGGGTTTATAATAATTTTTTTTTATCTTTTTTCTTTTCTTTCATGATAATTAAATATTTCCTATTATTATTTTGTAATTAAATGGCATGTAAATAATTAGGTTAAATATTAGGTCAAAATTTAATCTTTTCTTAATAAACTAAAAACAACTAGAAATAGGGTTAGCATTTTATTCTAATTAATTTTTTCATAAAAATCATAAAATACAAAAATACCAAAAAGACAATTTCTTTTCCTTTTAATTTTATTAATTTAATGATCGTTTAATTTAATTTTGCAAAAAGGGTCCAACCCCCTCGTTTTAATTCTTATTCAATTCGCATATTTATTTTTTATTCTTTTTAATATTTATGTATTTCTCCCAAGGCCATGTAATATTTATCTGTCGCACTTTTAATTCTTTATTCTTTCTGTCAAATCGGGTTCTGGAAATTTTGGCGATGTGGACCCGCGCCTTTTGTAATAGCTTAGAACTTTACTTTTCTCGCACTTTCAACTGTTAATCAAAGCATGCAAGAATGAATGGACAAAAATAAAAACAAGCGTAGATCACTTTGACATGACAAGACAAAAATAAATGAACATGACACACAAATCACACACCACCCCTAGGGTACGCCTCACTGTTGCCTTGCCTCGAAAGGTGATCGTCGAGTAGAGGATGTCTTAGTAAGTCCTCATGATCCGGGAACCTGGCATGAGGGTAGCTTCTAAGGTGTCTTCCCATTGCTCTGGTGATCACCATGTCCCGAACCTCGAATTGACCCGAACACCTCCAACGGTGGTGCTACCTACCTCTCAATGGTGGGATGGCACTACTTTAAAGGACATTTACACAGACGAATTCCTTAGGGTAGGTAGACGACTCGTGGATACTTGCTCTAATTCAAAACAAAACAAATCAAAAATACTTTTCACACCAACCCATTTTCAAAAAGCTTTCGAAAGCATTTTTCAAACACTCTTGAGGACCGATACAAGAGTCGAACTGAAATTTTCAAAGAAACTTTTTAAAACCCACACACAATGTTGATGGGTTGATAGAAAGGCATAAAGTAAGATTAGTAGCTCAAAGTTTTCTTAAAAGAGAAGAACTCGGCTACTCTGATGTATTTGCTCCAGTAGCAAGATTGGATATTGTTTGACTAGTGGTAGCATTAACATGCAATCAAGGTTGGTCGATATTTCACCCTGATGTGAAGTCATCATTTCTAAATGTTCCTTTAGACGAAGAGGTTTATGTCACACAACCCCCAGGGCTTGTGATTCAGAAGGAAGCGAGTAAAGTATATAAGTTGCATAATGATCTCTATAGTCTCAAGCAGGAACCTACGACATGGAACAAGTAGATTAACTCATACTTAGTGGAATTTGGATTTGTAAAATGAAAGTGTGAGTAAGGTGTCTATGTTTAAGTTGTATCATAATACATAACAATCAGAGTAAAGTATATAAGCTGCGCAAAGCGCTCTATGGTCTCAAGCAGGCACCTAGGGCATGGAACAAGAAGATTGACTCATACTTAGTCGAATTGGGATTTGTAAAATGAAAGTCTAAGTATGGTGTCTTTGTTCAGGTTGTAGTATAATACATAACAATCATCTTCTTATATGTAGATGACTTACTAGTAACTGGAAATAGCTCGGAGAACTTGTCGAAGTTCAAAGAGCTAATGAAGAGGGAATTTGCAATGTCAGGTCTGGGAAAATTGTCTTATTTCCTAGGCATGGAATTTCAAATTTCAAAGTAAGGTATGGTGTTACATCAAAGGAAGTATGTCAAAGAGATACTCAATAGATTCATAATGGATGATTCAAATCATGCATCCTCACATGTCGAACCAAATGTGAAGTTGGAGAAGCATGAAGAGAAAGACAAAGTCGATGTAACTTTGTTCAAGAAAATTGTGGGATCTCAGAGGTATGTGTGTAGCAGACGACCTGATATAGGCTTCACGGTCATATTAGTGAGAAGATGCATGAGTGAACCAAGAGTGTCACATATGAAGGCTGCAAGAAGAATTCTGAGATACTTAAAAGGGTCGATAGACTATGGAATTATATTTCGACAAGACTCTGAAGGCAAAGAAGCAACAGTTAATTATTTTTCAAATGTTGATTAGTATGGAGATAAGGAATATCGAAGAAGCGCAACTGGATATTTCTTTTAATTATTTGGTGCCCCAATCTCATGGTGCTCGAAAAAGAAACATATGGTGACATTATCATCTTGTGAAGTTGAATATATAATAGGATCCTATATTGTGTGTCAAAGAATTTGGATCAAATCAGTACTTAAATAAATGGAGGTTGAAGTGAAGAAACCTCTTGTGTTGCAAATCGACAATAAGTCAGCCATAAATTTGGCGAAGAATCCAGTTTTGCATGGAAAAAGCAAGCATATCAAAGCTAGATTTAACTTCTTGAGGGAAAAGATAAATCGAGGTGAATTTGAAGTTAGGCATTGCTCAAGTGAAGCACAGTTGGCTTACATTTTCACCAAAGGATTGAAGCACAGTCGACTATGATTTGTGTAGGTTCGAAAACTTGGATTATGGGGTATGTTGAAATATTTGATATAATATTAGATATAATCCAAGTTGTGTAATCCAAGCCCGAGCCCAATTAGGGTTTGTATGATATGGTGGCAGAACCGACTGTTTAATACTGGTTTGCGTTTTGCGTTTTTTATTCGCAAAATGTCGCGGTAAGTAAGAGTTGCCACCGACTTTTATTTTATCCAACTGGAAAGGAAAAAAGCACAGAAAAATTCCTTTTTCGAGATTTTGAGTACGGGGGGTAGATTATAGAAAGGGGAGGTGTTAGCACCCTTTCTATCCATGGTTTTCCATGGGCTCTTAGGTACTTGCTCATCTTTTAAATTTTTCTTGTGTGTGTGTGTTTTTGAAAGTTTTGTTTTTCTTTGTTTTAACCCTTGTATCAGTCCTCAAGAGTGTTACGAAGTGTTTTTGAAAACTTTGTTTGGAAAAAGTGTAAGTGTGAAGAGTTTGTTCTGAGCAAGTACCTACTAGCAGCTACCTACTAGAAAAAAAAAGATTGTTTCTGTTCTTGTTTCCTTTAGACAATGCTATCCTACTATTGAGAAATAGGAAGCATCATCGTTGGAGTTGTGAGGGTCAATTCGTAAGGGACGTACGATCGCTAAATCAATGTTAGGACGTCTTAGTAATAACCCTAATTTCTTAAGATCATATTCGAGACAACATTTCCGAGGCAACATTTCTGAGGAAACATTTTCGAGGCAACCTTTGATCTTTGTTTAGACAAGAGGGCAACCACTAAGACACTCTATACTTAATGACCGTTTTACCGAAGGCAACCGAAGTGAGAGTATACCCTAAGAGTGCGCATGTGCGAGTGATTTGATTTCAGTTATTATCTTTGCACATTAGGGTTTTCTAGCCATTTTAATGCAATCTTGTCATACAATCCTATTAACATACATCTAACAGTTAATATTTACGAGAATTAAAATACGAGAAAATAAAACCTACGCTATTACAAGGCTTCGGGGAGGGGGATTAATTACATAGCCAAAAAAACCGAAAAACGATAAATAAAAAGGAAATCCTAATTAAACTATTACATACCGTGAGTAGTTACATTAATATTTGCAAAAAATAATAATAGACTCTGAATCGGATTATAACCTTGTGATCATAATTTTATAAGAGTTCTTCAAAAGAAGAGAAAAGGGAGAAATTTTTAACACAATTCAACCCCCCTTCTTCAATCTGATAGACTTTGAAGTGTCTCAGCCTCTAATACTAAGATTTTGGTTAATTGTTTCTGAATACATGTCAGATGTTAGTTGTTGCACACAACTCTTCTAGATGAAATATAAGTTTGAAGATTATCATATTGGTGGAAGTAGTATTCCCAAGTTCTGTGATAATACTGTTGCTATCTGTTTGACAAAAAATCCTATTCAACATTCAAGAACCAAACACATAGAAATAAAACATCATTTTACTAGAAATTGTATTCAGAAGGGTGTGATAGATGTTCAGTTCATTGATACTGATCATCAACGGGCTGGCATATTTACCAAGTCTCCTAATAAGGAAAGGTTTGATTTTATTAAGAATAATCTAAACATGCATTTTGTAAAATAATAGTGTTGAGTTCTTAATGAAGGATCAGAGTCTGCTGATGATTAGAAGATACTAAGATCATAAGCTCTAAACTAGCTTCTAATGAGTAGTAAAATACGAACCATCTCAGCCTATGATGCTAAGAATTTGATTAATTGTTTCTGATATCATATAAGTGGAAATCTCTTTCAAAATTTTGTTGGTCTACTTATGTGCCACTTTCTAAAAAGTCTTCTGACTTCTTGGTCCTTCATCTGTTGATTTTCTTATCTTTCAGATTTCATTGTTCTTGCTCATACTTTGAGCTATATTAGTATTGGGGATTATTATGTTCTTTTGTAAAATAAAATATGGTCTTGCTACCCATAAGTCAAATATTTCTCAAATGTTTTCAACTATGTTTTATTATTACAAAATTAAAGTGGCTGAAATGGTTGAAAACAATTCTGAAACTTCTCTATCATTCGTTAAATAAAGAATGTTGGTGGATAGGGTATTAAAATCAGAAGCTATGAGAAAAATATCTCTTATTATTGATTAAGAATCTATTACAGTTCATAATTTCTCTTAAGATCTAACAGATGCATTATAATAAGGTTTCAACCCTCAAAATTGGTCATCATTTTATCTTTGTAACATGGGGAAGGTTCTCAAATCCTTATCCCATTTGTCTTCAGCTGGATCTTCCTTCTCCTTGGGATTCTTCATATTTGTCACTGAACTACATCCCACCTTGGATGTTCTAGCTGTTGTGGGAGTCTGAGAGCTTGCATCTTTAGTGGACTTGATCTTTTCTTCCTTCTTCTGCTTCTTCATGAGTTTGCTAGTTTCCTTAGAAAAGTAACTCCTCTAATTCTTATATAGCTTTCTCTTACTCAAATTGCTAGATGAGATAAGAGTTAGATGGAAGGAAGGGTAATGTGATTTTGCTGTTATTAAAAATATGCTTATATTGTGAATGTGTGATAAAGCCGAGTCAGTCTTAGATGTTATACTCTAATGGACCCAGGAGAGAGAGTTGGTCTTGGTCTTAATGCACATCTTCCCAGCTTTCATCCCTACTGATACATGCTCAGTTGCCAGGATAAGGCTTGACCACCTCGGAAATTTCAGAGCTATCCTTAACCACTTTAGCCATTTTTCAAAGTCTTTAAAGGGAAGCAAATATATGATTTTGATCATTTTTGTCCAGATTTAATAATATCCCAAACATTTTAATATGAGAATTCACTTATTCTTATGCTTATTCGTCTTGCTTGTTTTTGTTGATGACAAAAAGGGGAGTAGGAGGATAAGTATTTAAGCATTTGAATATGATACGATGTGAATTTTTATTGCCTAAAATATGATGATTTATCTATTGTGCTTCAAAGATAAATTTAATTAACCTGATAGGACTTAGGAGGAGCTTACAAAACTCACCCTAAGGACTATCAGACTCAGGGGGAGCTTACAGATCTCAGGCTCTAAAGTCAACATGTTAATTAAATTAGAAACCATTATTATTAAATACTTGTGTTTGTCATCACCAAAAAGGGGGGAATTGTTGAAACAAAATTGGTTTGTACCATATTCCTTAGGTTTTGATGATAAAAAAGTATTTAAAGAATAATTGGGTATATTAATGTTCGTTCAAGTGTACCAGAACATAGACTAAAATTCTAATTCAAAGTCAATTTTTATACTTCATTGAACATCCATGTAAGAATAAGATTTGGTTCTGCGCCTGGCCTTAAGTTTTGATGATAATATTACATGATATATTAGAGAATAATTTAGTACTCTAACGGTTTATGTCTAGTGTGTAGCTTTTTATAACATGTTCTAACTCTGAAGCTAAGGTGTGTGACACATTCAGGTTCTAAAATAACACACATTGATTCTGGAAGAAACCAATGGTGTTTACAATGACTCAGTCAAGTTCTAGAATTCTTCTATAAGGTTTGATGAACGTTAGTGATATAGCTTCTGATCATAACTCTATTGGAAGAGCTTCTGAATACTTCTCAAGCTCTGATGTTTTGTATGTCCAAGTTTTGAAGATTCTGAAGACAAGTTTCTGGAAGAACAAGTTCTGAAGATTCTGAAGACAAAGATTCTGAAGACCAAGTGTTGAAGACTTTGAAGATAAGGTTCTGGATGAACGAGTTCTGAAGACCCTAAAGACTTAGGATCTAAAGATTCTAGTTTTGGTTCTTTTAATCATGCTTCATCATCAACCATCCGAAGCTTCTGAAGATTAGAAGATAAAATCAAAATTGGTTTGCGTGAGAGAATAATACAAGGTACATATGTTCCCACTACCCTAATATGGTGGTGCAAGGATTGTACTATGGTATTATGTTGTCTATCACTCCATCAATGACCGTTATGGACAAAACAACTGGAATTAAGTATTCATATTCTACCCTCCAACAAATTTCTTTTTGGCTAAGGAAGACTTGGAAAAATGAAGACAACAACTCATTCTCTACAAAACTTACACTGAAATGATGCTCAACTCTATTTCAAATATTAATTTGTAAAGTTTGTAAAAGCAAGGAACTTTTATTCGTTAACTTGCAAGAAATGAGATTTTGTTCATTAACTTGTGTGATCGGTGGATCTGGAACTGACTGTTTAACGCTGGTTCGCGAAATGTCGCGGAAGCAAGAGTCGCCACCGTCTTTTATTTTCTCCAAATGGAAAGGACAAAAGCACAGAAAAATTCCTTGTAGAGATTGCTCTCGGTTCGGGAGGTAGATTATAGAAAGGGAAGGTGTTAGCACCCTTTCTATCCATGGTTATCCATGGGCTCTTAGATACTTGCTCATTTGTGTTTTCAAAAATGGTTTGTTTGCTTTTCAAGTGTGAGTTAAAAAAGTTTCTTTGAAAATTCCAGTTCGACTCTTGTATCGGTCCTCAAGAGTGTTTGAAAAATTGCTTTCGAAAGCTTTTTGAAAAGTGTGTTGGTGTGAAAAGTATTTTTGAATTTGTTTTGAGATTTAGAGCAAGTATCTAGAGTCGTCTACCTACCCTAAGGAATTCGTCTGTGTAAATGTCCTTTAAAGTAGTGCCATCCCACCATTGAGAGGTAGGTAGCACCACCGTTGGAGGTGTTCGGGTCAATTCGAGGTTCGGGACATGGTGATCACCAGAGCAATGGGAAGACACCTTAGAAGCTACCCTCATGCCAGGTTCCCGGATCATGAGGACTTACTAAGACATCCTCTACTCGACGATCACCTTTCGAGGTAAGGCAACAGTGAGGCGTACCCTAGGGGTGGTGTGTGATTTGTGTGTCAGATTCATTTATTTTTGTCTTGTCAGGTTATTGGTGATCTAACGTTTTGTTTTTATTTTTGTCATTCATTCTTGCATGCATTTATTTAACAGTTAAAAAGTGCGGAAAGATAAAATTCCTAAACTATTACAAAGGCGCGGGTCCACATCGCCAAATTAAACCAGGACCCAATTTGACATAAAATAAAGAAATAAAATGCGGGAAATATAAAATGTCCGAGTTACATGGCTTGAGCAATTACATAATATTTGAAAGAAAATAAATGTGCGAAAGAAATAAAAATAGAACGTTCGAGGGCGTTGGACCCTTTAAAGAAATTAAATGAAATTAAAAATTAATTAATTATTTATTGAAATAAAAGAAGTGTTTTTTAGGTTTTTTTTTTTATGAAATAAGAAAATTAAAATTAAAATTAAAAGAAACCCTAATTCTAAGTTATTTTTAATTATTTGAGAAAAATGTTAAAGTTTAACTTAATTTACTAAAGAATTTATGTACATGTTTATTTACAAAATAAATTAGTAGTTAATAATAATAATAATGATGAGAAAATTATTTATTTAAAAAAATGATGAAAAAGTTAAAAACCCTAATTTCTACATATTTAATTTATTAAGAAAAATATTAAAGTTTTGAAACCTAAATTAATCTAATTAATTGTTTAAAGTTTATTTACAAAAATAATAATAGTAAAATTAATATTAATAAAATAAACATTTTTTTGATTTTTCTGTATTTTATATTTATTATGAAAATTATTTTATGGAATTAAAAGAAAACAATTAAAAAACAATTAAAAGAATAAAAAGGAAAAACAAATAAAAATTAAAAATTGAGCAAACCATAGGGGGTGTCTGGCCCAAGGGGAGGTTTTTTGAAGTATTGACTCCTGAGTACCGTGGTCTGCATTCTTTGGCCATTGGATTGAGTTTCATGCATAAGTTGTTCTACTTTGACCATTTGGCTTTTGGCTTTTGGCCATTTGTGTTCCGGCTTCAACATTCCTTAATGTCTGGCTTAATGTCTGCCTCGCCATGTATTGGTGTCATGCATAAGTTTTTCTAGTCTGGCCATTTGGCTTTTGGCTTTTGGCCTCAACGTTCCTTAATGAACCTGCCTGGGATCCTGTCTAAATCTGCAGTGTTGAATCTCACAAACACATCAAATAAAATCATAAAATGCAAATAAAACCAATATATGAAGAAATTTAATGTTTAGGCACAATATGGCATGTATGAATGATTATACCCTTTTGATCATGGAGATCAAATCAACCTTACCCTTACTGGAAAAGTAGTGACATGAATGCTTTTATGCCCTTTGGATCATGGAGATCAAGCCAGCCTTACCCTTACTGAAGAAGTAATAAGATGTTGGTTTGTAACTGAGATGGCTTTGTTTGTAGTGAGAGAGGGATTTGTAATAAGGATTTCAAGGTTTTAGGGTTCTTGAAAGAGTTTGATATTCCAACAGTGTTGTGGCAAGGTTTTTTCTCTCTTTTTTTCTTCCCTCTTTTTTCTTTTTTTCTCCCCTTTGGTTTGTGTGACAAGAAGGTGATTATATAGTGGAAATTAGGGTAAAGAAAATGGGCTTTGAATGTGCAATTGGGCCTCCAATATTCACTTGAATTCGTCACTTTCCAGGCTAAATCGCAGGGACTTAAGTGCATTTTTTGAAGTTGAAATGTGAAAACAAAATGTATCCGACATCGAGAACTAACTCCTGTCCGAAAATCGACTCAATCGGATAAACGGTGAATTAGTTATGAATTTTTGAAGTTTCAGCTCAGACAAACTTATTTTGGGCTCTAGTGTCGACTCTGACACGTTCTTCAATAAAAAACTGGTATTGATCGATGCATAATTTGGTCTCGACTTTTGAAGCAAAGTTGTAGATCTACAAGTCAGGGACCTTGTGTAAAAATATGAATCCAATCCGATAAAAATTGACCGAGTTATGAATTTTCGAAGTTTCGGCTCAGATGAAATAATATTCAGCATTCAGGATTTTCAGCGTGTCACGCACTCTGAGCAAAAAACGAAGGCCTTTTGAATACCTTTTGAACTCAATACCTTCTGTGAAAATGTAGCCAACTCAATTTGTGAAATTTTGGCACCGGAACCAGCTCGATACAATGAAAATCGCCAAGTTATGATTTTTTGAACATGACGCAAATAAACTTCTGTCACAAATTTCTGCACGAAAATACTTGATAAATCCACATTTTTGAAGACCTTCTGATCGAAATTGGCTTCCAGCCGTGAGAGATGAAAACGTAGATAATGTCAAGACGGAATTTTGGCCACTGGAACGGGTTCAAAACGAGCTACGATCTTCAAGTTATGAATTTTTTAGCGCGTAAAAACTGCACTTTCAGCACACTTTTTCACCATATTTCTTCAAGAAAACTCGCACATTCGGATACCTTCTTTAAAGAATTGACTCTTGAGCCGAACCTGAATTTGAGAATACGTTATCAGAGATATCTTGGCGAAAGAACACCTGAATATGATGCGCCGGGTTGGACTTGTGAATTTTTCTTGAAATGTTTTTTTGAGAAATATGGGAGGGCAAATTTTGGGGTACAACAGTTGCCCCTGTTCAATCTTCTTAAACCTGAGGATGCAGATTGGCTGACGTGCCTTTCGTAATCCGAGGGTGGAAGATGATTGAACACTAGAGTGCCCAGAAATTTGCGCTCACATAGTAGCAGTGCAATGATGGAATGGGCTTATAGATGCCATTTAGAGGTTGATGAATAGGATGATGGGCTTATAGATGCCATCTGGATGTTGATCGCGTAAGAGATTCCTTAGCGAGAACCTGCATACCTGCAAAAGAAAAATGAGTACCTGACATGTTGCAGGAGCTGTTTTCAGATGCTTGGTATAGATATGTCCTGACTGGTTACAGGAGCTGGATCTGGAGCTTCAAACGGTGATGAACGAACCAGGGATGGTTACTACCTTAGCATGAACGGTAGGAGAACCTTGGGCGACTTTAACTTCAACAACGCTTGTTGAGAAAATCTTAGTGGGAATTACCGTCTTCGCAGTATCGGGAAGAGAACCATAGACAATTATAATCTGAAAGGAACTATCACCTCACTCACCGTCGGAGAGGGAACCCTAGGAAATTATAATCTGAAAGGAATTATCGCCTCACTCACCGTCGGAGAGGGAACTATCTGAAAAGGAATTATCACCTCACTCACCGTCGGAGAGGAAACCATAGGAGATTATCACCTCACTCACCGTCGGAGAGGGAAACATCTGAAAAGGACTTACCACCTCACTCACCGTCGGAGAGGGAACCATAGGAGACTATCACCTCACTCACCGTCGGAGAGGGAAACATCTGAAAAGGACTTACCACCTCACTCACCGTCGGAGAGGGAACCATAGGAGACTATCACCTCACTCACCGTCGGAGAGGGAACCATCTGAAAAGGGATTACCACCTCACTCACCGTCGGAGAGGGAACCATAGGAGACTATCACCTCACTCACCGTCGGAGAGGGAAACATCTGAAAAGGACTTACCACCTCACTCACCGTCGGAGAGGGAACCATAGGAGACTATCACCTCACTCACCGTCGGAGAGGGAAACATCTGAAAAGGACTTACCACCTCACTCACCGTCGGAGAGGGAACCATAGGAGACTATCACCTCACTCACCGTCGGAGAGGGAAACATCTGAAAAGGACTTACCACCTCACTCACCGTCGGAGAGGGAACCATAGGAGACTATCACCTCACTCACCGTCGGAGAGGGAACCATCTGAAAAGGGATTACCACCTCACTCACCGTCGGAGAGGGAACCATAGGAGACTATCACCTCACTCACCGTCGGAGAGGGAAACATCTGAAAAGGACTTACCACCTCACTCACCGTCGGAGAGGGAACCATAGGAGACTATCACCTCACTCACCGTCGGAGAGGGAAACATCTGAAAAGGACTTACCACCTCACTCACCGTCGGAGAGGGAACCATAGGAGACTATCACCTCACTCACCGTCAGAGAGGGAAACATCTTGAAAAGGAATTATTACCTCACTCACCGTCGGAGAGGGAACCATAGGAGATTATCACCTCACTCACCGTCGGAGAGGGAAACATCTGAAAAGGACTTACCACCTCACTCACCGTCGGAGAGGGAACCATAGGAGATTATCACCTCACTCACCGTCGGAGAGGGAAACATCTGAAAAGGACTTACCACCTCACTCACCGTCGGAGAGGGAACCAATAGGAATTTATAATCTGGGGTAACTTCTACTGAGTCTTTATCAGAAAAATCTGTTGAGAGTCGATTTAGCTGGACTAGAGAAGGCCTTGGACTGGATAAGAAATCTTTAGAGTCGATTAAACGAACCGGTCTAGGTCTTGAAATATGATTGAGAATTTAGCTGAATCTTTCCTGAAAGATAAAAGTCAGTCATACGCAATGTATGATATGGATCAAGCAATGATGTTCTCAACATAAATGAGATTTGTATGATATGATGCGTTATGCATGCTATAATGATGTATGTGATGTTTATGTATGTGTTTTTCGTCTAGGAAAGTAAATCCTTGACGGGTGCCGGGAAGTCACATCCTGGGCTGATATTGAAGGATAAGCTTTCGCTTCCGCTGGGGGTAATAACTGCAAGAATACCGGTAGGAGAAGATGACTCCGTTGAGGAATAAACTTTGCAAATGGAAGGTTCTGCGGGGAGAACAATACTCCAGCGACCATGCTGGGGGGTGATACTCTGTGGGGAGAGAGAGGTACTTTGCTGAGTGTTGATAGTAACTTGCTGAGGATGTCTTTACTGTATTGGAAGTGCTGATAGACTTCGCTGGGGATAAGAAAGAACTGTGTTGACGACGACCTTTCCGTAGCTTTTGGCTGAGGATAACCCAGTTATATCCTGGTAAGGAAATAACTCTTTGAATAAAGCCGGACGACGCGTTCGTGCTCCGCGAGGGATAAGCTTCCAGAATCTACTGGGGATAAGCTTACTGCTTGGGGAGATGGATTCCGACCTTCCTGGGGAACTGGATTGGACTTTCCTGGGGAAGTTTTGACTGCGGGGAAGTGATTCCTTTGAATATTTGATATGTCGCCGGGGAACAATCTTTAGACCAAGACTGCCGGGGAATGTTGATATATGCTGGGGGATACCCAACTTTCCTTAAGGCTGACTGTAGCTTTGCTTGGCGAGAGTGTACTGACTTGCTGGCTCACTCTCTGGGGAATTAGGATATCTGGTTATGTTCTTTAGCTGAACCTACCTTGGTACCTTGGAGGACAGAACAATTAGATCGCTTGGACAACTCTTTATTGCCCTTGTTCCCGAGGTATGAGAGGAAGACCTGTGAGGTGCTGATAGTTGTTGATGGACAAACCTTTTTCTGGTAGGCAGGTGATAAGATGACAGGACATAGTCGTACGCTTTGATCCCTAACTTTTTCCTGGACCGCCCTTTCGGGTTTTCAGTCCACCGGGATACCCATTTTTGCCCAAGCCGCCTTTTCAGGTTTTCGACTTGCCGGATGTACAGATTTTTCATTTTCATCCCTTATTTTTTCCCGAACCCTTTTGGTTCGCCGGGAAGCCCTGATTTTTGCCTAGGTATGTCAACCTAGCGGGTCTTTGATTTTTCGTAGTATTTTTCGGCTATGTCCATGTTCTCAGAATGTAGGGAGTTGCCCCTGTTTAGAAGTGTTTTTGTTATGCCACCAGAAGATGTTTAATCAGGCAAGATTCATTGTTGGAATGCCCCAAGTGATTCAGGCAGAGATTTGCCCCAAGCTATTTGGCCTCTTGAGAGATTCTCCGAATTTTGATTGGATTGCCCCAGATAATGGACCATGGTCATGTCTGCCCCTTGATTGGAAGTACTTCTGTTCATTAGGCATTCGTCGTGCGAACTTCTATGCTGTTCAAACAAAAAGTCATATGCAAACAAAGTTATGTTAAAAATGCAAAGCTTATGTCTGTTTTGAATTTTTTGAAAAATGCATTTTTCAGTAAAACCAGTGAATGTTTGTAAAACATGATGTCAACTCCGTATTTACCATAGGCCTTAAGGAGTCAGGATACCTTTTGTAACAGTATGCTTTCGAACTAACCCATGCTTCAGCTAGGACTTTTAAGGGTTATAACGTGGCCTGGTTCACGGTTTAAGAAACAAAGGATAAAGGCTCAAATTATTTGTACCCACCCGCTCTTCGTGATGTTCTTCAATCCTAAACTCAGTTGATCATACGTTAGACCTTGTTTGAGTTTTTGCTCTGATTTTCCGGTGATGATTCAAATATTGATGATTTATTCTGAATAGGCAGTCATTCCCTTTTTGTTGAGGGTTTGTATGACCTCTTTCTTTTTGATTTTTGTTATCCCTTTCTTTTCTTTTTTTGCCTGAACTGTTCCCTTTTTTGGAATCACAGTCAGCGGGATGCCCTAGTTTTGTAAGTCTCCTTCATGGGTTTTGACTTAATGGGTTTTTTTATTTTTTATTTTTTATTTATTTTGAGAGATATAATGACTGCCTGTCCTTCTTGATTATTCGGAACCATCACTGTCTTTCCTTGTTTTGTAAGGACCTCTTTGGTGCCATTCGTTATGCACTTGGATCAACTGAGAGACTACCCTGCCCCAGGTTATGATTAAGGGTTTTTAAATCTCGAAAAGAAAAACTCCTACTTCTTTGGCTCAGAGGGGTTGACGAGGGATTATCTTCCTTATAACTCCAGTGTTTAGGAATTGAAACAATGCCTGTACCTCATCAGCGGGGTCTGTTCAAAAGCATACTGTAGAGATAGCGGTATTGTTTTCGTCATCCTCCCTCAAGAGGCTTAGAATTATTAATTAAGAGTTGACATCAGAAAAAATATGGAAATAATTTGCATTTAGTGAATACGAATATATTGTTTTAGAACAGACATATGTGATGCATTAATGAAATAACAATGTTTAACATGAGTAAATGTTTGAACAAAAGGAAATTGCAACTTGAACATTCGAATGAACAAAAGTTTTCTAGTCTCAGAGCTTGTCACTTCAGAAGGTGAGCCTTGGAGGGATGGTAGAAAAATTCAGCATGACCATCTTGTGTGAATTCCAGTACTCCTTCATTAATCAGGTCCTGGATCTTGTTCTTCAGAGCCCAACATTCATTTGTATCATGCCCCGGGCTATCAGAATGATAAGCGCAGCGAGCATTGGGGTTATACTTTGGTGACGTTGTATTTTGAAACTTCGGAGCCTCTTTTAGAGTTACCAGCTTGGTCTCCAGCAACTGTGGCAATATCTGGGATAAGGTCATGCTGAGCCGAGTGAACTGCCTCCTCTCGCTCTTTTGTTGGTTGTGATGTTGAATTTGTGACACTGGAGCCATCTGAGGAGCTCTCTCCTTGCCTCTTTGTCTCAAAGGTGGTTGAACGATGACTGGCTTTTTGCCCTTAGACTTTTGCCCCAGTTGGTTACCCTGAAGCAGTTGGTTGACGAGAAACCAGAGCTCATCTTGTCTTTGAGCTAACCCTTGAATGGCAGTCACCTGCCCCAGCATCTGGACCTTCAATGCATCCACCTCAGCTTGTAGGTGTTTCAGCCTTTCATCCTCAGCACTGTTCCTGACAAAAGTCTCCATGAGAAGTGTCCTTAGCTCTTCCTGCCCCTTGGATAGATTCAGGAGGATTTCCCTGAACCGAGTCTCTTGAGCAAGAAGGACCTGGTTATCTTGTGTGCAAGCCATAGCTGAAATAAACAGCGAGGAAGGTGAGTGACCTGCAACAAGGATACCTGTTATGCAATGATATGTATGATATGCATGCAATGTTTTCAAGGACCTCGCAGGGTAAACAAGAAAATTTGTTAGCATTGGAATTTATAGCTTGATTGAAGGACACCCATGTTGTTGAGAACTCTTCTTCAAGGGTCAAAGGCTCACCATATCCAGTGGGTCATAGCCTCTGACTTTAGTCATCATGTCTAGTTTTGATTTCCCAGCAACCTTGGTTAAGGGAACCTTCTTCAGGAGTCAGAGCTCACCATATCAAGTGGGTCATAGCCCCTGACAACTTTGGCTAGGGGAAAATAAATCCTCTTTGCCCCTTGCTAGATGTTTGATTTATCATGACCTGCATCACAAGCCTTTGAGATCCTTGAAATGGGTTAGGATGTATGCAATGGTATGATGGTATGTTATGCATGGGGTAATGTAAGTAACCCTGTTATGAGTCCCAATTAAGGACTGCAAACCAAAACCTGCAAGAAACTCAAGTAAAACCTGTTATGAGTCCTAATTAAGGACTATAAACGAAACCTGCGAGAAACTTAGTAAACCTTGTTATGAGTCCTAATTAAGGACTACAAACAAAACCTGCAAGAAGCTCAAGTAAAACCTGTTATGAATCCTAATTAAGGACTACAAACAAAACCTGCAAGAAGCTCAAGTGTCAGACAACAAGCATGCAAATAGTCAAGTACGAAGGCACACAAGTCACACAAGAGAAGCCCTTAGAGTTTAGGCCAGCATGGGGTCTAGGTATTACCCTCTTGAAGTTGGTGGGCTCAACCTGTCCTAATCAAAAGTAACCGGGTTCTAAGGGTCCCAATATCACGGGATTGCTTTCATTGTTCATCGTTTCGATTTAGCCACTGAACTGGCGACCAAAATATTCCAGGAAAGCAACCCTCAATTGAGTGTAGTATCGAGTATCAACCAACCTCGGACTGCACCAAAGTCAGTTATCTCACTACCCTAAAGAGGCCAAGATAGTTCAATTAAGGTTCCTAAGGTCTGTTGATGCTTCACGACACCACGCGGAGGCCCCGTACTCTCCTTGACTGAACTCAAGGGTTACCGGTACACACCAAGGTGCCACATCAACGTAGCAGACTGTTTCAACCATGTCGGTATACCCCGCACAGTTCCCTCACAGCCTTGTTGTTACTTTCTAAGAAGGTATCCCCAGATCCGGGTTAGGATCTATAGAACTCCCAAGACAGTCCCACAATTTAAAGCAAACAAGGAAAGCAATTGAAAACACAGTTATGAACTAGCCCTAAGGTACACCTCACTTTAAGTTTAATCCCCAGCAGAGTCGCCAGTTCTGTGATCGGTGGATCTGGAACTGACTGTTTAACGCTGGTTCGCGAAATGTCGCGGAAGCAAGAGTCGCCACCGTCTTTTATTTTCTCCAAATGGAAAGGACAAAAGCACAGAAAAATTCCTTGTAGAGATTGCTCTCGGTTCGGGAGGTAGATTATAGAAAGGGAAGGTGTTAGCACCCTTTCTATCCATGGTTATCCATGGGCTCTTAGATACTTGCTCATTTGTGTTTTCAAAAATGGTTTGTTTGCTTTTCAAGTGTGAGTTAAAAAAGTTTCTTTGAAAATTCCAGTTCGACTCTTGTATCGGTCCTCAAGAGTGTTTGAAAAATTGCTTTCGAAAGCTTTTTGAAAAGTGTGTTGGTGTGAAAAGTATTTTTGAATTTGTTTTGAGATTTAGAGCAAGTATCTAGAGTCGTCTACCTACCCTAAGGAATTCGTCTGTGTAAATGTCCTTTAAAGTAGTGTCATCCCACCATTGAGAGGTAGGTAGCACCACCGTTGGAGGTGTTCGGGTCAATTCGAGGTTCGGGACATGGTGATCACCAGAGCAATGGGAAGACACCTTAGAAGCTACCCTCATGCCAGGTTCCCGGATCATGAGGACTTACTAAGACATCCTCTACTCGACGATCACCTTTCGAGGTAAGGCAACAGTGAGGCGTACCCTAGGGGTGGTGTGTGATTTGTGTGTCAGATTCATTTATTTTTGTCTTGTCAGGTTATTGGTGATCTAACGTTTTGTTTTTATTTTTGTCATTCATTCTTGCATGCATTTATTTAACAGTTAAAAAGTGCGGAAAGATAAAATTCCTAAACTATTACAAAGGCGCGGGTCCACATCGCCAAATTAAACCAGGACCCAATTTGACATAAAATAAAGAAATAAAATGCGGGAAATATAAAATGTCCGAGTTACATGGCTTGAGCAATTACATAACATTTGAAAGAAAATAAATGTGCGAAAGAAATAAAAATAGAACGTTCGAGGGCGTTGGACCCTTTAAAGAAATTAAATGAAATTAAAAATTAATTAATTATTTATTGAAATAAAAGAAGTGTTTTTAGGTTTTTTTTTTTATGAAATAAGAAAATTAAAATTAAAATTAAAAGAAACCCTAATTCTAAGTTATTTTTAATTATTTGAGAAAAATGTTAAAGTTTAACTTAATTTACTAAAGAATTTATGTACATGTTTATTTACAAAATAAATTAGTAGTTAATAATAATAATAATGATGAGAAAATTATTTATTAAAAAAATGATGAAAAAGTTAAAAACCCTAATTTCTACATATTTAATTTATTAAGAAAAATATTAAAGTTTTGAAACCTAAATTAATCTAATTAATTGTTTAAAGTTTATTTACAAAAATAATAATAGTAAAATTAATATTAATAAAATAAATATTTTTTTGATTTTTCTGTATTTTATATTTATTATGAAAATTATTTTATGGAATTAAAAGAAAACAATTAAAAAACAATTAAAAGAATAAAAAGGAAAAACAAATAAAAATTAAAAATTGAGCAAACCATAGGGGGTGTCTGGCCCAAGGGGAGGTTTTTTGAAGTATTGACTCCTGAGTACCGTGGTCTGCATTCTTTGGCCATTGGATTGAGTTTCATACATAAGTTGTTCTACTTTGACCATTTGGCTTTTGGCTTTTGCCTTTTGGCCATTTGTGTTCCGGCTTCAACATTCCTTAATGTCTGGCTTAATGTCTGCCTCGCCATGTATTGGTGTCATGCATAAGTTTTTCTAGTCTGGCCATTTGGCTTTTGGCTTTTGGCCATTTGGCTTTTGGCCTCAACGTTCCTTAATGAACCTGCCTGGGATCCTGTCTAAATCTGCAGTGTTGAATCTCACAAACACATCAAATAAAATCATAAAATGCAAATAAAACCAATATATGAAGAAATTTAATGTTTAGGCATAATATGGCATGTATGAATGATTATACCCTTTTGATCATGTAGATCAAATCAACCTTACCCTTACTGGAAAAGTAGTGACATGAATGCTTTTATGCCCTTTGGATCATGGAGATCAAGCCAGCCTTACCCTTACTGAAGAAGTAATAAGATGTTGGTTTGTAACTGAGATGGCTTTGTTTGTAGTGAGAGAGGGATTTGTAATAAGGATTTCAAGGTTTTAGGGTTCTTGAAAGAGTTTGATATTCCAACAGTGTTGTGGCAAGGTTTTTTCTCTCTTTTTTTCTTCCCTCTTTTTTCTTTTTTTTCTCCCCTTTGGTTTGTGTGACAAGAAGGTGATTATATAGTGGAAATTAGGGTAAAGAAAATGGGCTTTGAATGTGCAATTGGGCCTCCAATATTCACTTGAATTCGTCACTTTCCAGGCTAAATCGCAGGGACTTAAGTGCATTTTTTGAAGTTGAAATGTGAAAACAAAATGTAGCCGACATCGAGAACTAACTCCTGTCCGAAAATCGACTCAATCGGATAAACGGTGAATTAGTTATGAATTTTTGAAGTTTCAGCTCAGACAAACTTATTTTGGGCTCTAGTGTCGACTCTGACACGTTCTTCAATAAAAAACTGGTATTGATCAGTGCATAATTTGGTCTCGACTTTTGAAGCAAAGTTGTAGATCTACAAGTCAGGGACCTTGTGTAAAAATATGAATCCAATCCAATAAAAATTGACCGAGTTATGAATTTTCGAAGTTTCGGCTCAGATGAAATAATATTCAGCATTCAGGATTTTCAGCGTGTCACGCACTCTGAGCAAAAAACGAAGGCCTTTTGAATACCTTTTGAACTCAATACCTTCTGTGAAAATGTAGCCAACTCAATTTGTGAAATTTTGGCACCGGAACCAGCTCGATACAATGAAAATCGACCAAGTTATGATTTTTTGAACATGACGCAAATAAACTTCTGTCACAAATTTCTGCACGAAAATACTTGATAAATCCACATTTTTGAAGACCTTCTGATCGAAATTGGCTTCTAGCCGTGAGAGATGAAAACGTAGATAATGTCAAGACGGAATTTTGGCCACTGGAACGGGTTCAAAACGAGCTACGATCTTCAAGTTATGAATTTTTTAGCGCGTAAAAACTGCACTTTCAGCACACTTTTTCACCATATTTCTTCAAGAAAACTCGCACATTCGGATACCTTCTTTAAAGAATTGACTCTTGAGCCGAACCTGAATTTGAGAATACGTTATCAGAGATATCTTGGCGAAAGAACACCTGAATATGATGCGCCGGGTTGGACTTGTGAATTTTTCTTGAAATGTTTTTTTGAGAAATATGGGAGGGCAAATTTTGGGGTACAACAACTTGCTATTAAAATTGTTGTGTTATTTCATTGTATTCAAAATTGTGTAATATGCTTTCAAGAAGCAACTTTGTAAACACACTCATTGTATTTCAACTCTTAAGTTGATTGTTCCTTGGGAGACTAAGTGTTAGTCATAATTTCTCAAGAAGACATTGACGAGTAGTCTTGGTGGTTTGCAACATTGACAGCTGGTATTTGTTGTGTCTGTAATCAGTTTGGTTATAGTAAATTAAGTCCTTGTTTGAGAAGGAAAAATCACCTTGGCGAGTGAACTGGATTAACTTTGTTAACAGTGAACTAGGATAAAAATAATTGTGTCATATATTTTTGTTCCTATGTTCTTTGTTTTATCTTAGAAATAATTTGTTTTAAATCCAGAAAATCAATTCAAACCCCCCTTTCTTGTGTTTATCACACCTTTAATTGGCATCAGAGCTCCGGTTCTGGTATTTATTGTTTATCAAACACTTAATCGTGTCAGATAAAGATCCATAATTTTCATGAAAAACAATGGCTATTCCACCACCAACAGTTGCACCTATTATCAATGACAGAGATAACTATATCGTTAAACCTCTAATATTTGATGGAGAAAGATTTGATTATTGGAAAGATAGACTTGAAAGTTTTTTTCTTGTTCACGATGTTGATCTATGGGATATGGTAGTAGGTGGCTATGAACATCTTGTAGATGCTAGTGGAAACAAGATTGAAAGAAGAACGATGAACGAGAAACAAAAGAAAGATTATAAGAATAATCATAAAGCAAGAACCATTTTGTTGAATGCAATTTCTTGTACTAAGTATCAAAATATAACAAATAGAGACTTTGCTAAGTCTATATTTGATTATTTGAGAATGAATCATGAGGGTAATGCTCAAGTAAAAGATACCAAGGAACTTGCCTTGATTCAAAAATATGAAGCCTTCAAGATGGAAGAATATGAAACGATTGAGAACATGTTCTCAAAGTTTCAAACTCTTGTTGCAGGACTAAAGGTTCTGAACAAGGGGTATTCTACTTCAGATCATGTGAAGAAGCTAGCTAAAGATTTGAATAATCCTTCTCTTGAAAAACTGATTAGTTCTTTGAGAAGCCACGAGATTTGAGCTAGAACAAGATGTACCTCAAAGAAAAGGTAAACATGTAGCTCTAAAATCCAATAGAAGATATGAGAAAACTAAATCTCTTCAAGATGGATCTGAAGAAGATTCAGAAGAAGATGAAGACAAGATATCACTTATTTCTAAAAGGGTTGACCAACTCTGGAAGAGGAAGCAAGGTTACAAGTTCAGAGGAGCTAGAAAGACAAGTGGTCGCTTTGAGTATACTTATGGATTATAGAAGTCTGGTGGAAACAAAGATGTCACATGCTATAAGTGCAAAGAATCAGACCATTATAAGAATGAGTGTCCTAATCTCAAAAAGGACAACCCCAAGAAGAGAGCCTTCAAAAGTAAGAAGAAAGAGCTAATGGAAACTTGGGTTGATTCTGACTCTTCAATATGATTCTGAAGAAGAGAAAGCTAATATGACGATGATGGAAAGTATTAGAGAATCTGATGATAAGATCCAATCAGAAGTAGAGTTAGTATATGACTCAAACATTGAAGAGGTATTTTCTGGCATATCTCGTTTTGACTTAACAGATTATTTATTTGAGATTATGGAAAAACATCAGGAGCTTTAGATCAAATTCAAGGAACTAAAAAAGTCCATGAATTTGTTTCTGAGGAAAACAGTAAGCTTAAGGAAGAGTTCTCCTTTTTAAATGAAGAAAATTTTTTTTCTTAATGATGAAAAATCTGTTTTCAAAAGTATAAGTTCCAAACTTGAGAAGGAAATTCCTTTATAAGCTTCTGAAAGTACTGGTGATGTCATAAAGAAATATGACAAGTCTTTCCAAATATTTCTAGCTAGAAACCTAGGAAGAAGCTTAATGGCTTCAATGATCTATGGTGTTAGCAGAAACTGGACTAGACGCATTGGTTATGATTCTTATGAAGAATCTCATTTTGAAAAAGAAGATAAACCTAATACTCTTGACTCTCGTTTTGTTTCTGTTGGTTTTATGCCTAAGGAAAACCCTTTTAAACTGAAGGCAAAACCAATAGCTAAACCCTTTCGTTTTAATTCTTTCAAATATGATTATTATGCTCCTAAACCCAAAGTTATCAAGAACTCTAGGAAAAATTACAAGAAAGCACCCAAAAAGTTGTGGGTACCTAAGAAACATATAGTTTATGTTGCAAATATCCTTAGCAGCAAATTTAAGCCAATCATGGTACCTAGACTATGGCTGCTCGTAACACATGATGGGAAAAAGGCATATGTTCCAAAGCCTGGAACTTAAGCCTGGAGGCGTCGTAGGTTTCAGAGGTGATCAGAAAGGGAAGATCATAGGCTCCAAAACAATTGCTGAAAAGTTTGTAGATATGGAGATTACCTATTCAAGCTCTGGTGGTAATGAATCTGTTGTAGAAGAACAAGAGATAAAGGACTTTTCACATTCTGAAGAATTGATTCTGGATGACAAGATTGAACTAGTCAAGACTAGATCCTCTTTCAAACCTTCTGAAGAGATGCTTCTAGGTTTGATGTCCCTCGTAGAACCCACACCTGTGGATGAAGCGCTTATGGACACTGAGTGGATTCTAGAAATGCAATAAGAAACTCAATCAATTCTACATTAATGATGTTCTGGATCTTGTGCCTAGACCCAAAGGAACACACGTGATTGTGCAACACCCAAATTTTATTTATTTGTTATTTTAATAGTTATTTGTTTTATTAATTATTATATAATATAATAATTAATAAATTGTTTGATTTTATGAATATATGAGTTATATGTGTATTGAGTTAATAAGTGTGAGAATAACATTATTAAGTATTGGGACTTAAGTTTCACATTACAATGAGTAAGTGAGATAAGTCCATTAGTGAGACAATAGTTTGTATAAGAGAAAATAAAATTAGAAAGGGAATTATCAAAATAAGAGAAGTAGAGAAAGAGGAGAAAAGGTAAAAAAGAGGAAGAGAAGAAGAAGAGATTAGAATGTATCTATATCTAAGGTAATGGGGGTAATTTTCTTATTATGGGATTATATAAAAGTATGTAATGGGTAGTTCCATGATTTAGGGATTTTGTTCTTCAATCTCTAGATTTTAACATGTTAGGGTTTTTGAGTGAAATACATGAAATTGATGTTTGAATAATGTTTAGATACTTTGAGTTGAAGTTATATGTTATGTGATATGTGGGTATGAAATAAAGTATTGAGAACTATGTTTTATGTTAGAATTATGGGGTTTTGGGATTTAAGGGAAAACATTTCGTAACTAGAAAATAGCCTTTTTTCCACTGTTTTCAGTGAAGTAACCGGTTACCTGGATGAAGTAACCGGTTAGCCCAATGAAAATATGCATAACAGGGCCTTTGGAGGGTGAAGTAACATGTTACTTGGCTGAAGTAACCAGTTACTTCACTGAAGCTGACATTTTTTTAAAACTTCAAAAATTCATAATTTTGGAACCGTAACTCCGTTTGAGTCCCTGTTTGAAGCATTAGAAAGCTAGCGCAATATTATTTTCAATAAAAATAGTTTTGTTGGCAGTAGTTTATTTAATAATTATTTGGTTGTGTAAAATGACATGTATATGTGTTATGCGTATTGGTGATTGATATTGGATTGTAATACATTGTGATATTACTTGCTATGTGCTATTGGGAGGTATTGAACTGATGAATATTATGAAAGTGAATTGTATGTGAATAATTCATGAGTATGTGTATGTATTTTAAAATATGTGGTATTTCACATGTGATAAATTATTGAAGATATGCATTGATGAGTTTTTGATGACTTCTTAGTATGAACATAATACTTGAATTTTATGTATGTATGTTGTGAATTGATGATGAATGAGGATAACATGGTTTGACTATTGTTGGTTACGTGTTATGTGATATGTTGAGTTGATAAATGATATGAGTATGCATTGTATGTGAGTGTTAACATGATGTATGTTGTGCAATTTGGTGAGATAATTCAAATGTGTTGAATTATGTGGAATATGCTTGTATAATTAAGATATAGAGATTGTCTTAATATGTATATGGTTCATTGAGATTTCACATGCATCATTCGTGTCAAGAGGAAATCTCTGCTAGTTTTGCAAGAACTAGTGGCTTGTCCCAAAACTGGAGTGGTTTTGAAAGCTTAAGGTCGAATCGAGCTTTTATTGGTGGCTATCTGTCTGGAGTGAACCGAGTTTAAATGTAAAAACCTCGCAAGGATAACAATTGGTACCACATGCATATTACATTGAGTTGCATTTGAGTCACATGTGTCGATGTGAAATGTTTAATTGGTGTGCAATATGCGATATTGATGTGAATGATTACAATTTTGGTATTTGTGATTGATTATCTTTAAATCATTAATTGTTGAGCAATATTTTATATGTCGATATGTGAATTGTGTTGGAAAATATGGAATACGTGATTATGTTAAGTGCGATGAATTCAAATTATTGCATGTATGTGATATATTACTTATTGTTATATATTTCTATAATGATGTGAATTCTCACCCTTCTGTTGAAATGATGTTTTATACGACATCACTTAGGTACTGAAGATAGCGGTGGTGCTTCTAGCAAGGATTAGTTGAAGGAGATAGTTATTTATTTATCTGTCTTACTAGGTATTGGGTCATGCTCTGGTATATGTAACACATGTAATGTTTGGATTCATGTTATTTTTATTATATTCATGTTTATTTGAGAGATGTTGTTATACTCTTTAGATATTTATGTTGGATTAATATGTATGTGATGATGGTCTTTAATGACTAATATTTTATGATATGATTATCAGTATAGGATTTCAATCATTAGTATTATCATTTTAAGTTGAGAATTATTTCGTTGCGAGATGCATATGTGTTATTGTATGAAACATGATTCTAAATGTGTGTTATGAACATGACCAGTGTATATTTATGTTGTTGACGTGAAGTACATGTGACACCATCTTTGATATGTATGCTAATTTAATCTGATTATGTCATATATTTATGCGTGGTTAAAGATTGTTACAGATTGGAACCAAGTGAGTCTTCAGAAATAAGCTCAGCGAAAAAGGAGAAGTGGTAAGAAACAAGCCTCGACTGGTTTTGCGGGGCTATAGTCACCAAGAAGGGATTGACTATACAAAACCTTTGCATCAGTTGTCATGTTAGAGTCTATTTGTCTCTTAATATCGTTTGTTGTTAATCATAACATCATCTTGTATCAAATGCATGTTAAGAGTGCATTTCTAAAAATGTATACATAATATAGGAAGGGTATGTACACCAGCCTCTTGGTTTTGAAAGTAATATAATTTCAAATTTCATTTTTAAGCTCAAGATATCATTGTGTGGTCTGAAACAAGCTCCCAGAGTTTGGTAAGAAAGATTAAGCAATTTTCTTTTACAAAATGACTTCACCAGAGAAAAGGTTGATACCACCTTGTTCTATAAGTCCTTCAAAAATGACATCCTAGTAGTTCAGATATATGTTGATAACATTATATTTGGTTTTGCTAATGCCACTTTGAGCAAGGAATTCTTTAAGACTATGCAGGCTGAATTTGAGACGAGTCAGATGAGAGAACTCAACTTCTTTATGGGAATCCAAATCAATCAAGGCCCAAAAGAGACTTCTTTCACCAAAGAAAGTATACCAAGGAACTTATGAAGAAGTTTGTCTTGTCAGAATGTAAGACGACAAAGACCCTTATGCATCCTACTTGCATTCTAGAGAAAGACAAGGTAAGTGGCAAGGTAGATCGGAAGTTGTACAAAGGTATGATAGGCTCTATTATATTTGACTGCTTTTAGACCTGACATTTTATTCAGTGTCTTCTTATGTGCTTATTTCCAATCAGATCCTAGAGAATCTCACTTAACAACTTTTAAGAGGACTTTTAGGCATCTAAAAGGTATTACTTACCTTTTTTTTGTATTTTAGAAAATCAAGTGAATACAAGTTAATAGGTTATTATGATGCTAATTATGCTGGAGACAAACTAGAGAGAAAAAGCACTTTTGAAAGCTGTCAGTTTTTGAGAGATAATATGATCTCATGGTTCAGCAAGAGGCAATCAACAATAGCGCTCTCAACTGCAAAAGCTGAGTATATTTCTACTTCTGGATGCAACACTCAGATTCTACAGATGAAAAGTTAGCTAGAAAACTTCCAGATATATGAGAGTAATATTCCTATCTTCTGTGATAACACTTCTACAATTTATTTATCTAAGAATCCCATTTTACATTCTAGGGCTAAACATATTGAGATTAAGCATCATTTTATACGAGACTATGTTTAAAAGGGAATATTATCTTTAAAATTCATAGATACAACCCACCAATGGGCTGATATCTTTGCAAAACCCTTTGCTAAAGATAGATTCATTTTCATTCCGAAGAACCTAAAAACGGTGTCTTGTCCAGAATGAGAAAGGTGTAACCTTAGAATGTTCACCATCTCAAAATGAGAAAATGAGACTTTGAAGTATTTTATTTTATTCTCTTCTAGAATATGAGGCTTCTGAGGAATGAAGTTATGATGTATCAGAAACGTCCTAGGTCAGAATCTTTTCTTTTGAAAAACTTTTATCTTCTGGAAACTAAAGAGTTTACTTCATTAATGAGTTGTCAGGATAATGAAAGGTTGGTGATTCAAAGAAAGACAATTGTCTTTTCTTGAAGCACACTTAGCACTTGATGTGACACGTTGGGAAATGATGTTTTTTTTGGATTAGGTTAAAATATTTTCACTTTACTCCTTGTTAGAACCGTTTAAACTATTCAGTTTATTTTCATCATTGCACAAACTCTACTTAAAACTCACTCACTCCCACTTCACACACTTTTGCTATCACTATCCCACACTTTAGCCCTTTCAAACCCTAAAAACTCTCTGCAACCAAAATCCTTGTTCGTGTTCTTATTCATGTTCGTACTCACAATGGCTCAACAACAACAACAAATAGACGCTCAACTTCTACAACAACAACAAGACTCAACTGCTAAAGTTCAAGGTTCATCGTCTCAACAAAAATCTCAACAAGACAAAGATCTTCATCTTTCTACTTCTGTTAATAAGATAAATGTTCTTGCTGAACTGATAGTGGGTTTCGAAAACCTAAAAGCAAATGGGTTCAACTTCATTGATGTTTTGAAGACTCAAGGTTGGGAAACTTGCTTTAATCGCTTGAAAGGCCCAGTGTATTCTGAATTGGTCAAGGATTTTTAGGTACATGCCTTTGCATCTTCTAATGGGATGATTTACTCTAGAGTAATGGGGCAAAGCAACAACATTGTTGAGGAAGACATTGCCAATTGATTAAACATGATGCCACTGGAGAAAATTGTATTAACATGTATGCTGATAATGAGAAAATGACTAAAAATGCCGCTAGAATTTTCAAGGATGCAATGGATGCTCATCATCCTAAGAATCTTTATGATGATCTAAGGACCTGGTTTATGATCTTTCTAGGAAGTTTTTATCACCAAAACTCCACCAACTCTTCTGATTACATCAACACTGATCCGAAATATCTACTTAGCTTCAAAGTTGGAATCAAAGTCAATTTACCATAAATTTTGTTCAACTATATGAAGAACACTATTGTCAAGACTAGAGACAATGGTTCAAAATCTAGAAAAATGGGTCCCCATGGGAAGACTCATTTCCGATATTCTGGTGAAGAGTAAACTTGTAGAATCGTTGAATCTACAAAGGGAGTTGGATGTTTTGATCAAAACTTCTCTTAACGACAAAACCCTAAGGAAAATGTCCTTAATTTTTGACGTTGATGCCCCTGAAGAATTGGTCAAGAATATAGTGGCTGTCAGGAGGATAGAAGTGAAAGATTTTCATGCTCACAATCTAGAACTCCTGTGAAAAAGAAGAGAAAAACATCTAAGAAGACTGTTGATAAGGGTTCTTCCAAGAAGTCCAAGTCATCTAAATTCAACGAGAGATCTTCTGATGGTGCTGATAGTTCTAGGCCTTCTAAGGAAGCTAGAACATCTGACTCTTCAAGGACGTCAGAAGCAAGAGCTAGAGAGAAAAAACACTTATGAAAACTATCGTAGTTTCTGTTTTGCAAGGTATTCATAGTTGGCTTTGTTTGATCATGGTTATCGGGTGTACTTCAATAGTGGACCACACATGTTAAACTATAACACACATATGAAAGGAAGGACCACCAAGAAAGTTAGGCTTTTTATTCTAAATGTCTACTATTTGGTCGATTTAGGTCATGAGGGATGATGTTATTTTCAAATGTGGGTATAAAGGAGTGCTTGATATTGTTTCACCATCTAAAACGTTGTCGTGGAATTGAATGGGAGCTAGATCTAAAGGGCCTGTGAAAATTGATTGGAATATGTGGTTTTCTTGTCCGTCATTCGCTTTTGTTTAGTAGTTGGTTTCGTTCTGTTTGTTTCTCCTATTATATTTGGGTTAACTACTATTGTCCTTGATTTTAATACAATTTCTTTTGCTTAAGAAAAATATAAAATAATAGTATAATATAACACGGACTTTCCAAAATTTTGCCACTAAAATTACAATAGAAAATTAAAATAGTTAATATGAACCATATTAGAATTATGAAATCTCTCTACATTGGAAATAAAATATGTAAATACAGCCTTCTTATGTTAACTTTTTTATTTTGAGAAGAATGCATGGACTTTTAAAAGATAGATAGGTATAAATATCTGTAATAGTTTTTGATAATGGAATCTCTAAATAATTGTTTTGGTTTCGACTTTGATCTAAATTGTGTATTATGAATTTTTTTTATTGTAAGAATCAAATCATACTTTATCATTCACCCCATCTATAGCTAAGGGTTATGTTTAACTTTTTAATGGGCCGTTAGAAGTTGAATAATGGATGGACTTTTAAAAGATAGTCATAAGCCCAACAACTTAGTATAAAAGGTATTCTGAAAAATCAGTTATAAAAACTAAAATCTTCGCCCACCGTGGGGCTCGAACCCACGACCACAAGGTTAAGAGCCTTGCGCTCTACCAACTGAGCTAGACGGGCAAGTTGAGAATTTGCAAATAATATGTAATATCAACGGAAATATTAATGGAAAGCTAGAGGAGAATATTTGTAATTTTTATTGAAAGGTACATAGTAAAACATAGCAACAATTCTCTATTTGAACCTTAATATAATAAAATAACATCAAGTTGGGTGAAATATGGATGCACATCAAGCTAGTACTTAGATGGAGGTTACATTAACTTTCACGGGACAAACTTTCAATGCACAAGAATGATTAATGTATGGGCTTTTAAAAACCACTATTTTTAATAAGAACTTATTTGATAAGGTATTTTTTTTCACCCTTACACCTTTTTAGATATTTTTAGTAAAATTTTGTTTTTATCCTTAGAATTTGAAGATGTATTTTCGAAGTTATGAAATTTCATTTTTTCTGGGGTGATTTCAGAGATATATTTTTGAAGTTACGAAATTTCATTTTTTTCTGGGGTGATTTCGGAGATATATTTCCAAAATTACGAAATTTTATTTTTTTTCTAAGGTAATTTCAGAGATGTATTACCGAAGTTACAAAATTTCATTTTTTGGCATGTTTCAGAAATATACTTCCGAAACAACCCTTTATTTTACTTAACAAAAATAGGGTGTTTCCGGATCTCTGAATCTTTGCATCCAATTTAAAGATGGGGTGACTTCGGAGATGTATTTCCGAAGATACCCAATTTTATAGAATTGTGATTATTAAATTTTTGGTATCCGAAATAAACATTCAAGTTTTAGGCGAATCCAACATTTTTCTAGCATTATTTTTAGATAGAAAGACAATGATTACCGAATATAATTAAGATCAAAACTAATTTTAAATTCTCAGATTATGTAACAATTGGTTGCTAACTACTATTCATTCAAGTATCTTTAATTGATAAGAAATACATAAACGCTGAATCGAAAATCATTCTTATTATAAGTAAAATGCTACTGAGTAAGACAATCATTTAACTCAAACTCAATCACCAGATCTATCAAGCCAAATAAAATCCATAAACAAATAAATTAAACACATTTTAAAAATATATAAAATATATTGTAGTTTATAAAGACTTAAATGTAAGAAAGAAGAGAAAACAAGAAAAATAGGGTGTTTTCAGATTTCAAATCGGATTTCAAAATGTATTTCCGAATTCATCCCAAAATTTGTTATTTTAGGTGCTTTCAGAGATACATCTCCGAAACACTTTGATTTGGAGTGCGTTCAGAGATACATCTCTGAATGATATTTTCGAATTTTCAAATGTTTTTCTCTATCCACAAGAGGTGTACAAAGAGATTTCCATATGATAAATAGGGTTACTGTATCCTCATTCATTAGAACAAGTTTATCTATTATTTATTGAAAGGTCATTATTTTTGTCATCTTCTTATTTTTTTATTCAAGAGTTGGATATAATCCCAGCTTCGTTTAGAAAAACATTTGTAGTGCAAAAATCATCTTAAAATCCTATTTTTAAACTCTTACTCCCCACACGGAAAATCCAACTTATTCTTCTTCACTCTCATTAGTTGAAAATGATCCATCACTTCATCGGATAGAAAAATACCTCGCCCTTTAAAAATCAACTGTCCATGATTCTCAAAATATGGTTCTAGACCTGACCATCCAATTGAAAAAGGAAATGTGTCTCCAACACTCTGGTTCTCGTCAAGCACAATAGCCAAACCATCTTCTTCATTCTCAAGAAAGACATGCGTGCCACCTCTATTAGAGATCATATCTTCTACACTAAAGCTCCCATCTGAAATCAAGAAGCAAGTCTCATCATCATCATCCATACCCATATCATTTGTTGAGCCGCCTAGACTAACATATCACTCACCTCATTCATTCAAAATCGAATCCAAAACATCACCTAAAGTGTTGGACAAGTGACTCTAAATACAAGAGGAGAGTTGAATTGTGTAACTTTAAAAACGATGTCCAATTAAAAATTATTAGGTAAAAGTAATTGTTTAAAATAATTTTGTGCCTTGAACGAAGAGTGGAAAGCAAAATTAATAAATAGAATAAAATTAGAGTGAAGAAGAGACAAAAACACAACATAAATAAATAAATAGCATAATTAAAAAGAGATAAGGGATAAGAAGATTGTACGAGAGATTTATAGAGGTTCGGCCTAACCACTTGGCATATTCCTCTCCCTAAGAATTTCTTTTTGTGAATTCCCACTATAGATATGAGATTTTCACAATTTATGCCCACAAACCTTCTTATAAATAGACTGCAATTTTTACATTGATGATGCTCCAAACCAAACAAAATTTTGGCACATGACTAATCTTAGAACCAAATAAAGGGTTTTATACAAGTCGCAGCTCACGAACCAAATAAGGATTTGTCGTACCCCAAATTTGTCCTACCTCGATGATTTTATTTTTCAAGATTTAAAATAGAAGAAATGTTTAATTAAAGATAGTACAACAATATCCGATGACCCATCTTTATCCAAGACTAGGGAGTGTATTTTAATAGGGGCTTTTTAAATCGGAAAGACTCATAAATCCGTTCGCGAGTTATGTTGGCCAATGGCCCATACAATTCGAAAATAAAAATTATTCTAGTAGTTACTAAGTTATTAAATTATTAAGGCGACTTAAGTTTAAGTTACTATTAATTAAAAATTAAATAACTTAGCATATTTAAATGTTTGTCGTTAGTAAAAGAGAGGTGTGGTTACAATTGACAAGCTCCTTAGATTGTTGTCAGCCTATTTGACGTTTTTAAGAAAAAAACATTATTGTTACTAAAATATTTGTTACTATTATTTTTCTTTAAAAAAAGGAAGGTATATTTCTGTGTTAAAAATGCGATATATTTTTCTGTTGTTGCTGATAAATTTTTTATTATTATAATTAAAAAGTATTGCATTAATATAATATAATTTATTGTATAGAAAAAATTTGCTGGATCAATCTATTAAAGCCAATTAGGCCCAGTTTACGTTGAAAGGAAAATAGGTTTGCAATAACAAAATTTTTATTTGTTGATTATTGTCACAGAAAAGGCCCAAAGAGTGGCTAAACGTGTTGGGATGAACCGAAAAATCACAAACGAAGGCCCAAGAGAGTCATTAACATACACTGTGCTAATTCACAAAATTAACGCACGTTTTTCTTCAATATACAACTGCTGTACAAATTGATTAAAAATCTAATCTTTTTTACAGCAAATATTAATCAAATCTTCATTATAGTCCATGCCCAGAACTTCTAAACATATGCATAACAAAATCAAATCTAAAAACGATACAAAATCTTCATTACTTTACAAATTAATTAAAAAAATTGAATCAATTATATAGATTTTAAATCCCTAATTCAGTGCTAAATCCCTAATATGTGATAGACAGTTTGTAACAGCAAAATTCTAAAGCCCTAAAACAAGCCCTATAAATACTAAAGGAAAAATGCGGTACGAGCAGGGGCGTTGGAGGATCCAGAGACGAAGAATAAGTTGAAAAGAAGAAGAATTTGAAACGAAATAAAGAACGAAGAACACACTCTGTTACTTGAAGATCAAACAAAGAGGACGATTAGGGTTTCAACATCTGAAACCCTAATCGTCGTTGCTACCCCGCCTCACCACCATCGTCCGTTGTTTCGTTCTGAAGCCTTGCCGGAATCTGCAAAGTAAGAGAGAAAGAAGATCGAAACAAAAGAAAATCGGACAGAACTCAGAGAAAGCAATATCGCGAAGGGTAAACTGAGTTTTCATTTTTTCTCTAGTTGTTGATTTGATGTTTTTATTGGTTGGGTTTTGATTGAAGGGTTTGGTTTCGATGCCGTCGCGGTGGGGGTCAGTTTTAGGGTTAGAAAGGATAAAGGAAAGGGTAAACGAGAGAGAGAGAGAGAGAGAGAGAGAGAGAGAGAGAGAGATGGACTATAACAAAAATTGAAAATGAATTGAAAAAATGTAAAAACAAAAAAACTAATATGCTGAAATGTTTTCCTACCTGCGCGCCTGCCATAACTAACGTGTACGCCCTGTTTTGACCATTTGATCGTTGGTGGACGGCCGTGAGGCCGGGTCCACCCTAAATTCCATGTACCATCGCCCACTCAATCAGCCAGTCCCTCAACATTTTCGTTTGGGCCAAGCCCATTTGGGTTTCACACCCCCCTTTGCTGCAAATTACTAAAACACAAAGCAAAATACACCCCCTTTGTCCTGAATTGTTTTTGGGCCTAGCCCACTACTTTTCACACCCCCATTCATTGTCTTTTCTAATCCCAAACCAGCGAAACACCCCATGTCCAGAATTGGCGTTTGGGCTTAGCCCAACCTTCTTAATGCACCCTTGTTTTGCTGGTTTAATTAAAAAATGCACCCCCTCTTAAAATTCATTAAATATTTTTTCTATTTTTATTTATTTCCCTATTTGTTATATTTTCATATTTTATATATTATTTTTATTATTTCCTTTTTATAATAATAATAATTATTATTAGTAGTACTAATTCTTCTTTTTATAAATATTATTATTCTTATTATTAATTATTATTATTAATATATCTTATTTAGTATATTACTATATTATCCAAATTATTTTTATTCAAGAATGAATATTATATTTTTATATTTGCATTAAAATATTTTTTTAATCATGCATTAATCAAGATATTTTTGCAGTTAATACGATTAAAAAATACGCAACAAATCTCAAACTATTTTTCGCAATCAACTAATTTAATCAACTGTTTTTTGCAAAAGGGTTTTAAACAGATTTTGACTTACTACGAATTTAGTCAAAATCTCCACAATCACTACTCCCGACCAAAATGCGAGATGATTCAAAATACGTTTGCAACCCCTAAAAAACACCAACCCCATACGAACTATGAATTTGCACTCGGATTCCTCATAAGGGGATACATAGGCATATGATCAAAAATCGTAGCGAGTTCCCCTATAAAAATATTTAAACCCTTTCCCCTATTAAAAATTAAAACCCTTTCCCCTTTAAAAAATTTAAACCCTTCCCCTGATAAAATTTAAATCATGTTTCCCCAACTCAAACCTAAAACCCAGTATCCTTGTGAACAAGGTAGATGAAAGGTGCCTAACACCTTCCTTTCGTCTAAAGAGGTCAGAAACCTAGAATCTCTGTCTGCGAATTAGGGTTTTCTGTTAGATTCCCTTCCCTAGGATAAAAACTAATAGTGGCAGCTCTGATTAAAAATCCAGTCGCAACAGGTGGCGACTCTTCTGGGGACTCTCCTTAACCCTAGGTTTTAGGTCTCTTTTGGGGTTTTAATTTTATTTATTTATTTGTATTAATTTATTTATTGCATTTATTTATTTCATGTTTATTTTTCTTTATTATTATATATTTTCTATGTGGCGGGTTTTTATTTCAAAAAAATATTTTCGATAACCCTTAGAAAGAAGGTTCGTCTATTAGCTTAGGGGGTACATCATTCCTGCGAGTTTATGTGACGACTTTGCCTAGAGTCGGTGGACTTCCGAAAAAGGAATACTTATCTAGAGATATCTTCTTGATGAGTAGGACTTTGGAAGGTCACCCATGACTCTTTGTAACGACCTTAACCCATAATTCTCATGACGAGACCTTTCACGACTTTGAGACGAAAATTTCGGTCTGTAAAGAGGCTCCACGTAAGGGAGGCCCTTGTGCCTTTTCCTTTTTGTGTTATTCATGACACCTTTAAGGAAGCCACATTTTGGGAGGGTAAACCAACCATAGGTTAAAATTAAGGAGCCTACCTTCTAAGGGTACTTATCAAAAAAACCCCGTCATTGAACCGTACATCCCTACCTTATAGGGATACTTATCACAAAAATCTCATCACTAAACCATACATCCTATGCATTCATAAATTTCATATATTCGCCATATATTTCATATATTCGTCACCCGTTTCTTTCTATTTGTCTTATTCACAGAGGGTATAAAAGATAATAATAAACTCAAGATCTCGGTGATTGTCTTTAAAAATGGATACCGAAGGAAACAACTTGTCCGCGTCAACACGCCAAACATGTCTGAAATAAAAGCCACAAAATGGAAATAATGTGATAAATACTTTCCCAAGATTTGTCAAGAAATGGTGGATGGTTTCAAGAGCTGACCTCCATAGGCGCATCTAGAAGACTTATTTCCCTTGGCTTAATTTCATGCAAATAAAGTTTTGGTTTAAGATTGTAATATTTTTCAATATCTGAATTATGTTACCTTCAATAACGGCATTTTGTTTCCACATCTCGTTTGCGTATCTATTTTCAAGCTGTTCACTGAATGACAATGATAAGCAAAGACAAATACATACCCAAGTGAATAAGACATTTAAAACAAGAAACCATTTCATGTTCATACACATCCGTTCGCATGCATGCATTCACGAACACCTGCATATCATATCAAAACTCATTTTTCAAAAAAATCTCTCCAGTTGAACCATTGGTAGAAGAATATCTCTACCTCCTTGGCCTACATATCAAACCAGGGCCTATCAACAAAAAGCAATGGAGAAAATCGAGGAAACTCAAGCTGTATTACTTCAATGAAAGGAGATCTGAGTCAAGTTCTCCTAGCTTTGAAGAACATTATTGACAGGCAAGACCAGATTCCCAGGGTAGCTTTCGAAGAAGTAGCCCAAACTATTGGTGCATTAAGTGGTCACCAACCAAGGAAAGAGCCAGAGGCAGGACTCAAGAAGTCCGTGATGGCCCAACAAGAAGATGAAACTGAAGGGTTTGTCCTACCGCCACCAAAACAGGGGCATTACATACCCTACCGATTCCAACCAATAATACAGACAACTACTTGGACCTGCAATACAGAGACCACGACCCAGAGGATGCTAACCGAGCACCCTTAAAGACGAAGGGTACTCATTCTATTGATGAACCACGAGTGATGAATCAGTATAAAGCTCTGGGGGAAAGATTAAAAGCTATTGAGGGTTTTGACGCTTTCGAAGTAGACGCTCTCGAAATGGGCCTAGTTCCTAATGTGGTGATTCCACCAAAGTTCAAAGTACCTGAATTTGAAAAATACAAGGGGCTCACTTGTCCAAGAAATCATCTTCGTATGTATTGCAGGAAGATGCATGCCCATGCCCACGATCAGAAGCTGATGATTCACTATTTTCAAGATAGCCTGAGTGGGGCATCTTCGGACCGGTATATGCAATTGGAGCAAACACATATTCGAACCTGGGAAGATCTTGCTAATGCTTTTCTAAAGCATTACAAATATAACCTGGACATGGCGCCTACCCGCATGCAACTCCAGAACCTGTCCCAGAAGAAAGAAGAATCCTTCAAAGAGTATGCTCAGAGATGGAGGGAGATGGCATCCCGTGTGCAACCACCACTGTTAGAGAAGGAATTACTAGACACGTTCATGGGGACTTTGCAAGGGCTGTATTATGAGAAGATGGTTGAAAGTATCTCTTCGGGGTTCTCAGACCTAGTGACTATCGGAGAAAGAATCGAGACTGGCATAAAAAGTGGGAAGATATCAGGGGGACCATTAAATGCTCCCTACAATTCAAAAAGTCCTGCTTCAAACTTCCCCAAAGGAAAAGAGGGAGAAATTAATGTTGTAGCGTCACAACCCAGGGTACAACAACCATTAGTGATCCCACAAGGGCAGCAGCAAGGCATAAGGCCACCCAGAAAATTTGATCCACTCCTTATGCCACCTAGCCAGTTATTGCAACAGCTGGTTAAGGCATCCTTGGTGGAAATCAAGCCTCTAGATCCTCCAGTCGGAGCACTCCCACGAAGATACAATGCCAACGCCATATGTGAGTATCATGCTAATTCTCCTGGACATACCATAGAGCAATGTTGACCATTTAAGCATAAGGTCCAAGATTTGTTAGAATCTCAATACATCACTTTCGAGAAGCCTAACATCAAATCAAACCCTATGCCTTCGCACGATGGCCCGATAATAAATGCAATTGAAGTAGTCACTGACTCTAGGGAAAGCAGACGAGTAAAAACCCCGATAAACCTACTGAAAGAATATCTGTTGGGATGTGGGTTCCTGTTGGAACATAATGAAGCCTTCGAAAGAACGCTGCAAGAACTAGTAGACCAGGGGATAGTCCAGTTCAGACAATACCCTAAAGAAAAATATAAAGCTGCTCTGAAGGGCGAAACACATTTTCCTCCAATCCAAGAGACCTTTGTCAACAAGGGAGTAGAGCGTGGCGGACACGTGGCAATGATATCCAACAAAGTCAACACCGAGAAGGCAATTGACTTCATCCGAGAATACGTGCCAGAAGAAGAACTCAAAAGATGGACTGCCGTGGAGATTCCTGAGATCTTTTTCTTTCCTAAGTAATTTTTCTTGTTTTTGAAAGAACCTATGTCAAGCCCGAGGTATAGGGGTTGCTTGTCAGGGTTCCCCGTTTTGTTTCAGACAATATTTACGATTAATAAAAGTGATATTTTGTTTTTAATTAAGATCCTTGTCTTTCATTTGCATTCAACTCTTAAATTTAAAAATGGTAATACTTTCTCTGCATATGCATTTTCAAATTTCATATACTAAATCTGCACCAAAACATGATAAAGGTGCAAATCCATGCCCAAAAACACTGATAATGCTACTGCTGCGACATGATATAATTTTGATGCTCCTATCAACCAAGCTGAAGAGGAAGATGATGGAGATCTTGAACTCTTTGAGGAAAGGGCAAGGGAAATAGAACGAAAGGATGACAATATACAACCATATCAAAAGACCATTAAGCTAAGCATATGGGAAGATCTGGAAGAAACCAAGCTAAGGGGCAATGTTAGAGCGGAGCCACAAAAAAAAGAGTTGATCAAATTATTGCACATGCCTGCTTGTTCCTATAGAAACAAGCCAAGGTTAGATATAGACATTACTGTAAAAATAAGCAATGACGAAATACCAGGGCCTGGAAAAGAACCCGAGCCAGGGGCACGTCGAACACTCATGTTTGACGGGGCTTCAAATACACTGGGGCACGATATAGGGGCAATTTTGACTTCTCCAAAGAATTCTCACAAGCCATATTCCAGGTCAATGGCGAATGGGATACTAAATATCCATAACTGATTCCATATCGGGATCATGTTTTAGAACTAACTGCGGAATTCACAAAGATTACTTCCAGTCACACCCCACGAGAAGAAAATCAAATGGCAGACGCTCTGGCAACTATATCAGCTATATTTAAAATAGCTTGGTCAAACCACAAACCGCCATCACAAATATACACTTCAAAGATCCCACACATTGCCTTGCTATTAAAAATGACGAGATAACAAGCCTTGGTTTTACGACATCAAGAAGCACCTCGAAAAACAAGAACATCCAGAAAATGCCTCTAGCATCGACAAACGAACTCTATGGAAATTAGCCTCGAAATTCTTTCTGGGTGATGGTGTACTACACAAGATGAACCACGACATGGTCTAGTACTCAAAAAAATTTCTGCTACCTCGCCTCGATTCACATGGTAAAAGGACACCCAACTACGAAGGTCCATACGTAGTCAAAATGGCATTCTCTGATAGTGGTCTTATCCCCACAACAATGGATGGGGAAGAACTACCGCATCTGGAAAATTCAGATGCAATCAAAAAATACTATATATAAGAAGCTCGCTAAGCTCGAACCTCAAACAGGCGACTTAGGCAAAAAGGAGCGCCCCGGTGGATCGAAAACCCTAAAAGGGTGATCCAGGCAAAAATTAGGGGCATATAACAAAAAATTATCCTGGTGGATTAAAAACCCGAAAGGGTAATCCAGGCAAAAGTTAGGGGTTTCATATAAAGAAATAAAGAACAAAAAGATTGTGATCTAATAACAACGACTACGAACCACGAAGGGAGAGATGGGTCTAAATCATATGACTCAGAAGCAAAGGAGATAAGGGCTATCAAAAGGATATTGAAAACAGTAATAACAATTATCATTTTCATTGCCATTTACAGTTTTGAAAATTTCGGTAATTACCTCTTTCAAGGAATTACATCCTGTACATTCGCCTATTCAGAGGCATATTAACAAAGCATTTAATTTTCATCTTTCATCTTTCAAATTGTGTTTTTTTTTCTTTTCTCAGACTTGTTTACAAAATACTATGATTATTACTTGTGAATATTGTCTTAAAATCATTTCGGGGAAATTAACAAATAAAAGCTTTTGATAAAACATCGAAAAAAATATTTTGGTTAGAAAAATATTGAAAGAAAATCCACGTCTACGTCCACGCACATGTCTACTCCTGCGTCTACAATACCAATTCTGCACATATGTCCACGTCTACGCCTGCGCTTACAACATAAAAGTCTATGCCAATACATACGTCTACGCTTATAACATACAAATCTACGCATATGCCAATACCTACGTCTACGTCTATACCTGTACTTACAATACAGAAAATCAATGTTCAAAATTTTACTAACATTGTTCACTGCGTTCAAATTCAACAAAACTACGACAACACAACAATCAACGCCAGGGAATTGGTAACTCTAAGCCAATGGTTTAAAGGAGAGAATGCCAGAAATAGTCTGCATAACATTCCAAGGAATACACGCATTTTACACACATTTCATACATACATTTTGCATACCCAAAGCATACATACACTATACATTTTTGCATACAAGACACATATATTCAGGGTTCCATATCAATGTCAAACATCATACATACACAGACATTTAATACACATATGCCCAGGGTCCCATCTCAATATCAGACATCATACGCATGTATTATACATCAAATAAACAATCTCACCCTCAATTTAGCTATCTAAGGGTCAACCAATAAAACACTTCTCCTGCGATTCAACCCGTCACCTAAGTCTCCATGCAATGATGAGTTCCTAATAAAGTAGTAAATTACCTAAGTCTCCATGCAGTAATGAACGAAAATCAATACATTTCCCCTAAGCCTCAATGTATTATTCTATCTCGGTACACTGCCTCTAAGCCTCAGTGTATTCACAAAACTCGGTACATTGCCTCTAAGCCTCAATGTACTCTCCAAACTCGATACATTGCCCCTAAGCCTCAATGTATTTTTCTATCTCGGTACACTGCCTATAAGCCTCAGTGTATTCACAAAACTCAGTACATTACCTCTAAGCCTCAATGTACTCTCCAAACTCGATACATTGCCCCTAAGCCTCAATGTATTTTTCTATCTCAGTACACTACCTCTAAGCCTCAGTGTATTCACAAAACTTGGTACATTGCCTCTAAGCCTCAATGTACTCTCTAAACCCGATACATTTCCCCCAAGCCTCAATGTATTCTCCTGTCTCAGTACACTGCCTCTAAGCCTCAGTGTATTCTCCTAACTCGATACATTTCCCCTAAGCCTCAGTGTATTCACAAAACTCGATACATTGCCTCTAAGCCTCAATGCACTCTCCAAACTTGATACATTGCCCCTAAGCCTTAATGTATTCTTCTATCTCGGTACACTGCCTCTAAGCCTCAGTGTATTCATAAAACTCGATACATTGCCTCTAAGCCTCAACGTACTCTCCAAACTTGATACATTGCCCCTAAGCCTCAATGTATTCTTCTATCTCGGTGCACTACCTCTAAGCCTCAGTGTATTCACAAAACTCGGTACATTGCCTCTAAGCCTCAATGTACTCTCCAAACTCAATACATTGCCTCAAAGCCGCAATGTATTCTCAAAACTCAGTATATTACCTTTAAGGCTCAATATACTCTCCTAGCTCGGTACATTGCCTCTAAGCTGTAATGTATTCTCAAAACTCGGTACACTACCTCTAAGCCTCAGTGTATTCTCATACCTCGGTACATTTCCTCTAAGCCCCAATGTACTCTCCTCATCTAACCCTTTGCCTAAGTCTTCATGCATCAATGTGTTTCCTTATTCCGCAACACAGATCATCGCCTCAGACTTCACGCAGTGATGCTCGAAATATGAAACTAGCTTATCGCCTCAGACTTCATGCAGGGATTCGTGAATATAACCCATGGCCTCAATCTCCAAGCAACCATGTGTCACCAATTACTGTTTCATTCATCCCTCCAAAAGGGATATGTAAGCAAAGGCAAAACCCAGACATACAAAATTACGCTCTTAAGCTCAAGACCATCTGCCTCGTTATCAAACCCTGGTAAGTGGTATATCATCAGCTTTGTCTACTTCCTCAAGACTCGTAAGGGCATGCTATATCAGCGTAACCTTATGTTCGTCAGACAAATTTTGGGTATTCCAAGTATTCAATAAACTCCCAATCAGAATGTGCAAGACTCGTGCATTCTCACGCTATTCGATTGGAAGATAATTGAATAGGGGCAGTTGTTGTACCCCAAATTTGTCCTACCTCGATGATTTTATTTTTCAAGATTTAAAATAGAAGAAATGTTTAATTAAAGATGGTACATCAATATCTGATGGCCCATCTTTATCCAAGACTAGGGAGTGTATTTTAATAGGGGCTTTTTAAATCGGAAAGACTCATAAATCCATTCGCGAGGCATGTTGGCCAATGGGCCATGCAATTCGAAAATAAAAATTATTTGAGTAGTTACTAAGTTATTAAATTATTAAGGCGACTTAAGTTTAAGTTGCTATTAATTAAAAATTAAATGACTTAGCCCATTTAAATGTTTGTCGTTAGTAAAAGAGGGGTGTGGTTACAATTGACAAGCCCATTGGATTGTTGTCAGCCTATTTGACGTTTTTAAGAAAAAAACATTATTGTTACTAAAACCTTTGTTACTATTATTTTTCTAAAAAAAAAAAGGAAGGTATATTTCTGTGTTGAAAAACATGATATATTTTTCTGTCGTTGCTGATAAATTTTTTATTATTATAATTAAAAGGTATTGCATTAATATAATATAATTTATTGTATAGAAAAAAACTGCCGAATCAATCTATTAAAGCCAATTAGGCCCAATTTGCGTTGAAAGGAAAATAGGTTTGCAATAACAAAATTTTTATTTGTTGATTATTGTCACAGAAAAGGCCCAAAGAGTAGCTAAATGTGCTGGGCTGAACCGAAAAATCACAAAGGAAGGCCCAAGAGAGTCATTAACATACACTGTGCTAATTCACAAAATTAACGCACGTTTTTCTCCAATATACAGCAACTGTACAAATTGATTGAAAATCTAATATTTTTTACAGCAAATATTAATCAAATCTTCATTATAGTCCATGCCCAGAACTTCTAAACATATGCAGAACAAAATCAAATCAAAAAACGATACAAAATCTTCATTACTTTACAAATCATTTACAAAAATTGAATCAATTATACATATTTTAAATCCCTAATTCAGTGCTAAATCCCTAATCTGTGCTAGACAGTTTGTAACAACAAAATTCTAAAGCCCTAAAACGAGCCCTATAAATACTAAAGGAAAAATACAGTACGAGGAAGGGCATTGGAGGATCCAGAGAAGAAGAATTAGTTGAAAAGAAGAAGAATTTGAAACGAAATAAAGAACTAAGAACACACTCTGTTACTTGAAGATCAAACAAAGAGGACGATCAGGGTTTCAACATCTGAAACCCTAATGGTCGTTGCTACTGCGCCTCACCACCATCGTCCGTCGTTTTGTTCTGAAGCCTCGCCGGAATCTGCAAAGTAAGAGAGAAAGAAGATCGAAACAAAAGCGAATCGGACAAAACTCAGAGAAAGCAATATCGCGAAGGGTAAACTGAGTTTTAGTTTTTTCTCTAGTTCTTGATTTGAGGTTTTTATTGGTTGGGTTTTGATTGAAGGGTTTGGTTTCGACGCCGTTGCGGTGGGGGTGGGTTTTAAGGTTAGAAAGGATAAAGGAAAGGGTAAACAAGAGAGAGAGAGATGTAGGGACTGTAACAAAAATTGTAAATGAATTGAAAAAGTGTAAAAACAAAAAAAACTAATATGCTGAAATGTTTCCCTACCTGCACGCCCGCCATAACTAACGTGTACGCCCTATTTTAACCATTTGATCGTTGGTGGACGACCGTGAGGCCTGGTTCACCCTAAGTTCCATGTACCATCGCACATTCAATCAGCCAGACCCTCAACATTTTCGTTTAGGCCAAGCCCGTTTGGGTTTCACACCCCCCTCTGCTACAAATTACTAAAACACAAAGCAAAATATACCCCCTTTGTCCTGAATTGTTTTTGGGCCTAGCCCATTACTTTTCACACCCCCATTCCTTGTTTTTTCTAATCCTAAACCAGCGAAACACCCCATGTCCAGAATTGGCGTTTGGGCTTAGCCCAGCCTTCTCAATGCACCCCTGTTTTGCTGGTTTAGTTAAAAAATCCACCCCCTCTTAAAATTCATTAAAATTTTTTTCTATTTTTTTATTTCCCTATTTGTTATATTTTCATATTTTATATATTATTTTTATTATTTCCTTTTTATAATAATTATTATTAGTAGTAGTACTAATTCTTCTTTTTATAAATATTATTATTCTTATTATTAATTATTATTATTAATATATCTTATTTACTATATTACTATATTATCCAAATTATTTTTAATTCAAGAATGCATATTATATTTTTATATTTGCATTAAAATATTTTTTTAATCATGCATTAATCAAGATACTTTCGCAGTTAATACGATTAAAAAATACGCAACAAATCTCAAACTATTTTTCACAATCAACTAATCTAATCAATTGTTTTTTGCAAAAGGGTTTCAAACAGATTTTGACTTACTGCACATTTAGTTAAAATCTCCACAATCACTAGTCCCGACCAAAATGCGAGGTGATTCAAAATACGTTTGCAATCCCTAAAAAACACCAATCCCATACGAACTACGAATTGGGACTCTGATTCCTCATAAGAGGATACGTAGGCATACAATCAAAAATCGTAGCGAGTTCCCCTATAAAAATATTTAAACCCTTTCCCCTATTAAAAATTAAAACCCTTTCCCCTATAAAAAATTTAAACCCTTCCCCTGATAAAATTTAAATCATGTTTCTCCAACTCAAACCTAAAACCTAGTATCCTTGTGAAAAAGGTAGATGAAAGGTGCCTAACACCTTCCTTTCGTCTAAAGAAGTCCGAAACCTAGAATCTCTGTCTGCGAATTAGGGTTTTCTGTTAGATTCCCTTCCCTAAGATAAAAACTAATAGTGGCGGCTCTGATTAAAAATCCAGTCGCAACAGGATTTTCATGGACAATCTCACTACCTAAATGAGATTTTTTACAATGGGCGAAACTCACAAACCAAACAACAACTTCTAACAAGGGATTGCAAAGAGACAAATTCTTCTTGATCAAATTACAATGTTATGCCATCACCAAAAAACACAGTAAAATCCTCATTGATATTTTTCACTGTTAAAGCACTAAGACACAAATAGTGAAATGAAAGAAATGAAAACGGAAGAAGGAGTAGAGAGTGAGAAAGTATGCCACAATAGGTTTTCATGTGTAAATTGAAAGGGAAGAGAATCCTCTATATAGGCAAGGAATCTGGATCAAAATGGAAAATTATACATGGACTTTTTAATTCTCTTAATCGAATGCATTAGGTCTAAAAGATTATGTGCTTCATAAAAACGATAACCCTAATTTCCAAAAAGGGAAACTTACATCACCTAGTGTCCTAATCTATTGGAAGAGTTCTTAATCGATTAGGGAGTTTTATGTTATGCTATAATTGATTGGCTAAGAGCCATAATTGATTAAGCAATGTATATAAGCTTCCTAAATATGTAGGAAATGAAAAGCATAAAATTCCACAAGCAGCTTGATGGTTCCTATAAGTGTTTTAATGTGTTTTTAAAATCAAATAGAGAGATTAAAATACTTTTAGGTGAGTGTGTCCATTATCTTAGTAATTTATAAATTACTCTAATATCTTTTACAAGACTCTGATCACTAAGACACACACTATGATATTTCATTCTTCCTCTCTAAAGCTTCAAGGACCCTTGCTTAATACATTAATGATTTAGTTATTAAGTTGGCGAGACTTTATAAGTCTTTTTGTTAAAACACCATCATCAGAGAGATTACTTGACTAGAGACCATTAGGTGCTCCAATTGGTAACCTCACTTTCCTTCTCAAATTGCACCCTAGAAAGAGTGAGACTATCATTGCAACAACCTTATTAAATAAATTTCCCAGTTTAGAGAAACAATTCTCATATCAAACATGCACAGGGATACCTCTAAGTCTTAATTAACAATACTTCCATTTTGAAATAAGAAAAGAAGGCCGACTAAAAATGGAAGGAGGTAAAAAAACTGTTGCCAAAAGAAAACCTTTTTTGATCTAAAACTCATGCAACCCTCTTACAACATTGCACCTAAGGAGTAAATAATCTCCTCCCAACTTGGATAGGTTAGTATGAGATAGACAAAACAATTTTTTTCCCTTAACATCCTTAATAGATATATCATCTTTCACCACACTCACTAGACAAGAAGCAAGCCATAAGCTTGTTGGAGGGCCTTCATCCATAAATAAGTGGTTTTACTTTCTAGGAGAAGATATCAAACAAGAAGAGGAAGTAAGCCCACTAACTCCAAGTTGGAAAAAATCTCTAGAAGATAAGCCACCTCTTGTTCTCACGTTGCTTGCTACTTCTAAAAAACAAAGACATGTTGCATTTTAGTTTATAACCTTGAAACCAAGATACTTTATAAAACCAAATCCGCAATCCAATTTGTTTCTTTTTAGAGGAACACAAACTCATGGACTTTTCCAAACTTAGAGAAACAATAGTGTAGTTGTTCATTAGAAATACCTTTAACGAAACTTGTGAAGTAGAAAGAGAGAACTCTTGGACATAATGAATGGTCCAATCCATCACAAAGACAAAAATTCAATTAGATAATTTATGAATAAGTGCTTAATATCAATATATTATAATTTATATTAATAATAATTTCTAATAATTGATTATTGTTAATCTATAATTGATTAATTAAACAATTAATCCAACATGAACATGTGTAAGTGTGCAATGAGATTGAGATGCCAATCTAAGGGTGTTATGAGATTTTAACTTAGAATATAATTTATCTCGTGAACCAAACTCCCGACAAGGAAAGAAGGATTGCGTGTTAGTAGAATGTATGGTGATAAAAATAGACTTTTTCACCAGACTACCATTTCTTTTAAATTTATTAACCAAAATATCATACTTTTCCAATTTATTACCAAACTATCATATTTTCAAACATTTTTTTTGTTACTAGGGATCCACCTAATGCTTTGGAATTTTTTTTTTTCTTATTTGTTAATTACATGCGGATTTTCCTCCAGAATTACTTGTGAATTTTCCTCTAAAAATGTACTCATACAGAATTTCCTGCGGATTCTCTAAATATATAATTTTTTAAATGGTTTTTTTTGGTTAAAATGCGCAAGAAAGTTCACTGAAAGTTCCGCAAAAACTAGTTTTCGTGGAAACATCCACATGAAATTCCACAAGAGTTAATTTTTGCAAAAAAACACGCAGAAAAATAAAAATAACTTTAAATAAATAATAAAATAGGAGAGTTGACCCATTCAATTAGCAGATACACTTCCAAATAAATTTTTTATTTGAAAAGATGGTATTTTATGATTTATGGAGAAAAATATGATAGTTTAGTATTTTTAATAAAAAAATGGTACTTTTATAAAACAAATCATAAAAATATTGAATGTTACAAACGATTAATGCATGGTGGATGATAGAATGCAAATATGGTTTTATTTTATTCATGTAGAACGATATGCATGATTGATAACATTGCATGATCGAAATGATTAAATCGACCCTTGAAATAAAAATGTAGGCATTAACCACTCGTCTATCTTTGTTTATTCATAAATTTATGTGCAAACATAATATAACTAAATTTATCATTTAAAATTGCATATAATGCCTATTTTATAATAAAAATATATTTGGGGGGCCATGGCCACCCCTGTCACAACATGGCTCCACCACTTAATTAGAGGTATGCAAATTAGATATAATAGTTTTTGGAAATGCATTTGTAATATAACTTTTTTGAATAACAAATAAATTCTTTGATAACCGCCTTCCTTAAATTTACCAGTACACACTCTTCTAATCATCTACGAAAATTTAAAAATAAAAAATAGATACATAAAAATTAATTGTTCTAGTCCTAGAGCACGATAAAGAGGAAAATTGCAGAACTGATAGCCTTCAACAAGAAACACGGGAGCACTTCTACCAAAGGTCCAAAGAGACCTGTCCCTAGGTTCCAAGATAGAGAGAAGCTTAGAGGTCCCTAACGAGATATGTCTAGGATATTAATTTGATGGAGATAGGTCTTACACAATTAGTTCATCAGTCCCCACGTGGCTATATCACAACCATCATGGAATTATACACCATTTCACGTGATTATCACAAATCACAATATATCACAAAGTGTTTTCATACAAGCTTATTCAAATCACAATTGGATCATCGTTAACCATCCATGGCATCCATTTTTTTTGTAAATAGAATGATCCATATCTAGCAACTACTCACTCATGGATGCACCCCAAGGAACTCTTACATTTGAGCCTTATAACCTAAGTTATCTTTATAATTCATTCACCTAGTCATACTTCTAGGTTTTCCTCACTCATCTTCATAAGGTTTTAATCATATTATTACACAATCACACAACCATAACATCGCTCATAAACATACAAAGACACCTTAACATGGTTCATCACCAATATCCAACCAATAAATGTAACACATGCTTACAAGATAGTATAACATGTTAAACAACCCTCGGGTGAAGCTTTCACACAATCTGATTCAACCTAATCTATTTCACTTATACGCCACATAAAAGGCATATATCTGATCATCCTATGGTGGGGTTAACCAGACTCAATGGGAAAATTAAAATGGAATAAAGTTATAATAACTTCTATATGTCATAGCCCTAAGAGTTAGCTTTCTAACGCTTCTGACTGCGCCCAAAATAGAGTTACGGAACTCAAGATATGTCATTTTCAATTTGGCAATTTTCCACACGGTCAGTGGTAATCGGTTACCAATATGTGGTAATCGATTACTAGCCCTCAAAATATATCAAATCCTAAATTTAATTTGGTAATCGATTACTAACATGTGGTAATCGGTTAACCAACAGCTAGGCTGAAAAAATACCCAGTTTCCTGCATACAAAGCATTTCCAAACCAACTCACATATACCCTAACCACACACATTATGGTGTATCATAATATTGCATCCAATAATACCAATTAACATGATTATTAGTTATAACTTTAAGAACATTACCTATATGTAACTGAAGGATAGAAAAACACAAGAAAGGGGGTTTGAATTGGGATTTTCAAAAAATAAGGCTATAAAACACGTTGGTTATCCTTGTCCGTTTTGAGCTCAAAACTACTCCAGTCCACCCGCCAAGGTGATTTCGCCTCTCTCAATCGAGGTCTTAATCCACTAATCACAAATGTTTACAATTCACCAAGACAACTGTCAACGTCTTCTTGAGATCAAACCACAAGGAAATATAACTAAAAATAATTATACAATGTGTTTGAGTTTGCTTCTAACAAGCTTTATCATAACTGTGATGTTTACACAAATTTTAGCATAAAGACTATTTTTAACAGATAGAAAGATGTGAGAAATTTTGAGCAACTATTTGTATGCGTGTATGTGTGTTCTTGGATCTTATTCATAGTCTTCTTTATATAGTGTTCTTGGAGACATGTGCGATATTTCTGGAAGATTGATGATTTGATGTTAATATCCTTTCCAAAAATAAAGATCTTGTTTCCAACCATAATGTTTCAGCCTTTATAATCTTGATCTTGTAATGATTATCATTTAATGTGATGTTGGATTTACAATTCATCAGAGTATCTTGAACTTAAGTGCTAAGTCTTAGAACTTCAGAATAGAGGAGTGCGTTGAGACTTTCTTTGTTCTTTCAAAACTTCACTTTATCAAAGTATAGCTTGCACCTTGGTGCTTCATAAGTTTGATTGTCAGCATCAAAACTTCTCTTTCTTGTATGTTGTTTTAGCTTCGCTTCAGAGCTTTCATATGTTCTTCTTCTTCAGAGCTTCATATGTGATTTTCACGTCATTAACTTTCTTTCTTTCATCAGAAATCCTCTTAAATTCAATCAAATGATTAGAGTGAATAATTGTTCTTCACAATAATTATGTATTTGTTATCATCAAAACTAATAATTGGATGTAGAATCAAATTATGTTCTAGAAATCTCCCTATTTTTGATGATGACAAAACTTACATATTTTGGTGAAAAATTTATAATTTTTAGAAGATAAAAATTTTAGAGTCTCTTCCTGAGTTGAATACTCAGATAAAATTTAAATGAAATAGTAGATACTTCCCTGAAAAGATATTAGAGAATATGATGGAAGTTCTGAGAAGCCTATGTTAAAGGCTGGTAGAGCATACCACAAGTCCTAAAACATCATCTAATCATAGGGTTTCATCATCTATTAACATCCTATAATTCTATACTCATTATACATAAATTATAAGTCATTATTCATCACCAATTCATCAATTTCTCATCAAACAACACCAAATCACAATCTACCAAAACCTAATATAATATACCAATCATTTAAGCCTTAAATTGAATATAATAACAATGATAAAACTCCCCTTACCTTTGATTATAGCAGTAATTCAACTTCTGTTTGATTCTCTACCGAAATCTCTTACCTCTTTATGCCCTAGCCTCCTTTCTCCAGATCGTCAGTTTCTTTCTCCCAATTCTATGATCATTCTACAATGACTTTCTTTTACCCTAATTCCTTGTATAACCTTTATACCCCTAATATCAAACTTCCCACTATGTCCTTATTTAGTCTTCACTAATTACCATTTTGCCCTTATTTTCTCTACACTTTTATTATTTTATTATCCTAATTAAAATAATTCTAATCAATTATTCTAATTATTCCAAAATACTAATAATCCTCTTAATTAGTCTAATTCCCACTATGCTACACATAGTAACCCATAATACATCATAGTCATCCAAACATCATACTTGAACATCATGTTTATCAATCATCATGGTACACTTCATATTCATCATAATTTCACAAATTACTAAAAAGACTCACATATAATCATCAAAACATCAAGAACTTCACAATGAATCATATAATCACGCTAAATTAATCAATTAAATAATTAATCTAGAATTCAGGGTGTTACAACTCTCCTCCACTTAAAAGAATTTTCACCCTAAAAAATTACCTAACGAAAACAACATCAGATAAGACTCTTATATGATCCTCGCGTTCCCAAGTCGAACTTTCACCAGCTGGTCCTCCCCATAATACCTTCACTAATGTAATATCCTTGCCTCACAATTGCTTCACTTCTCGACCTTCTATTCGCAATGGTAATGCCTCAACAGACGAGTTATTTCTCACCTGTACATCATCCATTTGAATCACATGCGAAGGATCCAGAATATACTTTCTCAACTAAGATACATGAAACACGTCATGCAGAATCGTAAGTGATGGAGGAAAAGTAATCCGATAAGCCACCTCACCTATATTCTCTGATATCTGATACAGACCAATAAAATGCAGCGTAAGTTTTCTCCACTTCAAAGCTCTACTTACACCGGTTTTTGAAGTTACTCTTAAGAACATATGATCATCTACTTGCAACTCAAGATCCTTTATCCTCTTATCATGATAGCTCTTATGACGACTTTGAGAAGCCTTTATCTTCTCTTGGTTCATCTTTATATTTGCATTTATCTCTTGCACAACCTCTGGTCTAAGCACATCACTCTTGCCTGACTCATACCAACACAATGGAGTCCTACACCTCCTACCGTATAACCCTCCTACCGTACAAACTTAAATATTTTTGGTCAACATCAATATTTTGAATTGATATTCATCATTAAATCAAGGGTTGATCATGATTCCTCAAGGAAGGCCCTCAAATCATTAAAAGTCAAAAGTTGCCAAATTAGGGTTTCCTTAGGAGAAGTCAACTAAACTTTAACTAGGCATAACTTTCACACGCTTCATCAACTTTTCCCCAACAAAAGCCCATTCTTAAGGGAATTAAATTATCTACAACTTTGTCTCTCTAAGTTCAAGTTTAAAAAGTGCATCATTGGAGAGATATAAGCCAATACATTATAGGTCATTTCAAAAGTCAACAAAAAGACACTTTTTGTCAAGGAAACTTACATCAAGATAAACTCTCCAAAAGCAAAAATGATCAACATAGAGGTTGTATAGGACATCTTGAGCTTTCCAAAAAGTCAAAGATCACCTTCAAATAATGAAAACTGAGTGAGTTATAACCATTGCAAGTTGGGAAATTTTGAGCAAATACATGAAGTTCAAATTGAGCAAGCTTGATATTTTGGACTATTGGGCCATCATTTAAGAGTCCAAACATGCTCTATACTCTTTATACACCTCAAATCTTGTTCTTCCACCCCATGACCTATTTTTGTTTTAACTATTTTTTGATTTATTCATTAAATAATGAAAAATAAATAAGATAAAATTATATCTTCTTCTACAAGGTCCAAGCCCACATGACTTTGACGTGATTTTCCTTATATAATTTCAGCACTTCTCATACAAGAACACACTAAAAAAACTTGCCTGAAAACTTGTCAAAATTTCCAAACTTTTCTCAAGAACCCTAAATCTTGAAATCCTTATTTACAAGCCTTTTCACTACAAGCAGCCATCCCATTCACTCCTAACAATTATACAGAGTAAGGTTGGATCGATCTTGAGGTTCCAAATGCATGAAAACGCCATACCATGCATCTCCGTTTTCATAAATTTTCAAATTTCAAATTTCAATTTTTGTATTTATATTTGAAAAGGTTTGGAACATCGTAATGGTCCCATGCATGCTAAATCACAAAGTGCCATGTTTGCTCTGATTTTCCTTGTTTTCGCCCTAACTCAAAAACCAGGCCTTTTCAGTCTAAAATGATTGTACCATTAAACTCGTAGCCCTCGATTTAGAGGGGTATGGTATTGTTTGCTTCCTAATAGTGCTTATTTTGCAGGTTGAACGAAAGAGGGCAATCGGAGAAGACGACCAGAGCTAGGGCCCCGACGCCTCTCTGGTCAATATAATCATGTTTTATATATATATTTATTGTTTAATTTATATAAACGGGTGTAAAGCCGCCCCAACGGTAGAAGTGCGCATTATAAACCCTCAGTATACCAGGGAACGGGTTCGATCCCTGCCTCTAGTATTTTGTTTTTCACATATTTTTCTCTTGCAGATCCAATGAAGCTATCCTTATGCCTTACGATGCACCATCAGCCTATTCATCATCAGATCTGGTCATTGGGCTTTGCAGGTGTATTGGGCTTGCACGTTTTGGGCCTATCAAACTTCAGATTCACACCCTTCAGATTTGCTAGTTTCAAGCCCAATCTTAATTTTTTTAATTTTACTTTAACTTTTTTTTTAACATAATTTAATTAACTTTTTTAAATTAATATAAATTTAGACTTTATGTTTTTTAATTAAGTTAACTAAATTAATTTTCCTTTTTTAATTAATTAAATTAATTGACTTGTTTTTATTATTTATTATTAATTTAACTTAGTTAATTTTATGGTTTAATTAATTAAAAACAACTTATGGTTTTTAATAAATTAATTCTTTTTACCAATTAAAACTAATTAGGGTTGTTTAGATTAATCATCAAATAATTTTTTATCAATATCATAAAACAATTTTCTTTTCCTTTTTACCGCTTCGCGTATTATTTTCGCATTAGTTTTTTCCTATTATGTATCTGCTACAGTATGTAATAGTTAATTAGGATTTACATTTCCCCCCCATATTATGGTTTGTACCCCTACTCCTGAAGCCCTGTAATAGCTTATGTTTACTTTCCACACCTTTACTTTCGCGCCTATACTATGTATGCCTGTATGTATATATAACTATATAGTAATTAGGCATGTATGGTAAGATCTAAAACCAACCATTAGATAACCCTAAATAAACAAGATAAATAACTGAATTGAATCACTCTTGACACACGCACCTTTAGGGTAACCTAACTTGTTGCCTTCGAATAATAATGGTCATGTCCCTCGAACATAGAGATACCCTTAGCAAAGACCCTCGGTTAAAATCATCATAAAGATCATAGTCCTGCAATGTCCCTTGAGTTGCCTACGAAAAATGATCTTAACCCTCGATGCTACCTACGAATATATGATGACAGTCCCTCTTAATTGCTAAGGTATCCCTATATGTTTCCTTTTATAAACATAACGACGACCCTCTCCTGTCCCTTCATAACCAATAGATAGAATTACCTACCAACTAATGGTATGGATATTACTATCTAAAGGAGGAGGAAAATAATGCGAAATACTTTTGAGTAGGTAGATCGCTCGTAATCGCTCGCTCACTAAAACAAAACATTTTCACGAACACTTTCTCTGAAATATTTTTCAAAAAAACAAACACTTTGTACGCATTCTTAACTGATACAAGAATCATTAAAAAGTTGTCGTACTTAGGCATTTGTTTCAAAAATATTTTCAAACACACGAACACAAAACATTTTCAAAGTGAGCTAAGTGATTAAGAGCCCATAGATAACTAGGATGAAAAGGGTGCTAACACCTTCCCTTTTCATAACCTACCCCAAACTCAGAAAATTCTCAAAGGTCTTTCATATTCTTTTCACCCTTTCCTTTTTGGATAAAAGAAAAGTCAGTGGCGACTCTTGCTATCCGCAACATTTGTGATAAAACACAAAACCAAGTCAGTTCTCCCACCATATTACAGAACTGGAGACTCTGATGGGGATCTAAAAGTGGGGTTATCTTTAGAGATTAGATCACTTTTAATGCTTTACTTGTTTGACTTGATTGCTTTACAATTTGGGGTTTGCTCGAGTTTATTTTCTTGCAAAGATCCTACACTCGGATTTGGGGGAATTTTAGGTAAGTAGCAATAGATCATGGAAACTATACGGTGTATACCGATATGGTTGAAGTGATGGCTATGTTAGTGTGAAACATTGGTTTATACCGGTGTCCCTCGAGTCAGTCGGGGAAAATACTAGGCTACAGTGTGGTGTCATAAGCACTAAATTACCTTAAAACCTTAATTGACCCAACTTAGACATTAAAAGTTAGTGAGATAGTCGGCTTTGGTGCAGTCCGAAGTTGGTTGGTACTCGATACTACACTCATTGAGATTCGACTCTCAAGTTTTGTTTGGTGGCAAGTCAGTTGTCGTGCTAGACAATTTTTTTAGGGAATCAGTGATATTGAGATCCCTAGAACCCAGTTGCTTCTTTAGGATAGGTTGAGCCAACTAAACTTCAAGAGGGTACTTACCTACAAACCCCATGCAAGCCTTAAACCTAAGGCCTTCGCGTGCTTTGCTTATGTTTGATTATCTGTTTAAAAATGACATCATGACATCATACCATCATATCATGACTAACTGTTGTACCCCAAAATTTGCCCTCCCATTTTCTTCAAGATTTGCAAAGAGCATGCTTCAAAATCGCCCAAGGGTTGCACAGTTCAAAGGCCTCCTAACAGTCAAAAAACTAGGGTTTTGGGTCTGGCAAAGAAATGGAAGTTTCCAAGGGTCCAATCAAGTCCCACATACCTACAAACATGGTCAAGCATCCATATGCCAAGTTTCAAGACTTACAGCACAAAATTGCACAGTCAAATGCCCTAATTGCTCAGCAGTCAACTGTAGGGGTAAAATGGTCATTTGACAGTCAAAAGCCTAAATTTTTGGTCAACATCTTATTTTGAAGCCACAAACATCATTTGATCAATTCTTGATCATGATTTTCAAGGCATGGCTCAAAAAGTCTCAAGATGCAAAAGTTTCCATATTTGGACAGTTGAAAAAGTCAACTGTAACTTGACCAAGGCATAACTTCCACATGGTTTATCAGAAAAATTCCATCCAAAGCTCATTTTGAAAAGAAAGACATTTCCTACAACTCCTCTTCACACTTCAAGTCCAAGAAATGCTCTCACAAAAAGTTATCAATTTCAACATTATAGGTCATTTTCAAAAGTCAACAAAAAGGGACTTTAAGTCAAAGACCATAACTTGAGATTGGTACATAAAAATGACATGGGACCAAAGGCATTGGTTAGAGGACTTCAAGACCTTTCCAAAATGTCCAAGAACATGATCAAAGCTTAAAAATTGAGCAAGATATGCCTTGTGGAAGTTGGGAAATTTTTGGGAATTTTGAAAAGTCAACTTTGCTTCAAATGCCTCAAAATTGCTAATGGGCCACATTTTCTTCCAAGAATCATTATCCAAAGCATATTCTCTTCAATAAAACCTCAAGATTAGTGCACACCCAATTTGGAAAGGTTTGGCCATGATTGGTATCAAAAGCACATGGAAAAGATTTGAAAGGATTTCATTAAAAATCAAATATTTGATTCATCAAAACATTGATCTTTTGGCTTGAATTCTTACCCTAATCCCTTGGCATACATAAGAAGATCATAACCCTAATGCTAACGACCTTGAAGCTGCGCCTCACATCAAATTCCAACTTTGCATTTTTTGTCCAAAATTTGAAAACTGAAAACTGCATTCTAGCGCAATTCAAAGAAAAGTAACAATTCCAATAACTTGCCAAGGCATCCCTGAACCCAACTGAATCTTTTTCCAGTCCCCACGCATCAAGAATTGGTATATAGAAGTGAAATTTTCTCAAACTTTTCTCATATTCGTGCTTTGATTTATATGCCATATTCATACATTTTAATGATCGTTTTGTACTAATATGCACTCCCTGAAACTAATGGTGTATTTGAATTGAGTTTTCGTGCCTTATATATGAATCCACCATTGGAGCTCGCTAGGTTTTCAAAGCTGTAAAATTAGGGCTTTGCGCTTGGGGAAAAATTGGCCAACAAGACCTGGACCACTGAACTCATGACCTTCATACGAATTCATTACACATATCGCGCTCAATTTATGAGCGACGGTGGCCTAATCGCTATTTTCCAGTTTCAGGATTAGTGGGGGTTTAAAACCCCCGCTATTTGCTTTATTTGCAGGTACAACGTGAGGAAGACGCTAAGTTGTCTCAATGTGATAGGGCCATTCAAATGTTCGCGCTGAATTTTTGTTTCATACCAATAGTACTTGTTCTCTTTCATATGCATCAGGTTCCAATAATATTACAAAGAGCGCGCTTGGCACAGTTGGTTGATGCGTTGTCCCTCAAGCACTGGGACCTGGGTTCGATTCCCAGGTCCCCTCCCTTTCTCAATATATTTTGTTTTAACCTGATTCCATGCAGTGTACGCCCAGAAATCCACCATGCACCCACTATCAAAGCTTGCCAAATGTCCTGGAAGATGAATCTGAAGGCCAGGATCCAAAGTCTATGGAACGCCTCAGTCAACGCATACGCACATGATCATTGAGAAGTCAGAAAGGGCCAAGCTTCTTGGGCCTAATTGCTCACAACATAACCTCCAGATTGGGGCAGAACCCCCCCAGTGTTTGTATTTCTTTCTCTTTTCTTTTTCTATTTTTTTATTTTATTTATTATTTGTTTTAATTTAATTATTTTCTTTTAATTCATCAAAATAAATTTTATAAAAATAACAAAAAATCAGAAACTATAAAAATAAAAATATGTTTTAATGTTTAATTCACTAACATTTTTGTAAATAAATTTTATTAATTAATTTAGTTTTAATTCTAGATTTAATTTTAATGTTTTTTTTAATAAACTAAAAAAATGTAGAATTAGGGTTTTACATGCTTTTATCCTTTTTTCTTTTCTTTTACCATTATTAATAATTAATTATTTATTTTGTAAATAAATTTGCCGTTAAAAAGTTAGGTTAAAACTAGGTTAAATCTAAACATTTTTCTTAACAAATTAAAAATAGTTAGAATTAGGGTTTTAAATTCATTTAATTTTCTTACTAAAATCCATAAATACAAAAAACTCAAAAATAATTTCCTTTTCTCATTTAACTTAATTAATTTATTAATTGTAATTTAATTTCCTTAAAAGGGTCCAACGCCCTCGCATTCTCGACTTTACTTCTTCTCGCATTTTACTTTTATTTCCTTTTGTGAATATAATGTATTTACCCCAAAGCCGTGTAATAGATTAATTAGACATTTATCTTTCCGCATTTTTATTTTACTTCAAATCGGGTCTTGGATTAATTTGGCAATGTAGACCCGTGCCTTTGTAATAGCGTAGGACTTTTAATTTCGTATCTTTTAAACTGTTAATAATTTGCATGAAAGAATGAATGCCGAAAATAAAAACAAAGCGTAGATCACTAATGCATGACAAGACAAAAATATCTGAAAACGACACACAAATCACACACCACCCCTAGGGTACGCCTCATTGTTGCCTTGCCCCTCGAAAGGTGGTCGTCGAGTAGAGGATGTTTTAGTAAGTCCTCATGTCCATGAACATGGCATGAGGGTAGCTTCTAAGGTGTCTTCCTATTGCTCTGGTGGCCACAATGTCCCGAACCATTGAATTGACCCAAACACCTCCAACAGTGTTGCTACCTACCTCTCAATGGTGGGATGGCACTACTTTAAGGACATTTACACAGACGAATTCCTTAGGGCAGGTAGAGAACTCGTAGATACTTGCTCTAATTTCAAAACAAAATCAAAAACTTCTTTTCACACCGACACCTTTCAAAAAGCTTTCAAAACAATTTTTCAAACACTCTTGAGGACTGATACAAGAGTCGATCTGAAACTTTCAAAGAAACTTTTTCAAACCCACTCGCCTTGAAAAGCAAACAAACAATTTTGAAAACACAAATGAGCAAGTATCTAAGAGCCCATGGATAACCATGGATAGAAAGGGTGCTAACACCTTCCCTTTCTATAAATCTACCTCCCGAACCGAGAGCAATCTCAATAAGGAATTTTTCTGTGCTTTTGTCCTTTCCATTTGGAGAAAATAAAAGACGGTGGCGACTCTTGCTTCCGCGACATTTCGCGAAACCAACTATAAACAGTCAGTTCCAGATCCACCGATCACAGAACTGGCGACTCTGCTGGGGAATAATACTTAAAGTGAGGTGTACCTTAGGATAGTTCATAACTGTGTTTTCAATTGTATTGACTTGCTTGCTTTAAATTGTGGGTTGCATGGGAGTTACATAGATCCTAACCCGGATCTGGGGATACCCTGTTTAGGTAGCATAAGCTGTGAGGGACCTGTCCGGCGTAGACCGACATGGGTGAAACAGTGGCTACGTTGGTGTGGCACCTTGGTCTGTACCGATATCCCTTGTGTTGCAACGAGGAGAATATGGGTCTTTTGAGGAGTCATTAAGCACCAACAGACCTTAGAACCTTAAATGACACAACTTGGCCATTAGAACAGTAGCAGTATGCTACGCCCATTGAGGCTAAACTCTCGTGATGGTTCTGGCTGCAAGAAAAGATTGCGATGCTGGAGTTATGACCGATTGAGGGTAGTCAGTGATATTGGGATCCTCTAAGAACCCGGTTACTTTTGATAGGACAGGTATGAACCAACAAACTGAAAGAGGGTAATACCTAGACCTCATGCTGGCCTAAACTTTAAGGGCTTGTCTTGTGTGACTTGTGTGCCTTACCATGTTTGCCTTTGTAAATATTTGTGGTGTGCTTTATCATAACATCATAACATCATGAGCATTGCATGCATCCTGCATAAGGACTGACCATTTCAAAGACAAGAGGGTTTCACCTTTACTTTGTTTTGTAGGACATCATGATGCCTATGCGATGAAATACTATCCGGTTCAACTTTGTCCACCCACCTGAGTTACTTGAAGAGTTGGTTAGAAGAATTCCAAATACCACTTCCTTCATTCAGAGGCATGGTTCTCTTCTCAGTTTAGTCACTGCAAAGCGGGATCAACAGTTGATGAGTGTCCTGACCCAGTTCTATGACCCTCTGTACCAGTGTTTCACCTTTCAAGACTTCCAGCTGGTCCCTACCCTGGAAGAGTTCTCTGATTTGCTTGGCATCCCTATCCTGAATCAGACTCCCTTCACTGGTTGGGAAAAGACCCTTAGGCTGGAGGAGATTGCTGCAGCTCTTCCCTTGACACATCAAGAAGTAATGGACAACTGGGTGACTAGAAGCAGAGTTAAGGGTTTCTTGGCCAAGTTTCTGATTGGTAAAGCTAACAGTTTCTGGAATGACTTGGACTTTAGGGCATATGAAGACATCTTGGCCCTTTTGATCTATGGGCTAATCTTGTTTCCTAATCCTGACAACTTCGTCAATGTCACTTCCATAAGGATCTTTATGTCTCAGAATCCTGTGCCCACTCTCTTGGGTGACATCCTGCAACAACTTCATGCTCGTACTGCCCGAAGACGAGGAACCCTGTGGTGTTGTATCCCTTTGTTGGTGAGGTGGTTTATTTCGCACCTCCCTAAGTTTGTGCTGAAGAACCAAGAAGGAAGAGGTTGGGCTCATAGGTTAATGTCTCTCACTGATAAGGACATCATTTGGACTTTCAGAGGCTTGGATGAGATAGCTGTTATTGATCATTGTGGAGAATACCCTAATGTTCCCCTGATTGGTACTCAAGGAGGAATCTCTTACAATCCATGTCTAGCTCTCCGTCAGTTTGGAAGGGCCAGAAGAGCAGGGCCTCATGAGATGTTGGTGCCTCACATCAGTTTTGAGTTTCAGTTGGATAGTGACGAGCTGCGTCGTAGGTTCATCAAGGCTTGGGACAGAGTTCATAAAGCTGATCCACAAGAGTTGGGGCCAAAGACCTCTCTACCTATGGAAGCCTACTATAAATGGGTTCGCATCCCTGCTCAGAAGTTAGGTATGCCATACGAAGCTGTCAGACCCGTCATTCTTGAGTATCCTGACAAAGATGGGGCTCCTCCCACTGTCCTCCCTCCTCAGATACCTACTGATTATGAGACATTAAAGAGGTCTTGGTCGCAACTGCGAGAAGAACGGGATTCTTATCGGGAAAAGTTCAATGAGCAGGAATTGAAGATCCAGAAGTTGACAAAGCAATTGGAGAACGAGCGAGCTCTGAATGACTACATCCGTACTGAGAAGAGGAGACCATGGGATCAATAAGGAGCTCTAGATGTTTCTTTTACAGTTTTATTTCCCTTTTCAGTATTTCCCTTTTATGTAACGCCTAAAGGCAACCTGTTGAACAATTTAAGTTTCAAAGTTGAATCTAATGAAGTGTGTTCCTTTTTTGTTTACAAAGTTATTTCCCGATTGTCTTTGAAAACATAAATCATACGCATTCCATTCATCATGTGCATAGCAGGTTTTCTTCTTTTCAGGTTGCTTACTGTTCTTTGCTGTTTATTTCAGCATCATGAACCCTGACTCATCATCAACCGAGATGTCTATCAAGGCCCTGCAGGCGCAAAATGCGCAATTTCAGGAGCTGATCATGGGTTTGGCTCAAGGCCAAGAAGAGCTGAAGGCTTTACTCCTGAAGAAGGAGAAGAAGAAGAAGAAGAGAACTGTTCTTTTCAACTCGGGCCGAAGGTTTGGCAACACTCTGCAGAATGAGGAAGCTGGTTCTTCTATAGGCAAGAGCAGTCCCCAAGGGGGAAAAGGTCCTAGTCCAGTAGTCTCTGACAACGAGACTGACTTTAATGAGGAACAATATCCTCTGGCTAAAGACCGGTATAAGCAGTTGGAAGACAGACTGAATGCAATGGAGATCCAACAAGTGCCTGGGCTGGATTTCGGAGACTTGGGCTTATCTACTGGTGTGATTATTCCTCACAAGTTTAAGGCACCATCTTTCACCAAATATGACGGGGCGTCTTGTCCCAAGCTACACCTCAGATCTTATGTGCGGAAGATTCAACCGTACTCAGTGGACAAGAACTTGTGGATCCACTTCTTCCAGGAGAGTCTTTCAGGGACTCTTCTCGAATGGTTCTATCAGCTGGATGGGACCAAGGTTCGTAACTGGGAGGAGTTGGCTACTGCTTTTTACAAGCAGTATCAATATAATGCCGACCTTGCTCCTACACGTACCCAACTCCAGGGTATGTCGCTAGGATCAAGCGAAGGTTTTAAGGAGTATGCACAGAAGTGGAGGGATCTGGCTGGCAGGGTGCAGCCTCCGTTAACTGACCAGGAGTTGGTAGATTTGTTCTTGGGGACCCTATCTGGGCCATTTTTCAATCATCTTATCAGTAACTCGTCTGCAGGGTTCACTGATCTTATTCTGACTGGGGAGAGAATAGAGGCTGGAATGAAGTCTGGCAAAATTCAGAAGGGTGCATCTGCAAGTTCTAAGAAGAAGCCCTTTAAGAAGGAGGCCAGTGCTGTATATGGGTCTAGAAGACAAGAGAAATTTGAGCGCCGCCAATCTGTCAACGCGCTGATGATTGCCAAGCCTGCTGCCGCTCCTCGGCAAACCAATCCACAAAGCTGGGGCAGTGACCTCTACCCTACACCAGAAGCTCAAGTACCCCGTCAGAGGGAAGATTGTCACTGTGCAGGGAGAGGAGGAGTATATGGTGAGCCATTTGAATTCCTTCAGGTATATTGAGATGGACGGGGAGTTTATTGAAACCCCCTTTCAGCATTTCGAAGAGGTACCTCCAACATTGGCAGCAGCGGAAACAGTGGCTGAAGAGGATGTTCCTTTGAAGATGGCTTCCTTGAAGGATGCCCGGGATGTGATCAAGAAAGGTGAATGTGCTAACTGGGGCAGGCTCCCTGATTTTACACCTAGAACTGACAAGTTTGGACTGGGTTTTACTGCAGAGGGTCAGAAGGCTGTGCGCAAGGCAAAGACCAGAAGACCTCCTGTGCTCATTACCAACCCAGGAGTGAATGCTATTGGGGATGAAGATGAGGTGGAAGAATCAGAGTTTAATAGCTGGATCTACCCGACGACTGATGGTGGATTGACCAATTGGATTGCTAAAGATCATACTCCTGTTACTTTTGTTACGCAGTAATAAACTCCTTTGTTTTGTTATTTGTAATAAACAATGATTTGAAACTCTATGGCCCGGTGTCTTACCCGGGGCACCGTGGCTTCATTTGTGAGGTTATATTAATTTTCATTTCATATATCATGAATAAATACCTTGGATGTTTTCTCGCATTTCAAATATTATGATCCTTTTCTTTCTTTCCTTTCTTTATATATTGCAAAACAACTGTATTTACACACACTCACTCATACAGGTTTCAATCCACTCTGGATCTCACTGGTAAAGACTCTGCTACTGCCGGTTATGACTTCGAAAATCCGATCAACTTAGCCGAAGACGAAGGTGAAGATGATTGCGAAGTGCCTGGCGAACTTGCAAGACTGTTACAACAGGAAGAGAGGGCAATTCAACCACATGAAGAGCCGGTGGAAACAATAAATCTGGGTACTGAGACGGACAGGAAGGAGGTTAAGATTGGTGCCAACCTAGAGCTCAGCATGAAGCAACGGTTGACTCAGATGCTACATGATTATGTGGAGATCTTTGCCTGGTCCTACAAAGACATGCCCGGGTTGGATACTGACATTGTGGTCCATCATTTGCCTACCAAGGAAGACTGCCCTCTGGTTAAGCAAAAGGTCCGCCGTATGCGTCCAGAGATGTCTGAGAAGATCAAAGCCGAAGTTATGAAACAGTTCGACGCCGGATTCCTTGCAGTGACTTCTTACCCTCAGTGGGTTGCTAATGTGGTGCCGGTACCTAAGAAAGACGGTAAGGTCAGAATGTATATCGACTACAGGGATCTGAACAGGGCCAGCCCCAAAGATGACTTCCCTCTACCTCACATTGATGTCCTTGTTGACAATACTGCTCAGCACAAGGTGTTCTCTTTCATGGATGGTTTTTCAGGCTATAATCAGATCAAGATGGCTCCGGAAGACATGGAAAAGACTACCTTTGTTACTCAGTGGGGCACTTTCTGCTACAAGGTCATGCCTTTTGGACTGAAAAATGCTGGGGAAACCTACCAACGTGCCATGGTTGCCTTATTTCATGACATGATCCATCATGAGATAGAAGTGTATGTTGACGACATGATTGCAAGGTCCCAAACTGAGGAAGAACACCTAGATCACCTACAGAAATTGTTTGACCGTCTAAAGTTGTACAAACTGAGGTTGAACCCGAACAAGTGCACCTTCGGGGTAAGATCTGGAAAGTTGCTAGGCTTCGTTGTAAGTGATAAGGGTATTCAAGTGGACCCTGCCAAGGTTAAAGCCATTCAAGAGATGCCAGTTTCTAAGACAGAGAAAGAGGTCAGAGGCTTTTTAGGACGCCTGGATTACATTGCTCGATTCATCTCGCATCTAACTGCTACTTGTGAACCAATCTTCAAGCTGCTGAAGAAAGAGCAAGTAGTACGTTGGAATGACGAATGTCAGGCTGCTTTTGACAGAATCAAAGAGTATCTCCAAGAACCACCCATCCTTATGCCACCGGTTAAAGGGAGACCTCTGATACTATATCTGACAGTACTTGACAACTCAATGGGGTGTGTGCTGGGGAAGCATGACGAGTCTGGCCGAAAAGAGCATGCCATTTATTACCTTAGCAAAAAGTTTACCGACTGTGAGACCCGATACTCACTGCTTGAGAAAACTTGCTGCGCTTTGGTATGGGCTGCTCGCCGGCTGAGACAGTATATGCTGACTCACACTACCTTGTTGATCTCAAAGATGGATCCTATAAAGTACATATTTGAAAAGCCTGCTCTGTCTGGGAGAATAGCAAGATGGCAAATGATCTTGACAGAATACGACATCCAGTACACGACCCAGAAAGCCATCAAAGGAAGTGTATTGGCAGACCACTTGGCACATCAGGCAGTAGACGACTATCAGTCAATGAACTTCGAGTTTCCTGACGAGAGTATCATGATAGTGACTGATTGTGAAGTACCTGGACCGGATGAAGGACCTGAGGAAGGATCCCGATGGTCTATGCACTTTGACGGAGCCTCCAATGCTTTGGGTAACGGTATCGGCGCCGTGATAATATCCCCCCAAGGCACTCATACTCTACTCACTGCCCGGCTATGTTTCAACTGCACCAACAACATGGCGGAGTATGAGGCACGCATCATGGGTCTCCAAGCTGCGATCGACTTAAGGATCAAGTTTCTGAGTGTCTTCGGAGATTCCGCTCTCGTGATCAATCAGATCAAAGGGGAGTGGGATACGAAACATCCAAATCTTATTCCTTACAGAGAATGTGTATTGACCTTGATCCCCCACTTCACCGAGATAACCTTTGAACATTTCCCAAGAGAGGAGAATCAGTTAGCGGACGCGTTAGCTACGATGTCTTCTATGTTCAAAGTCAAATGGGACAATGAGGCTCCCCAGGTCACTATCTGGAAATTGGACGAACCGGCATACTGTTGTGATCTTGAAACTGAATTGGTGACTGAGAAGCCTTGGTACCATGAGGTGAAAAGATACTTGGAAGCCCAGGAATACCCTGAAGGTGCGTCGGTCAACGATAAGAAGTTTCTGAAAAGGTTCACAGCGAAGTTCTTCCTTAGCAACGACATCATGTACAAGCGAAATCATGATTCGACCTTACTGCGTTGTGTGGATAAGACAGAAGCAGAAAGGATCATGGAAGAGCTACATGAGGGGACCTTCGGAACACATTCCAGTGGACACACTATGGCAAAGAAAATCCTTCGGGCAGGGTATTTCTGGTCCACAATGGAAGCCGACTGTTACCAACATGCTCGGACATGTCACAAATGCCAGATTTATGCAGACAAGGTGCATGTTCCTCCAGTTCCTCTAAATGTTCTGACTGCGCCTTGGCCTTTTGCAATGTGGGGCATAGATATGATCGGTGAGATTAAACCTACGGGATCCAACGGGCATCGCTTCATCCTGGTAGCGATTGATTACTTCACGAAGTGGGTTGAAGCAGCTTCCTACGCTACGGTAACCAAGACTGTTGTGGCACGGTTCATTCGGCACAACCTGATCTGTCGATACGGCGTCCCTGAAAGAATCATTACAGACAACGGTACCAATCTCAATAACAAGATGATCACTGAGCTCTACCGAGCAGTTTAAGATACAGCACCACAACTCTTCTCCTTATCGACCGAAGATGAATGGGGCTGTAGAAGCAGCAAATAAAAACATTAAGAAAATTGTGCAGAAGATGACAGTGACTTATAAAGATTGGCACGAGATGTTACCGTTCGCTCTACATGGGTACCGTACCTCAGCCAGGACGTCAACCGAGGCAACTCCTTTCTCCTTGGTCTATGGTATGGAAGCAGTCTTACCGATCGAAGTACAGATACCCTCTCTCCGGATAATGAAGGATGCAGATCTGAATGAAGAGGATTGGATCCAGACACGACTTGATCAGCTAAACTTAATTGACGAAAAGAGACTTGCTGCTATTTGTCATGGTCAGACGTACCAAAAACGGATGATCAGGGTGTTTAACAAAAAGGTCAGACCACAAGAGTATCAAGTTGGGGATCTGGTAATCAAGCGTATCATCCTTCCTCAGAGTGATCCAAGGGGCAAATGGACCCCTACATACGAAGGGCCATTTGTGGTTAAACATGTGTTCTCAGGAGGAGCCATGATTCTAACCAACATGGATGGTGACGACCTTCCTCACCCCGCCAATGCAGACATAGTAAAAAGATACTACGCATAATAAAGACCCGCTAGGTTGACATACCTAGGCAAAAATTAGGGCTTCCCGGCGAACCAAAAGGGTTCGGGCAAAATGAAGGGATGAAATGAAAAAATCTGTACACCCGGCAAGTCGAAAACCTGAAAAGGCGGCTTGGGCAAAAATGGGTATCCCGGTGGACTGAAAACCCGGAAGGGCGGTCCAGGAAAAAGTTAGGGATAAAGCGTAATACTATGTCTCATTGGATCATTTTGCATCCAGAATCCGGTATCAACATCAAGTTCAGACAGCATCGATCGATCAACTTCATCGTCAACTAGGTCATCAAGTGATGAGACGCTCGAAGATATAAAGGCGATAGCAGAGTTGGAACCCAGTGGGATCATTCATTCAGCTGTTTTATTTTCTTTTGTACAAATTTGTATAAACTCTTTTGTTCGGCGGCGATCTCTTACTAGGACGTCATCCTCTTGTACATAAACGCCTATTTTACAGGCAAATTCAAAAAAATCAATACAAAAATCTCTTTCCAGTTAAAATTGCCAATTGCTTTTTTTTTCTTTCTGTTTTGTTTTGCGAAGAACGTTCAAGGTTCAATTTGTGATATATGCATTGACACTAATTGCTAACTCATAAATATTTGCATACGAAACAAAGGATTAATTACAGCTAACATTAGAAACAGGGGCAATAAAGAGTTGTCTAAACGATCTAATTGTTTCGTGCACCAAGGTACCAAGGTGAGTTCGGCAAAAGAACATAACCAACATATCTTAATTCCCCAGAGAGTGAGCCAGCAAGTCAGTGCACTCTCTCCAAGCAGAACTACAGTCAACCTTAAGGAAGTTGGGTATCCTCCAGTAGATCTCAACATTCCCCAGCACAATATACAAACATTCTTAACAAGCATCCCCGGCAGTCTTGACCTAAAGATTGTTCCCCGGCGATATATCAAACATTCAGTGGAGTCACTTCCCCAATATAGTCCAAAACTTCCCCAGGAGAGTCCAATCCAGTTTCCCCAGGAAAATTGGAATCCATCTTCCCAAGCAGTAAGCTTATCCCCAGTAGATTCTGGAAGCTTATCCCCGTAGAGCACGAACGCGCCCCCCGGCTTTATTCAAAGGTTATTTCCCTACCAGGGTATAACTGGGTTATCCTCAGCCAAAAGCCACGGAAAGATTGTCCTCGACGAAGTCTTCTTATCCCCAGCAAAGTCTATTAACACTTCCAACATAACAACGGTATCCCCAGCGAAGTTACCATCAACATTTCAACAAAGTACCTCTCTCCCCACAGAGTATTGTTTCCCAGCAAGGTCGTTAGAGTACTTTTCTCCCCGCAGAGTAATCCATTCGCCAAGTTTATTCCCCAACGGAGTTATCTTCTCCTACCGGTATTCTTGCAACTATCATCCCCAGCGGGAGCAAAGCATTATTCTTCAGCATCAGCCCAGGATATGACTTCCCGGCATCCGTCAAGGATTTATTTTCCTAAGACGAAAACATACATTCATAAACATCACATTTCCATACATCATGATACATGCATAAACACATCATACCTTACAATCTCATTTATATTGAGAACATCATTGCTTGATCCATATCATGCATTGCATATGACTGACCTTTACCTTTCAGGAAAAGATTCAGTTAAGTTCTCAACTATGCCCAAGACTTTAGTCTGGTTCGGTTAAATCGACCCTAAGATTTTCCTGATTCTTATCCAGTCAAAGACCTTCTCTGGTTCAGTCAGATCGACCCTAAGATCTCCCTGTTTCTTATCCAGTTGAAGATTCCAAGACCTTGTCCGGTTCAGTTAAATCGACCCTAAGATTTTCCTGATTCTTATCCAGTCAAAGGCCTTCTCTGGTTCAGTCAGATCGACCCTAAGATCTCCCTGTTTCTTATCCAGTTGAAGATTCCAAGACCTTGTCCAGTTCAGTTAAATCGACCCTAAGATTTTCCCGATTCTTATCCAGTCAAAGGCCTTCTCTGGTTCAGTCAGATCGACCCTAAGATCTCCCTGATTCTTATCCAGTTGAAGATTCCAAGACCTTGTCCGGTTCAGTTAAATCGACCCTAAGATTTTCCTGATTCTTATCCAGTCAAAGGCCTTCTCCGGTTCAGTCAGATCGACCCTAAGATCTCCCTGATTCTTATCCCAGTAGAAGACGCCCAAGATTCTCTCATCGTTACTGTTGAGGTTGAAGTCGCCTATGATTCTCTCATCGTTACTGTTGAGGTAGTAATCGCCCCAAGATTCTCTCAGTGTTCCTGTTGAGGTAGTAATCGTCCAAGGTTCTCTCACCGTCCCGTTGAGGTAGTAACCATCCCTGGTTCATTCATCACCTTTTGAAGCTCCAGATTCAATTCCTGTAACCAGTCAGGGCGCATCTACATAAGAGCTTGAAGACCAACTCCTGTAACAGGTCAAGTAATCATTTTCTTTTTCAGGTACGCAAGTTCTCGCTAAGGAATCTCTTACGCGATCGACATCCAGATGGCATCTATAAGCCCATCATCCTATCCATCAATCTCAAAATGGCATCTATAAGCCCATTCCCACCATCACACTACTATGTGAGCGCAAATTTCTGGGTACTCTAGTGTTCAATCATCTTCCACCTTCGGATTACGAAAGGCACGTCAGTCAATCTGCATCCTCAGGTTTAAGAAGATTGAATAGGGGCAACTGTTGTACCCCAAAATTTGCCCTCCCATTTTCTTCAAGATTTGCAAAGAGCATGCTTTAAAATCTCCCAAGGGTTGCACAGTTCAAAGGCCTCCTAACAGTAAAAAAACTAGGGTTTTGGGTCTGGCAAAGAAATGGAAGTTTCCAAGGGTCCATTCAAGTCCCACATACCTACAAACATGGTCAAGCATCCATATTCCAAGTTTCAAGACTTACAGCACAAAATTGCACAGTCAAATGCCCTAATTGCTCAGCAGTCAACTGTAGGGGTAAAATGGCCATTTGACAGTCAAAAGCCCAAATTTTTTGTCAACATCTTATTTTAAAGCCACAAACATCATTTGATCAATTCTTGATCATGATTTTCAAGGCATGGCTCAAAAAGTCTCCAGATGCAAAAGTTTCCATATTTGGACAGTTGAAAAAGTCAATTGTAACTTGACCAAGGCATAACTTCCACATGGTTTATCAGAAAAATTCCATCCAAAGCTCATTTTGAAAAGAAAGACATTTCCTACAACTCATCTTCACACTTCAAGTCCAAGAAATGCTCTCACAAAAAGTTATCAATTTCAACATTATAGGTCATTTTCAAAAGTCAACAAAAAGGGACTTTAAGTCAAAGACCATAACTTGAGATTGGTAAATCAAAATGACATGGGACCAAAGGCATTGGTTAGAGGACTTCAAGACCTTTCCAAAATGTCCAATAACATGATCAAAGCTTAAAAATTGAGCAAGATATGCCTTGTGGAAGTTGGGAAATATTTGGGAATTTTGAAAAGTCAACTTTGCTTCAAATGCCTCAAAATTGCTAATGGGCCACATTTTCTTCCAAGAATCATTATCCAAAGCATATTCTCTCCAATAAAACCTCAAGATTTGTGCACACCCAATTTGGAAAGGTTTGGCCATGATTGGTATCAAAAGCACATGGAAAAGATTTGAAAGGATTTCATTAAAAATCAAATATTTGATTCATCAAAACATTGATCTTTTGGCTTGAATTCTTACCCTAATCCCTTGGCATACATAAGCAGATCACAACCCTAATGCTAACGACCTTGAAGCTGCGCCTCACATCAAATTCCAACTTTGCATTTTTTGTCCAAAATTTGAAAACTGAAAACTGCATTCTAGCGCAATTCATAGAAAAGTAACAATTCCAATAGCTTGCCAAGGCATCCCTGAACCCAACTGAATCTTTTTCCAGTCCCCACGCATCAAGAATTGGTATATAGAAGTGAAATTTTCTCAAACTTTTCTCATATTCGTGCTTTGATTTATATGCCATATTCATACATTTTAATGATCGTTTTGTACTAATATGCACTCCCTGAAACTAATGGTGTATTTCAATTGAGTTTTCGTGCCTTATATATGAATCCACCATTGGAGCTCGCTAGGTTTTCAAAGCTGTAAAATTAGGGCTTTGCGCTTGGGGAAAAATTGGCCAACAAGACCTGGACCACTGAACTCACGACCTTCATACGAATTCATTACACATATCGCGCTCAATTTATGAGCGACGGTGGCCTAATCGCTATTTTCCAGTTTCAGGATTAGTGGGGGTTTAAAACCCCTGCTATTTGCTTTATTTGCAGGTACAACGTGAGGAAGACGCTGAGTTGTCTCAATGTGATAGGGCCATTCAAATGTTCGCGCTGAATTTTTGTTTCATACCAATAGTACTTGTTCTCTTTCATATGCATCAGGTTCCACTAATATTACAAAGAGCGCGCTTGGCACAGTTGGTTGATGCGTTGTCCCTCAAGCACTGGGACCTGGGTTCGATTCCCAGGTCCCCTCCCTTTCTCAATATATTTTGTTTTAACCTGATTCCATGCAGTGTACGCCCAGAAATCCACCATGCACCCACTATCAAAGCTTGCCAAATGTCCTGGAAGATGAATCTGAAGGCCAGGATCCAAAGTCTATGGAACGCCTCAGTCAACGCATACGCACATGATCATTGAGAAGTCAGAAAGGGCCAAGCTTCTTGGGCCTAATTGCTCACAACATAACCTCCAGATTGGGGCAGAACCCCCCAGTGTTTGTATTTCTTTCTCTTTTCTTTTTCTATTTTTTTATATTTTATTTATTATTTGTTTTAATTTAATTATTTTCTTTTAATTCATCAAAATAAATTTTATAAAAATAACAAAAAATCAGAAACTATAAAAATAAAAATATGTTTTAATGTTTAATTCACTAACATTTTTGTAAATAAATTTTATTAATTAATTTAGTTTTAATTCTAGATTTAATTTTAATGTTTTTTTTAATAAACTAAAAAATGTAGAATTAGGGTTTTAAATGCTTTTATCCTTTTTTCTTTTCTTTTACCATTATTAATAATTAATTATTTATTTTGTAAATAAATTTGCCATTAAAAAGTTAGGTTAAAACTAGGTTAAATCTAAACATTTTTCTTAACAAATTAAAAATAGTTAGAATTAGGGTTTTAATTTCATTTGATTTTCTTACTAAAATCCATAAATACAAAAAACTCAAAAATAATTTCCTTTTCTCATTTAACTTAATTAATTTATTAATTGTAATTTAATTTCCTTAAAAGGGTCCAACGCCCTCGCATTCTCGACTTTACTTCTTCTCGCATTTTACTTTTATTTCCTTTTGTGAATATAATGTATTTACCCCAAAGCCGTGTAATAGATTAATTAGACATTTATCTTTCCGCATTTTTATTTTACTTCAAATCGGATCTTGGATTAATTTGGTGATGTAGACCCGCGCCTTTGTAATAGCGTAGGACTTTTAATTTCACATGTTTTAAACTGTTAATAATTTGCATGAATGAATGAATGCCGAAAATAAAAACAAAGCGTAGATCACTAATGCATGACAAGACAAAAATATCTGAAAACGACACACAAATCACACACCACCCCTAGGGTACGCCTCATTGTTGCCTTGCCCCTCGAAAGGTGGTCGTCGAGTAGAGGATGTTTTAGTAAGTCCTCATGTCCATGAACATGGCGTGAGGGTAGCTTCTAAGGTGTCTTCCTATTGCTCTGGTGACCACAATGTCCCGAACCATCGAATTGACCCAAACACCTCCAACAGTGTTGCTACCTACCTCTCAATGGTGGGATGGCACTACTTTAAGGACATTTACACAGACGAATTCCTTAGGGTAGGTAGAGAACTCGTAGATACTTGCTCTAATTTCAAAACAAAATCAAAAACTTCTTTTCACACCGACACCTTTCAAAAAGCTTTCAAAACAATTTTTCAAACACTCTTGAGGACTGATACAAGAGTCGATCTGAAACTTTCAAAGAAACTTTTTCAAACCCACTCGCCTTGAAAAGCAAACAAACAATTTTGAAAACACAAATGAGCAAGTATCTAAGAGCCCATGGATAACCATGGATAGAAAGGGTGCTAACACCTTCCCTTTCTATAAATCTACCTCCCGAACCGAGAGCAATCTCAATAAGGAATTTTTCTGTGCTTTTGTGCTTTCCATTTGGAGAAAATAAAAGACGGTGGCGACTCTTGCTTCCGCGACATTTCGCGAAACCAGCTTTAAACAGTCAGTTCCAGATCCACCGATCACACTAACCATTTCAAGGATCTAGGGGATTTACCTCTGTTATATGTTGCAGGGTCATGGCTTCCAGTCGTAGGAGTACTATCCGGATCAACTTCGTATGGATACCTTCCAAGCTCGAGGAATTAGTCTCAAAGGTTCCCGACAATTCTCAGTTCACCAAGGACATGGTCACCTACCCGGTTTGATTACTACTGGCTTCCAGGAAGACACGATGAGCGTTCTTTTCCAGTTCTTTAATCTGAAGCATCACTATTTTACCTTCCTGGATTATCAGTTGGTGCCTACAATGGAAGAATTCTCTAAGTTTCTCGACGTACCTATTCTTGATCAGATACCCTTCACCGGTTTATAGCAAGTTCTGAAACCTGAAGACGTTGCAATAGCCTTACATCTGAAACGATCAGACATTATATCTAATTGGGAAACAAGGAATAAAGTCAAGGGTTTCTCTCCTAAATTTATAATAGAGAAAGCACAGTGGTTTCTAGATGCCATGTATTTTTGTGCTTTTGGGACGTGTTGACTTCGTTGATTTATGGGTTGGTACTATTCCCTAATCCGAACCAATTGATAGATATGAATGCCATCAAAATATTTCTCACTCATAATCTGCTACCTAATTTGCTTGGAGATGTCCTGCATTCCCTCCACACTCGCACTATGAAGAAGCGAGGAAATCTTATGTGTTGAATACCTCTACTATCCAGGTGGTTTATTTTGCACCTGCCCCGATCAGTGATAAAGAACGAACAAGGTTTGAGGTGGTCTTAAAGGTTAATGTCACTCACTCATGCATATATCTATTGGTGTTCTCGATCTCAGGAAGATATCACTATTATTAATCGCTGTGGGGAATTCCCTAATGTACCACTACTCGGTATAAGAGGGGCATCACTTACAACCCTTCTCTAGCTCTGTGTTAGTTTGGTTATGCTCGAAGGGACGGTCCTCATGATATGCTCATCCAGGGTATTATGTTCGACTATGAGAATGATCCTCAAAATTGCCATAAAAGGTTTATACGTGCTTGGGGCACGGTCAATAAGATTGAGAGCAATACTTTGGGGCACAAGAATTCCATTCCTATAGAACCTTACCTCAGATGGGTGCAGTTTCATGCTCATAATCTTAAAATGCCATATCCTTCTATCTTACCGGTAATCATAGAACCTTTTGCTGAGAGAGATGTTTCTTATACCATTCTTCATCCCGGTATGCCTACTGACTTCGAAGAACTACAGAAGTCATAGATTCAACTTAAGGAGGAAAGAGATACATTCAAAGCTCAGTTCTATGCTAATGAGAAGAAAGTACTGGAGCTGACAAAACGACTCCATGAAGAACAAAGCCTTAATGCATATGTCAACACAAAGAGGAACCGCCCATGGGAGACTTGAACTCATATTTTGATGTTTTGTAACTCTTTTTATTAAAAGCAATTATAATTTGAGCTTTTTACTAAAATTTCATTGTTTATTTTTTTAAACAAATTTAAATCTTGCAACGGTCCTTGAAAACATTCCACTTGCATTCGCATATCACGCATCATCACATAACAGGTACTCTATAAACAAGTTTTCTCATCTTCTTGCTATTTATTTCAGTAAAAGGTGGCTCTTGAACAAACTGTTAAGGAACTCCAAGCTCAGAATGTCCAATTCCAGGAGACCCTCATGAACCTAGCTCAAGGACAGAAAGATATGATGGCGCTCATTGCCAAAAAGAATAAGACTCAGAAGCCAATTGATATCCTCAATATGGGGAGAAGATTCAAAGGTCCCTCTAAACCGGTTCAAACTACTGATATCTCCTCTGATGAAGATGACAATCAAAAGGAAGACGTTAGAAGTGTTACGTGAATATGTTGAGATCTTCGCTTGTTCGTACGAAGATATTCCAGGGCTTGATACTCATATCGTTGTTCACCGCCTACTGATGAAAGAGGGTTGTTCCGATAAAGCAGAAGGTTCGTCGCATGCACCCCGAGATGTCAGAAAAGATTAAAGCCGGTGTTATGAAGCAATCCAATGCAGGGTTCTTAGCAGTGAAATCCTATCCTCAATGGGTTGCAAATATGGTTCTGGTACCGAAGAAATATGGAAAAGTACGCATGTGTGTAGTCTATAGGGATCTGAACAGGGCGAGCTCCAAAAATGACTTCCCACTGCCGCATATAGATGTTCTGGTTGACAACACTGCTCAGCATAAGGTATTCTCCTTCATGTACGATTTCTCAGGGTATAATCAGATCAAGATGGCACCTGAAGATATGGAAAAAACTACCTTTGTTACACATTGGGGCACTTTCTACTACAAGGTTATGCCTTTTGGGTTAAAGAACACCGACGTAACTTATCAGCGTGCCATGGTAGCTTTGTTCCATGACATGATTCATCATGAGATAGAGGTCTACATCAACAATATGATAGCCAGATCTCAGACTAAAGAAGAGCATTTTGACCATCTACACAAGTTGTTTGAGAGGCTGGAGAAATACAAGTTGAGATTGAATCCAAACAAGTGCACCTTTGGGTGAGATCCGGTAAGTTGCTGGATTTCATTGTCAGCGGTAAAGGTATTGAAGTCGATCCCGCTAAAGTCAAAGATATTCAAGAAATTCCCACTCCCCGTATTGAGAAGGAAGTCAGAGGTTTCTTGGGATGACTGAATTATATTACCCGATTCATTTCTCATTTAACCGCTACCTGTGAGCCGATCTTCAAGCTAATGAAGAAAAATCAGGTAGTAAAGTGGAATGACGATTTCTAGATAGCTTTTGAAAAAATCAAGGAGTACCTACAAGAACCTCCTATTCTGATACCTACAGTTGAAGGAAGACCTTTAATCATGTATCTAACAGTGTTATAGAATTCAATGGGGTGTGTATTGGGGCAGCATGACGAGTCTGGTCGAAAAGAGCATACGATATACTACCTTAGCAAAAAGTTTACCGCCTATGAAATAATATATTCGCTGCTTGAGAAAACTTGTTGTGCTTTGGCATGGGCTTCTCGTTGACTAAGATAATATATGTTGACTCATACGACTCTATTGATCTCTAAAATGGATCCCATTGAATACATATTCGAGAAGCCCGCACTCTCCGGAAGAATAGCCCGATGGCAAATGGTCTTGACAAAATACAATATTTAGTACACCACTCAAAAAGCAATCAAAGGAATTCTACTGGCAGATCATTTGGCTCATCAAGTCGTAGATGACTACCAATCTATGAATTTCAAATTCAAGGAAGAGAATATTATGCTATTTATAGATTGTGAAGAACCTGGGCCGTATGAAAGACCCGAGCCAGGATCCTGATAGACTATGGTTTTCGACGAAGCTTCTAATGCACTCGGAAATGGAATTGATATTGTAATCATCTCTCCTCAGGGTTTCCATACACTTTTCACTTCCAGATTATTCTTTGACTGTACCAACAACATGGTTGAATACGAAGCGTGCATCATGGCTATTAAAGCTGCTATTGACCTGAGGATCAATTTCTTGAGCGTATATGGAGACTCAGCCCTGGTAATCAATCAAATCAAGAGAGAATGTAATACGAATAATCTGAATCTCATTCCTTATAGAGAGTATGTGCTTACCTTAATTTCGTACTTCGAGGAGATCACTTTTGAGCACATCCCACGAGAAGAGAATCAGTTGGAAGACGCTTTAGCTACCGTGTCATCTATGTTCAAGGTCAGTTGGGACAACGACGCTCCCATAATTACTATTGAAAGGCTAGACGAACATGCACATTGCTACGAAGTTGACACCAGCGGAGTATAAGAGAAACCTTGGTTTCATGAAGTGAAAAGGTACCTTGAGACTCAAGAGTACCCCGAGGGTGCATATATCAATGACAAGAAATTCATACGGAGGTTATCTACTAAGTTCTTCCTGAGTAACAAAATTATGTACAGGCGCAATCATTATTTGACTCTGCTTTATTGTATGGACAAGAAGGAAGAAAAGAATATTATGGAAGATATGCACGAAGGTATCTTTGGTACTCATTCCAGTGGACATACTATGTCTAAGAAGATTTTGAGAGCAAGTTATTATTGGTCGACTATGTAAACTGATTGTCACCACCACTTAAGAAATTGTCACAAGTGCCAAATCTATACTGACAAAGTACATGTGCCTTCAGTACCCCTGAATGTCTTGACTGCTCCTTGGCCGTTCGCAATGTGGGGCATTGATATGATTGGAGAAATCAAGCCCACTTCCTCCAACAGACATCGCTTCATCCTCGTCGCTATTGAATATTTCACGAAGTGGGTTGAAGCAGCTTCATTCGCCTCTTTTACTAAGAATATTATCTCTCGGTTCATTAAGCATAACCTTATCTGTTGGTATGGCACCCCCGAGAGGATTATCACAGACAATGGTACCAATCTCAACAACACTATAATCACGGAACTATGCATGCAGTTCAAGATGAAGCACCACAATTCTTCTCTGTATAGAACAAAGATGAATGGTACAGTGGAAGCTGCTAATAAGAACATTAAGAAGATTATACAGAAGATGACGGTGAACTATAAAGATTTTCATGAGATGTTACAATTTTCTCTTCATGGTTATCGCACTTCAGCATGAACATCAACTGGGGAAACCCCATTCTCTCTGGTCTATGGTATGGAGGTTGTCCTACCTGTCGAAGTTTAGATTCCTTCCCTAAGAATTATGAAAGATTCAGACTTAGACGAAGAAGAATGGATTCAGACTAGGCTGGACCAATTGAATTTGATTGATGAGAAAAGGCTTGCGGCTGTTTGTCACGGTCAGATGTGCCAGAAATGTATGATCAAAGTTTTCAACAAAAAAATCAAGCATCGGGTATATCAGGCTGATGACTTGGTAATAAAGCGCATCATTCTACCGCAAAGTGATCCCATGGGAAAATGATCTCCTACCTACAAAGGGTCATTTGTAATCAAGAAACTATTTTCAGGCGGAGCTATGATACTTACAACCATAGACGATGAGGATCTCCCACACCCTGTGAACGCGGACACAGTTAAGAGATACTACACATGAAAACAACCCTCTAGGTTGACTGGCCTAGGAAAAAATTAGGGATATAAATAAAAAAGACTGTATACCCAGCAAGTTGAAAACCAGAAAAGGCAACTTGGGAAAAAATGGGTATCCCGATGGACTGAAAACCCGAAAGGGCGGTCCAGGAAAAAGTTAGGGATTAAAGCATATGACTATGTCCCGTTAGATCACTTTACTACCAATTTCAAGTTCGAATGATGCAGATCAATTCAATCAACTTCTTCCGACATTAAGGGATGAGATGCTCGAAGACATAGGGGTAATAGCAGAGTTGGAACCCGACGAGATTATTTACACATAGCTATATATTTTGTTTTCACTTTGTACTCTCTTCATTTTTTACGATGATTTCCTCTTATTAGGACTTCAGTTTCTTTGTAGAACAATTGTCTGTTTCTAGGCAAACTATCAATATAAACACAATTTCAAAATTCAAATTTTGTTTTACTTTTTCTGTTTTGTTTGCAAAAAAAAAGTCCAATGACTAAATTGAATGAACATATGCATATGAGTATGAGTACTATTAACAAATATATGCATAAAAATAGGAATATGTATTTACTCAAGACTCCAAGAGATGGGATAGCGTTCAAGTCGTCCACGAATCTCCACAAGACAACCTCCATGGAATAATCCCTATAGAGCAGTTCCTATAAGATTATCCCCTGCGAAGTCATCTTCACAAACTCGACACGTTTCCCGCAAGTCTGAAGTATCCTAATCATACTCACCAACAGATCCCTCTAGCAGACAAAAGAGTATGATCTTTTCCTCGGTAATGTCGCCAATCTACATAGTCCTAATCCTCGTCAGAGAGTATGTCACCAACACAATTCATACAAATTCTCTTCCCCAACATAATATATTCCTCCAGCAGGTTTATTTCCTCAACCGAGTGTTTCTCCAGTACTTGTTTATTTTCCTAACAGAGTTTATTACCCCAATGGGATACAGTCTCCCCAGCTTGAGTCTATCACTTTGACTACTACACATCACTGGCAAAATTTCTCTCTCCAGCAAAGGGTAGTCTAGATTGCCATCCCCAGAGAGTTGCTACAGAATCTGAAATCATACCAAATATCAATTAATCTTATCCTCCCCAGATGAGTCGACATCTGTGTCGAAAACTCAGTCAGGCAGCACCTCGAAAGGTTATCCATCTCTTTTATTCCCAGTCAGGGTACATAAGAATTAAAATCACCAGTAGAGCGGTGAACGACCAATTTTCTTGAACTCTTCTCCCCAAGCAGAAATCAAATTCCCCATCAGAGTTTCTCAAATAGAAAGTAGGAATTCCCAGGGGAAACATTTTAAACAAAGATTGAGGATTATACATATTCTTCATCCCTAACAACAGTCAAGGGTTCATTTTCCTAGTCAAAGATGTTATACGAAGCTACCAATACGCTTCAACGAAATTTCACATTCATACACCATTTACAAAATATCATAGCATATGCATACGAAAAGCATATGACACACTCTCATTTACTTTGAGAACATTATTACATAATGCATTTCATACATCATGACATTGCATACAACTAACTCTTTATCTTTTCAGGTAAAGTCTACAAACAGATGAATATCATCAACAATTTTCAAATAGGTCACAGATTAATTCATGAAACAAGACAGGGCAACTATCTGTATGACCAGACACAAATTAATTCTTGAAACCAGACAGAACAACTACATGTGAAAGCAAATTGTAGATTAATTCCCGAAACAGGACGAGGCGACTATCAACATGAACATGTTGAAGATTAACTCCCGAAACAAGACGGAGAAACTATCTATACAACCAAGCAAAGATTAACTCCCGAAATAGGACAGGGAAACTATCTTTCTATTTTTATGACCAGGCTAAGATCAATTCCTGAAACAAGACGGGGTGACTATCTTTATCACCAAGTGGTATGAATTCCCGAAATAGGACATGTTTACCAACAAAAACAGTTTGTAGATCAATTCCCGAAACAGGACGGGGAGACTATCTACATGACAAACACTTCCCTTCAGAGACTGAGTTCTAAAAAGCATCTTCCTTTAGAGGTTTATTTTGAAAAAGCATTTCCTTCAAATTTCTGAAAAGCATTTCCATCAGATCAAGTCGAGCGTAAACTCATTCTGGTACTTCTATCAACAATTACTTTGGATGGCATCTATAAGCCCATCTCCAATGAATTTATGTCACCTCTCCTAATGGCATCTTTAAGCCCATTCAATCAATATTATCAACCAACATCGTTACTTCCTGCACATACGAGTGCAAATTTCTGGGCACTTAAGTGTCAATCCTCTTCCACCTTCAGATCACGAATGGCAGACATGTCAATCTAACTGCTCAGGTTTAAGAAGATTAAACAGAGGCAGCTGTTGTACCCTAAAATTGTCTGTCCCTTTTTCTTCAATACATTCTCCTAGGGTTCTCAAATGCTCAAGGTTGCTCAAGAGTTGATCAGACAAATTCCTCTCCTATGCAATGGACTTACAACTAGGGTTTCACTTTTTCTCAAGGAAGTTTGGGTTTCTAAGACCTCAAGTGGTTTTCATGGTTCTTCATATGTCCCTAGGAATGTTCATGTCAAGTTTCAAGCCTTGTATCACAAGTTTGCTCAGTCAATGGCTCAAATGACTGAAAATCAACTATTTTAGACAAAAAGTCAATTGTGGTCAACATACAGTCAAACTTCAAGATTTTTGGCCAACATCAAAAATTTTAAGTGATATTCATCATTTTATCAAGGGTTGATCATGATTCTTCAAGGAAGACCCTTAAATCATCAAAAGTCAGAAGTTCCTAAATTAGGGTTTCCTTAGGAGAAGTCAACTGAACTTTGACCTGGCATAACTTTCACATGCTTCATCAACTTTTCCCCAACCAAAGCCCATTCTTAAGGGAATTAAATTATCTACAACTTTATCTCTCTAAGCTCAAGTAAAAAAAGTGCATCATTTGAGAGATATAAGTCAATACATTACAGGTCATTTCAAAAGTCAACAAAAAGACACTTTTTGTCAAGGCAGCTTAGAACAAGATAAAATCTCAAAAAGAAAAAATGATCAACATATAGGTTGTATAGGACATCTTGAGATTTCCAAAAAGTCCAAGATCACCTTCAAAAGATAAAAATTGAGTGAGTTATGACCATTACAAGTTGGGAAATTTTGAGCAAATACATGAAGTTCAAATTGAGAAAGCTTGATATTTTGGACTATTGGGCCATGGTTAAAGAGTCCAAACGTGCTCTATACTATTTATACACCTCAAATCTTGTTCTTCCACCCCATGAACTATTTTTATTTTAATTACTTTAATTTTTTTATTATTTATTCATTAAATAATGAAAAATAAATAAGATAAAATTATATCTTCTTCTACAAGGTCCAAGCTCACATGACTTTGACCTTATTTTCCCTATATAATCTCAGCACTTCTCATACAAGAACACACGAAAAAACCTTGCCTCAAAACTTGTCAAAATTTCCAAACTTTTCTCAAGAACCCTAAATCTTGAAATCCTTATTTACAAACCTTTTCTCTACAAGTAGCCATCCCATTCACTCCTAACAATATTACAGAGTAAGGTTGGATCGATCTTGAGGTTCCAAAACGCATGAAAATGCCATACCATGCATCTCCGATTTCATAACTTTGCAAATTTCATATTTCAATTTTGTATCATTTTATACCATACTGACATTACTAATCTACTTCTGATTTATATTTGAAAAAGTCTGGACGATCGTAATGGTCCCATGCATGCTAAATCACAAAGTTCCAGGTTTTCTCCGATTCGCCTTGTTTGTGCCGTAACTAAAAAACCACGCCTTTTCATTCCAAAAGGATCGTAGCATTGAACTTGTAGCCTCGATTTAGGGGGGTAGGGTATTGTTTGCTTCATAATAGTGCTTATTTTGCAGGTTGAACAAAAGAGGGAAACTGGAGAAGGCGATTGGAGCTAGGGCTTCGGTGCCTCTATGATCAATATAATCATGTCTTATATTTACATTTATTGGTTGATTTATATAAACGGATGTAAAGCCCTCCCAACGGTAGAAGTGCGCATTATAAACCCTTAATATACCAGGGCACGGGTTCGATCCCTGCCTCTAGTATTTTGTTTTTCACATATTTTTCTCTTGCAGATCCAGTGAAGCTATCCTTATGCCTTACGATGCACCATCAGCCTATTCATCATCAGATCTGGTCATCACGATTGACCAGGAGACCCAGCGCCCTAGATCTACACGCCTACGGTGAATTCTCACTGGGAAGCCACACTGGATTCTTTGCAGGTGTATTGGGATTGCACGTTTTGGGCCTAGCAAACTTCATATTCACACCCCTCAGATTTGCTACTTTCACGCCCAATCTCAATTTTTTTATTTTGCTTTAACTTTTTTAAACATAATTTAATTAACTTTTTTAAATTAACATAAATTTAGACTTAGGTTTTTTAAATAAGTTAACTAAATTAATTTTCCTTTTTTTAAAATTAATTAAATTAATTGACTTGTTTTTTTATTATTTATTATTAATTTAAATTATTTTTTTAGGGTTTAATTAATTAAAACAACTTAGGGTTTTTAATTAATTAATTCTTTTTCTTAATTAAAACTAATTAGGGTTTTTTAGATTAATCATAAAATCATTTTTTTTATCAAAATCATAAAACAATTTTCTTTTCCTTTTTACCGCTTCGCGTATTATTTTCGCACTAGTTTTTCCCAATTAGGTATCTGCTAAAGTATTTAATAGTTAATTAGGGTTTACATTTTCCCACGATTTTATGGTTTGTACCCCCACTCCCGAAGCCCTGTAATAGGTTAGGTTTAATTTTCGCACCTTTACTTTCCAAACCTATACTATGTATGCATGTATGTATATATAATTGTATAGTAACTCGGCATGTATGACAAGATCTAAAACCAACCGTTAGATAACCCTAAATAAACAAGATAAATAACTGAACTGAATCACTCTTCACACATGCACCTCTAGGGTAACCTCACTTGTTGCCTTCGAATAACAATGGTCATGTCCCTCAAACATAGGGGCACCCTTAGCAAATACCCTCAGTTAAAATCATCATAAAGATCATAGTCCTGCGATGTCCCTCAAGTTGCCTATGAGAAATAATCTTGTCCCTCGATGTTGCCTACGAATTTATCATTACAGTCCCTTCGAATTGCTAAGGTATCCCTATATGTTGCCTTCTATGACCATAATGATGACCCACACCCGTCCCTTCACATCCAATAGATAGAATTACCTACCAACTAATGGTATGGATGGTACTATCTAAAGGAGGAGGAAAATAACGCGAAAGACTTTTGAGTAGGTAGATCGCTCGTAATCGCTTGCTCACTAAAACAAAACATTTTCACGAACAATTTCTCTGAAATATTTTTCAAAAAAAAAACACTTTGTACACATTCTTAACTGATACAAGAATCATTACAAACTTGTCGTACTTAGGCATTTTTTTTCAAAAATATTTTCAAATACATGAACACAGAGCATTTTCAAAGTGAGCTAAGCGATTAAGAGCCCGTAGATAACTACAGATGAAAAGGGTGCTAACACCTTCCCTTTTCATAACCTACCCCCCGAACTCAAAAAATTCTCAAAGGTCTTTCCTGTTCTTTTCACCCTTTCCTTTTTGGATAAAAGAAAAGTCGATGACGACTCTTGCTATCCGCAACATTTGTGATAAAATGCAAAACCAAGTCAGTTCTCCCACCGTATTACAACATTGCATACGCATATACATACTAAGTCATTGCATAACAGGTTTCCAAGATAGGTTCTCATCTTTTTGTTGTTTATTTCAGCAAAAATGGCTCTCGAACAAACAATGAAAGATCTCCAGGCTCAGAATGCTCAGTTCCAAGAGATGTTCCTAAGCTTAGCCAAGGGGAAAGAAGAACTGAAGGAACTCATCATCAAAGAGAAGAAGACAAAGAAACCAATTGGCCCTATAGGGAGAAGATTCAGAGGTCCGGTTAAACAGGTCAAGGAGATCGAGATCCCAGAGGACAATGATAATGAACAAGATGACAACGATGAAAGTGATAAGCATGAGGAAAATAACAATCATGGTTCTTTCAAATACTCTATTGAAGAGGAAGAAGATTATTTGGATGAACAATATCCCCCTGCTGGTGAGAAGTATAAGTTGTTAGAAGAGCGTCTGTAAGCTACAGAGATCCAGAAGGTGCCTGACTTGGACTTTGAAGAACTGGGTTTGGTGTCAGGAGTCGTCATTCCTTCCAAGTTTAAAACTCCTACCTTTGCTAAATATGATAGTGTTTCTTGCCTGAAGCTGCATTTGAGGTCATATGTTCGGAAAATCCAACCACTCACTGCTGATAAGAAATTGTGGGTTCATTTCTTCCAAGAGAGCCTGTCTCTGGAACACAGTTGGAATGGTTCTATCAACTAGAAGGGACCAATATTCATACCTGGGAAGATTTAGCTGCCGATTTCTACAAGCAGTACCAGTATAATATTGATATTGCACCAACTCGTATGCAATTGCAGAGTATGTTCATGGGCTCTAATAAAAGCTTCGAAGAGTATGTCCAAAAATGGAGAGATCTCGCAGGTAGGGTTCAACCTCCTTTAGACGATAGGGAATTATTTGACATGTTCATGAGCACGCTGATAGGTCCTTTCTATAATCACCTACTTGGAAATTCTTCAGCCGGTTTCACTGAACTGATATTGACAAACGAACGTGTTGAGAATGGAATCAGAAGTGGTAAAATCTAGGTTCCTACCTCTTCCGATACTTAGAAGAAGTCATACAATAGGAGTAAATAGTCCAATGTTGTGTACGACCATATGGGTCATAATAAGAGACACCACAACCAATCTGTGGGGGAAGTACTGATCTCTAATCCTGCACCAGTGCAACAACGACAACATGGTAATGACCGTAAGTGGGATACACCTAAAATAAAATTTACCAAAATCAACATGTCACTGTTGTACCCCAAAATTTTCCCTCCCATTTTTCTTCAAGATATTCTCCTGGGGTTCTCAAATACTCAAGGTGGCTCAAGAATTGATCAGACAAATTCTCTTCCTAAGCAATGGGTCCACAACTAGGGTTTGGTATTTATCAAGGAATATTGGGTTTCCAAGGTCTCAAGTGGTTTTCATAGTTCTCTATAGGTATTAAACAATGCTCATATAAATTTTCAAGCCTTGCATCCCAAGTTTGCTCAATCAATTGCACAGATGACTAAAAATCAACTATATTGGGTAAAAAGTCGAATGTGGTCAACATACAGTCAAACCTATAGATTTTTGGTCAACATCAACATTTTAAAGTGACATTCATAATTTGATCAAGGGTTGATCATGATTCCTCAAGAAAAGGCCTTAAATCATCAAAAGTCAAAAGTTACCAAATTAAGGTTTCCTTAAAAGAAGTCAACTGAACTTTGACCAAGCATAACTTTCACATGCTTCATCAGAACTTCCCTAACCAAATCTAATTTTGAGGGAAATTCAATTCTCTACAACTTTGTGTCTCTAATATCAAGTCCAAAAAATTCATCATTTTAGAGATATAAGCCATTACATTATAGGTCATTTCAAAAGTCAACAAAAAGACACTTTTTGTCAAGGTAACTTACATCAAGATAAATATTCGAAAGCAATAATGATCAACATAGAAGTTGTAGAGGACACCATGAGCTTTCCAAAAAGTCACAAATCACCTTCAAAAGATAAAAATTGTGTGAGTTATGACCATTGCAAGTTGGGAAATTTGGTAGAATGCATGAATTCCAAATTGAGCAAATTTGTAATTTTGGACTATTGGGCCTAAGTTTTCAGGTCCAAACGTGTTCATGACATGTTTAAAGACCCATAAGTCCATTCATGCATTATCTTTTATTTTCAATTTATTTATTTTGATATTTATTCAATTAAATCCAAAACAAATTAAATAAATACAAGACCAATGGACCAAGGCATGAGGGCTTTGCTATGAATCATATTGGAGGCCCAAGATTGCATATACCAACTGTCAAATTCGTGCAAGAGTGATTGGTGCAAGATTGAGGCAAAAATATCAAATTTCCATGTAAAATTCCAAATCAAATCTTCACCTCTTAATGCAAGATTTCTTTCACTTTGGTTAACTTAATTTGATTGTCCTATATATATATATATATATATATATATATATATATATATATATATATATATATATATATATATATATATATATATATATATATATATATATATATATATATATATATATATATATATATATATATATATATATATATATATATATATATATATATATATATATATATATATATATATATATATATATATATATATATATATATATATATATATATATATATATATATATATATATATATATATATATATATATATATATATATATATATCTAACAAGACCAGACCAACAACACATGTGAAAGCTACCTCAAACACTCCTAAAATTTTTTCTCAAAATTCCAAAGATTAGGGGAAAAACAAACCCTTATCTCCAGCCATTCTCAGTTGATTTCAAGTATCAAATCACCTTCCTGAGACTCCCAGGAGTTGATCTAAGTCCATAGCCAAGCCTCTCAAGCATCATATCATGATATCCCATCAAATCCGATTGGTAAACATTCTTGCAATTGAATTTTTTATTCCAAGCATTATTAGTGTTTTTTGCTTGCTCAATTATGTCCAGGAATAAGTTTGGAACAAGTTGAAAACATCGTATGAGGCTCATAACGTGAGAATCATGGTTTTCCATTTATGAACCGTGTTAGGGCTTCTTTTTCGAAACTCAATTTACAGGGACTTATAGCCAAAACTAAGCCCATCTTTGGATCTAGGAGGGTCGAATTAGGGGGGTAGGGTATTTGTGTTGTTTCAATTCTTTTAATTTTGCAGGTTTCAAAAATCAACCCGTCGAAGAAGACGGTTGTTTTAGCCACCCATGACAGCGCTGATCGGCCAGAGACAGGAGTGGTATTTTGGGAGTTTTTGATTGGTCCATTCAAAATACAGGGGACTCACTCAGGCGCGTGTTTTGAATTGTCTGACTTTTAGGATTGGTTTTATATTATATATTCATTATTTCAAGCAGGTTAATGATGTATCACCACCCCAGTGGTTAAAATGCACGCGCTAAGTCACTCCTCTCTTAGGTCACTCCCCAGCTTTGTTATTTTTTTCTTCATATTTCCATTATCTTTACAGGCTTCTTACAAAATGTTTTGGAGGTGTATCCTAGACACAAGTGTGTACTTGGCCTGGTGGTATGCATGTTCGTGAAGGCCTTGAGGGCGTGGGTTCAACACCCTGCCCTACTGGTTTATTTTTTTTTACTTTCATTCTTCTAACCCTTTTCCTCATTCTATTTATTCAAATTAACAAAACCTTTTTTAAAAAACCCTAGTTTAGTTTAGTTAAATTATAGGTTAATTTTAATTTAATTTTTAATTAATTATAGGTTTTAATTCAATTAATTAACCCTAATTTGATTTTTTAGGTTTTGTCAATTAAAATCAACTTAGACCTTAGGGTTCGCATAATTTAATTACCTAACTTTTTTTAACCAATTAAAATCAATTAGATTTTAGGTTAATCATCAATTTTTTCAAACAATTTTCCTCTTATTTTACAATCTCCGCGTACCTTTATTATTTTCGCATTTAGTTTTTTCACAATTATGTAACTTCTAATGGGTTGTAATAGTTTAATTAGGGCTTTTATTTGCTTTCTTTTTTCCCCCGTTTTATGGTTTTGTACCTCCACTCCCGAAGCCTTGTAATAATTTAGGTTTACTTTTTGCACCTTTAATTTATGCAAGTTACTGCTTATCTGCTAGTTATTAGGGCATGTATGGAAAGATCTAAAATCAACCATTAGATAACCCTAAATACAAGATTAAATAACTCAATTCAATACACTATTCACAGACTCACCTCTAGGGTAACCTCACTCGTTGTCGTATATAAAAACAGTCATGTCCCTCGAACGTGGAAACGCTTTAGCAAAGTCCCTCCGATACAAAAGATTATAGTCCCTCGATGACCCTTTAGATGTTACCTTCGGTAAATGATCTAGCCCCTTAAACGATAATTACTAAAGCGTCTTTGTGAGTTTCCTTCTATGATTGTACGGTGACCCTCGTATGTCCCTTCACATCCAATGATAGAGATTTCTACTAACTAATGATATGATAACACTATCTAAAGGAGGAGGGAAATAACACGAAAGACTTTTGAGTAAGGGTAGAATAATGTTAATCGCTTGCTCACACAAAACATATTTTTCACACAAAACACTTCTCTTATGAAATATTTTCAAAAACAAACACTTTGTACGCATTTTTAATTGATACTAGGATCATTACAAAGTTGCCGTACTTAGGCATTTTTCAAAATATTTTCAAATACACAACACAAAGCAATTTTCAAAAAGTGAGCTAAGCAATTAAGAGCCCGTAGATAACTACAGATGAAAAGGGTTCTAACACCTTCCCTTTTCATAATCTACCCCCCGAACTCAAAAATATCTCGAAGGTCATTCCTGTTCTTTTCACCCTTTCCTTATTGGATAAAATAAAAGCCGGTGGCGACTCTAGCTATCTACAACATTTGAGATAAAATGCAAAACCAAGTCAGTTCTCCCACTGTGTTACACATTGGCTCAAGCGTTGCAACACATGTTGAAAGCAGAGTTGATTATGTTGAAGGATCCTCCTTGGAATCTCAATACTTCCTCTCCTAGCTATCATCCAAATGCAAGATGTGCATACCATTCTAATAGTCCTGGACATGATAGGAATGGCTGTTAGGCGTTGTAGAACAAGATTCAAGATATGATTGATGCTAAGGAGATTGAGTTTGACCCTCTTGAGATTCCTAATGTGATCACTGTTCCCATGCCAAATCATGACTAAGATTTAGAGTGTCCAGTTCATTTGAATTTTCAGTTGTAATTTCTTTTGTTTGTTCGAACACTCATCTTTATGTCAAACTTTTTTCGTTAATGAATTGCATATGTTTGTCTTGAATTAATCCATTCGTCTTCACTATATTTAAATTGTCCTTTTTACTTCCTTTTTATGATATTCAACTCTCCTTAAAAGCTATAAGCCTTTAGAGGGAGGATGACAAAAATGATACCATAATCTCATACAATATGCTTTTAAACACACTCTGTCGATGATGTACAAGCCTTGCTTCAATTCCTAAACAGTGGAGATATAAGGAAGTTAATCCCTATTCAACCCCTTTGAGCCTAAGAAGTAGGAGTTTTCTTTTTCACGTGAATTGAAATCCTTATTCATAACCTGGGGCATGATAGTTTCTCAGTCAATTCAATTGTGCATTCAATCGCAAGCTTTTCCTTCGTACACAACAGGTCGTATCAAAGACATACTTCCAAATCAAAAGTCGGTGATGGTTCCCCATAATCATTAAGTCGGGGAAGTCATTATCTTTCAAAAGAAAATCCCGCTAAGTCGAAACCTATGAAGGAGACTTAGGAAAAACTGGGGCTTCCCGCTGACTTTAATCTTAAACAAAATAGTTCAGGCAAAAGTTAGGGATAATAAAGTTAAAGAGAGGTCGCTACAAATCCTCAACAAAAGAAAGATGTTACAAGAAAAATGACCTCCTTCTCAAATAAACTTTCGGTTTCTGAACCATCACCAAGTTTCAGTGCTATAATTATAAACTCTATTGGAACCTAAATGCATAATTAACTGAGTGTAGGACTGAAGGACATCATGGAGAACATGTTGGGTACAAATAAACTTTGAGCCTTTATCCTTTGTTTCTTAAACCGTGAACCAGACCACATTACAAGCCTTCAAAGTCCTAACTGAAGTATGGGTTAGTTCGAAAATATACTGTTACAAAAAGGTATCTTGACTCCTGTAAGGCTTACTATAAATCCTGAGTTGATATCACATTTTTACAAATTTTGTTTTACTAAAAATGAATTTTTTAAACTTCAAGACAGACATAAGCTTTGCATTTTAATACCAATGTTTGCATATGATTAAGTGTTTGACAGCAGAGAAATTCGCATGACGAATATTCAATGAATGGAAATCCTCCCAATGGAAAGAATTACTTCAGAGGATGGTTCAAAGAGAAAGACACTTCCAGTAACAGGCCTTTCATGGACACAATTGGTTATAAATCAAGGGTTATGACATGTTATTGTCCAACTCATCTGTGGAAGTCAAGTCAAGATTCAAAGAATCTCTCAAAAGTGCTAATATCCAGGGGCATATCTCCATCTGAATCACTTGGGGTATGTTGCATTGATCGTGAGTTTCAGCAAAAGCCACTATGAAAATTGAATCTTTGGTATCACCAAATTGGTTGTCTATGTTAGCAGTATTAAATGGTGTCATTCTGTCATGACAGTTGTTAGAAAAATACTGAGGAAGGTCAAGACTTTCAAAAACCTGGTAATTAATGGTTGATTAATAACGTCAAACATCGGGTGCACCATACTAATCCCAGGGGAAAATGGACTCCTGCATACGAAGGGCCACATATGATCAAGAAAATATTTTTTGGAAGTGCTATAACACTTACTACCATGGACAGTGAAAATTCCACGCACCCTATAAACCCAGACATAGTAAAAAATACTACGCATGAAAAAGAGACCCGCTAGGTTTATTGGCCTAGGAAAAAATAAGGGCATCCCGACGAACCAAAAGGGTTCAGGCAAAAATTACGGACATATAAAAAAAATTGTACACCCGGCAATTCGAAAACCTGAGAAGGCGGTTTGGGCAAAAAAGGGTATCCTAGTGGACTGAAAATATGAAAAGACAGTCCAGGTAAAAGTTAGGGATTAAAACTTACGACTATGTCCCGTTATCTCATCACTTGTTTATCACTTTGATCAACATTTACTAAAGACTCTAGGAGTTGGGATAATGTTCAAGTCATCCATAAATCCCCACAGAGCAATCTCCATGGAATTATCTCTACATATCTATCTTTACAAGCTCATCCCCAACAAAGATATATTCCCCAGCAAGTCTAATATGCCCTCAGACAGAAATTGGGGCATCTTCCAGCAGTTCACCTCTATATCCCTGTTGGATAGCTTGACATGATCATCTTCCCCAATAGGTCCGCTAGTATATAAGGAAGTTTGATCTTTTCCCCAACATATAGTGGAGACTTCCTCAATGCAGCCTATGAAATTCCAATCCCCATCGGATTTTATTTCCTCAACACGGTCTACAGGATTTAATTCCCTAACAGAGTTTATTTCTCCAACACCGTAAAATCCCTAACAAAATTTTCTTCTCCAGTAGGGTTTAATCAAAGTTGATATCCCTAGAAGAGTTGCTACGGTATCTGAAACCTGGACAGATAGCACACCAGAGGAATATCCATCTCTTTTATCCCCAGTCAGGGTACGTAAGAATCAATTCCTTCAACAAAAAGAACGACAAATGACCGACTCTCCTTGAATGCCTCTATCCCTAAGCAGAAGTCTAAGATCCCTAGCAGAGCATCCTCAAACAGAAAGCAGGAATCCCCAACAAAATTATTCCCAGTTGAAATTGAAGAATCACTTTCTTCATCCCCAACAAAAGTCCGGGATTTATTTTCCCCATCTAGACATTGTTACAAGGAGCTACCGATACGCTTCAACAACATATTACTTCCATACATCATTTCACAATACATCATAGCATATACATACCGAAATGCATATAACATTCTCATTTATTTTGAGAGCATTATTATGCAATGCATTACATATATCATGACATTACATAAAGATAATTTTGTCTTTTCAGGTAAATTTCGCAAAGAGACGAATATCATCAATAATTTTCAAAAAGGTCAGAGATTAATTCCCGAAACAGGACGAGGCAACTATCTATATGACCAGGCGATATGAATTCCTGAAACAGGAAGAGTTTACCAAAGAAAAAATGTCATATATTAATTCCCAAAATAGGGCAGGGCAACTATCTATATGACCAGGCGATATGAATTCCCAAAACAGGACGAGTTTACCAATGAAAAATAGGTCACAGATTAATTCTCGAAACAGGACAGGGCAACTATCTATATGACCAGGCAGTATGAATTTCTGAAACAAGACGAGTTTACCAACGAAAAATAGGTCACATATTAATTCTCTAAATAGGACAGGACAACTATCTATATGACCAGGCGATAATAATTCTCGAAACAGGATGAGTTTACCAACGAAAAACAGGTCACAGATTAATTCCTGAAACAGGATGTGGCAACTATCTATATGACCAGGAGGTATGAATTCCCGAAATAGGAAGGGTTTACCAATGAAAATTAGATTGTAGATCAATTCCTGAAATAGGACGGGGTGACTATCTGCATGACAAAATGATTTCCTTCAGAGACTAAATCCTGACGAGCATTCCCCCAGAGACTGAATTTTGGCAAGCATTTACTTCAAAGGTTTATTATGAAAAGCATCTCCTTCAGAGCTTCGTTCTGAAAAGCATTTTCCCTCATTTTCTGAAAAGCATCCTTCAGATACAGTCAGTCGTAGACCCATTCTAATACTCCTATCAACAGTTACTTTGAATGGAATTTGTAAGCCCATCTCCAATGACACTCTATCACCTCTCTGAATGGCATCTTTAAGCCCATTCAAGCAGTATAATCAACCAACAATGTCACTTTGTGCACATGTGAGTGCAAATTTCTAGGCACTTAAGTGTTCAATCCTCTTCCACCTCCAAACCCCGAATGGCGAGCATGCCAATCTAACTCTTCAGGTTTAAGAAGATTGAATAGGGGAAGCTATTATACCCCAAAAGTTTCCCTCCCATTTTTCATGTTTCCTTATATACTTCAAATAATCCTCATGTCAAGATTCAAGCCTTACATCACAAATATGTTTAGATAATTGCTCAGATGATTGAAAATCAACTATATTGGATAAAAAAATCAACATTGGTCAACTTACAGTCAAAATTCAATATTTTTGGTCAACATAAATATTTTGAAGTCACATTCATCATTTGATCAAGTGTTGATCATGATTCATCAAGAAAACTCAAGATTCATTAAAAGACAAAAGTTACCAAATTAAGATTTTCTTAAGGAGAAGTCAACTGAACTTTGACCAAGCATAACTTTCACATGATTCATTATAAATTCCTCAACCCAATCCTATCTTGAAGAAAATTCAATTCTCTACAACTTTGTCTCTCTAAGCTCAAGGCCAAAAATGCTTCATTTGAGAGATATAGGCCAAAACATTACATGTCATTTTAAAAGTTAACAAAAAGACATCTTTTGTCAAAAAATTAACATCAAGTTAAAGACTTAAAATGAAAAAGTGACCAACATGAGAGTTGTAGGGGACATATTGAGCTTTCCAAAAAATCCAAGATCACCTTTATATGACAAAATTTGAGAGAGTTATGATTGGTGCAAGTTGAGCAATTTTGAGAAAATGAATGAAACCACAATTGAGCAATTTGGACTTTTAGCCTAATGGGCCTAACTTTTGAAGTTCAAACGTGTTTATGACATGTTTAGGGACCCCTAAGTCCATTCATGCATTATTTTAATTTTTTATTTCATTTATTTTGATTTATTCATTTAAATTCAAAATTAAATTAAATAAATATTAAATAAATGTACAAGGCATGTGGGCTTTTGTTTTGGATAATTTTGAAGCCTAAGATCACATATCCAACATAACAAAACTGTGAGAATTGAAGAAGGAAATAGATCTTCATATTTTAGAAAGTTTTACAATTGTTTTAGAAACAAATAATAACTTTGATTGCACATGTTTCCTTCCAAGAATGTTAACTTAAAAAATCATCCATTATAAATAGAGGACACACTCCATAAAACAAGACACAAATTGGCTGTCATAGAAACAAGTTCTCAAACACAAAATTTCCAAAGAATAGGTGCAAATTGTATCTCAATTTTCCAGCCATTCTCAACTGAAACGAAGCCTCGAACCATCATCATGTCATCCCCAGGAACCTCCTCAAGTCAATAACCACACTCAACCGTGCCCAGAACGCCTCTCCTCAATCACACCGGTGCTAAGGATTTTCTAATTTCAAATTTCGTAATCCTCGTGTTATTAATAAGTTTAGTATGTCTAGATGTGTTAAACAAGAAACATAGAACAAGTTGAAACCAAGCGTGTGAAGAGAAGGGAGGGGGTTCGAACCCCAGCAATGCCAAAACCCTTTTTTCTTTACTTTCTTCATTTTCCTTTTTTTATTAGTTATTTTATTATTAGTTAAAATTTTTTTTAATCAAAACTTATACATAAAAAAGTCCGAAAGAAGCCATATAATAAAACCAACAAAAATTAGTTTTAGGGTGTAAATTAATTAATTGATTTTTTGGACAATTAGATTTTAGGCTTTTTATTAATTAAAATTAAATAGAATTAGGATTTTAATTATTATTAATTAACACTTAAATTATTTTCCAAAAAACACCACAAATATGAACTTATATTTTTAGGGCATTTAAACTTTTTTTCCAACATTTTCTTATTCTTTTTGCTCTTTATTTTTTTAGACAGTTGTATAGGTCGCACGATTTAATGTAATAGTTTAGATTTACATCTCCGCATTTTTTTTAATTATGTAACTCTCCCAAAACCCTGTAATAGTGTAGATTTACATTCTCGCTTTATCTTTGAATTTTTTTATTAATAACCATGTATTAAAATAGTATTTCGCAAATAACCAGGTTTCGAAAAAAATTACGCAAATAACCATGTTTCAGATGACTCCCCAAAGGAGGAGCCATCTCACTTGGCGCCTCCACCTAGGGTTTTTCCATAGGCGCCATCTCACTTGGCGCCTCCCTTGGATTTTAGCCAAGTGAGATGGCGCATGCTCCTTAAAAGTGTGAGGAGGCGCCATCTCACTTGGCTCCTAGGGCAAAACTAGGGAAAAATGCTGTTTTATAAATAATTCGTCCGTTTCTCCGAAATTTCTCACACTTTCTCGCACTGTATTTTTATTTTGTACTCTGTTATTTGCATCATGACGTCGCCTATGATTTTTAGCAGAGATGGTTACGTTATCTTCTCCGCCACGAAACCTGCGATGAAAATGAAATTCTGGCACATTCACTCCATGGAGCGTCTGAAGAGGGAGTTGATGCGATGGCTAGATGGAGACATTGCGGAGGGGGGAAAATTCGAAGGATCCAGCGAAAACGAACAACAACCTCACATGCGACAGGAAGACCTAATGTGTGGTTGGAGGAAGTCAAAACAGACAGCGATGTAATGTTGATGATGCATGGGTCAGATGAAATTGTGTTAACAGTTGTAATTTCCTAGATGGAATATCGTTAATTATTCTTGTACGCGTTTTATTAATTGTAGCAAAATCTGTTAACGAAAAACCAAAATGTTTACAACACAATTATGAAAAGATTTTATGTATTACAATATTTATGTGGTCGAGGCAGACGCCCGATTCAGACAATTTTTGCGATTGTGTCTGACCTGACGGCATAAACCACACTTTCTTTCCAACCTGTCAAGATCATCCATTTCTGTTGTGATGCGCTTACTTTTGGGACGACCCTTCTTGTTCCTTCGCATTTGGTCATTGTGCCACACTATTTCTCCGTCGTATGCAGGCCAATAATCTGGTTTTGCTACCAAAGGAAAGTTGTTGTTGTAAACGTTGAGCAACGTTTCAGGAAAAAGGCATATCCCGCATTCATAAACGCTTTCCTTAATGTTTTGTCCTTGACCTCCCTCGAGAAATTCTAGACGATATGCCTAACCCAATAGACATGCGTAGAAGGAGGGTCATGCCAACCATTTGCTGGATTATTGTAGGCACTTTCAATGGAGGCATGTCTGTCCGAGATCAAACAGAGATCTGGTTGAGGAGCCACGTGTGTCCGCAGATTTTTCATGAAAAAGCTCCAAGCACCACCGGTCTCCCCCTCGACAAGGGCAAAGGCAATGGGGAAAATGTTGTTGTTGCCATCTTGTGCAACTTCCATCAATAGCGTGCCTTTGTACTTCCCATACAACCAAGTCCCATCAATTTGTATAATTGGTTTGCATGATGCAAACCCTATGATGCATGGTTGAAATGCCCAAAACACGCGACTGAATATTCCGTTGCCATTCAGTAGACTACCATCTTGGGCGTATGCTGGCAATGTTTCCAGAATGTAAACATTACCTGGAGAATACGTCTTGAGTGCATTCAGGTAGCGGGGAAGTTCTCGGTATGACTCCTCCCAGTTTCCGTACACCCTTTCAATCGCCTTAGTCTTTGCTAACCACGCCTTACGGTAAGACGGAGTGTAGTTAAAAACCATGGTGATGTGGGAGATGATTGTTTTCACCTTCAAAGATGGGTCGTTGCTGACCAGGGGTAGGATTTCTTGACAGATTAGATCATAGTTGAGTTTTCGTTGGTTCTGTGATTGAGTGGAACTTACACAAGTGTGGGTAGTCATGGAACCTATGACCCAACAGTCACCCCTTAATCTGTATGATGCGGTCAGCTTGAACATACAGTCAGGGTGGACACACTTGATCTTGTACCTTTCCGGGTTGACACGATCCACCTTAAAATCAACCGAGTTAAGCATGTGAAATTTTTTAATGGCCCTGATGCATTCCTCTCTGTTACGAAACTTGTCCTTCTCTTTTAAATTTTCATCCGACTGCATATACAGATTGAAAAATAAGTCAGTAGAAGGTTCATCTCCGCCCATGTTGAAGTTTGTCATGTGCGGAGGTGGTGTGTAGATTTTGTTTGCAGGAATACTAGGGATGCCATCATCGTCGGAATCATCATTCACCATTTCATCAAACTCTAACTCGTTATCTTCTTCTTCATCATCAATTGCATCTACCTCAGCTTGTTCATTCTCCAAAGGATCAACCTCCTGTGTCACCTGAGGCTCTCGCAGCAAAACATATAACTCAATAAAGTCGTATCTAGAATAGACATGGCTGGAAATCATATTCTGGAGATCCTCGTCATCTTGAACTTCAACCTTATAAAAAATTACTTGGTTGTTTCCAAAGAAAACTGGATTCTGATAAAATATCTGGGACACCGGGCCTCGTTCAAGTTTGGCCTCCAATCTTTTTTTGAAGTACGAGAAATTGGCTTTCCCGTTTAAGAGAAATCAAATGTTGTCTGTGTCTCTAAACAAAAACCCAGCGGTGGGACAAATGTATGTCTCACTGTTGAAATGTGCTTTGACGACAAATTGTGGTGAAGAGGCCATTGCGTAGAATTGTTTTAAGGTTTGAAGCTTGGAATGTTTGAGGTTTATTGATTGTATGAAGGTTTGAATGCTGTAATGTTTGACGGTTGGAATGTTTGAATTTTATGAGTGATTCGAAGGTTGGAATGTTTGATTGTTTGCAGGTTTGAAGGTTTGGTTGTAAGAATGTTTGAAGGTTGGAAGATTTGACAGATTATATGAATCAATGTTATGATAAACGTAAGGCTAAAAATTTCAATTAAGTAAGGATGCAACCCCCCAAGGCTGCCAATAATGTTACATGTAAGGAATCCCAAAGGCAGTCACGTAGCCTGAGCCTAGGCTGCAATAAAGGACACCTCTTATTCGCCAATTAGGGTGGTGACACCATTCATTTTTGTACTCTTTCGCCAAGTCCAATGGCGCCTCCCTTACTGTCCAATCGTGATACATGCATGGGCTGCCACCTAGCCTGCAAGAGTGACACATTTCATCTTTTGTACATGCATGCATGCATATGTGTAACCCCCTAGGCTGCCACCTAGCCTGCACCTACACATGTATTTTGTAAGTCTCCTCCCATCAACTCCAATGGGCTTACATGCACTAATGCAAGGAATCCCAAAGGCTGTCACGTAGCCTGAACCTAGGCTGCAACAAAGGACACCTCTTATTCTCCAATTGGGGTGGCGACACCATTCATTTTTGTACTCTTTCGCCAAGTCCAATGGCGCCTCCCTTACTGTCCAATCGTGATACATGCATGGGCTGCCACCTAGCCTGCAAGAGTGACACATTTCATCTTTTGTACATGCATGCATGCATATGTGTAACCCCCTAGGATGCCACCTAGCCTGCCCCAAGTATGCACCTACACATGTATTTTGTAAGTCTCCTCCCATCAACTCCCATGGGCTTACATGCACTAATGCAAGGAATCCCAAAGGCTGTCACGTAGCCTGAACCTAGGCTGCAACAAAGGACACCTCTTATTCGCCAATTGGGGTGGCGACACCATTCATTTTTGTACTCTTTCGCCAAGTCCAATGGTGCCTCCCTTATTGTCCAATCATGATACATGCATGGGCTTCCACCTAGCCTGCAAGAGTGACACATTTCATATTTTGTACATGCATGCATGCATATGTGTAACCCCCTAGGCTGCCACCTAGCCTGCCCCAAGTCTGCACCTACACATGTATTTTGTAAGTCTCATCCCATCAACTCCAATGGGCTTACATGCACTAATGCAAGGAATCCCAAAGGCTGTCATGTAGCCTGAACCTAGGCTGCAACAAAGGACACCTCTTATTCGCCAATTGGGGTGGCGACACCATTCATTTTTGTACTCTTTCGCCAAGTCCAATGGCGCCTCCCTTACTGTCCAATCGTGATACATGCATGGGCTGCCACCTAGCCTGCAAGAGTGACACATTTCATCTTTTGTACATGCATGCATGCATATGTGTAACCCCCTAGGCTGCCACCTAGCCTGCAAATGTGACACTTCGCAGGCATGCAAGCACAAGCAACCACTATATCAAATTTATTTGCCTATAAATACATACCATATGATACATCTCTCACACCCACACAAGTCTCACTCTCTGCTACGAAATATTTCATAAGTCTATCATACTCTCTATCTCTTCCTAAGTCTTTCATACTCTCAAGCATTTTAAACAATGGCTCTTCTAATAATGGGCGATACTCACAGAGGCACAAGGGAAAACATTCCCGCATTTGTAAGTTTCTTTTTTGGTTATACATTTTTCATACTTCAAATAACGCGTTGTTCATCTTAATTAATCTTACACATGTTACATTATGAACTCAGGACACAAAAATATTCAGAATCTGTTCGCACAACTACCTGGATCCCGACCCATTTATCGTCCCATATTTGGAATACGCAGGTTTTAGACATGTCATAAAGATCTCCAACTGCACCATTGACTCGAAGTTCATTCTTGCAATGTTGGAAAGGTGGAGACCGGAGACCCATACATTCCACCTACCAATAGGTGAATGTATCATCACGCTAGAGGATGTGTACATGCTACTAGGTCTCCCTGTCGAAGGTAAGGCCGTGAACGGGTCGGTTCAACAACCCAACTCTCAGTGTGAAGAACTGTTAGGCAGGGATATGGTAGAAGGTGGTGGTGCGAGAGGGCAGGGAATACTACTCACTGAGCTGAAAAGTCATTATGCAAGTTTGGAATTAAATGAAAATTCCTCCGAGAATGACAGGGTAGTAAAAGCCAGAACTTATCTTATGATACTTTTTGGTACATTTTTATTTCCCGAAAGTACGGGAAATAGTGTAAATTTTATGTATTTACATTTACTAAGAAATTTTGAAAAAACAAGAAAATATAGTTGGGGTTCTGCAGTTTTAGCCCACCTATACAGTTCCTTGTGCAAAAATGCAGTCAAGGAAAAATGTACATTTTATGGGTGCGCTTTTTTACTACAAGCCTGGGGTTGGTGGAGGATGGAGTCCTTAAACCCCGTCAACAACAACACTTTCGGTTTCCCGTACGCAACAAAGTAAGTCATCAAGTTATAACATTTATAACTATTCATCTCTTCACCAAATATATGCTAAGAATAAAATGTTTCTCATTTCCTTTAGGTACTGCGTGAGGGGTATGGATTACGGCAAGAATCCAAGATTCAATGTCGCACTCTACCGCAATCTGTTGGATCACTTAGGCTCGGATGACGTACGTCATAGCTTTTAACTTTTGCTCAATTAAATTATTTATACATTACTTTTGCGTTAACCTGATTTAAATTTTATCGCAGTTCGTCTGGAGACCATATTTGGGTTTGGGCCATGATCCAAACCCGGAGGATGCAGCAACTTGGACCGCGAAGACTGCAATCATTCGGTTCAACATTGTGGAGATGCACCACAGCGACCGTGTGAAGATGCAGTTCGGAATGCATCAAGAGATACCAAGTGATCCAACTTGTTTGTCCCCATGGCATCTTAAAAGGGTCGACGCCCAGTGGGGTCTTAACAACTGGAAAGACTTCGCTCCGGAGTGGTGTAAGATGTGGCAGAGGCGTCACCGCTATGTCTTGCAATTCCCGGTTTTCCTAATTCAAGGTAATATGCGACACTCGGATCAATATTTGTCTTGGTACAGGTCGGTTAGTAACCCTGAAATGCACGTGTCTCATCCAAGGTACTTGGTTGACCCACGCATATAATGGGCACAACCCTCGATTCCCCAACAACAAACCCAAAACCCATCAACCTCCCACCAACCCCCAAGAAGAAACAGAACCACAAACACCCAACCACAATCCCCACCATAACACAATTACACTCAAATGCCACACAACCAACCACAATCACCACCACACTACCAATACCCCGATATGCCTCACACCTAACCACAATACCAATCTCAATACCAGCACACCCGCATACCCCACACACAATTTTAGTCTTCCACATATCCCAATATGGCCCCTCAACATCCAGCCTTATCCCTGATATGGGAATGTCGGAAGATTACGAACAAACTGACCCAGCCTACCATTACCCACAATATAACCAAACCACCCAACATCCTCAATACCAAACACCCCAAGATCCATTTCCTTTCTACCCACCGTACTCAGACGATCAATGCTACAGACCCACTATGGAACCCCACCCACCGCCAACACGACCAAACTTTGAGGGTATGGGTAACCGGCTGTACCAAAGCGGATCTTCTAGATATGGAGATCTGACTGATTTTATGGATCCGGACCGCATTGACTTCGTTGGGACATCGACCTTGCTGCAGCAGGAAACGAGACGACACCCAACACGAGAAAGGCGAGGACGGGGATGCAGAACCGGGGGTCATTACCGGGTTCCAGGGGATCACTGATTTATCTGTTTTTTTTTTCCTCTATTTTTTTATCCATTTTTTTAATCTGTTTTTTTATCTGTTATTTTAATGTAATACAGTTGGATGTAATTATTTTTTTTAATAAAAAGTCCATTTTGTTGATCCTCTGTCCAACACGCAACGCACCGGACAAAAAAAAAAAATCAATTTTTGCCCTAAAAATACAACTAGGCGCCATCTCACTTGGCTTAGGGCATGCCCTAAGCACATAGGTGCCAAGTGAGATGGCGCCTCCCCTTAAAATATAGGTGCATGCGCCATTTCAGATGGCTCCTCCTTTGGGGAGTCATCTGAAACATGGTTATTTGCGTATTTTTTTTTCTGAAACGCGGTTATTTGCGAAATATTATTTTAATAATTGGTTATTAATAAAAAAAATTCTATATCTTTTGCCTTTATATGTTTGTATATATATAACTACTAGTAAATAGACTTGTATGATAAGAATAAAATCAAACATAGATAACCTTAATTTTCAAGATAACATAAGTGAAACCAATAAACTTTGCACACTTCACCTCTAGGGTAAACTCTCTTTGTTGCCTTGCGATACTAATAGTCACGTCCCACGAAAACGGGAATACTTTATAAAAGACCCTCAGTTAAACAATATCATCACATCCCCTTTTGAATAAAGACATAATCCCTCGATGACCCTTCGAGTTGCCTACAAAATGATCTAGTCCCTTCGATGACCCTACGAGAAAAATGATGATAGTCCCTTCGAATTGATAAATTATCCTTACCTGTTGCCTTCTATGACCATACGACGACCCTACACATGTCCCTTCACATTCAATAGATAGGGCTACCTACCAACTAATGGTGTGAATAGTACTATCTCTAACGGAGAAGGAAAATAACAAGAACGACCTTTAGTGGGTAAGACTCAACAAATTGCTTGCTCATAACAGTTTCAAACAAACAAATTCATTTTTACACCTCACCTTTCAAAATAAATCATTTCAAAAAAAACTTTGTATACATTCTTGAGGACTGATACAAGAATCATTACAAAGTCTGCCTCACAATTGGCATTCAAAATATTTTCAAATCACACACACACAAAGCAAGTTTAAAGTGAGCTAAGCAATTAGGACCCCGTAGATAACTACGGATGAAAATGGTGCTAACACCTTCCCTTTTCATAAATTACCCCCCAAACTCAAAATCTATCAAAGGTCTTTCCTGTTCTTTTCACCTTTCCTCGTTGGATAAAAGAAAAGTCGGTGGCGACTCTTGCTATCTGCAACATTTGCGATAAAACGCTAAATAAGTCAGTTCTCCCACCGTATAACAGCCAAGTTAGAATCTATCAGACTTTTAATTTCTTTTGCTATAAATAATGGCATCACTCTTTATCAGATGGATGTTAAAATTGCTTTTTTAAATGGTTACATTAATGAAGAAGTTTATGTGCACCAGCCCCCTGGCTTTGAAAATATAAAACATATAAAATATGTTTATAAACTTAATAAGTCATTATAGGGTTTGAAGCAAGCTCCCAGAGCTTGGTATGAAAGACTAAGTAATTTTTTGTTAGAAAATGATTTTACCAGAGGGAAGGATGACACAACCTTATTTTGTAAACTGTTTAAAAATGACATTCTGGTCTGTCAAATTTACGTAGATGACATAATTTTCGGATCTACTAAAGCCTCCTTGGGAAAATATTTTGCTAAGTCTATGCAGGCAGAGTTTGAAATGAGCTTGATGGGCGAACTCAAGTTCTTTCTGGGTATCTAAATCAATCAAACTTTATAAGGAACCTACATTCATCAAAGCAAGCATGTCAAAGAACTTTGGAAGAAATTTGATTTGTTAGAATGTAAGCCATCCAAAACTCCTATGCATCCTACATGCATTCTGGAAAGAGAAGAGGTAAGTAAGAAAGTAGAACAAAATCTCTACAGAGGAGTTTGTTTTTCTGAACAAGACTTGATATTCTGTATAGTTTTTGTCTTTGTGCTAGATTCCAATTAGATCCTATAGAATCTCACTTAACAACAGTTAAGTGAATTTTCAAGTATCTCAAAGGTACTACTAATCTTGGTATTTGCTATAGAAAATCCAGAAAATATAAATTAGTAGGGTACTGAGAGGCTGACTTTGCTGGAGACATAATAGAAATAAAAAGTACTTTTGGAAGCTGCCAGTTTCTGAGAGACAATCTAATCTCGTGGTCCAACAAATAAAAATCCATTATTGCATTGTCAACTGCTGAAGTTGAATATATAGCTGCAGCTGGATCCATCACACATATGCTCTGGATGAAGAGTCAACTTGAAGACTTTAACATATATGAGAGTAACATGCCTATCCTCTGTGATAACACTTATGCTATTTGTCTTTCAAAAAATCCTATTTTACATTCTAGGGCTAAACATACAGAAATTAAACATTATTTATTAGGGACTATATTCAGAAGGGAATTCTTTCTCTAAAATTTATAGACATAGACCATTAATGGGATGATGTCTTCACTAAACCCCTCTCTGAAGATAGATTTAATTTCATTATGAAACATCTCAGTATGGAATTATGCCCAAAATGACAATATATGTATATTTATACCCTCAAAACCTTATGCTTTAATTTTTTGTGAACATCTGAACAATAGTTCTTCAAAAGTGAGAAGGAAAGTTGTATCAGGATCTATCAAGAAGATCTGAACATTCTCCAAAAAATGTTTCATTTCTAAGATAAAAGCAAGCAGTTCACAATATCAACATTTGTCAACTCTAAACGGTTAAGTTGATGCATTGAGGCTCAAGTCAAATCGGTAATTGTTCCATCTCTTCACGCTATCCCGCTTTTCAGGAATCATTAAATGCCCGTAATCATTTTTTAATTCTTTTTCATTTAAATTAAAAATCTTATTTTCTCTTCCGTTAGCTATTTATACTTCACTCTTTCACAAACACTATCACATATTCACTCTCACTGGCTTTTCTCTCTTCATTTGTTCATCTTTTAAAACCCTAAAAGTGTCTGTGAACAAATGGCTTCCTCTCAACAAATTCCTCAAGTTTCTCAAATAATTCCTGGATCTTCCTCCTCAAATAAAGAAAGGTACATCAAACCATCAAGAATACTTCTCACACCCATTGATTCTCTAGAAGTTCTTTATGAGCTTATTATCGATTTCATTAGCATAAAAGAAAATGGGTATGACTTAACCCCTGATTTTGAGTTCCAAGGATGAGGGAAATATTTTTATCGTCTCATAGGCTCTGACCTAACCACTGTCTCAAAAGAAATTTTTCTTCTGTCCAACCATCCAACAAAATCAAAGATCTAAAGGAATATCTTAGAATTTGGTCAAAAATAACTCTGGGGTGCATCAATCACAAGAAATCAACCAGCTCCCCAGACTATATCAACATTGATCAGCAGTACCTTCTGTACTTCATCTTCTTATATTTCAACACCACCCAACTCACCTATAATTGTTTCTGACTCTCCCTCTCCAAATAACTACCCAGAAAATCCCCTCAGAACAATCATTGATTTAGAAGCTTGGGATAATCTTGTCACAAGCTCTCAAAAAATGGTCGCTCCGAAACCAACACCAAAAATATCCAAAGCAAATGTTGGTAAATCCTTGCTGATTTTTGAAACAGAAATGGGTTAACTCCCTCAAGCTAGCTTACATGGAGAATCTTAATCCAGCTGCTTCTGATTTTCACTGGAATCCGTTTAAAAAATGGTTTAACTCTGAATCTCTGAAGCTAAAGGAGCTCAGCTATGAAATTGCTCAACAAAACTTCTGCGATCGCCTGAAAATTTTCAAGGATCAAGTTTCGTGACACTAGGTAAAGAAACCCCTCCTTCTGCTGGATAACACCCCTTAGGAAGCCCCTCAGACATCAGAGTTTAATGAACCGTCTCCTAAACCTCTTCCTCTGTTCATGTTTCAAGATAAAGGCAAGGCAGTCGAAGAAACTCCTGAGCAAGAATCAGTTGCAGTAAGTTTTGAGAATATGGTCTTTTCTGCTGAAACACCTCATCTTCTCTTGTGCCGAAAACTCTGTAGGAGTTGAAGAAAGAAAATTATGTGTTAAAGGAAAGGTTAGACAAGCGGGATGAAACTAGCAAGTAAATTAAGGGGATGCTTGGGAAACAAGAGGAATCGAACAATCAGATCAAGAGTTTATTGGAAGCCTTGTTCACACGAATTTCACCTCCTCAACCTTAGCTCTGATAAAATATTTTGTTTCTGATATTTGTTTCTATTTTCTATATTCTATTTATCTACCATCTTCTGTCTATCTTAATCCTCTTTGAATACAAAATGCATTCTATTATATTTATGTGTTTTTATTGCTTTTTGATTCCTGACAAAAAGGGGGAGAACGTAAGATATTTTGAATATAACAGTATCGAGACTCAGTCTCAAACATATTGAATATCATAACTTCTACTTTTATCTTCTGAAATTAAACATGAAAAATCTATTGAAAAGCAACCTCTGAAAGTAACTTTGGTCGTAGACACATCAAAAACCTCCATCTCAAAGCTTTAATCAGAACATCTTCAGGGAAGTAATTTTCTCTTTATCTGAGTATTGAACTCAGGGGGAGACTTTAAGTCCTTATGTTCTTAAGTTATCTATCAAAATATACAAGTTTTTGTTATCATAAAAAAGGGGGAGATTGTTAGAACATAGTTTGGTTCTACATCCTTGTAAGAGTTTTGATGATAACAAACACATGATATATATATAAAGAACAAATATGCTCTCTAATAATGTATTTAATATACAGGAAAATTCTGATGTAAGAAGCATAGAAGATGAGAAAGCTACATTTTTGAAGCTCTGTTGTGACACATCATACTTAGAAGCAAATCTGTGTAACACGCTTAAATGAAGAAGTTCCAATGTTACAACTTCTTAATGCACCAACGCTGCAAGCAAAAATCTGATATTTTGATAAGTTAAGTTCTGCAAGAACAAAAGAAGTCTCAACGGTAATATTCATCTTCTGATATGATCCCAAGAAAGCATGTTCTGAAGCGTTACAACTTATTCATTATAAATCAAAAGTAACGGCTGAATCAAGACAATATCTCTATTTTTGGAAAGTACATTTACTACACTTTATCAACCTTCCAAAAGCATCTTCTCATGTCTCTCATGCATAGATTATATAAAGAAGACTTGAAGAAGAAGTCACACACAACTCTACTACGCACTGAAAAAGAAAAATATTATTACCCTTCTATCTTGTGCTTTTCAATTGTGTATACATCACTGTTGTGATATAGTTTTGTTTAGAAACCATATTTGTACACAATAAAATATTTTATCTTGTAATACCTTGAGAAAACCGGGTTGTGGTTTAGACTCAAGAATACATTGACAGTAGTCAGTGTGTTTGTATAATCAAGTTTGATTAGTGGACTGAGACCTTGTTTAAGAGAGGAGAAATCACCTTGGCGGGTGGACTGAAGTTCTTTGAGTATAAACGAACCATGATAACCAAGATGTCTATTGTCTTAATTTTAAAAACCCCAATTCAACCCCCCCCCCCCTCCCCCCCTTGTGTTTTTCCATTCTTCAGCCAATGCTTCCACAATAACATCGTTATTCCTTCCGGCAACTATCATCCTGAGATTCCAAACAACCAACAATACTCATCAGACAAACAATACCAATTATGTATATAACAAATATAAAATATAAAAGGAAATAAAAATATTAATAACCTGGCCGACCATGCTCTGATACTACTAATGTAACACTCTTTTCTACCCCGCACAAATATATGGCAAAATCAGAGTAAATATCATACATAAGAAGAGGGTGTCACATTTACTTTACGACAACAAAACAAATACACTAGTCATGATCATAACACGCATTTAGAATCATGTTTAATACAATAACACATATCTATCTCGCAGCGGATTAATTCTTAACTCAAAATAATAATACTTATGATTGAAATCCCATACTAACAATCATATCATAAATAATTTGGCACCAAAGGTCGACCATCACATAATCTCAACAAAACATAAATATCCAGAGTGTATAACAACATCTCCTAAATAAACATGAATATAATGAAAAAACATGAATCCAAATGTTCCCCGTGTTACATAGCCGAGAGCATGACTCTCTACCAAGTAAAATGGATAAATAAAGGACTACATACTCCAACTACTCCTTGCTAGAAGCACCACCGCTATCCTCGGTACCTGAGCAATGTCGTATAAAACATTATTTCAACAGAAGGTTGAGAATTCATATCATTATGGAAATATATAATAATAAGTAATGTACTACAAACATACATCAAATGAATTCATCACACTTCACATAATCATGTATTCAACATACTATAACATAATTCACATGATTACATATACAACATTGCTCAATGATTCAAGATTCAAAAATAAGCAATCACAATTATCACATATGTAACATTCACTCCAACATCACATAATGCACATCAATTCAACATTTCACATCGAAACATGTAACTCCAATTAAACTCAATGATGCAATATGCATGTGGTACCAAACTTTATCCTTACTGATCCTGCCGGGTTCACATCTCCAAGACAGATAACCACCAATAAAAGCTCAATTCAGCCTTAAGCTTTCAAACCCCTTAGCATTAGGTTTGAGACAAGTCACTAATTCCCATGGAATTACCAAACATTGTATCTTGACACAAATGATGCATGTGCAATCTCAACATAAATATGCAATTAAGACCATCTCCATATCTTAATCATACAAGCATATTTCACATAATTTAACACATTTGAATTATCTTCACCAAATTGCACAACATACATCAATCATGTCATTAATCACACACAATGAATTATCATAGAATTAATCATACTAATGCATCATTATAACATGTAGCAAACAAGTCTAAACCATGTTATATTCAATAAACATCAATTTCCAATAGTTACATACACAAAATCAAATAATCGTTTCTCATCAAAAGTCATCAGAAACCAATCCAAAACACATCGAATAAATAATTAAAATTCATGTAAATAAATGATAAATAATAAGCATCCATAATCCAGAACAATTTTAGAAAATAATTATTTTCATATTCAAGACCACACTAAGCGGCACCTAGGGCGCTAGGCGGCCTCGCGAAAAACTAGAAAAATCTGCTTACTGACAGTTCTGCCTTGTTACAAATTTCTCAACCAAAATCCATTCCAACACCCATTTTTCACTAATTAAATGTATTATAACAACCTATATCTAATATATAACATCAAATACAAACATCAAAACATGATTTCCAACATCAATTTCATGATTCTACATTCAAACCCTAAGATGTCAAAATCTAGAAATTGAAGAATAAATCCCTATTTTTATGTTACTATCCATCACATACCATTACATATACCCATAAATCAAAGAATACTCTCCCTTACCTTATATGTAGATACTCTAGGGTTCTTCTTTCTTTCTTTCTCTTTTCTCCTATTCTCTTCTCTTGTTTCTTTCTTTCTAATTCTATTTCTCTTTATTTTACAACAACCCTTGCTAACTCTTGTTTTTATCTATTAGGCTTAACCCAATATCACACTAAACCATCACCAAGGACCAATTGACTAATAATTCTATTCTCACACTTAATAGTCCAACTACTCAAATAACACATATATTACAATTAAATCAATTATTCACATAATCACACAAAATCAAATAATTAAATAATTGTCAACCAAATAATAACTAACAAAATAGATACTAATAAAATAATTAGTAAATAAAATTAGGGTGTTACAATTATCAGGGTATCAACACAACATGGAAATCACAACAAGCATGTAAATCATAAGTAGAACATGTATCAATATGAAATTCACACATATATAAAGTTTCACAAAACTCTAATTCCCAAATTCATGGATTCATCCTCAAAAGCTACAACTAACTAGTTACCCACCTCAAGAAGATGAAGATGATGAAAGATTGAGATGAATCCTTGATGATGCAAGATTGATCTTCTTTTTTCTCTAAGTTTTTATCTTTTCTTCTTTTCTCCTCTTCTTTCTCTTTTCTATTTTCTTCCTTTTTTTCTTTCTCTTTTTTCTTTCTTTTTCTTGTTACTAACAAAGTAAAATCATGAATGATGGGGAAGATATAAGAGAAAATTATAACAACAAAATTGGTTTTGCATCTGTCCTTGAGTTTTGATGATAACTTTACATGGTATCTTAGAGAACAATTGTGTACTCTAATGGTTTATTTCTAGTGTGTAAGTTTTGCTAAACAGGTTCTGACTCTGGTAAAAGGCGTGTGACATCATCAGGTTCTAAAATCAACACTCTGGAAGAATACCTATGGTCTGATACAAAAATAAGTCAAGTTTCTAGAATACTTCTTATGCAATAGTTCTAAGGAACATTAGTACAAGAGCTTCTGATCGTGACTTTATAAGGAAGCTTTGGATGCCTTCTATAGATTTGCTTCTGTTGTCCCAAGTTTTGAGGATGCTGAAGACAAGGTTCTGTTGAACAAGTTCTAAACATCTAAAGACATTACTTCTGAAGACCAAGTATTGAAGACTCTAAAGACAAAGGTTCTGCTGAAGAAGTTCTGAAGACTTCAAAGACTTAGGTTATGAAGATTCAAGTTCTGATCCTTCTACAACATGCTTCATCAACATACAATCAGAAGCCTATGAAGAAATAGAAGATAAAGATTAAGATTGGTTTGTGTGAGATGGTGAGTATAAAAGTTCAAAGTACACTGTGACCGCTTCTCTGTTAGAGTGGAATAAGGACGATCCTTTTGTACTATGTTGTCTACCATTCCCACCATGTCCGTTGGGACAAAAAAATGGTTTTGTGTTTCCTATTCTACCCTACAACAGATCTATTTTTTAGCTATAAAAGGAGGACTTGAAAGAATTATAAAAACCATAGAAACAAATCAGTTCTACAAAACTACGCTAAAATGTTGCACAACTCTTTAGAGATATTATTTGTATAGTTTTGTAAATTACCAAGGAGCTTTTATTCATATCTTTCTATCAACACTTTTGTGTTACTGTACTTAAACATTGTGTAATCTGCTTGTTAGACGCATATTTGTATACACATATTTGTAATCAATGGTTGTTGATAGGTGTTATACGGTGGGAGAACTGACTTGGGATTTTGCGTTTGTGTTCGCAAATGTTTCGGTTTAGCAAGAGTCGCCATCGACTTTTTATTTTATCCTAAGGAAAGGTCAAAAAGCACAGGAAAGACCTTTGAGATGTTTTCTTGGGTTCGGGGAGTAGATTATAGAAAGGGAAGGTATTAGCACCCTTTCTATCCATGGTTATCCATGGGCTCTTAGTTACTTGTTTAGATCACTTGCTTTGCTTTTCAATTGTTTGAAATGGTGCTCTTCAATTGTTTGAAATGGTGCTTTGTGTGTGTGATTTTGAAAGATGTTTTGAAAAGAGGCCATCGTTGTGACAACCTTTATAATGATTCTTGTTTGAATGTATACAAAGGTGTTTTTGTCTTTTGAAAAGTTTTCAATGTTTGAAAGTAGGGTTTTGAAATTGTGTTGTGAAGTGTGTTTTGAAGATAACAAGGATGTTTTTGCAAGCTTTGATCAAGTAACTAAGATTTATCTACCCCATTTTACTCAAAGATCTTTCTTATGTTTTTAACCCTTTTAACAGTGTTTTTTCACCATTGTATTTGGTGAACAACCTTGTGTTAGGATGTTAAACGGGACAGACGCGTGTCATCGTATAGACCATGATAGCAATAGTGTCAAGTATTTTTGGCAATTTTCTTGAGGGACTTGATCATTTTGTTTAGGCAACTCAGATAGCGTCATCGAGGGACTATGATCTTTTGTTTTGTTTTTGTTTTGCCAAAGTACTTGACATGCATATCATGGCCCGTTTTTGAAGGCAACAAGTGGATTGTAACCCTAGGGGTGCAAGTGTGCATTGTGTTTTTTTTTTCATGCATTTTTGTCTTTGATTAAGTCAAACTATTTGTTGGTTTTGATTTTGCATACAAACCCTAAGTCTAATCATGGCATAATTGAAAGCATTTAAAGGTGCGAGAATTTAAATTCTACACTATTACAACATGATATAGGGAGGGGGGTACAAATTTGAACTGGGGATTATTTTGCAAGAAATTAAACCCTCAATTATTACAACCATATTGAATTTGCAAGGCATAATATTTAAATGTACAATATTTAAATAAATACAATAAATAAATATTAAATAAAATGTATTATGCAAAAAAGTTTTTATTTGTTCATGTATGCAAAAAGTATTTTTTTATGTAAAGAAATATAAAGAAATAAATAAAAAGTTTTTTATTTGTTTTTAGGGCAAAAACCCTAATTTCTTTAAAGAAAATAAAAATATGTACAAAATATATTAATATGTACAAAAATAAGAGTATATCATAAAAAATGTTTTTTTTAGTATAAAATAATAATAAAAATAAAAATGTATTATTTTTGTGTTTTTTATTCTAATTATTTAATAAAATATAGTATATATATGTGTATATGTATATATATATATATATATATATATATATATATATATATATATATATATATATATATATATATATATATATATATATATATATATATATATATATATATATATATATATATATATATATATATATATATATATATATATATATATATATATATATATATATATATATATATATATATATATATATATATATATATATATATATTAAGTGTGTGAAAAATAAAATAAATTATTTACAAAAATGTATATATTTCAAGAAAATATTTTCAAATGTGAATAAAAATAATAAATGAAATTAAAAGTATTTTTTACATTATTTTTAAGTTTAAACAAAATATTATAAGGTATTTAAACATTTTAATGTTTGAAATAATTGAAATAAATACCAAATAAATATAAAAATTTATAAAAATATTTTTTAAAATTTTTTTATGTTAGAAAATAAAATATCAAAGTCAGAAATGAAATAAAAATGCAAAAATGATAAATATACAAGAAATGGGCCAAGGGGAGGTGTGAAATTGAAAAAAACAAGTGTTAGAAGCAAAACAAGCCAGCCCAATAACTTCATCTTCTTCCTCTGTTCAAACACAAAAACGCGCCTTCTGTGTACAAACTGCTATCTCCTGATTCAGTGCTTTTTTGACAAAACTCAAAACATGAAACTTGTAGAGCATCAAACAACGAATCTAACCATATAAAAAACTTAAGCTAACTCTCAAAGACCAGAGAGAATTTCTTTGGCCCTAATTTCTAACCTAGTTTTTTCAGAAAGTTCATGGATGAAATTCTCCTAGCACGATTAATATAAATGAAAACTAAGCACATGTATGGTTTCAGGGCTATGAATACAACATCTTTCATTCACAAACCTAAGTCTAACTATTCCTAAATAGAGAGATAGAAGTTCATGAAATACCTATTTCAGTTGAGTTCGAGCTGGATAATGTAGCAACTTTCAATGGTGCTTGAGGTTCTTTTGAGCTTGCCTGATGTCCACAAAAGCTTTCTCAATGCTTAGTTTGTTTTGAAGTGGCCTGAATCGTGCTACAGAACTCAACCTGCAAAGTTTCCAAACAAAAATGGCAATGTGTGTTAATGGAGTTACAACAACTTGTGAATGGTCTGGATAGCTCAGGTATGTTGGTTGGAATGTGTTTGAAGTAGTTTTGGATAAAATGCACGAGGGGATTTGATGGTGGCTTGAAGTTTGCAGAACTGGCCCTGTTTTGCAAGAAAAAGGAGATTTTGAGTATGAGGGTGCTTTAGGGGTGGAAGGATCGTGCTTCTGACTTGTGAGGATATGCAAAACTTGTTTGATAACTTTGCTTGAGTTAGTTTTTATCAGATATGTGAGATCTTTGGCTTTTTGCATAATGCCTTGGTCATGAAGCAAAATGAGAAGTGACAAAGAGAAGGCCTGTACAGGCTAGCTCTAACTCTGCACACAGTGTGTAAGCTTGGCCCCAAGTTTGTGGATTTGTTTTGTTGCAAGAGATTTGGCTATATGCTCAAGGATTAGTGGTTTGACATAAAGCAATCTTTTGCAAAAATAGAAATATGCCTTTTACCATTTAGGGATTAAACTTGTGTACAATAACCTAATGACCAAGACAATGCATTAGCTCAATGGATTTGCATTAAATTATGGAGTGTGAAATGGTTTAGAGGCCTGCAAACAAGTAGAAAGCATGCTGGTTTGAAAATGAAACTTGTATGAACATGTATTGGCCATGGATCAAAGTGAGTTTTTTCCAACTTCAAGCATTCGATTCTCCTTAACCACAAATGTGTTTGAGGAGTTCTTGGACAATTTGTAAAGCTTTCAACATTTACTATAATCCATATTTAAAATGCAACTTGAAACTCCAAGTGGAACTATGTGAAAAATGGCCAAGAAGATGGGTCAAAATCCTGCCTAAACTAGGGCAAACTTTCTCTAAGTTAAAAGTTTTAGGTACCCTTGTTCCCAAAATCATAACTTGAGATCCAAGCTTATTTTGAGAAAACTTTGTGAATCAAAGTTGTATAATTTGTGATGTACTACAACTTTCATGTTATAAGTTTTGTTTAAATCCATTTGCATCTTGGTATAAAATTGGGACAAAGTTAGGAAAAAATAGGAAAATTTTATAACTTGGAAAAATTCTAAGTTATGAAATTTTTCCATTTTAAACCCTAATTTGCAATTTTTGGTTTCTTGATGAACAAGTTTCATAATTTGACATGTCTTGATGAAAAATGACCCTTGGCACTTGATTTTGACCAAAAAGTCAAAGTTTGACTTTTCAGTATACAGTCAAATTTTGATCAGTTGACTGAAAAATTCATCTGTCAATCCTATGCATTTGAGACCTTTTGAACTTGTTGAATGGGTCAAGACAATTTCATTGAGTCCTTGTGTCCTTTGTTGAGCTTGATTTTCCATTGGCTAGGTCAAACAGTCAAAAATTGCCTTTGTATAGTAAAAACCCTAAAAATGACCATTTTGCCCTTTTGGTGATCTGATCAAATTTCTTGTGGAATTGTGATCCAAACATGATCAAGTGGTTCATATGAGTTCATTATGTTGATTTGGGTCAAATTTCATGAGGTTTGACTGTCAATTGGCCATAGTTGACTTTTTCCCCAATACAACTGATTTCTAGGTCAACTGTCCAATTGACTGAGCAAAAATTTGAATCAAGGCTTGAAACTTGGTATGGACAAACTTGTGAGTTCAACATGAAGTATGAAAGTAACTTTGGGCATTGTGGGTCAAAACATCCATGTGCAAACTCAAACCCTAATTTAGGTCAACAGTGCAAGGAGGTGTCTTGAGCAGAGCAAACCCTAGCTTGATCTTGAATTCCAAGAGTCTTGTGATGAGAAATGTTGATGAAATGAGATGGCAAATTTTGGGGTACAACAGTTACCCCTGTTCAATCTTCTTGAACCAGAAGAGTTAGATTGGCAAGTTTGCCTTTCGCGTCTCGAAGGTAAAAGAGGATTGGACACTAGAGTGCCTGTAAATTTGCACTCGTCAAAATATTGTTGAGGGAATGGGATTAAAGATGCCATTTGGAGATGGTAGAATATTGCTGGAGATGGGCTTAAAGATGCCATCCAAGAATGTTTGTTGAATTGCAATGTTGTAGGTTAGAAGAATGAGCATCAAAATGGTATCCGTGTCTGGAATGCATTTGAACTGTATCTGGAGACTGAGTCTGTATGAGCAAAAGAATGGCGTCCGTGTCTGGAGCGTATATGAGTTGTAACTGTATTTGAACTTTGAATGAATATCAGAATGACTGCCGTGTCTGGAGTGTATCTGTATTGTGAATGGGTAACAGAGAAACATCTGTGTATGGAGCAACTGTGTGCTGGGGTTAAATTCTGAATGAGTGACAGAATGGCAACCGTGTCTGGAGCGTATCTGGACTGTATCTGAAGTTGAGATCTGTATAAAAATATTTTTTAAATATTTTTTGTTAGAAAATAAAATATCAAAGTCAGAAATGAAATAAAAATGCAAAAATGATAAATATACAAGAAATGGGCCAACGGGGGGGTGTGAAATTGAAAAAAACAAGTGTTAGAAGCAAAACAAGCCAGCCCAATAACTTCATCTTCTTCCTCTGTTCAAACACAAAAACGCGCCTTCTGTGTACAAACTGCTATCTCCTGATTCAGTGCTTTTTTGACAAAACTCAAAACATGAAACTTGTAGAGCATCAAACAACGAATCTAACCATATAAAAAACTTAAGCTAACTCTCAAAGACCAGAGAGAATTTCTTTGGCCCTAATTTCTAACCTAGTTTTTTCAGAAAGTTCATGGATGAAATTCTCCTAGCACGATTAATATAAATGAAAACTAAGCACATGTATGGTTTCAGGGCTATGAATACAACATCTTTCATTCACAAACCTAAGTCTAACTATTCCTAAATAGAGAGATAGAAGTTCATGAAATACCTGTTTCAGTTGAGTTCGAGCTGGATAATGTAGCAACTTTCAATGGTGCTTGAGGTTCTTTTGAGCTTGCCTGATGTCCACAAAAGCTTTCTCAATGCTTAGTTTGTTTTGAAGTGGCCTGAATCGTGCTACAGAACTCAACCTGCAAAGTTTCCAAACAAAAATGGCAATGTGTGTTAATGGAGTTACAACAACTTGTGAATGGTCTGGATAGCTCAGGTATGTTGGTTGGAATGTGTTTGAAGTAGTTTTGGACAAAACGCACGAGGGGATTTGATGGTGGCTTGAAGTTTGCAGAACTGGCCCTGTTTTACAAGAAAAAGGAGATTTTGAGTATGAGGGTGCTTTAGGGGTGGAAGGATCGTGCTTTTGACTTGTGAGGATATGCAAAATTTGTTTGATAATTTTGCTTGAGTTAGTTTTTAACAGATATGTGAGATCTTTGGCTTTTTGCATAATGCCTTGGTTATGAAGCAAAATGAGAAGTGACAAAGAGCAGGCCTGTACAGGCTAGCTCTAACTCTGCACACAGTGTGTAAGCTTGGCCCCAAGTTTGTGGATTTGTTTTGCTGCAAGAGATTTGGCTATATGCTCAAGGATTAGTGGTTTGACATAAAGCAATCTTTTGCAAAAATAGAAATATGCCTTTTACCATTTAGGGATTAAACTTGTGTACAATACCCTAATGACCAAGACAATGCATTAGCTCAATGGATTTGCATTAAATTATGGAGTGTGAAATGGTTTAGAGGCCTGCAAACAAGTAGAAAGCATGCTGGTTTGAAAATGAAACTTGTATGAACATGTATTGGCCATGGATCAAAGTGAGTTTTTTCCAACTTCAAGCATTCGATTCTCCTTAACCACAAATGTGTTTGAGGAGTTCTTGGACAATTTGGAAAGCTTTCAACATTTACTATAATCCATATTTAAAATGTAACTTGAAACTCCAAGTGGAACTATGTGAAAAATGGCCAAGAAGATGGGTCAAAATCCTGCCTAAACTAGGGCAAAATTTCTCTAAGTTAAAAGTTTTAGGTACCCTTGTTCCCAAAATCATAACTTGAGATCCAAGCTTATTTTGAGAAAACTTTGTGAATCAAAGTTGTATAATTTGTGATGTACTACAACTTTCATGTTATAAGTTTTGTTTAAATCCATTTGCATCTTGGTATAAAAATGGGACAAAGTTAGGAAAAAATAGGAAAATTTTATAACTTGGAAAAATTCTAAGTTATGAAAATTTTCCATTTTAAACCCTAATTTGCAATTTTGGGTTTCTTGATGAACAAGTTTCATAATTTGACACGTCTTGATGAAAAATGACCCTTGGCACTTGATTTTGACCAAAAAGTCAAAGTTTGACTTTTCAGTATACAGTCAAATTTTGATCAGTTGACTGAAAAATTCATCTATCAATCCTATGCATTTGAGACCTTTTGAACTTGTTGAATGGGTCAAGACAATGTCATTGAGTCCTTGTGTCCATGGTTGAGCTTGATTTGCCATTGGCTAGGTCAAACAGTCAAAAATTGCCTTTGTACAGTCAAAACCCTAAAAATGACCATTTTGCCCTTTTGGTGATCTGATCAAATTTCTTGTGGAATTGTGATCCAAACTTGATCAAGTGGTTCATATGAGTTCATTATGTTGATATGGGTCAAATTTCATGAGGTTTGACTGTCAATTGGCCATAGTTGACTTTTTCCCCAATACAACTGATTTCTAGGTCAACTGTCCAATTGACTGGGCAAAAATTTGAATCAAGGCTTGAAACTTGGTATGGACAAACTTGTGAGTTCAACATGAAGTATGAAAGTCACTTTGGGCATTGTGGGTCAAAACATCCCTGTGTAAACTCAAACCCTAATTTAGGTCAACAGTGCAATGAGGTGTCTTGAGCAGAGCAAACCCTAGCTTGATCTTGAACTCTAAGAGTCTTGTGATGAGAAATGTTGATGAAAGAGAGGGAAAATTTTGGGGTACAACAATTGGTTCCTTGAGAGACTAGGTGTAGTCAAGATTCTCAAGAAGACTTTGGATCCATGCATTGTGGATTGGCAATAAGGATCGGCATACTTATGGTTGTCAACAAGGTTGATCAGACTTATTGTGGTTGTCTGTAATCAGTGGATTATAGTGGATTAAGTCCTTGTGGATAAGGAAAATCACCTTACGGGGTGGACTGGAGTAACTTAGTTAATAGTGAACCATGATAAAAATAAGTGTGTTAGTTTATTTTTATTCACTTGCTAGCTATTGTGTTTGAGTTATGAAAAGTTTATATTTGGTGCAACCCAATTAAAACCCCCTCTTTCTTATCTTTCTTGCACCTTCAATTGGTATTAGAGATCCAATTATAGTATTGATAATTATCAAACACTTAACCAAGTCAGATAAAGATCCAAACGAGTTTTAGAAACACTATGGTTGATCCTACACCACCATCACATGATCCAGGTTCAAATGATAGAGATAACTACAATGTTAAACCTCCCATTTTGGATGGTGAAAAGTTTGAATATTGGAAATACATACTATAAAGTTTCTTTCAAGATCATGATGCTAATCTTTTGGATATGGTAGTTGATGGATACGATCCTCCCGCAGATGCTGCTAGAAAGAAGTTTGAAAGGAAATATATGACTTGTTAGGTCTAGGATTTTATGGTTGGCAACAATTTTGGTAAAGCAAAGAGTTGGCAACTATTTTATCAAAACATGTTTCAATTGGAAAACATGTATTTCACCCTAATGTTGAACAAGATGTCATCACATCTTGACCAACTGGTACAATAGAGTCTGCTGGAACTTTATTTGACATATGTTCTATCAGATGTTGTAGCATGTTACAACAAAACATCATGACATTAAAAATGGCTAATATCCTTGAAGATTTGATTGAAAAATATAAATTTCTGGAGGCATCTAGTACTCATAACAGGCGTAGGCAATCAAGGACTTTTTTAGGAACAATTGTAGGTTTGATTTGTTTCATATAATGGATCTTTAAGACTTTTTAGGAAATATTTGAAAGATTTATTTTTTGTTTCTATTTTTGTGGAGGAGATTCTTCGGGGATTTACAATTGAAGATTTGATTTGATTAAGGAGTCCAAGCCCACAACAGGAATTTATTTAAGGGCACGTCCAAGACCTAGTATTTTAATCATTCTTTATATTGTAAAACCTTGTGAAAAAAAATAAGGGTTTAGGGTTTGAGAGTTCCTTAGATTTTTCACGTTTTCTTTGTATGTCCTCAAGTATCTTTTAATGTATTGGGTTGACTGGTTAATACTTGTTTATCAAGTTATTGTCTCCTCTAAGATTTTAAACAAAGAGTTGAGTATTGTTATTAGTTAAGCTTTTAAGAAACACTAAGTATTTTTTTATTGGAAGAGTAATGTTCCTTTTTGGTTTCTTGAGATATTCCTTGGGATTGGGGTTGTTGGATATCACTATGGTGATTGGGATGAAGGTGATTATAAAGAGGCTATTGGAAACTCTAAAGATTTGAATGTTTTGTTCAATGGAGTAGAAAAAAATGTCTTCAGGTAAATTAATACATGTACTATAACCAAGGATGCTTGGAAAATTCTCAAGACAACTTATGAAGGTACCTCTAAAGTGAAGATTTCAACACTTTAACTTCTCACTACCAAATTTGAGAATTTGAAGATGAACGATGATGAGACAATTTAGGAATATCAAATGAAGATTATTGAAATTGCTAGTGCATCAAGTGCCTTGGGAGAAAAGATGTCAGAAGCAAAGTTGGTTAGAAATATTCTTAGGTCCTTACCTAGGAGATTTGACATGAAGGTTACACCTATTGAAGAAAAAGAACAAAGGAATAACTTTTGTATCCAATGCTGAAGATAATGAAGGTCAAGCTGATCAAGACACTGATGAGGGTCTGTCTAATACCATTGTGCTACTAGGGAAGCAATTCAATAGAGTTTTTAAGAGATTGTACTGAAGACTGAGACCAGATGTCAAGAACATCTCATATGACATCAGTAACAATCTTGATTCTTTAAAGAAACTAGAATATAAGAGAAGTCAAGTCAAGGTACAGGCATTCAATGTTATGAATGTAAAGGATATTATCATATTAGACTTGAATGTCCCAACTTCCTCAAGAAACAATAGAAGGGTTTCACTGCATCTTGGTCTGATGATGATAAGTCAGAAGATGTAGATGATTCTGAGACTGCCAAACTTGTGATGGCCATATTTGGCTGATGGGGGTATGAAGTTGATGCTTGAGATGAGAATGATATTTATGAATACTTGAATGTTTCCTACAAGGATACTTGTGACATGTGTTATAAAAGCCTCAAGAAAGAGGAAGAATAAAGGAAGATTATTGTTGATTTGAAGAATGAGTAGAAGCATCTTTTATGTATTGTCTCTCATCTACAAAGTGAGGTAACTCGCTTAAACTTCAAGCTTGATAACTTGACATATTCCATAAATATAGTGAAAGAGGATGAAGATTCCAGAGTTTATTATCAATCTGATAATAAATTGATAAGAATGTCAGAAAAAAAATGTTTTCCTTCTAAACAGAAGAAAAATATCAACATGTCCAAACACATGTTACAACATCCTGGCAAATATGATGAATCTTCAAACCAACCTCAATATACTTAGGGATCTCACTATAATGTTGAGTCTGGTCATATAAATCATTTTTGTTTCAAATTGTTTGGAGATCTAAAATCTTTACTTCGTTCCAAAACTAATAAAATGAGAAAAAAGAGAAGTGTTGAAAATAGGGATATTAACCTTATAGCTCATACTTCCTTGAGAGACTTAACTAATGAAGACTGGTACTTTGACATTGGATGCTCTAGACATATGACAGGGGTCTAGAAGATGTTGGTGGATGTCAAGTCTCATCCGACATGTTCTGTCAGATTTGGTGATTGGTTTAAAGGAGAAATCAAAGGAGTTGGAAAGTTTATGTGTGTAAGTTGTTCCAGTTTAGAAGATGTGTTGTTTGTAAAAGGATCAATTGCTAATATTATTAGAATTAGTCAAATTATTGACCAAGGCCTATTAGTCAACTACTCAAAATCATAATGTCTGGTCAAAGATGAGAAAGAAGTTGTTTTAATGAAAGGTATAAGGTCCAAAGACAACTCCTATTTGTGGAAATCTCAAATAATTGCTTACTCTTCCACATGTTCAACAACAAATGAGGATGAATTGAAGTTATGGCACCAGAAACTTAGACATATTCATTTCAAAAGAATGAAGGAAGTCAAATCTAAAGGATCCATTAGAGATATGCCAAAGCTCAAGATTGAAGAAGGAAAAGTTTGTGATAAGTTTATAAGTAAAAGTTAAATCATGATGTCACACCCAATGTTGCATCATCAGACTACTTCCAAAGTGTTGTACCCCAAAATTTTCCTCCTATTTTTCTTCAAGACATTCTTCTAGGGTTCTCAAATGCTCAAGGTTGCTCAAGGGTTGGCCAGATAAACTCTCCTCCTAAGCAGTTGACCTACAACTAGGGTTTCACTTTTCTCAAGGAAATTTGAGCTTAATATGCCTCAAGTGGATTTCATGGTTCCTCATATGTCTCAAGGAATTCTCATGCCAAATTTCAAGCCTTGCAGTACAAGTTTGCTCAATTAAGGGCTCAGATGTTTAAAAATCAACTGTATTGGGTAAAAAGTCAATTGTGGTCAACATACAGTCAAACTTAAATATTTTTGGTCAACATCAACATTTTGAAGTGATATCCATCATTTGATCAAGGGTTGACCATGATTCCTCAAGCAAAGCCCTCAAATCATCACAAGTCAAAATTTACCAAATTAGGGTTTCCTTAGGAGAAGTCAACTGAACTTTGGCCAAGCATAACTTTCACATGCTTCATCAGCTTTTCCACAAACAAAGCTCATTTTGAAGGTAATTCAATTCTCTAAAACATTGTCTCTCTAAGCTCAAGTACAAAAAGTGCATCATTTGAGAGATATAAGCCAATACATTACATGCCATTTCAAAAGTCAACAAAAGACACTTTTTTGTCAAAGAAACTTACATCAATATTAAATCTTCAAAAGAAAAAATGATCAAAATAGAGATTGTAAAGGACATGTTGAGATTTCCAAAAAGTACAAGATAATCTTCAAAATATGCAAATTGAGAGAGTTATGGCCATTGCAAGTTGGGAAAATTTGAGCAAATGCATGAAGTTCAAATTGAGCAAAATTGTAATTTTGGACTTTTGGGCCTATGTTTTCAGATCCAGACGTGTTCATGACATGTTTAAGGACCCATGAGTCCATTCATGCATTATCTACTATTTTATTTTATTTATTTTTTATTTTTATTCAATTAAACTCAAAATAAATCAAATAAATATAAAGATAATGGACTAAGGCACAAGGCTTTTGATTTCAGTCATGTTGGAGGCCCAAGATTACATGTGTAAGTTGTTAAATTTGTGCAAGGCTAATTGGTGCAAGATTGATCCAATAATAGCAAGTCTCACATGATTCCAAATCAAATCTTTTTCTCATAATCATGCATGATTCCTCCCACTTTTGTTAACCTAATCTCATGTCCTATATATATCTAACAACATCAGAAGCAAAAGACACGTGAAAGCTGCCTCAAAAAACCCTAGAAAAATTCTCAAATTTCCAAAGATTAGGGCAAAGACAAACTATATTCTCCAACGAGTTTCAATCAGTTTTGAGCCTTCCATTAGCCTCCTGAAGGTCTCCAGGCTCCATTTCAACCATTCTTGATGCTTGAAGCATCCCAGAATGTGCCATCAAGGTTGCACCAGTTGGGCAGTATTTCTTGAATTCAAACTCTCAAATCATGTGATTTAAATGAATCTAATGCATACATTTATGTTCATATTAATGTTTCGAATTGTTTTGACGTATTACTTGTAAGGTTTGATGGAGAAACAAAAGCGTGCCATTTTTAGGGAACGAAGCTTTTGAAGCTTCAGATCTCATGATGCGATCATTTTTAGACCAAGCTAACCGCACCATTGAAATCGCAGGACCTTAATTAGTCAATTAGGGTTATTTTCCTTTTCATTTTGGTTGAACTTCGCAGGTTTGTATTTTGGTACAATTAGAGAAGGTGACCGGAACCACCGTCCTGGGTGGTTTGACCGATGGTGGAAAATGTGTGGCATAATAGAGTCTTCTGGTTGGTCCATTCAAAATACCAGGGCCCCACTCAGGAGCGCGTGTTTGTGTTGTGTGACATTTGGAATTTGTTTTATATTATATATTTATTGATTGCCATACGTTAATGGATGTATGGCCACCCCAGTGGCAGAAACGCACACGCTAAGTCACTTATCTCCCAGGTCACGGGTCCGATCCCCGATTTTGCCAAATTTCTCATCTTTTCATATTTTTTGCAGGGTTATCATATAATGCGTTGAGCCTATTTTTTTTGACACCAACCAATGCTTGGCCTGGTGGTATGCAATGCATTGAGAATGCTTGAGGGCGTGGGTTCATCACCCAACCCTAATCTTTTGTTTATTTTCTATTTCTCACTCTTTTTCCTTTAAATCTTTACAAAACCTTTTCTTTCAAAAATATTTGTTATTAAACCCTAACATAAAACCTTTTTTTAATAAACTTAAATAATTTAATTTTAGATTTTTTAATTTAATCAATTTAATTTTAGGTTTTATTTAATCAACCCTCGTTTGATTTTTTAGGTTTTCCTAATTAATTTAAAATCAACCTAGAATTTAGGGTTCTGCTTAATTAATTTATTCTTTTTTTTATCACTATAAATCAATTAGACTTTAGGTTGATTATCGACAAACCTACGCCCGTCCCTTCACATCCAACAAAAAAGCTTCCTACCAACTAATGGTAGGGTAGAACTATCTAAAGAGGAGGAAAATAACACGAAAGACTTTGAGTAAGGGTAGAATATTGTTAATCGCTTGCTCACCTTTTTCAAAACATCTCTTCACAAACACTTTTTTCCATGAAATATTTTTAAAAACAAACACTTTGTACACATTCTTAACTGATACAAGAATCATTAAAAAGTTACCATACATTAGTGTGACACATTGGTTTGTACTGGTGTCCCTCGAGTTATTCGGGGAGAATATTAGGCTTTCGTGTGATGTCATAAGCACTAACTGACCCTAGATCCTTAATTGACCCAACTTAGCCATTAGAAGGTAGTGAGATAACCAGCTTTGGTGCAGTCCCAAGTTGGTTGATACTCGATACTACACTCATTGAGATTCAACTCTCGAGTTTTGTTTGGTGGCAAGTCAGTTGCTGTGCTAGACGAAACTTGTGGGAAAAATCAGTGATATTGAGATCCCTAGAACCCGGTTACTTATTTAGGACAGGTTGAGCCAACTAAATTTGAAGAGAGTACTTACCTACAAACCCCATGCAAGCCTTAAACCTAAGGCCTTTGCGTGCTTTCATTTTGTTTGATTATCTATTTGAACATGACATCATAACATCATAACATCATATCATAACTAACCATTTAAAGGATCTAGGGGATTTATCTTTGTTCTGTGTTGCAGAGCCATGACTTCCAGTCGTAGGAATACTATCTGGATCAACTTTGTAATGATGTCTTCTAAGCTCGAGGAATTAGTCTAAAAGGTTCCCAATAATTCTCAATTCACCAAGAGACATGGTCATCTACTCAGTTTGTTTACTACTGGCTTTCAGGAAGACATGATGAATGTTCTTTTCCAGTTCTTTAATATGAAGCATCATTGTTTTACCTTCCCAAATTATCAGTTGGTGCCCACATTGGAAGAATTCTTTAATTTGTTCGAAGTGCCTATTCTTGATTAGACATCATTCACCATTTTAGAGAAAGTTCTGAAATATGAAGATGTTGCAGTAGCCTTACATTTGAAACGATCGGACATTGTATCTAATTGGGAAACAAGGAATGGAGTCAAGGGTTTTTCTCCTAAATTTCTGATAGAGAAGGCTTAGTGGTTTCTAGATGCCATGAATCTCCGTGATTTTGAGGATGTATTAGCTTTGCTGATCTATGTTTGGTGTTGTTCCCTAATCTGGACCAATTCATAGATATGAATGCCATCAAAATATTTCGCACTCATAATCCAGTACCTACTTTGCTTGGAGATGTCCTGCATTCTCTCCATACTCGTACTACGAAGAAGCGAGGAACTCTTATGTGTTGCATACCTCTACTATCCAGGTGGTTTATTTTGCACCTTCCCCGATCAGTGATAAAGAATGAACAAGGCTTGAGGTGGTCTCAAAGGTTGATGTCACTCACTCATGCAGATATCCATTGGTGTTCTCGATCTCAGGAAGATGTCACTATTATGGATCGCTGTGGGGAATTCCCTAATGTACCACTCCTTGGTATAAGAGGGGGAATCACTTACGATCCTTCTCTAGATCTACGTCAGTTTGGTTATGCTCGAAGGGATGGTCCTTATAATATGCTCATCCAGGGTATTGTGTTCGGCTACAAGAACGATCCTCAAAATTACCATCAAAAGTTTATACGTGCTTAGGGTACGACCAACAAAATTGATAGAAAGACTTTGGGACACAAGAATTCCATTCCTATAGAGCCTTACCTCAGATAGGTGTGGTCTCGTGCTCAGAATCTCAAAATGCCATATCCTGTTATCCTACCAATGGTCATAGAACCTATTATTGCAGGGGATGCTTCTTATACTGTTCTTCATCCTAATAGGCCTACCGACCTTGAAGAACTACAGAAGTCCTGGATTCAACTTAAGGAGGAAAGATACATCTTCAAAGCTCAGTTCTATGCTAGTGAGAAGAAAGTACTGGAGCTGAAAAAACGACTCCACGAAGAACAAAGCCTTAATGCATATGTCAGCACAAAGAGGAAGCGTCCATGGGAGACTTGGATTCATATTTTGCTGTCTTGTAACTCTTTTTATTGAAAGCAATTATAATTTGAGCTTGTTACTAAAATTTATTTTGTTCCCTTTTGTTTAAACAAATTTAAATCCTGCAAAGGTCCTTAAAAACATTGCACTTTCATTTGCATATCATGCATATCATCACATAACAGGTACCTTTTAGACAGATTTTCTCATCTTCTTTCAGTGAAAGATGGCACTCAAGCAAACTGTGAAAGAACTTCAAGCTCATAATGCTTAGTTTCCGTAGATGTTCTTGGACCTAGATAAGGGTCAAGACGAGTTGAAGAACCTTATAACAAAGGGTAATAAGAAGAGGACTAAAAAGCCAACAATCTTTCTTAATATGGGCAGAAGATTCAAGGGTCCAGTCAGAAGGGCTCTAGATTTTGAGGTTCCTCTGAATGAAGAAGATAACCAAGAGAAAGATGACGAAAATGTGAAAGCTGAAGAGAATAACAACCTTGGTTCTGGCCAAGATTCTGATGAAGACTATTCTGATGAACAGTATCCTCTCGCAGATGATAAATACAAACAGTTAGAAGACCGTCTTAAGGCTATGGAAATCCAGAAAGTGCCTGGATTGGATTTTGAAGAGCCGGGTCTTATTCCGGAGGTAGTTATCCCTCACAAGTTCAAGGTTCCCATTTTTGATAAATATGATGGTGTTTCTTATCCAAAAATTCATTTGAGATCTTATGTTCGGAAGATCCAACCCCATACTGCTGACAGAAAGTTTTGGATCCACTACTTTCAGGAAAGTTTATTTGGTACACAACTCGAGTGGTTCTATAAGCTGGAAGGAAACAACATTCGTACTTGGGAAGACTTAGCCGCTACTTTTTACAAGCAGTATCAATACAATGCTTACCTGGCAACAACTCGCATGCAATTACAAAACATGACTATGGGCTTGATTGAATGGGTCAAAGAGTATGCCCAAAAGTGGAGAGATCTAGCTGGACGAGTTCAACTTCCACTATTTGATAGAGAGTTGGTAGATATGTTCATGGGCACTCTGACAGGTCCATTCTTTAACCATCTGATTAAAATTTCTTCATATGGGTTTACTGAGCTGATTCTAACCGGAGAACATGTCGAAGGGGGTATCAAGAGCGGAAAGATTCCAGTGGCTGCATCTTTAAGTGATGTAAAGAAGACGCTCAATAATAAGAAGGATACCAATGTTGTTTATGGCCAGAAGGGCTATGTTAAAAATGACTGCAATCAGTCTATGGGAGTGGTATTAATTTCTAATCCTGCGCCTATTCAACAACAACAACAGGGAAATTAGCGTAGGTGAGACGCTCCAAGAAGGAAGTTTACAAAGATCAGCATGCCGTTATCTCAGGCATTGCAATATTTACTGAAAGCAGAGGTGATAAAAGTGAGGGAGCCTCCTCAGAATCCCAACACCTCCTCTCCTTGATACAATCTGAATGCGAAGTGTGCCAACCATTCCAACAGTCCTGGGCATGACACCAATAACTGCTGGCCCCTCAAAAACAAGATTCAAGGTATGATTGACAACAAAGAGATTGAGTTTGATCCTACGGAGACCCGATATGTGATAACTGCACCTATGCCGAAGCATGACAAAGGCATAAGTGCTATTGATGATGTTCTTTATGTTACTACTATAAGTGAATTGGTTACTCCCCTACCAATCATCAAGAAGAATTCGTTGCATGTCGGTTTATCTTCGGGATATGTTGAAGAATGTTATTGTTGTAAGGTCCAACCCAATGGCTGCAAATTGCTGAAGAAAGGTGTTCAGCACCTAATGGACAATCATATAATTCTGATCGAGAAGGTTTTGTCTGCTGAGAGTCTATGTCAAGACTTATCTGTGATATCTGGCACTCCTATCAGAATCACTTCTAAGGGTCTTATAAGAATTACTGCCAATCTGAAAGCTGCTTCTTTGATTATCACTACACCGAGACCTGTCCCATATTCTTCAGATAAATCTATTCCTTGGAACAATGGATCTTACATCTACTACCATGGTTTCAAGAAAGAACTACTGTCTGGTGAAGATGAAGTCACTGAAGTTGTTGATCTCAACACTGACAATATTGCTGGGACCAGTAAATTTACTAGAAGCGAAAGGGTTTTCTCTCTGGAAATCCCTCCAAATACCGTTGCTACACCTGTTCGAGTTACTGCTACCAAGTCAATTATTGAGGCTCGGGGCAAAGAACAAATAACGAAGCCTGCTTAGACGAAAGCGCCTAAAGAAACTGCAGTTGAGGACACCTCTAGACAAGAGGTTGAAGAGGTTTTGAAGATTATCCATAAGAGATATTACAAGATTATTGAAGAGCCGGGGCAGACCCCATCTAAGATCTCTATGTTATCCCTGCTATTGTGTTGTGAAGCCCATACAAAGGTTTTAGTAAAATTCTTGAAGACTGCTCATGTGCCACAAGAGATTTCTACCGAACTATTTGGAAGCTATATTGCTAGCTTAACGACCGACAATGGATTAGGTTTATTTGATGCTGATATGACTCTAGAAGAAATAAATCACAATATGGCCCTGTATGTCTCCATTGAATGCAGGGGCACTACTCTGGCTCATGTATTGGTTGATACTGGTTCCTCATTAAATGTTCTACCGAAGGGCGCTCTAGACAAACTTGATTGCGAAGGGCTTGTGCTGAAACCCAGTGATATTATAGTTGGAGCCTTTGACGGGTCAAAGAGGATGGTACACGGATAAGTGGATCTTCCGATCAAGGTAGGTTCGCAGATCTTTGAATCTACCTTTTATGTAATGGTCATTCGGCCATCTTACTCTTGCTTAATGGGATGCCCCTGGATCCATGGGGCATGCGCTGTTACCTCTACCCTACACCAGAAGTTAAAGTATCCCATGAACAGAATGTTTGCCACTATCTGCGATAAAGAAGAGTATATGGTTAACCACTTGAATTATTTCTGGTATGTAGAGATGGACGGCGAATTCATCGAGACTCCTTGTCAAACTTTTGAAGTCATCCCTCCTGCCTCAACTGAATATGTTTCTGCCATTCCCAAAGTTACCAGGGTACCTCCCAGGATGGCTTTACTGAAAGATGCTAAAGCTACTGTAGAAGAAAATGGTTGTACTATTTGGGGTCAGCTTCCTGACATTTCCTATAAATCTGACACATTTGGTTTGGGTTTTACTGCAGAGGGTCAAAAGGCTGTTCGTCGCGCTCGGGATGGAAGACCACCATTCCGCATCAACAACAATGGAGTCAACTCTATAGAGGATATCGACAGTGATCATGGCCTTGACAGTTGGATCTTTCCTACCATTGGAAAAGGGCTCAGCAACTGGAAGGCGGAAGACATTATCTCGATCTCCTTTAGTCAGGAGTAATAGCTACATTACTGTTTTTTTTTAAAGTTTTGGCTTTGTAATATTTAAACAATGACTTTAAGCCTTGTGCCTTACCCATGGCAAAACAGTTCGTTTGTTAAGGGTTGTTATTTCATAAACATATTTTTACTTAATAAAGCATTGAATGTTTTGCATTCAAATTTTGTGCTCTCTGTCTTTCTTTTTACTTTTACCATTTTAAAATAGCTATGTGTTCTTACACACACTCACATAATACATTGCAGATCCACATCCACTCAAGATTCTGTTGGTAACGACTCTACTATTGCCACTTATGACTCTGAAAGTCCGATCTACCAAGCCGAGGACGAAGGTGAGGAAGATTGTGAAATACCTGGAGAACTTGCTAGACTGTTAATGCAAGAGGAAAAGGCCATACAACCGCATGAAGAGCCGGTTGAAGTTGTAAATCTAGGTACTGAAACAGACAGGAAAGAGGTCAAGATAGGAGCCAACTTAGAGGACAATGTCAAGAATAGGTTAATCCAGATGTTTCATGAATATGTTGAGATATTTTCTTGGTCATACGGAGATATGCCAGGGCTTGATATTGATATTGTGGTTTACCATCTACCTATGAAATAGGGTTGTGCTCCGATAAAGCAAAAAGTTTATCGCATGCATCCTGAGATGTTAGAAAAGATTAAAGTCGAGGTTATGAAAAAATTCAACGCAGTATTCTTAGTAGTGACATCCTATCCTCAATGGGTTACAAATGTGGTGCCAGTACCTAAGAAAGATGGAAAAGTACGTATGTGTGTAGATTACAGGGATCTGAACAGGGCGAGCCCTAAAGATGACTTCCCACTGCCACATATTAATTTTTTGGTCGACAACACCACTCAGCATAAGGTATTCTCCTTCATGGACGACTTCTTAGGGTATAATCAAATCAAGATGGAACCTGAAGACATGATGAAAACTACCTTTTCCATACAGTGGGGCACTTTTTGTTACAAGGTTATGCCTTTTGGGTTGAAGAACGCCGATGTAACTTATCAGCGTGCTATGGTGGCTTTGTCCCATGACATGATTCATCACGAGATAGAGGTCTACATCGACGATATGATAGCCAGATCTCAGACTGAAGAAGAGCATCTTAACCATCTACATAAGTTGTTTGAGAGGATGAGGAATACAAGCTGAGATTGAATCCAAACAAGTGCACTTTTAGGGTGAGATCTGGTAAGCTCCTGGGATTCATCGTCAGCGGTAAAGGTATTAAAGTAAATCCCGCTAAAGTCAAAGCTATTCAAGAAATGCCCACTCCCCGTACTGAGAAGTAAGTCAGAGGTTTCTTGGGACGACTGGATTATATTGCCCGATTCATTTCTCATTTAACTGCTACCTGTGAGCCGATCTTCAAGCTGCTGAAGAAAGATCAGGTAGTAAAATGGAACGACGATTGTCAGATAGCCTTTGACAAAATCAAGGAGTACCTACAAGAACCTCCAATTTTGATGCCACCAGTTGAAGGAAGACCTCTAATCATGTATCTAACAGTGCTAGAGAATTCAATGGGGTGTGTACTAGGCCAGCATGACGAGTCTGATCGAAAAGAGCATGCAATATACTACCTTAGTAAAAAGTTTACCGACTATGAAACAAGATACTCAATGCTCGAGAAAAAACTTGTTGCCCTTTGGCATGGACTGCTCGCCGACTAAGGCAGTATATGTTGACCCATACTACTTTATTAATCTCTAAAATGGATTCCATCAATTACATATTCGGGAAACCCGCACTCTCTGGAAGAATAGCCCGATGGCAAATGGTCTTGACAAAATACGATATTAAGTACACCACTAAAAAAGAAATCAAAGGAAGTGTACTGGAAGATCATTTGGCTCATCAAGCCATATATGACTACCAATCTATGAAATTCGAATTCTAGGACGAGAACATCATGCTAGTTACAGATTGTGAAGAACCTGGACCGTATGAAGGACCTGAGCCAAGATCCCGATGGACTGTGGTTTTCAAAGGAGATTCTAATGCACTTGGCAACATAATTGGTGCTGTAATTATCTCTCCTCAGGGTTGCCATACACCTTTCACCACCAGATTATACTTTGAGTGTACCAATAACATGGCTGAATACGAAGAGTGCATCATGGGTATTAAAGTTTCTATTGACCTGAGAATCAAGTTCTTGAGCGTATACAGGGACTCAGCCCTGGTAATTAGTCAAATCAATAGAGAATGGGATACTAAGCATTTGAATCTCATTCCGTATCGAGAGCATGTGTTGACCTTAATCCCGTACTTCGAGGAGATCACTTTTAAGCACATCCCAAGAGAAGAGAATCAGTTGGCAGACGCATTAGCAACCATGTCGTCTATGTTTAAAGTCAGATGGGATAACGAGGCTCCCAGAATCACCATTGAGAGGCTAGACGAACCTGCACATTACTACGAAATTGATACTAATGGAGAGAAGCCGTGGTTTCATAAAGTGAAAAGATATCGTGAGGATCAAGAGTATCCTGAAGGAGCATCTATCAATGACAAGAAATTCCTACAGAGGTTCTCTGCTAAGTTCTTCTTGTGTAACAGAATTCTGTACAGGCGCAACCATGATTCAACTATGCTTCGTTGTATGGACAAGAAGGAAGCATAGAAGATTATGGAAGATATGCACGAAGGTATCTCCGGTACTCATTCCACTGGACATACTATGGCCAAGAAGATTCTAAGAGCGGGTTATTATTGGTCAAATATGGAAACAAACTGCCGTCACCATTCAAGAACTTATCACAAATTCCAGATCTATGTTGATAAAGTACATGTGCCTCCAGTACCTCTGAATGTTTTGACTGTTCCTTGGCTGTTTGCAATCTGGGGCATTGGTATGATTGGAGAAATCAAGCCTATCTCTTCTAACGGATATCGCTTCATCCTCGTCTATATTGACTATTTCACAAAGTGGGTTGAAGTAGCCTCGTTTGCCTCTGTTACTAAGAGTGTGGTTGCCCAGTTCATTAAGCATAACCTTATCTGTCGGTATGGCATCCACGAGAGAATTATCACAAACAATGGTACCAATCTTAACATTACTATGACCACCGAACTCTGCACGAAATTCAAGACCAAGCATCATAATTCTTCTCTATATCGACCGAAGATGAATGGCGCAGTGGAGGCCGCCAATAAGAACATTAAGAATATTATACAGAAGATGATAGTGACGTATAAAGACTGGTATGATATGTTACCATTTACACTTCATGGCTACCGCACTTCAGCACGAACACCCAATTCTCTCTGGTTTATGGTATGGAGGTTGTCCTACCTGTCGAAGTTCAGATTCCTTCTCTACGGATCATGAAAGATGTAGATTTAGACGAAAATGAATGGATTCAGACTAGGATGGAACAGTTGAATCTGATTGATGAGAAAAGGCTTGTGGCTGTCTGTCATGGTCAAATGTATCAAAAGCGTATGATCAAAGCTTTCAACAAAAAGATCAAACATCGGGTATATCAGGCTGGTGATTTGGTAATAAAGCGTATTATCCTACCGCAAGATGATCCCATGGGCAAATGGACTCCCACCTATGAAGGGACATTTGTGATCAAGAAGATATTTTTGGGCGGTGCTATGATACTTACCATCATGGACGGTGAAGATTTTCCGCACCCTGTGAACACGGACATAGTCAAAAGATACTACGCATGAAAACGACCTGTTAGGTTGACTAGCCTAGGCAAAAAATAAGGGCACCCCAGCGAACCAAAAGGGTTTGGGAAAAAATCAGGGATATATATATACTAAAGACTGTACACCTGGTAAGTCAAAAACCTGAAAAGGCGGCTTGGGCAAAAAAGGGTATCCCGATGGACTAAAAACCCGAAAGGGCGGTCCAGGCAAATATTAGGGATTGAAGCGTACGACTATTTCCCATTGGATCACTTACAACCAGCTTTATTACCAACGTCAAGTTCGAATGGTGCAGATCAACTCAATCTACTTCTTCCGACAGCAAGGGATGAGATGCTCGAAGACATATGGGCAATAGCAGAGTTGAAACCTAACGAGATTATTTCCACATAGCTATTTTTCTTTGTTTTACTTCATATTTCACGAAGATTTCCTCTTACTAGGACTTCTGTCTCTTTGTAAAACAATCTCATGTTTATGGGCAAACTATCAATATAAATACAATTTCAAAATTCAAATTTTGTTTTACTTTTTCTATTTTGTTTGCAAAAACGTGCAATGATTAATTTGAATGAACATATGCATATGCATATGATTACTGTTAACAAATACACGCATAAAAACAGGAATAAAGTATTTATTCAAGACTCTAGTAGTTGGGATAATGTTCAAGTCATCCTCAAAATCCCCACAGAGCAACCTCCATGAGATTATCCCCGCAGAGTCAGTTTCACAATCTCATCTTCGACAAAGATACATTCCCCACAAGTATGAGACGCCTTAAGACAAGAATTAGGACATCTTCCAACAATACCCTAATCATACTCACCAGCAGATCCCCCTAGAAGATAAAGGAGTGGGATCTTTTCCCCGACAATGTCGCCAACCTACGGAGTCCCAATCTTTGTCAGAGATTATAACATCAACACAGTTCATAGGAATTCTCTTCCCCAACTGAGTTTATTTCTCCAACACTGCAAAATCCCCTGCATAATTCTCTTCTCCAGCAGTGCTCACTTCCTCCAGCAAGTTTATTTCCTCGACAAGGTTTATTTCCCATACAGGGTTTATTTCCCCAACAGGATATAGTCTCCCTAGCGTGAGTCTATCACTTCGACTACTACAAATCAACGGCAAAACTTCTCTTTCCAACAAAGGGTAGTCCAAATTGTCATCCCCAGAGCGTTTCTACAGAATCTGAAATCAGACCAGATATTAGTTAATCTTATTCTGCCAGACTAGTCGACATCCATGTCGAAAACTCGGTCAGACAATATCCCAGAAGGTTATCCATCTCTTTTATCCCTAGTCAGGGTATATAAGAATTAAATTCCCCAGTAGAACGGTGAGCGACCAAGGTTCTTGAACTCTTCTCCCCAAGAAGAAATCAACATTCCCCAACGGAGTTTCCTCAAACAGAAAGCATAAATTCCCAGCGGAGACATTCTAAACAAAGATTGAGAATTACACATATTCTTCATCCTCGACAACAGTCAAGGATTTATTTTCCTCAGTCATAAACGTTATACGGAACTACCAATACGCTTCAACAATATTTCACGTTCATACATCATTTACGTACATCATAGCATATGCATATGAAATGCATATAGCACACCCTCAATTACTTTGAGAACATCATTAAGCAATACATTTCATACATCATGACATTGCATATAATTAACTCTTTATCTTTTCAGGTAAAATCTACATACAAACGAATATCATCAACAATTCTCAAATAGGTCAAAGATTAATTCCCGAAACAAGACGGGGCAACTATCAATGTGACCAGGTCAGAGATTAATTCCTGAAATAATACGGGGTAACTATCTCTACGGCCAACAGTGACCAAGTTAGAGATTAATTCCTGAAACAAGACAGGGCAACTATCTGGATGACCAGACACTGACTAATTCTTGAAACAAGACAGGGCAATTATCTGTGAAAGAAAATTGTAGATCAATTCCTGAAATAGGGCGGGGCGACTATCTATATGAACATGTTAAAGATTAACGCTTTAAACAGGATGAGGAAACTATCTATACAACTGAGCATATATATACTCCTGAAACAGGACGGGGAAACTATCTTTCTATCTTTATGGCCAGATGAAGATCAATTCTCGAAACAGGACGAGGCGACTATCTTTATCACCAAGTGGTATGAATTCCTAAAACAGGATGAGTTTACCAACAAAAATAGATTGTAGATCAATTCCCGAAACAGCATGGGGCGACTATCTACATGACAAACACTTCCCTTCAGAGACTGAATTTTGAAAAGAATTTCCCTTCAGAGCATCATTCTGAAAAGCATCTTCCTCTAGAGGTTTATTATGATAAGAATTTCCTTCAGAGACTGAATTTTGAAAAGCATTCTCCTTCAGAGCATCATTCTGAAAAGCATCTTCCCCAAAGATTTATTCTGGAAAGCATTATCAGATGAAGTCAAGCGTAGACTCCTTATGATACCTCTATCAAAAGTTACTTTGGATGGAATCTGCAAGCTCATCTCCGCCGATATTCTGTCACCTCTCCGAATGGCATATTTAAGCCTATTCAAGCAATATCATCAACCAACAGTGTTGCCGCCTGCATATGAGAGTGCAAACTTCTGGGCACTTAAGTGTTCAATCATCTTCCACCTTCAAGTCACGAATGACGGACATGCCAATCTAAATCTCCAAGTTTAAGAAAATTGAACAGGGGAAGATGTTGTACCACAAAATTTTCCCTCCCATTTTTATACAAAGCATTCTTCTAGGGTTCTCAAATGCTCAAGGTTTCTCAAGGGTTGGCCAGAAAAACTCTCCTCCTAAGTGTTTACAGTGATTTCTAGTAAACAACCGCTAGTCCTCCAAACTATCAAATAATCTTAATGACTGTTATTTAATCTCTCTGGTAACTTGCAGGATCGACTAGATTGATCCTATGGTGTATTGGTCGTTTGGATAATTCTCATTGTAGAACTGATATTCATGGTTAGTATTTAGAATGTAGTGTAGGCGTTCAACTTACTTCAATTACCATATTGAAAAGATCTAATGACATGATCAAGTAAAGACGTGCGAAACTAAATTGCATGAATAAAGATTCGATTGTAAAGAAATGTAAAACTGCAAGAAACAAGTAAATAACTTTGAAGTATAAAAGCATGTAATGTAAAAGAGTTTCTGAAATGTAAAGGATTCGAAATAGAAAGAAAGCGTTTAAATGCAAGAAATCAGTAAATGACTTTGAATGAAAAGGTATTCGAATGACAAAAGCATGAAGATAAAAGCATGAAATGTACAAGAGTTCTTGAAATGTAAAGGATTCGAAATAGAAAGAAAGCGTTTAAATGCAAGAAATCAGTAAATGACTTTGAATGAAAATACTTTAATGTAAAGGCTTTTGAATGATATTGACATGAAAATAGAAGATAAACTGGAAATGATAAAGAGTTTTGCTGAATCATAAATATTTGGTGTTATCATACGTACATTGTTCGAGCATTCGTTTCCCTAGCCATGTGGTATTTTGAATGTTTACTGAATTTTGTACAATAGATATGACACACGAAATCCTAACGCTAAGACTTCTATTTATACTACTTCGACCATAACGGTCTTGCCTATAAGATTCTGCCATGTTCAGAATATGCAGAGCACTGCTCCTCTCTAGCTTCCACGCGTCTTCGAATGCTCCAGCGCATATATTTTAAATTTCGAACATCCCGCTTGTGTTTGAATTTCAAATGTTTTGGCACTCTTCGCTTCGTACTCATTTCTTGGACACAGTCTCGTTACCACTTCGAGACTTCTTTTAAATATATCTCCACAACTGTCACTCGAAGCTCCAAGCTTTGACATGTTCATTCGAAGAACTGCTTCTACCATTCCGAACCATAACATCTTGCTTTATTCCAACGAAACATCTAACTTTCTTCGTTTCGAACTGTATCATCAAAATCTTCAGCCAACAAACTGCCCCTTTAAAATATGTATTTCGATCCTTTGAGAAACACTTATTTTAAATATATATGCAAGATTTCGATGTGACCTTTGAGTAATCGTAACATTTATTGAGTATGACCCCAGTCACGTCAATCACGACGCCTCTTGGATTCCTTAACCGTCTTGAATCAGTACTTCACAGCATGGTGCAGTTATAAAACAATGATTATTATTAATCACGCCTATTACCAATATCAACCTTTACGCCACCTCCTTCTGAATCCAACCCACGACTCCCACGTATCCTAGTCTCACTTAGTGGATGTTTAAACTTCCACACTATAAAAACCAATCAACATAGTCTTTTATTATCTTCCACTTTCTGAAACTTTTTCTTCCTTTCTTCTCACCGAAACCCTAAAACTTCCAACAATCTCCAACAATGTCTTCTACAACATCATCCCAACTGAAGAAAACTTCCAAAAAGAAAGGAAAGAACACAGGAACAATAATGGAAAGCAAGGTTGGTACTTATCAAGGTCAATCTGTGCTTATCCCCCAAATGATCTCCAAAGAGAAGGAAATGCTTTACGCCTCTCAGGTACTAATTCCAACTAACGCTGCTGGAAAGAAGTTTGCTCTGATGGGTCCTCTTACAGTCTTTGAAATCTTAAAAGATACTAGAAAAATCTTCCCTGTTTGTTATAACTTTAAGCCTTTGTTTAGTAAAATGGATATCCCTAAGACAGGCGAGTCTTCTGATTCGACAACCGTGGAAACTCCAATCGTTCCCCCAAAAGACCCCTTTGTGCTAGACTATGTGAAGAGCAACTTTAAACCATTCCGATCCTACCCCACCTCTGACACAGCTTACCAAAACTGGTTTACCAAAGTAGAAGCCAAGAAATCCCAACAATGGGAGGAATTAGGAATTTACAATTTGATTAAGTTATCGAAACCAGGCTTCACCTATAGTCATCCATTATTATTTGCGTCCTTATATTTCTGGGACAGTACCTACAACACCTTTCATCTCCCTGGGGGAATGATTACACCCACATTTTTCGATATAGCAGCCATTACTGGTTTGTCACCAGTAGGAGAAACCTACATCCCTGACAATGAAGAGCACTCCAGTATTATTGACTTTGAAGTCAAATTAGCCAGCTTTTCAAAGTTCATTAGCCACTACCACACTGAAGGAGACAATGTGTCTAATGTGGAACATATTGCTTTCCTCACCTTATGGTTATCAAGGTATGTATTCTGCAGCAGGTCCTTACAGGTAGCAAGCAGGTTCATCCCTCTAGCTAGAGACTTACATGAGAATAGGAGGGTGTGTTTAAGCGAACTGTTACTTGTAGATCTTTACGAAAGTTTAAGATCAACCGTTTCGAGTTTGAAATCCCACACTCCCAAAAACATCCTTCTAGCTGGCCCCTTCTGGTTACTCCAGTTATGGCTTAATGCCATGTTTGAACCCTCACTATCAACTGCTAACACTATTGTTGAACAAGATCCGGAGATAGCGGATAGAATCATTGAAGGTACGAGGCTGCGAAAACTTACCCCAAACGATGATAAAGATGACTTTAAGGTCCTTTTTTCAAACTATATCATGATTTTATCCAAGAGACACAAATTTGAAGAGACCATGGAGCCCTTTGCTTCAAGGACTCATGGACCATCATGGTTCACCATGGCTCTCTCAGAAGCAGTTAAAAGCAAAGAAATTCAAGATATTTGGAAAGCCTTTTTGCTTCCCAGATTAATCTCCTCACGAATCACTCCTTCCAAGAATCAAATCTTCCTTTTTGCTTATCAACCCAACTTTGTTTCTAGACAATTTGGCCTGTGCCAACTAATCCCTGAACCTCTGTTCCAAACAGAAAGTGCCATCACTTCTGGTAGAACTTTTAAAGCCAGAGAAGCCAAACTGCAACAGGAACAATATCAAGGCTTCGCCCACTTTGAACTAATACCTTTTGAACCCACACACTTCACAGCAAAGGGTTTTCTGGAATGGTGGACAAAGTTCTACCAATCTTATATGTTCGATACCCTCTCTATTCAACAGAAACTAACTGATGTGTTCGATGTGCAGGTACACTCCAAGAAAGGTATGTTCACTCACGCCAAAGAGATTAGGGCTTTTCAAAATTATTTCGAAACCACTTATGATCCCACACACTTGGAATCCACTGTGCATCAAGCGGATGCGACCTTGAAGGAAAAATTTAAAGAAAAAATTTCTAAGCTAAAACTTCCTTCAGGGTTGTCACCTGAGGATAGGTATAGGTTGGCACTCGAAATGCATCCACCTAAATTCCCTAGATTGCCTACCTCAGAACTGGCTCTGGCTTGGTTTCCTCCATACCCTTGGTGGTTCACTTGCAAAGAAATGTTCAAATATCTTCAAAAGAAACCAAAGCCATTTGAGACTGTGACATGGGCTCGTCATTGGCTCCATGATTTCCCAGGACATCTTTGCTATGACCTCTCTGCCATGTCGATTATATCTAATCAAGGCGCAGGTGCGAATGCTTGGGAAAATCCCAAGTGTTTCTTACTTTCTACATTTTTAACTTTTACCTTAATTGTTTAGATTTTCAGCCATCAGGATAAAGACCGCTGCTTCGAAGTCTAAGGAAGGAAGTGCCTCCCAAACATCTGTCGAAACCACTGATGATGTGACCTTATCCAAACCAACAACAACTACTGCAACAACAACAACAACATCAGTAATAACAATTGTTCCAACTCCACAGCTTATCAATTAGCCCTGATGTTTCGAATAAACTGAGTTTCATGATTTGGATCTAACTCATGTTTAAATCTTTTCAGACTAACAAACTCCCACCAACCACTCCGAAGAAAAGAAAAACCAACACTACTGGGAAGAATCCCAATGCTGGAGGGAATTCACCAACTGCTTCGAAGAAGAAGCAGAAGAAAGAAATTTCCAAAGGCGCTGCACCAACTGGCATTTCTGGACTTGATTCCAGAGATGCTGCTCCCTCAACTAAATCCAAAAATCCACCTTCGACCTCAAACGTAATGTTGGAACATATAGATAGCAACCTCTCTTCTGAGAATCCACAGGTAAGTTGAACTCTAATTTTTAACAAAATAATTATTCATTACCTTGTTGCGTGCTCTTAATATTCTTTGCCTCTGTAGGACATTTTGAACCCAACTCTTACCACTTCGACTTCTCCATCAAAGACTGCTGCTCCCATCAACTCTTCTCCTCATGGGGACTCCAGTAACCTGGTGCAAAACAAAGGATCCTCCAACATGGCGGTTCTGACTGGGGCCTCAGAGCAGAAAGATGACCAAAGTACTTCTCCTCCTTTGAAAGAAACGAATGAAGCAACGCTTCATGCTTCTGCAGAGATTTTACCAGAAACTTCTCTTCAAAAGTCCCCTCTCGAAACCCTTCAAGAGAACCCAAAGGAAATTCATGCTGAAGAAGAGAAGGTTGATTCTGATCAAGAAAACGAAGAATCTGCAGAGGAAGGATCTGAGGAAGAAGATGCCCATAATGGTTCGACTGCTGGAACAGAGTCAGATGCCAATAGCAGTGAGAACAATGATATCGAAGTGGTGGATCTGGTTGATAATGAAGAAGGCAATGAGCAGGAAACGAGTGAAGGTGATGGTGACCGGACCAACGAGCCCATGGAAGTCGAAATGGATGTGACTCCCTTGCGCATGGAACTTCCTCAATCGTCTCAATCTCAAATGACTGAAGACGAGCTAGCTCTCCTGAGACGAAATGACCCAATTGGGTATATGAAGGCGAAACTAGCTCAAAGGGATATTCCTCTTGCTAGGGCTAGTACTAGTTCGACTAGCAATCAGTTGCCCTCAGATGATAGAGTTGTACTCCTTAACAGAATTAGGAGAACAATCCTTGATGTGGACTTGTTCGAAGTGCTCAAACAGGATAGTACAACTTGCTATACCATGAAGGAGCTACTTACGCAAGTTAACCTCGCCACCTGCTCTTTTCCAGTCAACACCATCTTATTCGATCTTCAATCTCTGTTAGACAACGTGACTGGGTGTCTTCTCCAAGACGAATTTGCTACCAGAAAGGTCCAAGAGAAACGAACCGCCATGGACGCTGCTTATGAGCATGCTTCGAAGCTCTCTAAAGAAGCTGAAGATCAAGCCATGCACATAAAGCAAGCCAAAACTGACTATGAAGCTCGAGCTGAGTCTATTCTTCTCTGGGAAAAGCAAATTCAAGAACTTCAACAAAAGGTTAAGGAGGCTCAACAACAACAATTGGCCTACGAAACCAATACTGCTGGTGATCAGTTCGAAGAGCTCCTCAACAAAGGACTTGCAGAAATGGAGGCAGCAGAGCAACTTAAAGGAGAAGTAGCTACCCTAGAAGGAGCAAGGCGTTTTACTCAACAAAGGCTTGAGTCCTTTCGGAGTACCTTTAATAGATTGAGGAACAATGCCTATTTTTAAATCTTAGTTTTAATTAGTTTTGAAATTTGGTTTTGGTCTGTAATATCCGAACAACGCCATTTTGGCAATCCTATATTACCATTTTGGCATTCCTTTATGATGCTTTGATTACATTGTTATTATTCGAATCTCCTGCAGGCGTGGCTTATATTTCTTTAAATATTTCCCATTAACCTTTAGTATTCGCTTATCATCAGCCAACTCTTCGATTTCATATGCATTGTTTGAAAATATCTTTATTATTCGAAAAGGTCCTTCCCAATGAGGTGACCATTTACCTAATGTTTTATTTTTCTTGTCCATGGGCAATATGACTTTCCAGACTAAGTCATTAATAGTGAATGCTTTTCCTTTCACCCTTTTGTTATATGCCCTGGCTACCCTTTCCTTTTGTCTCATTAGGATTTGCAATGCATGCAATCTAACTTCATCTAACTCAACTAACTCATTCATCATCATCTCCCAATATAATGCAGATGGGATTTCGTTTTGTCTTTGAATTCGAACTGATTGTAGATGAATTTCTACTGGAAGAACTGCATCATGACCAAATGTTAGTTGGAAAGACCTGGTGTTAGTAGCTTCTTTAGGAGATGTTCTACAGGCCCATAGTATTTGGTCCAAAGTTTTGTGCCAGTTCCTTGGCTTTTTACCAATATGTTTCTTAATTAATCCTATTATCACTTTATTGGCTGCTTCGACCTGACCATTTGCTTGAGCATAATATGGTGTTGATGTCAGTAATCTAAACCCCATATCTTGAGAAAATTCTTGCATCTTCCTACCAGTAAACACAGAACCTTGGTCTGTGGTTATGCTCTCTGGAAATCCGAACCTATAGATAATTTGTTTCTGTATAAACTCAATAATAGCCTCTTGATCAGCAACTATTAATGGTATTGCTTCGATCCACTTGGTAAAATAATCTATTCCTACCAAGATATATTTCTGTCCTTTAGACGAAGCATGATTTATTTCTCCTATTAAATCCAATGCCCATCCTCTGAAGGGCCATGGTTTAATGATCGAATGTAACTCACTTGCAGGAGCATGTTGAATCCCTGCATGTTTCTGGCATTCTTCACACCCTTTAGCAAAGTCTATACAATCTTTGAGCATGCTGGGCCAATACATGCCATATCGAAATAACAACCATTTCATTTTATGACCTGCTTGATGTGCCCCACATGCCCCATTGTGGACTTCTGACAATGCTAAGTATGCCTCACTTTCTCCTAGGCATTTCAGTAATATGCCTTCTTGGGTTTTTTTTGAACAATTCGTTTCCCATGAGGACATATGATAATGCTCTATATTTTATCTTCCTATCAACATTCAAAGTTGGATTTGTTAAATAACTTACAAGTGGACTTCGCCAATCTGCATCTGATAAGGTGTCTATGGCTAGTACTTCGAATCCCTGTTTCTCAGCATAACCTAATTTTATACTCTCTAGATCTGATGGTATGAATCTAGTAGCCATAACTCTACCTCTTAATTCAACCAAATCCTCAAAGTTTTTGGCATAAACTTTATAACCTGAAGCCAACTGTGCTAAGTCATTTGCTTCTTGGTTTTCTATTCTTGGTATATGTTGAATATCCATGTATTCGAATTTTCTAAGTAGCCTGTTAACTATGACGAAGTATGTCATCAGATTTTCCTTTATGCATTTATACTCCTTTGTTATTTGCTTGACCACTAACTCTGAGTCTCCTTTAATTTCGACTCTAGTTGCCCCCAATTCCAACAAAGCTTCAAGTCCAACAATAAGCGCTTCGTACTCAGTTTCGTTGTTCGAGCAACGAGGACCATCTAACTTATACTTGAATTTTGTTGGAATTCCTTCAGGAGAAATTATGAGAACTCCAACACCACTACCATCCCTATGGGTTGAACCATCAAAGTATAGTTTCCAAGGTTGCATTTAAACGTAAGCCATGATAGTCTTTTCAACCAGTGAATGGTCCACAATAAAATCAGAAATTACTTGGCCTTTCACAGCTCTCAAAGGCATGAAAATCAAAGAATATTCTGTTAAGGCTAAAGCCCATTTACCAACCCTGCTATGCATTATTGGTTTCAAAAGCATGTGTTTAATAACATCGAAATGAGATGAAACATAAACATCAACAGGCTTTATATAATACTTAAGTTTCATACAAGAAAAGTACAAACAGAGACATAGCTTTTCTATATTGCTATATCTAGTCTCTGCATCATTCAATACCCTACTTAAATAGTACATGGCTCTTTTGATGCCATTGCTATCTTATTGTGCTAACATACTACCCATACTAACTTCAGAGGCAGATATGTACAATCTCATGGGCTTTCCCCATGAAGGTGGAGACAAGATGGGAGGCTGAGAGAGATATCTTTTTATCTTGTCAAATGCCTCCTGATGGGCTTCGTTCCACTCGAAGGCTTGACCTTGCTTCAAACGAAGCAACAGAGAGAAAGCTTGGGTTCTTCCACTTAGATTCGAAATGAACCTTCTGAGAAAGTTAATCTTCCCTAGCAAAGATTGCAGCTCCTTTTTTGACGTAGGTGCTTTCGTCTCCATTATGGCTTTGGTTTTATTTTGGTTGATCTTGATTCCTTTTTTATGAACCACAAAGCCAAGGAAATCTCCAGCCTGCACAAAAAATGCACATTTAAGGGGGTTCATCTTTAAGCCATGTTTTCTCATTCGTTCGAATGATTGGCTCAAATGATACAAATGGGTTTCTGCAGATATAGATTTGATGACTATATCATCAATATACACCTGCATAAAGGTTTCAATGAAATCATGGAAAATCGAATTCATTGCCCTTTGATAAGTTGCCCCAGCATTCTTTAAACCAAAAGGCATCACCACCCATTCGTAGGTGCCTAAGGCTCCTGGGCAACGAAATGTTGTCTTGGCAACATCTTCTTCAGCAATAAAAATCTGATTGTACCCAGAGTATCCATCTAACATACTTAAATATTCGAATCCCGCAGCAGAGTCTACTAACATTTCTGCCACAGGCATGGAGTACTCATCTTTAGGGGTTGCAGTATTTAAATCCCTAAAATCTATGCAAATTCTCGGAGAGCCATTTTTCTTAATAACATGCACTATATTTTCTAACCATTCGACATACCTTGTGGTTCTGATGAATCTGCAGCGCAGCAACCTTTCGATCTCAGCTTTGATCTTTGTGAGAACCGTTGGTGCGAATCTTCTAGGAGTTTGCTTGATGGGCTTCTTGCCATCCTTGATTGGAAGTCTATGCTCCACTAACTCCCTCTTCAAACCAGGCATTTCATCATAATCCCACGCGAAGCAATCTTTGTTTCTCTTGAGGACTTCGATCACTTCCTGCTTGAGGCTTGGATTAAGTTTTGCGCTTATATAAGTTATTCTTTTCGTGTTCTCATCCCCTAAATTCACCTCTTCGAGTGGATCCTGCGCCAACATTTTGGCACCCGAGTCTATGGGGTCCTTCTCGAAGCCTAAGGGTTCTTTATCATAGATGGCATCCAGCCTTTGATCTATTTCGTGTTCTTCAAAGGGTGAGTCTTTCGAGCCATCCCCATTTATTTCGTTCACTTCTACAGCCAATTTATTTATTTCAGCCTCTAAGGCCGCTTTCGATTCGTTCTCAGCCATATAGGCCGAAATCCTTTCGAAGAAAGAGGACTCAATCATGAGCAAGGTTGTCGAATTCCCAGCCTGCTGGCCGTCTTTGCATAGTACTTTCGACTCCTTCATCTTCACTGACTATTCTTCTATCCCAATATATGCCATCATGGCGGAGGGTCATATAATAGTGTGCGTTCTTGGTTTCGTTGATTTCATCATTAGGGACACAAGGAGCAATCTTGGCCAAATGTTTGTCATAATTCCTCTTGTCAACTAAGTTGACTGCTGTCATGAAGTAACTCTGGTCCGCTTCAATGTTCTCCACGGTCCCATCTTCTCTCCATAAAACCAACCTCTGGTGCATTGACGAAGGAACTGCTCCTACGCCATGGATCCACTCTCTTCCCAACAACAAGTTGTAGTTGGCCTTGGCTTCGATCACCATGAACATGCTGGGCCTACAGCTTGATCCTATCGTCAAGTCCAGTTGAATTACTCCCAATGTTTGGCCTACTTTACCTTCATAATTGGACAGAACCATGTTGTGTGGTTTGATGTCACCTTCGCGTATTTCTAACTTTTTCAGCATGAAATGGGGTATTAAGTTAACTGCAGCGCCCCCATCCACTAAAACCTTGTTTACGCCATGGGCACCAACCTTTGCCCGAATGAATAATGGCTTCAGATGATTTTTCATAGCTGGCTCTGGGCGTTCGAAGAAAGCATTCTGCTCCTCGACAGCTCCGTTATCCATCACGTAGTAACACACAGGCCTATGCTTCATCAGATATATTGTATCATCCTCCTCATACTCTTCGATTTCAGTTTCCTGTCCAAACTCACAAGGTAGTACAGATACCACGTTGCAATTGATATTGAGCGAAGACTCCCCCTCTGATTCGAAGTTGTCCGTTAGCATATCTTCGTCTTCTTCTGGACCTGGAGTGTATTCCTTCGATTCATTTGGTTGTGCTTCAGAGAAGAGTCTCCTACTAACTGGGGGTTTGTCCTCAGTTTGATTATTTGGTGTGGGTTTGTTGGTGCTTGATTCCCCTTGGTTTTTTATCGAAGTTCCTCCTTTATTTGCCGTAGCTTCCCTTTCAGCCTTTCGAATTCTCTTTTGCCTTCGCCATTGAGATCTTGACATGGGGTTTCTTCCTTTGTAGTTTTCTAACCTCACTTCCTCCCTCTTTGCCATGTTGAACTGCCTTCTATATGTCATAGCGTGGCATGCATTTCGTTCATTGTTTCTCCATTTGTCTTTGCCCTTGTCAGTTCTGACTTGCAGCCATTTGTCTGTTGGTATTTCAGCAGGAATTTTGAACGTCACTCTTCGAGCGCCTTTGGGATGAGGACTATCAGGCCTTCGTTGATTGTGTTTACTATCGAAACGTTGGCCCATCTGACCAGTCTCTTGGTGGTTCCAGCATGGGGCGAAAGGGATTGTTTCGAAGGCCCTGGCCATACTTTGATCGTACACCGCAGAACACCTTGGGCATACCAAGAATTTGGTTGCCCCTTTGTAACAGCGAACCAAAAACTCCAACAAACTTTCTCCAGCTTTAGGGTAACACCTGAATAACTGGTTATCCTGGCGCCAGTTGATGCCAGTTCGTGCCCTTTGTACCCTCTCGAAATTTGCAACAATTCTCTGGTTGCAAATGATGCTGCACCTAGGGCATAGTATCATTTCCGCATCTCCTTTGTGGCATAACATGAGGTAATCTTTAAGACTGGAATCCCCAACATAATTATCCTCCATTTTATATTTTTCTTTTTCTAAGTATCTCTCCACCTCCTCCATTTCAGAACGAGGTCTCTCCACATTCACCATGTTTACATCCACATCCTCCCCCTTTATGTCATCATCTCCCCATCCTGTAGGTTTTATATCTTCAATTTGGATTTCTGAACTTTCTGGGGCAGAATACTTTACCAAGTAGTCAAACTTTCCACTGGGCTCTCCTAAAGTATCCCATATTTCTTTCTGAGGGGAGGGTGGCTTTGTGATCTGGACTTTCTCCAATTTTAGCCTCAGGCCCTCAGTAACCTGTGTCAACTCTTGCTTTTGGTTTTCTTGGCCTTCAGTAGCCTGGATTTCTTTTGCAACAGCTAAAGGTGCTGCTTCAATCGAAGCCTCTGGTTGCTTGTGGACGTCCTCAGTGACCCCCTCGTTGACTTCGATTAACACCCAATTTTCATTCTTAGTGCCTTTCTCTCCTAATGGAGTGTCATCTTGATCTGCTTCCACCATATTGATTTCTCCAATGCATACAGGCTCGGAGTAATTGGTGTCTGCGACATCCAAGGGATCTTCATCTACTTTCATTTTTGGTTTGTCAACAAATTTCAGTCTGCCATCCTTAATTGCATTTTGAATTAGATCCCTGAAAAGAAAACACTGTGAGGTTTTGTGGCCTAGGAAACTATGATACTTACAAAATCCTCTTTTCTTCCTTTGGTCTAAAGGAGGTATTTTGACATTTGATGGCACAATGAGTTGGCCATCTTTGACAAGCAAATCAAAAATCTCGTCACACTTAGTTACATCGAAGGTATAAACCTTCTTTGGGAATTTGTCACTTTTCTCATTTTCAATAATTTCTTTCCCTTTTGTGGGAACTAATAATTTGCAAGAGTAAGGTGGGGCCTGTTTCAATTCAGCGAGATCAATTTCGACCTCTTCGAATTCAGGGTAATCTTCTGCTTCCTCAGCTCCAACATAGGAGACCCTTTCTTTCTTGTTATTTTTAAAAACTCTGGCCTTTTCGGCCTTTAGCCTTTCGACTTGTCGAACCCTATCGGCTAATTGAGCCATGTCCCTCAAGTATTGTGTATCTAATTTCTTTCGAATAGAGTAATCCAGGCCGCCAGCAGCCATTTCGACTAACTCATGTTCAGGAACTACTGTAAAGCATCTAGACTTCAAGAGTCTGAACCTATTCAGATAATCATCTATGGGTTCAGTGAACTTCCTCTTGACACTGGCTAGTTCCTTCAGACTTATTTTAGATTTTCCCATGTAGAACTGTTCATGGAATAATCTTTCCAACAGAGCCCAAGTATCTATGGACCCAGGAGGAAAAGTGGTGAACCATGTGAAAGCGTTCTTAGTTAGGGAACTTGGGAAATATTTGATCCTAAGGTCTTCATTATTTGCTATATCTCCTGCTTCGGTTAGATACCTAGCTATGTGTTCGACTGTTGATTCATTGGTATCTCCAGCAAACTTTGTAAACTTAGGGACTTTATATCCCCTTGGTAAATCAGTATGCATTATGTAATCTAATATAGGAGAGGCATAATTTGGCCTTCTAATTCCTGTGTTGAGGCTATTCTGGGCCATGATTCTCTCTATCATGGTGGTTAAATTATTCTCTGCCAAGATGTTATCGTTTCGAATTCTGTGAACGACTGCATCAGCATCTTGATTTCGACCCACCATGACAACTCCTCTAGGTTGTTCTTCTCGAAACTCTGGGACTTCTAACCTTTCGATCCTTGCCCCTGGTTCCATAATTTCCATTTGTGGGCCTTGAATCATTGGGGCTTCTAACCTTTGTGCCCTTGCCACCAAATTAACCCCCTCTCTGGCTGGTCTATAGGGTGGGTCATCAGCAACTTGTTCTATGATAGGTACGTTTGCTCGAACTCCCGCCTGATTCTGCCTACGCCTTTCTAGGGGAGCGAAAAAATCTGCTATTCGACTCATGTTATCCGTGTTTTCTCTGTTTATCACAGTTACATTTTGTACTATTGGGGCAAAGATCTCCTGCATAGTTTGCGCTAATACTCCTATCATATTATGGTTACTGTCATCCATTAATTGCCTAAAGGCCAACTGATTTTCTGTGGTTAAGATAGGCATTGCACTATAACCCACTGACCCTTGGTTATTTGTCATAAATTGATTTGCCCCAGACCCAGACCCTAATTGTGGTGACGTATTCGATGTCGAAGTGTGCAGACCCGCCATAAAAGATGTTGGCATCCCATAAGAGGAATTTTTGTGTCTGTTAGCATCGAACCCGAGTGGTCTAGTTAGTGGGGTAGCGAAATGGGTTTGTGTCCCTGATGGTGGGACGAATCCCCCAGGATAACCAATGGTTCCTGTATTTCCTAGGATCGAACTGTTAGTCGACATGCCACTTGTCCCATTCGTGGCTATACTACTGGTAGAAGATGCAACAGACTGTGCGTTCGAAGGGATCGTATTAGATGTTCCCGTCGAAGCGGACATATTAGATGTTCCTGGGGAATTTTGTTCCCCCTGTTGATTGTCTGGATTAGACATCTTGTTTAAACGTTTTCTTCTGGGTAAGGGTTGGTTGCTATTGGTTATTCTACCACTTCTAAGGTTCATATAACAACGAACTTATCACTCAGAAAGTACTTTTACAATGGTTATGTCTCAACAATTTTTTACTTTGTTCTAAATTTCGTAACAACCAATGAGGGTCCCACCGGGTGTGCTAATTTGTTTACAGTGATTTCTGGTAAACAACCGCTAGTCCTCCAAACTATCAAATAATCTTAATGACTGTTATTTAATCTCTCTGGTAACTTGCAGGATCGACTAGATTGATCCTATGGTGTATTGGTCGTTTGGATAATTCTCATTGTAGAACTGATATTCATGGTTAGTATTTAGAATGTAGTGTAGGCATTCAACTTACTTCGATTACCATATTGAAAATATCTAATGACATGATCAAGTAAAGACGTGCGAAACTAAATTGCATGAATAAAGATTCGATTGTAAAGAAATGTAAAACTGCAAGAAATAAGTAAATAACTTTGAAGTATAAAAGCATGTAATGTAAAAGAGTTTCTGAAATGTAAAGGATTCGAAATAGAAAGAAAGCGTTTAAATGCAAGAAATCAGTAAATGACTTTGAATGAAAAGGTATTCGAATGACAAAAGCATGAAGATAAAAGCATGAAATGTACAAGAGTTCCTGAAATGTAAAGGATTCGAAATAGAAAGAAAGCGTTTAAATGCAAGAAATCAGTAAATGACTTTGAATGAAAATACTTTAATGTAAAGGCTTTTGAATGATATTGACATGAAAATAGAAGATAAACTGGAAATGATAAAGAGTTTTGCTGAATCATAAATATTTGGTGTTATCATACGTACATTGTTCGAGCATTCGTTTCCCTAGCCATGTGGTATTTTGAATGTTTACTGAATTTTGTACAATAGATATGACACACGAAATCCTAACACTAAGACTTCTATTTATACTACTTCAACCATAACGGTCTTGCCTATAAGATTTTGCCACGTTCAGAACATGCAGAGCACTGCTCCTCTCTAGCTTCCACGCGTCTTCGAATGCTCCAGTGCATATATTTTAAATTTCGAACATCCCGCTTGTGTTTGAATTTCAAATGTTTTGGCACTCTTCGCTTCATACTCATTTCTTGGACACAGTCTCGTTACCACTTCGAGACTTCTTTTAAATATATCTCCACAACTGTCACTCGAAGCTCCAAGCTTTGACATGTTCATTCGAATAACTGCTTCTACCATTCCGAACCATAACATCTTGCTTTATTCCAACGAAACATCCAACTTGCTTCGTTTCGAACTGTATCATCAAAATCTTCAGCCAACACTAAGCAGTTGACCTACAACTAGGGTTTCACTTTTCTCATGGAAGTTTGATCTTAATATGCCTCAAGTGGATTCCATGGTTCCTCATATGTCCTCAAGGAATTCGCATGCCAACTTTCAAGCCTTTCAGTACAAGTTTGTTCAATCAAGGGCTCATATGACTAAAAATCAACTATATTGGGTAAAAAGTCAACTGTGATCAACATATTGTTAAAATTCAATATTTTTGGTCAACATTAACATTTTGGAGTTAAATTCATCATTTGATCAAGGGTTTATCATGATTCCTCAAGAAAAGCCCTTAAATCATCAAAAGTCAAAAGTTGCCAAATTAAGGTTTCCTTAAGAGAAGTCAACTGAACTTTGGACAAGCATAACTTTCACATATTTCATCAGATTTTCCCCAACAAAATCTCATTTTGAATGGAATTCAATTATCTACAATTTTATTTTTAAGTTTAAGTCCAAAAAGTGCATCATTTGAGAGATATAAGCCAATATATTACATGTCATTTTACAAGTCAACAAAAAGACATTTTTTGTCAAGGCAACTTACATCAAGATAAATTCTTCAAAAGCGAAAATGATAAACACAGAGATTATAAAGGACATCTTGAGATTTCCAAAAAGTCAAAGATCATCTTCAAAATATGAAAATTGAGAGAGTTATGGCTATTTCAACTTGGGAAAATTTGAGCAAATGCATGAAGTTCAAATTGAGCAAAATTGTAATTTTGGACTTTTGGGCCTAAGTTTTCAGATCCAAAGGTGTTCTTGACATGTTTAAGGACCCATAAGTCCATTCATGCATTATCTTTTATTTTATTTTATTTATTTTTTATTTTTATTAATTTAGACTCAAAATAAATCAAATAAATATAAAGATAATGGACTAAGGCACAAGGCTTTTGATTTCAGTCATGTTGAAGGCCCAAGATTACATATGCAAGCTGTCAAATTCGTGCAAGGCTAATTGGTGCAAAATTGAGCCAAAAATAGAAAGTCTCACATAATTCCAAATCAAATCTTTTTCTCATAATCATGCATGATTCCTCCCACTTTTGTTAACCTAATCTCATGTCCTATATTTACCTAACAACATCATATGCAAAAGACATGTGAAAGTTACCTCAAAAAACCCTAGCAAAATTCTTAAATTTCCAAAGATTAGGGAAAAGACAAACCCTATTCTCCAACGAGTTTCAATCAATTTTGAGCCTTCCATTAGCCTCCTGAAGGTCTCCAGGATCCGTTTCAACCATTTTTGAAGCTTGAAGCATCCCAGAACGTGCCATCAAGGTTGCACCTGTTGGGTAGTATTTCTTGAATTCGAACTCTCAATTCATATGATTTAAATGAATTCAATGCATACATTAATGTTCATATTAATGTTTTTAATTGTTTTGACGTATTACTTGTAAGGTTTGATGTAGATACATAATCGTGCCATTGTTAGGGCACGAAGCTTTTGAAGCTTCATATCTCATGATGCGATCGTTTTTAGACCAAGCTGATTGCACCATTAAAATCTTAGGACCTTAATTAGTCAATTAGGGTTATTTCCTTTTTGTTTTGATTTAATTTCACAGGTTTGGATTTTGGTACAATCGAAGAAGGTGACCGGAACCACCGTCTTGGGTGGTTTGACCGGTGGTGGAAAAGGCGTGGCACAATAGAGTCTCCTGGTTGGTCCATTCAAAATACCAGGGGCCCACTCAGGCGCGCGTGTTTGTGTTGTTTGACTTTTGGAATTTGTTTTATATTATATATTTATTGATTGACATATGTTAATGGATATATGGCCACCCCTGTGGCAGAAACGTGCGCGCTAAGTCACTTATCTTCCAGGTCACGGGTTTGATCCCCGGTTTTTCCAAATTTCTCATATTTTCATATGTTTTGCAGGGTTATCATATAATGTGTTGAGCCTGTTATTTTGACAGTAACCAGCGCTTGGCCTAGTGGTATGCTATGCATGGAGAATGCTTGAGGGCGTGGGTTCAACACCCACCCCAACTCTTTTGTTTATTTTCTATTTCTTACTCTTTTTTCCTTTAAATCTTTACAAAACCTTTTCTTCAAAAATATTTTTTAATAAACCCTAACATAAAACCTTTTTTCAATAAACTCAAATAATTTTATTTAGATTTTTTAATTTAATCAATTTAATTTTAGATTTTATTTAATCAACCCTTGTTTGATTTTTTAGGTTTTCTCAATTAATTTAAAATCAACCTAGAATTTAGGGTTTTGCTTAATTAATCAATTCTTTTTTTATCAATAAAAATTAATTAGACTTTAGGTTGATTATCGAAACTTTTTCATCATACAATTTTCTCCTTTTACCGCTCCGCGCACTTTATTATTTTCACATTAGTTTTTTCCAATTATGTATCTGCTACAATATGTAATAGTTAGTTAGGGTTTACACTTTCCCCTGATTTTATAGTTTGTACCCCGCTCCCGAAGCCTTGTAATAGCATATGTTTACTTTATGCACCTTTACTTTCTGCATTTATTGCTTTCCTTATAACTGTCTAGTTTAATAGGATTATATGACAAGATCTAATAGTGATCATAGCTAACCCTAAATAAACAAGATAAATAACTAAACTGAGTTATTTGCACACACGAATCTCTAGGGTAACCTCACTCGTTGCCTCGGAAAATGGTCATGGCCCTCAAACATAGAGATACCCTTAGCAAAGACCCTCGATTAAAATCATAATAAAGATCATAGTCCCACGATGTCTCTCAAGTTGCCTACGAGAAATTATCTTGTCCCTCGATGTTGCCTATGAATATATGATGACAGTCCCTTCAAATTTCTAAGGTATCCCTATGTTGCCTTCTATGACCATAACGACGACCCTACGTTTGTCCCTTCACATCTAACGATAGGGCTTCCTACCAACTTATGGTAGGGTAGCACTATCTAAAGGAGGAGAAAAATAACACGAAAGACTTTGAGTAAGGGTATAATAATGTCAATTTCTTGCTCAACGTTTTTAAAACATCTCTTCACAAACACTCTTTTCTCTGAAATATTTTCAAAAACAAACACTTTGTACGCATTCTTAACTGATACAAGAATCATTACAAAGTTATCATACTTTGGCATTTTCAAAATATTTTCAAACACACGACACAAAGCATTTCAAAAAGTGAGCTAAGAAATTAAGAGCTCGTAGTAAACTACAGATGAAAAGGGTGCTAACACCTTCCCTTTTCATAACCTACCCTCCAAACTCAAAAATCTCGAAGGTCTTTCCTGTTCTTTTCACCCTTTACTTATTGGATAAAATAAAAGTCTATGGAGACTCTTGTTATCCACAACGTTTGTGATAAAGCGCAAAACCAAGTCAATTCTCCCACCGTATTACACAAAGTGTTGGAACTTTTTTATATGGATGTAATGGGACTATTACAGATAGACATCCTAGGATGTAAAAGGTATGTCTATATGGTTATAGATGATTTTTCTAGATATACTTGGATAAATTTTCTTAGAGAAAAAACATATGCTTTTGAAGTATTCAAAGACTTGTGTCAAAGTATTCAAGAAGAGAGGAATGATGATATTGTCAAAATTAGAAGTGAATATGACAAAGATTTTAAGAATATAAAATTCTCTGAATTTTGTGATTCTAACAATTTTATGGGTGTTCTCATCAATGGGGAATTGTTGAACAAGTGAACTAGGAGATTCTAGAATCAGCTAGAGTCATGCTTGATGCTAAGGGTTTGCCTTTGTACTTTTGGGCAGAAGCCATGAATACTGCTTGTTATATTCACAATAAGGTTACTTTGAGGAGAGGTACTTCAGCCACTCTTTATAAGCTATGGAAAGGAAGGAAACCTAAAGTTAAATACTTTCATATCTTTGGAAGTAAATTCTAGATCTTTACTGACAAAGATCAAGTGGACAAGAAGGACTCCATAGGGAATGAAGGAATATTTTTGGGCTACTCTTCAAGTAGAAGAGCTTATAGATTTTTTAACTCCAGAACTGGAATGACAATGGGATCTATCAATATGAAAATTTATGATTCAATTATTGAAGAGAAGGTTGATGTTAGAGACAATGTTGGAACATCATGTGTGAAAACTGATGGAGCTCTAAGGGAGAAATTTTTTGAATTCACAAGCACTGAATTAGTGAGTTCTCAATCCAAAAAAGGTCTGTCTACTAAAGGACAAATAGAACAATCCAAGGAACTGACTATAATTCACTCTGATAAAGGAAACATCACTGAATTAAACATGAAGATATCAAATACTGATGAATGTTTTGCCTTGAGGAATAGTTGGTTTTTCTGGATCAGTAAAAAGCAGAAATGTGCTTCTTACACTGGTGATGTTGAAGGTAGGGAAACAAGAGAAAGTTTCTCTAAACTAGTATTAAAGAGACATGATATCAAGAAGGATGTAATGACATTTCATAGTAAAGATTTGAGTTCTTTCAGATATCTCACTTAAAATGGTTGGAACAAGAACTTTGGCAGTTATAGTCAACTAATCAAGAATCTTGTTAAAGGAAAGGTTGTTACTCTGGAGCATACAGACAACAAGGAACAACTTACTGTTATAAAAATAATGGGATTGAAACTTGTACTGTTAAGAAGTTATAGCAATTACAGATATGGAAGAATGAAAATGTTACTACATCTTCCCTCTATTTTCTAGGGCATGATATTCCTATTGCTAGGATTGAAGGATGGAAGGTGTTCTCCAAGACAGTGGGGTTGGCTCAACACCAAGGAATGCATAAGGCTCTTTAACAGGGGTAAGAGGTGGAAGACCACCTAATTATGATCAGAAGTTTTATGTGTTTCCACCTAAGTTGTGTGCTTCCATATGTGGTGTTGCTTGTGTGCAATATGTGTGCTTCCATATGTGGTATTTCTAGTGTGAAATATGTGTGTTTCCAACTTTGTGTATATTTACTTAAGATTTTGTCAATATTTTGGCTAAAATGGGGGAGTAAAGTGTTGGTTGTGTTGTGTGTCCTTATGTTACATCACATGTCTTGACATGTTGATTTAGAATTATGATAGGAGTATGTGATATTACTTTTAGGAGAGTAGCTATTTATGGTTGCTTGATGTATGCAACTATTAAGGGGGAGCATGATAGTTTTTCATGTACTGAAGCTACGGATGCTGCTGCTTCAACCGTGTCTTATGTTGTATGTGCTCTAATTTGGGTTTTTTCCCTTGAGCGGGAGAACTTATTATGTAAGACAGGGGGAGTAATAGACCTGTCTGATTGTACAAGCTTTTTAGTTGTGTTGTGTTTTTACAGAGTTTACATGTATTCATGTAACTTGTATTTGTGGTTTTATTCGTCTCTCAAGATTTTTTGTGCAAAGGTTGTTTTAGCCAAAATTTTCCAAAGGGGGAGATTGTTAGGTCTGTGATTTTATGGTTGGTAACAATTTTGGTAAAACAAAGAGTTGGCAACTATTTTATCAAAACATGTTTCAGTTGGAAAACATGTATTGCAGCCTAATATTGAACAAGATGTCATAACATCTTGGCCATCTGGTACAACAGAGTCTAATGATACTTTATTTGACAGATGTTCTATCAGATGTTGTAATATGTTACAGCAAAACATCATGACAAAAAACTGGCTGATATCCTTGAAGGTTTGATTAAAAAATATGAGTTTATGGAGACTTCTAGTACTCATAACAGGCGCATGCAATCAATGATTTTTTAGGAACAATTGCAGATTTGATTTGTTTCACAAAAAGGATATTTGAGACTTTTTAGGAAATATTTGAAAGATTTGTTTTTTGTTTTCTATTTTTGTGGAGAAGATTCTGCAGGGATTTACAGTTGAAGATTTGATTTGATTGTAAAGTCCAAACCCACGACAAGAGTCTATTTAAGGGGACGTCCAAGACCTAGTTTTTTAAGCATTGTTTTTATTGTAAAACCTTGAGAAAAATAAGGGTTTAGGGTTTGAGAGTTCCTTATATTTTTCGTGTGTTCTTTGTTTTTCCTCGTGTATCTTTTGATGTATTGAGTTGACTGATTATTACTTGTTTATCAAGTTATTGTCTCCTCTAAGATTTTAAGCAAAGAGTTGAGTATTGTTATTAGTTAAGCTTTTAAGCAACACTAAGTATTTTTGAACTGGAAGAGTAATCATCCTTTTTGGTTTCTTGAGACATTCCTTGGGATTGGGATTGTTTGATATCACTGTGGTGATTAGGAGTGAGAAGGATTCTCATATCTAGGAGGTTCTTAGGTAGAAATCGCATTAGGTATGGATTAAGTGAGAAGTTGTAAACTAAGATTGTTTAGGCTTTGAATTAATACTACTGATAATGGATTTCCTTCCTGGCTTGGTATCCCCCAGAGCAGGTGAGTTGCACCGAACTGGGTTAACAATTGATTGTGTTCTTTAAGTTTCTGCAATTTATCTTTCTACACAATCTTTCTGTTTTAGCAAGTCTATTTTTCTGCCAGTGGATGTTATAAAATCTTTTGTGACATTGTGTGTTGTTGAGACATCAATATTGACTTCTGTTATTGTAGTGCCAGAATTTCATGACTAATTAACATAAAAAGGATTATAAGAATCATCACAAAGCAAGAACCATATTTCTGAATACTATTTCTTATACTAAGTATGAGAAGATCACAAATATAGACTCAAATAAGTTTGTATTTGACTCTCTTAGAAGTATGAAGCCTTCAAGATGGAGGATGATGAAACAATTGAGACTTTAATACGGTGGTAGAACTGACTTATTTTGCGTTTTATTGCAAATGTTGCAGATAAAAAGAGTCACCACCGACTTTTCTTTTATCGAATAGGGAAAGGGTGAAAAGAACAGGAAAGACCTTGAAGATTTTGAGTTCGGGGGGTAGGTTATGAAAAAGGAAGATATTAAAACCCTTTTCATCCGTAGTTATCTACGGGCTCTTAATCGCTAGCTCACTTTTGAAAATTATCTTTTTGTCTGCGTGTGTTTGAAAATATTTTGAAGTTTAAACTTTGTAACGATTCTTGTATCGGTCCTCAAGAATGCGTAAAAAGTGTTTTGAAAATATCTTTGAAAGTGTTTGTGTAAAATGTTTTGTTTTTGTGAGCAAGCGATTAAAAGTTCTACCCACACAAGGTCGTTCTTGTACTTTGCCTCCTTCTTTAGATAATGTTATCCATATCATTAGTTAGCAATTTTCATAAGGGACTAGGTCATTTATCGAGGCAGCGTCGAAGGGGTTATCGAGGGACTATGATCTTTTATTCAAGGGACTTTGCTAAAGCGTCCCCACTTTGACTGTTTATTTCGAAAGCAACACGAGAGGCTACCCTAGAGGTGCAAGTGTGCGAGTGTGTTGTTTTCCGTTATTTTATATTTGAATTTAGGGTTTTGCTATCGTTTGATTATTATCTTTCCATACATACCCTAATTACTAAGCAGTATAGAAATACAGTAGCAGAAAGAATAAAGTGCGGAAACGTAAACCTAAAACTATTACATGGCTTCGGGGAAATTACATGAAAAAGGATGCGAGAAAGTAAAATGCGGAAATTCAGACCTAGACTATTACTTCCCATAAGCAGTTACATGATAATAACAAAGACCGAAAAATAAAATCTAGACTATTACATTCGCGAAACTTATACAGCCGATCTAAGAAATATAAAAGTAAGATAAAAATAGAAAAGGAAAATATTTTTGGTGATTTTTTATGAAAAGAATGATTGATGATGATTAATTAAAACCTATTAAATCTAATTAGTTTTAATTAAAAAATTAATTAATTAATTAAATAATTAAAATATTAATTAAAAATTAAACCCTAATTTATTTTAATTAAGAAAACCTAAAACTAATTTTTTTTTGTATTTTAATTAAATGAAACAAATAATAAAAATATAAGGGAAAAAAGAAAATATAAAGAAAAGCAATTGGGCCTGAATTAGTAAAAGAAGGGGTGCTGAATAGCAAAGAGGTCCAGGCCAACTTCCAGCGCTGGATCTAGTGTGAGCAACTAGGAGGGTGCATCGTGGGCGTGCATGTTCCTAGGTGTTGGATCAGATTTGTGGAGATCTGATGGTGAGAAGCGATGGGGCGCACGGTTGATGTTGTGAGGACGCGCATTGGGAAAACCTGAAAAATAGAAAAACAAAACATGAAAAGTGACAAAATGCAGGGATCGAACCCACACCATTGTACATCAAAGTCTTATCGTGCATGCTTCTACCATTGGGGTGGCTATACATCCTGTAACATAAGTGAAACAAATTAAATGTATAATCAACTCAATTAATTGGACCCAGAGAAGCGTCAGAGCCCTAGCTTCGGTCGTCTTCTCTAGAGACTACTTTTCTTGTACCTGTAAAACAAGGAATGTAAATGGTTCAAAAACACCCTACCCCTCCCCCCCTAATTCAAGCCTTGTGATTCCAATGGAAGCATTAGTTTGAGCTGATTCACGTTGGATTGTGAGATACAACGTAAAGAACCTAAAACAGTGTAAACATGGTAGTTCAAGGTTCGATCATCATGGGGACCATGCGATGGGTTTTTCCTACACACTGATACGTCATAAACACATTAGCAATGTTAGTATGTATTAAAACACAAAGAAAAAAAAATGCAAATTCATGCAATGTTAGAAACCGGCGAAGCATATACACGGGTTTCAGGCCCTTTGGATCTTAAAGGATGATCCATTCTTACCCTACAACACTTCAGAAGTTGTTTGGGAATGTTAGTGAGCTTTGAAAGTGGATGAAAGAGAGGGTTTCGATTTGCCCTAACTTTTTTGGACCTTGTAAAAAAAGTCTGACTTTATCTTATTTAATTTTGAATTTTAATTAATAAAAAAATAGAATAAAAACCCAAGTGGTGTATGAACAAGTTCCGAGGTTTATATTGAGGCCTATAACACGTATGGACCTTGAAACACAAGCCTATTAGCCCAAAAATTCAAGTTTGGTCACTTTTGGTTTCATGCATTTTCTCAAAATTTCCCAACTTGCACCAAACATAACTCTCTCAATTTTTATCATATGAAGGTGATCTTTGAATTTTTGGAAATCTCAAGATGTCCTATACAACCTCTATTTTGATCATTTTTGCAATTGAAGACTTTATATTGATGTAAGTTGCCTTGACAAAAAGTGTCGATTTGTTGATGTTTGAAATGACCTATAATGTTTTGGCCCATATCTCTGAAATGAAGTGTTTTTTGGACTTGAGCTTAGCAAGACAAAGTTGTAGAGAATTGAATTTCCTTCAAAATGAGCTTTGGTTGATAAAAATCTGATCAAGCATGTGAAAGTTGTGCTTGGTCAAAGTTTAGTTGACTTCTCCTTAAGAAAACCCTAATTTGGTAATTTTTTACTTTTGATGAATTGAGAGTTTTATTGATGAATCATGATCAACACTTGATCAAATGATGAATGTGACTTCAAAATCTTGATGTTGACCAAAAGTCTTGAAGTTTGACTATATGTTGACCACAATTGACTTTTTGTCCAATATAGTTAATTTTCTATAATCTGAGCATTTGACTGGGCAAACTTATGGTGCAAGGCTTGAAACTTGTCATGAGAATTCTTGGAGACATATGGGGAACCATGAAATCCACTTGAGGCATTATAAGCTCAAATTTACTTGGGAAAAGCAAAACCCTAGTTGTAGGCCAATTGCTTAGGAGGAGAATTTGTCTGATTAAACATTGAGTAGCCTTGAGAAATTGAAAACCCTAGGAGCATGAGGAGGTGCCTTGACGAAAATGGGAGGGAAAATTTTGGGGTACATTAGCTGCCCCTGTTCAATCTTCTTAAACCTAAAGAGTTAGAATGGCATGTCAACCATTCGTGATCTGAAGGTGGAAGAGGATTGAACACTTAAGTGCCTGGAAATTTGCACTCGCTGGTGCACAGAGTGATGCTATTGTTTGATAGTATTGCTTGAATGGGCTTAAATGTGCCATTTGGAAAGATTATGGAGTGTCGTCAGAGATGGGCTTATAGATTCCATCCGAAGTAACTGTTGATTGGAGTATCAGAACGAGTCTACGCCTGACTGTGAAGAATGTTTTTTCAGAAGGAAAATGCTCACCAGAGTTCAGTCTCTAGGGGGAATGTTTTCAGAATAACCTTCTGAAGAGGAATGCTCTTCATAATTCAATCTCTGAAGGAAGTCATTTGGTCATGCAGATAGTCGCCCCGTCTTGTTTCGGGAATTGATCTACAATCTATTTTTGTTGGTAAACCCGTCCTGTTTCAGAAATTCATACCACCTGGTCATATAGATAGTTTCCTGGTCCTGTTTCGAGAATTAATCTTTGTCTGGTCACATAGATAGTTTTCCCGTCCTGTTTCGGGAATTAATCTTTGACCTGTTTTTGTGTTGGTAAACCTGTCTTGTTTCGAGAATTCATACCGCTTGGTCATATAGATAGTTGCCCTGTCTTATTTCAGGAATTAATCTTTGACCAATTTTTTGTTGGTAAACTCGTCTTGTTTCGGGAATTCATATCGCTTGGTCATATAGATAGTTGCACATTGTCTCGGGAATTAATCTCATGCCTGTTTGAAAATTACTGATGATATTCGTCTGTTTGCAAACTTTACCTGAAAAGACAAAATTAGCTTTATGTAATGTCATGAATGTATGCATTGTGTAATGATGTTCTCAAAGTGAATGAGAGTGTTATATGCGTTTCGTATGCATATGCTATGATATTTTGTATATGATGTATAGATGTAGGATGTCGCTTGATGGTAACAGTAGCTTTGTATAACATCTTTTTCTAGGGGAAAAATAAATCCCTGACCATTGTTGAGGATGAAGGATATGAATCTTCCCTCAGCTGGGAATAATTTTGATGGGGATTCCCACTTTGTTTGAGGATATTCCGCTGGGGACATTCAACTTCTGCTTGGGGATGGAAGAGACGGATACTTCTCTGATGTGTGGATGTTAACTTTTCTAGGGAGGACAAAGTTGAATGACATCTAACCTGGGAAGAGAATCTTATCGGGGAACCGCGAGGAACAGAGAAATAACCTCAGTTTGGGAAATAAACCCTGCTGGGGAGATAACTCTATTGGAGAAGAGAATTTTGTCGGGGATTTTACAGTGTTGGAGGAATAAACTCCGCTGGGGAATTAAATTCCTATAAGTTGTACTGAGGGAATCATTTTTTATGGGAATTGGAATTTCATAGGTTCTGCGAAGGAAGTTTCCATTGAATGCTAGAGAAATGATCACACTTATTTACCTGCTAGGGACCTACTAGGGAAGCTGATCAAGTGAACTTCTGGAAGATGCGTCAATTTCTGTCTAAAGGTATATTAGACTCACTGAGGAATGTATCTCTATGTAGGATGAGTTTGTAAAGGTAGCTATGCGGAGATTTCTCTGTGGAGATTTGTGGATGACTTGAACGTTATCCCAACTCCTAGAGTCTTTAGTAAATGCTAACCCTGTTTTTATGCATATATTTGTTAACAGTAGTCACATTCATATGCATATGTTGATTCAATTTAGTCATTGGACATTTTTGCAAACAAAGCAGAGAAAGTAAAAAAAAAATTGAATTTTGAATTATATCGGTATAGAAAGTTTGCCTATAAACAAGAGGTTTTGTACAAAGAGACAGAATTCCTAGTAGGAGGAAATCATCGTAAAATGGAGAGCAAAGTACAAAGAATAATAAGGAAAAACAACTATGTGGAAGTAATCCCATCGTGTTTCAACTTTGCTATTTCTCCTATGTCTTTAGGCATCTCATCCCTCGTTGCCGGAAGAAGTTAACCGAATCGATCTGTACCATTTGAACTTGAAGTTGATAATAAAGCTTATTGTATGTAGGTGATCCAATGAGACATAGTCATACGCTTTAATCCCTAACTTTTGCCTGGACCGCCCTTCTAGGGTTTTCAGTTCACCGAGATACCCTTTTTTGCCAAAGCCGCCTTTTTCAAGTTTTCGACTTGCCAGGTACACTTTATACACACACACACACACACACACACACACACACACACACACACACACACACACACACACACACACACACACACACATATATATATATATATATATATATATATATATATCCCTAATTTTTTCCCGAACCCTTTTTGTTCGCCGGGATGCCCTTATTTTTGCCTAGGCCAGTCCACCTAGTAGGTCTCATTCACGGGTAGTATTTTTTAACTATGTTCGCATTCACAGGGTGCGAAAAATCTTCACTGTCCATGGTGGTGAGTATCATAGCACCGCCAGAAAATATCCTCTTAATCACAAATGGACCTTCGTATATGGGAGTACACTTGCCCCTGGGATTACCTTGTAGTAAGATGATGCGCTTTATTACCAAGTCACTGGCCTGATATACCCGATGTTTTACTTTCTTGCTGAAGGCTTTGATCATACGCTTCTGATACATCTGACCATGGAAAACAATCGCAAGCCTCTTCTCTTCAATCAGATTTATCTGGTCCAGCCAATCTGAATCCACTCATCTTCGTCTAAATCTGCATCTTTCATAATCCTTAGTGAAGGAATCTGGACTTCGACATGTAAGACAACTTCCATACCGTAGACTAGGGAGAATGGGGTTGCCCCAGTTAATGTCTTTACTGAAGTGCGATCGCCATGAAGAGCAAATGGAAGCATCTCATGCCAATTCTTATACGTCACTGTCATCTTCTGTAAGATCTTCTTGATGTTCTTGTTGGCGGCTTCTAGTGCACCATTCATCTTTTATCGATACGGATAAGAATTGTGGTGTTTAATCTTGAATTGCGTGTAGAGTTCCGTGATCATAGTATTGTTAAGATTAGTACCATTTTCCATGATAATCCTTTCGGGAATGCCATACTGACAGATGATATTATGCTTAATGAACTGGGCTACAACATTCATTGTAACTGAGGCGAATGAGGCTGCTTCAACCCACTTCATAAAATAATCAATAGCGACCAGGGTGAAACGATGCCCGTTAGACGCAGTAGGTTTAATCTCTCCAATCATATCAAGGCCCCACATTACAAACGGCTAAGGAGTAGCCAAGATGTTTAGAGGGACCAGAGGCACATTGTTGTACCCCAAAATTTTCCCTCTCATTTTACTCAATACATACTCCTAGAGATCCTCAAGTGCTCAAGGAAGTCCAAGAGTTGACCAGACAAACTCTCTCCTAAGGCAGTGTACCCCAAATTAGGGTTTCTATTTTCATCAAGATGGGTGAACCACAAAGGCCTCAAATACTTTCCAAGGTCCTAATATGTTCCCAAGATCATCCATGTCAAGTTTCATGCCTTGCACAAGAAGGTTGCTTAGTCAACTGCTCAGATGCTTGAGAATCGACTTTATTAGGTCAAAAGTCAACTGTGGCCCACATACAGTCAAACCTCAAGATTTTTGGTCAACATTAACATATTGAAGTTATATACATCATTTGATCAAGGTTTGATCATGATTCCTCAAGGAATGCTCCAAATTCCTCAAAACCCAAAAGTTGCTAAATTAGGGTTTCTTAGTAAAAGTCAACCCAACTTTGACCAGGCATATTTTCTTCATACTTTATCATAAATTTTCCATTCAAAACTCATTTTGAATAGGATACAATTCCCTACAACTCATCTTCAGCTCAAAAGTTCAAAATATGCACTCACAAAAAGATATGGATTTTGACATTATAGGTCATTTTGAAAAGTCAACAAAAACACCTTTTGGGTCAAAGCTTCATACATGAACATGGAAGACTCAACTGAGATGAGACTAAAAGGGTTGCTTAGGGGACATCCTAATATTTCTAAAAAGTCCAAGAACATCCTCCTAGGATCAAAATTGAGAGAGTTGTGCATTGTCAAAGTTGGCAAGTTTTGGAAAATTGTCAAAAGTCAACATTGATCAAATTTGCATTTTTTTTTTCCAAAGGGGCCCATGTTTTCTTGCTTGAAACATGTTTCTAATAGGACCCACGACCCATGAGTTCATTCACCTATTATTTTATTATTTTTATCATTTATTTTGATTTTTTATTCATTTAAATCAAAATAAATCAAATTAAATGGTAAAATAATGAAAACAAATCAAATCTTGGGATTTATGTGCATATTTTGAGTCCATATACAGCTAACATACCAGCCAATTCGTGCAAAGTGGATTTGGATTGAAAAAGATTGGATTGAAGCTTGTTTTAGAAAGATATCATACATGAAGTAAATCAAATCCAATTTTCATAATTCTCAAAGATATGATACAATTTTGTTGACCTAATTCAGTATACTATAAGTGCATAATAATTCCAGATCAAGAACACAGGGATTGGAGGCGTGAAACAGCAAGAAAGAAACTCAAAAATTTGGACAAAAGTGTGAGATCAAAGTCAATCTTAGAGCCATCCTCAAGGAGTTTCAAGGTTAGCAATACGTTCCTGGATATCTACAGAAGCTTCTCCATTCATTTGCAAGGCCTAAAGCGTCCAGAATCGCGCCCATCATCAACCACGGTTTGCACAAAATTTCGATTCTGATTTCCTTGATTTTGGCATCATTAGCATGTTTTAATTATATATATTCTTGTTCATCATCTTGTTTGCAAGCTATTGGTACCATTTAATTGCATTCATAGCGCAGGAATCGCAATATGCCATAGCTAGGGTTTTCGAGCTCGTTTTGGGGTTTCTTAACCTAGGTAAAATTAGGTTTGATAATGGGTACCATGATGATCAGGGCTTCAAACCCAGTTGATTCATGGTCCCCAAATGAATTTATCTTGCGTGTGCTTGATTATTGAATGATGCAGGTTTATAGCTATGAACAAACGTCCGTAGGTAAAAGTGTTTTACCTAAAACAATGGTCCAAGGAAGAAGATGATGCGTGTCAAAGCACGGTTGGCCAATTCAAATCTCGCGCGTGTTTTTCTGGCTATTAATGTTTTTCTAATATATTATATTTTGGTCATTTATATTATCAATTAAGCAGTTGGTCTAGTGGTAGCCAGGAGGAGGGATAAGGCGTTGTAGGCAGGAGGTCAGGGGTTCGACCCCTGACTCCAACATTTTCTCATTTGCATATTTTCTTCACAGGATCCAATGCGCTTCATCTCCAGGAGACCATCATACTTCCCCAGGTCTCATCCTTGAGACCCATCATCTTGTGGATCCCACGCTCTAGCCTTGACGGTCCACCATGAATCATCAGAAGAGATGTGCATTGGATTAGGCATACTTGGGCTCAGCCATTATGGGCCTTGCCAAAATTGCCATTCATACCCCCCAGATTTGCTATTCAGCACATGCCCAATTCTCAATCTTTCTCTTTTTTATTATTTTGTTTTCTTTATTCTTTTCAATTTATTTATTTATTTTATTTTTAAAATCAGTTTTTTTTTATAAAATCATTAAAATCAAAAAGTCATAAAAATTAGAATTAGGTTTTTTTATCAAATTTAATTTAATTAATTAGCTGAATTTAATTTAGGGTAAGTTTAACTTATTTTTACAATTAAATTCAATTAGAAAACTAGGTTTAAATTCTTGATTTAATTATTTTCTTTTTTCAAACAAAAACACAAAAAATAGGTTAACTTAATTATTTTTCTTAATTAAAGTTAATTAGCAATTAGGTTCTTTTTTAATTCAATTATTCATTATTTTAACAAAAAAATGACAAAAAATGATTTTTCTTTAATCAATTGCAATTAGGTTTTGTCAAGGGTCAAAACCCTAATTTCTCTCGCATTTAATTTACGGCGCGTTTTTTTAGTTTTCTTTCTTATTGTTATTGTAACTGTTTCAAGGTTGTAATATTTTTAATTAGGGTTTTAAATTCCATACTTTTATTTCCCGTCAAGGCAATTATGTAACCGTCAAAGCCATGTAATAGCTAGGTTTATTTCCGCTTTTACTTTCAGCAAATTATTAACTGTTAGATGTATTAATAGGTTTGTATGGCAAGAATGCATGAAAAATTAAAACAATTAGAAAACCCTAATGTGCAAAGATTAAAATAACTAAAACAAATCACGTGCACATATCCACTCCTAGGGTTTACCTCACTTCGGTTGCCTTCGGTAAACAATCATTAAGCATAGGAGATTTTAGTAGTTGCCCTCCAGTCTAAAGAGATCAAAGTGTCCCATTCAAATGTTGCCTCGGAAATGTTGCCTCGAAAAGATCGTAAGACTCTAGGGTTACTACTAAAGTTTTCTAACTATTACTTTAGTGATTGTATCTGTCCCTTTCGAATGTCCCTTACAAACTCCAACGATGGTGCTACCTACTCCTTAATAGTATGATAGCATTGTCTAAAGGAAATAGAACGAACAATCCTTTTTTCGAGTAGGTAGAATCTTAAGTACTTGCTCAATAAAAACTTTTCACACAAACACCTTTCAAAACAGTTTTCAAAACAAATTCGTCACACCCTTGAGGACTGATACAAGGGTTATCACGAAGAAAAACATTTTCAAGACAAACACACACAAGCAATTTGAAAAAATGAGCAAGTACCTAAGAGCCCGTAGAAAACTACGGATAGAAAGGGTGCTAACACCCCCGTATTCAGAATATCTCGAAAAAAGGTTTTTTTCTGTTCTTTTTCCTTTTATAGGATTGGATGAAATAAAAGTCGGTGGCGACTCTTGCTTACCGCGACATTTTGCAAACAAAAAATGCAAAACGCAAACCAGTATTAAACAGTCGGTTCTGCCGCCGTATCACAGAACTGGCGACTCTGCTGAGGAAAGAATAAAGTGGGGTTTACCTTAGGATCTAGATCATTAAATTGCTTCTCTTGTTGTTTTGATTTCTTTACTTTTAAGAGTTTTGTCTGGGGTTACTATAGATCCTACACCCGGATTTGGGGGCACTCATTAGGTAAAAAGAAATAGATCGTGGAGACTGTACGGCATAGACAGAAATAGTTTAAGCGATGGTTGTGTTAGTGTGGCACTTTGGTTGGTATCGGTATCCTTCGTGGGGAAACGAGGAGAATACGGGGCCGCTGCGCGGTATCTTGAAGCACCAACGGACCTTAGAACCTTAGTTGAACGACTTGGCCATTAGAAAGTAGTGAGATAGCTGGCCTCGGTGTAGAGCTGAGAACTGGTTGATACTCGATGCTACACTCATTGAGACTGGACTTTCGGGATATTTTGGCCGCTAGAAAAGATTGAGAGCTGAAACAATGCCCGATAAAGGATGGTCAGTGATATTGAGATCCTCTAGAACCCGGTTACTTTTAAGACAGGTTTAAAACCAACTAAACTTCAAGAGGGTACTACCTTTGACCTCATGCAAGCCTTAAGCCTAAGGACTTGGTGTGACTTGACTGTGCTTGCTATACTTGTGTTTGCTATACCTGTGGTTTATGATGACATCATGCATCATAACATGACATCCATGCTTATTGCACTAACCATTTCAAAGACCAAGGGAATTTATCTTTGTTCTGTTTTGCAGATCATGGCTTCCGTTCGTAGAAACACTATCTGAATCAGCTTTGTGAAGATACCTTCCCAACTCAAAGAGATAGCATCAAGGGTTTCTAAAACTTCTACGTTCATTAAGAGACATGGTCAACTTCTCAACCTGGTTACTTCAAACATTGATGAAAAGATGATGAGTGTACTCTTTCAGTTATTTGATCCCAAGCACCACTGCTTCACCTTTCCAGACAATCGGTTAGTGCCTACCTTGGAAGAATTCTCGCAGCTATTGGATATACCTATTCTTGAACAGGTACCCTTCACAGGTCTAGAAGAAGTTCCTAAGCCAGAAGTCATTGCCTCAACTTTACATCTGAAACGGGCCGACATGGTATCCAATTGGGAAACTATAAGCGGAGTTAAGGGTTTTCTAGCTAAGTTTCTGATAGACAAAGCCCAGCTGTTTTGGGATAATATGGATTTTCAGGCTTTTGAGGAGGTCTTGGCTCTTCTTATCTATGGTTTATTTCTCTTTCCTAATCCGTACTCATTCATAGATGTGAATTCTATCAGGATCTTTCTCTCTCGTAACCCGGTGCCTACTTTGCTCGGAGATATTTTGCACACTCTCCATACTCGTACCATGAGGAGAAGAGGGATTCTCGTGTGCTGCATGCCATTTCTGTCGAGGTGGTTTATTTCTCACCTCCCTAAGTCCATACTAAAGAATGAAGAAGGTATGGTTTGGTCACAAAGGATAATGTCACTCACTCATACGGATATTCTTTGGTGTTCTCGATCTATGGAAAACATTGCTATCATTAACTGCTGCGGGGAGTACCCTAATGTCCCACTGCTTGGTATCAGAGGGGGTATAACCTACAATACTTGTTTAGCTCTATGACATTTTGGTCACGCTCGAAGGGATGGTCCCCATGAGTTACTTATCGAGGGTATTGTATTCAACTATGAGGATGATATTCAAGAGTATCGCCGGAGGTTCATACGAGCTTGGGGCATGGTAAACAAATTGAGCGTCAGGGCTTTAGGGCCAAAGACTTCCATTCCAATGGAACCTTATCTACAATAGGTACGAGCTCGTGCTCAACAGCTTATGATGCCCTATATGGCTGTTTTACCAGTGATTGTGGAACCCACTACTGAAGAAGGCATTCCTTACACGTTTCTCTATCCTTACATGCCCACTGATCTTGGGGAATTACAGAGGTCTTGGATTCAGTTGATGAAAGAGTGGGATACTTACAGGGATCGATTCCATGCTCAGGAGAGGGAGGTTTTAGAGCTCACAAAGCAACTCCATGAAGAAAAAGGACTGAATGATTATCTCGGCGCAAAGAGGAAGCATCCATGGGACTTTTGATTTTTCTTTCTAGTTTTAGATTTATTTTTAATTGTAACGCCTTAAAGGCATTTGAACTTCAAATTCAGCTAATAAAGTTTTTATTTATTTTGGTTTGCAAATTTAAATTTTCCGAAGTCTTTGAAATCATTGCATATGCATCCCATTATCATACACATCATTACATGTACCATTACAGGTTTTTCATCTCCTTCGCTGTTTATTTCAGCAGAAATGTCTTCCGAACAAAGCATTAAGGACCTGCAGGCACATAACACCCAATTCCAACAAATGTTCATCAGTTTGGCAAAGGGGCAGGAGGATCTAAAAGCCCTCATCCTGAAAGAGAAGAAGAAAAAGAAAAAGGCTACTGGTATTTTGAACATGGGCCGAAGGTTTGGAAGAGGTTGAAGCGACAAGTCGACCTGACCTCTTAATCTAAGGAAGGGGAGAACCAAGAAGGAGAGAAGGACCCTAGTCATGCAGTCTATGACAATGATACTGATTATAATGATGAGCAATATCCTCCTGCTGAGGATAGATACAAACAATTGGAAGATCGTCTGAGTGCCATGGAAGTTCAGAGGATACTTGGATTGGATTTTGAAGAATTGGGTTTGGTGTCGGGAGTGGTCATCCCGCAGAAGTTCAAAGCTCCAGTTTTTGCCAAGTATGATAGGGTGTCCTGCTCAAAGCTCCATCTCCATTCCTACGTCAGGAAAATCCAGCCCCACACCACTGATAGAAATCCGTGGGTTCATTTCTTTCAAGATAGTCTCTCAGGGACTTAGCTTGAATGGTTCTACCAGTTGGAAGGAGCCAATGTCCGACATTGGGAAGATCTGGCTGCTGCTTTCTACAAGCAGTATCAATACAATGCCGACCTTGCTCCCACTCGTACTCAACTCTAGAGTATGTCCATGGGTGCAAGTGAAGGTTTTAAAGATTATGCCCAAAAATGGAGAGACTTAGCTGGGAGAGTTCAACCCCCGTTGTCTGATAAGGAGTTGGTTGATATGTTTCTGGGGACGCTATCTGGTCCATTTTTCAATCATTTGATCGGCAGCTCGTCAGCTGGTTTCACCGAACTGATTTTAACTGGAGAGAGAGTAGAGGCTGGGATTCGAAGCAGAAAAATACAGAAGGATGCCTCGTCAAGTTCAGTAAAGAAGCCTTTTGCTGGTAAGAAGGAAGCCAGTGCCGTCTATAGCCCGAGGGGCCAGAACAGGGATGAACAACATCAAACAGTAAGTGTCGTGATGATACCTAGACCTGCAGCTACTCCACAATGCAATAATCAACAAAGGGTGGAAAGACCACAACGGTAGTTTACCCGCATCAACATGACATTGGCTGAAGTTCTACCTCATCTGCTAAGATCTAACTTGGAAACCTTGAGAAAGGCTCCCAAGAATCCAAATACTACATCTCCCGAATATAATCTGAATGCCCGGTGTGCTTATCATTCTGAGAGTCCTGGCCACGATACAAATGATTGTTGGGATATGAAAAACAAAATACAAGACTTGATTGAAGCCAAGGAGATAGATTTTGATGCTCCGGAGAAGCCAAATGTCATAACTTCTCCCATGCCTAAGCACAGCCATGAAGTTAATGCTATTGACACTGATTTGTTTGTTACCTCTGTTGATGAAGTTTCTACTCCTCTCATGACTGTCAAGAAGAATTTTCTGTTGGCCGGTTTATTTCCGGGTTGTGGTGAAGCTTGCCACGTGTGTTCGCTTCTACCTTCTGGTTGCCATTTGCTGAAATTAGGTGTCCAACGCCTGATAGATAGCAAAGAAATTCTGTTTGAGAAAACTATGGTTCATGTTGTTCCAGTTGAAGACGTTTCCATTATAACCATTTCCGCCAATCCTTCCAAGGTTTCCTCGAGAAGACCTGTTAGGATTACACCTGCTCCAAGAATTGCTCCACTGATAATCACTGTTCCTGGTCCTGTCCTGTATGTCTCTGATGAAGCTGTCCCCTGGCACTATGGTGCCGATGTGTACTATCATGGCATCAAACAAGATTTTAAAGATGAAGAAGTTGATCCTGATATTGATAACATTGTCGGAACCAGTAAAATCACCCGAAGTGGAAGGGTCTTCTCTCCCGAGATTTCCCCTAAGACTGTTAACAAGCCTATTGTCATTACATCTGTTGTTCCTGCTAGTACATCAACTACTGTTCCTGTTCTTACTCCAGTCGGAAAATCATATAATACCCGCAGAAAAGAGGTTGTAGGTGAGCCTGCCCAGAAGGAGGCGCCTAAGAAAATCGTTGTGGAAGCCTCTAAGCAAGAAATAGAGGAAATACTGAAAATCATTAAGAAAAGCGACTACAATGTGGTCGAGCAGCTGGGGCAGACCCCATCGAAGATATCCATGTTGTCTTTGCTGTTGTGTTCTAAAGCCCATGCGAAGGCTTTAATTGCATTCCTCAAGACTACGCATGTGCCACAAGAGACTTCCGCTGATCAATTCAAAGACTGTGTGGCCAGCCTGACTACTGATAATGGGCTGGGATTTTCAGATGCGGATTTGACACCAAAGGGAAGGAAGCATAATGATGCTCTGCATGTCTCGATTGAATGCAGGGCACTACTATGGCTCATGTGTTGGTAGATACTGGGTCTTCACTGAATGTTCTTCCGAAGAAGGCGTTGGACCGTTTAGATTGCGAGGGTCTAACTCTAAAGCCTAGTAACATTGTGGTAAGGGCTTTTGACGGATCGAAGAGAACGGTGCACGGGGAGGTGGACATCCCTGTCAAAGTGGGTTCTTATACTTTTGGGTCCACTTTCTATGTGATGGATATCAGGCCGTCGTATTCTTGTTTGCTGGGTCGTCCTTGGATCCATGAGGCTGAGGCAGTAACCTCCACACTCCACCAAATGCTGAAGTACCCAGTAAAAGGAAAAATCTTCACAGTGCAGGGTGAAGAAGAATATATGGTGAGTCACCTCAACTCCTTCCGCTACGTAGAGATGGACGGGGAATTCATAGAAACTCCTTGTTAGAATTTCGAAGAGGTCCCTCGGATCTTAGCATTGACTGAAACAACCAGTAACAAACCTCCTTTAAATATGGCTTCTCTCAAGGACGCCAGGGCCGTGGTTGAAGAAGGTGGGTGTGCCAATTGGGGTCAGCTCCCTGATTTAACACATAAAACTGACAAATTTGGTTTGGGCTTTACTACAGGGGCTCAAAGGGCTGTTAGACACGCTCGGGCTAGAGGACCTCCCCTACGCATCAGCAGTCATGGGATCAACACCATTGAAGACAGTGAAGAGGACTCAGACATTGACAACTGGATTTACCCAACTACCAACGATGGACCGAGTAACTGGACGGCTAGGGACTTCATACATGTTTCTTTTATCCCGCAGTAATTGACCTTTTTTTTTGTTTTAAGATTTGTAATAAACAATTTGAAACTTTACGGCCCGGTGCCTTGCCCGAGGCACCTCGGATTTGCTTGTGAGGGCTATTATTTGTCTTTTCATAATCATTAATAAAGCATTGGACGTTTCTTGCATACAAATTTTGTGCTCCTTGTTTTTCCTTTCTGCTTTTCACTTTATCAAAACAACTATTCTCTTACACACACTCACGTATCATAATTCAGATCCATATCCACTCTGGATCTCATTGATAACAGCTCTGCTATTGCCAGTTATGAATTCAAAAATCCGATCAACCAAGCCGAGGACGAAGGCGAGGATGATTGTGAGGTGCCTGGAGAACTTGCTAGACTACTACAGCAGGAAGAAAGGGCCATACAACCTCATGAAGAGCTGGTTGAGACAGTGAACTTGGGTACTGAGGAAGACAGAAGAGAGGTTAAAATAAGTGCAAATCTGGAGCTTAGTGTCAAATAGAGGTTGATACAGATGTTTCACGACCATGTTGAGATCTTCGCATGGTCCTATGAAGACATGCCTGGTTTAGACACTGATATCTTGGTACATTGCATGCCGACTAAAGAAGACCGTCCTCCAGTTAAACAGAAGGTTCGTCGTATGCGCCCTGAAATGTCAGAGAAAATCAAGGCAGAGGTCATGAAACAATTCGATGCAAGATTCTTAGTTGTCACTTTGTATCCACAGTGGGTTTCTAACGTTGTTCCGGTACCTAAGAAGGACGGTAAGGTACGGATGTGTGTGGATTACAGAGATCTGAACAGGGCAAGCCCCAAGGATGACTTCCCACTTCCTCACATTGATGTTCTGGTCGACAACACCGCACAACATAAGATCTTCTCCTTCATGGATGGTTTTTCTGGCTACAACCAGATCAAGATGGCTGCAGAAGACATGGAGAAGACAACCTTTGTTACACAGTGGGGCACCGTCTACTACAAGGTGATGCCTTTTGGGTTGAAGAATGCTGGGGTAACTTATCAGCGCGCCATGGTTGCTCTGTTCCATGATATGATTCACCACGAGATCGAAGTTTATGTTGATGATATGATAGCCTGGTCTCAGACTGAGTAAGAGCACCTTGATCATCTCCATAAATTGTTTGACAGGTTAAAGACATACAAGTTGAGGTTGAATCCGAACAAGTGCACCTTCGGGGTAAGATCTGGCAAGCTTCTGGGCTTCATCGTCAGTGACAAGGGTATTCAGGTGGATCCTGTGAAGGTAAAAGCCATACAAGAGATGTATGTTCCCCGCACAGAGAAGGAAGTTAGAGGTTTCTTGGGAGGCCTGAATTACATCGCCAGGTTCATTTCACATCTGACTGCTACTTGTGAGCCAATCTTCAAGCTTCTGAAGAAAGATCAAGTGGTAAAGTGGAATGATGAATTCCAGACCGCTTTCGAAAGAATCAAAGAATACCTTCAAGAACCACCAATCCTGATGCCTCCAGTTGAAGGAAGACCTTTGATATTATACTTGACAGTGCTAGACAATTCAGTGGGGTGTGTGCTGGGGCAGCATGACGAGTCTGGTCGAAAAGAACATGCAATTTATTACCTTAGCAAAAAGTTTACCGACTGTGAGACACAATACTCATTGCTCGAGAAAACTTGCTGCGCTTTGGCATGGGCTGCTCGCCGACTGAGACAGTATATGCTGACTCACACTACCTTGTTGATATCGAAGATGGATCCGATCAAGTATATTTTCGAGAAGCCCGCTCTCTTCGGAAGGATCGCAAGGTGGAAAATGATCTTAACTGAGTACGACATACAATATACAACCCAAAAAGCTATAAAGGGGAGTGTATTGGCTGATCATTTGGCTCATCAGGCCGTGGATGACTACCAGTCCATGAATTTTGAGTTTCCGGATGAGAATATTATGCTGGTGACTGACTACGAAGAACCTGGACCGGATGAAGGACCCGAGGAGGGATCCCGATGGTCTATTTATTTTGATGGAGCCTCGAACGCGTTGGGTAACGACATTGGCACTGTAATCATATCTCCCAAGGGCTGTCATACTCCGTTCACCGCCCGATTATGTTTCAACTGCACCAACAACATGGTGGAGTATGAAGCGTGTATCATGGGACTTTGAGCTGCTATTGACTTGAGGATTAAGTTTTTAAGTGTATTCGGGGATTCCTCCCTTGTGATTAGTCAGATCAAAGGCGAGTGGGATACGAAACACCCGAATCTCATTCCTTACAGAGAGTATGTACTGACATTGCTCCCGCACTTTGAGGAGGTAACCTTCGGACATTTCCCACGAGAGGAGAACCAGTTGGCGGACGCGCTAGCTACCATGTCTTCCATGTTCAAGGTTAGGTGGGACAATGAAGCTCCCCAGATTACCATTGAGAGGTTGGATGAACCAACACACTGCTGTGAGATCGATACCAAAGAAGTGGCAAACAAACCTGGTTTCACGGAGTCAAAAGGTATCTCGAGGATCAGGAATATCCCAAAGGGGCATCTGTCAATGATAAGAAGTTCCTGAGGAGGTTCGCTGCAAAGTTCTTCCTCAGTAATTGGATCCTCTATAAGCGCAACCATGACTCCACACTACTATGGTGTGTAGACAAGAGCGAAGCAGAGAGGATCATGACAGATCTACATGAAGGCACTTTCGGAACCCATTCTAGTGGACATACCATGGCCAAAAAGATCCTACGGGCAGGATATTATTGGTCCACCATGGAAGCTGATTGTTATCAGCACTCTCGAACTTGTCATAAGTGCCAAGTCTATGCTGATAAGGTGCATGTACCTCCAGTTCCCCTGAATGTTTTGACGCCTCCGTGGCCTTTTGCGATGTGGGGCATCGACATGATCGGCGAGATTAGACCGACTGCGTCCAATGGACATCGCTTCATCTTAGTGTCTATTGATTACTTCACGAAGTCGGTTGAGGCAGCTTCCCTTGCTACAGTAACCAAGAATGTCGTGGCGCGGTTTACCTGACACAATCTGATCTGTCGATATGGTGCACCAGAGAGAATTATTACTGACAATGGTACGAATCTCAACAACACAATGATCACCGAGCTCTGTAAACAGTTCAAGATACAACATCATAATTCTTCTCCTTACTGGTCGAAGATGAATGGCGCTTTCAAAGCAGCAAACAAGAACATCAAGAAGATTGTACAGAAGATGATGGTGACATATAAAGACTGGCATGAGATGTTACCATTCGCTCTTCATGGGTACCGTACCTCAGCACAGACGTCGACAGGGGCAACCCCCTATTCTATGGTATATGGCATGGAGGCACTCATACCCATAGAAGTCCAGATACCTTCTCTCAGGATTATGAAGGATGCAGGTTTTAACAAAGACGACTGGATCCAAGCCCGGCTTGATCAGTTAAATATGATCGATGAAAAGAGACTTACTGCTATATGTCATGGTCAGACATATAAAAAGCGAATGATCAAGGCTTTTAACAAGAAAGCCAGGCGTCAAGAATATTAAGTCGGAGATCTGGTGAGCAAACGCATCATACTGCCGCAAGGTGATCCCAGGGGCAAATGGACCCCCACGTACGAAGGGCCATTTGTGGTTAAGAACATTTTCTCGGGAGGAGCTATGGTTCTAACCAACATGGATGGTGACGACCTTCCTCACCCTGTCAATGCAGACATAGTGAAAAGATAATACGCATAATCACAGACCCGCTAGGTTAACTGGCCTAGGAAAAAATAAGGGCTTCCCGGCGAACCAAAAGGGTTCGGGCAAAAGTAAGGGATGAAAATGAAAAAATTTGTATATCCGGCAAGTCGAAAACCCCAAAGGGAGGCTTGGGAAAAAAAGGGTATCCCGGTGGATTGAAAACTCGAAAGGGTAATCCAGGCAAAAGTTAGGGATTAAAGTGTATCACTATGTCTCATTTGATCATCTTGCGACCAGACTTCGATATCAGATATCAAGCTCAGACGGCGCCAATCAATCTGATCAACCTTTGGCCAAGTAGCAAAGTGATGAGACGCTTGAAGATATAAAGACAATAGCAGAGTTGGAACAGAATGGGGTTGTTTCACATAGCTGTTTTTCGTTCTTTTACACAAATTGTATAATTTCTGTCTTTCGACGGCATTCTCTTACTAGAGTGTCAACCTCTCTGTACAAAACGCCTATTACAGGCCAATTTCAAAATCAATACAAGTCATTTTTACAAAACTTCAGTTTGTTTCTTTTTCTTTTTCTTTTTCTGTTTTGTTTTGCAAGAACGTCCAATGATTTATTTTTGATATATGCAATTGAAAATGATTGCTGCTCATAAATATTTACATAAGAAACAAAGACAATTACTCGTAATTCCAGAAACAGGGAAAATAAGAAGTGCCAAACCCAACGGTTCCTCTGCCCAGCAGGTATCAGGATAAAGTCATGCTTGGGAACATGATTATTGGTATACGCACTCCCCATAAATTAACAGTATCCAAAGGCATTGATGTCAGCTTTCCCGAAACAGGACATAACTATCCCTAGCCAAGGTTCGTAATCGCAGGCGAATCAACAAATTTCATCCCCCAAGCGGAGTTTATTTCTACAAATACAGAAGCTCAATCTCCAACAGAGCTCATCATCTTTCAGCAACAGAATTTCATCCCCAGATAAATTTGTTCCTTCAGATCAGCAGGTCTACCAAACAAAATATCTCTTCCCCCAAAGTTTGGTACCCGCAGAGTTATTTCTCCAGCATCTCTTCTCGGGAGAATATTCGCAAATCTCCAGTAACCGTCAAGGATTTATTTTCCCAGACACGAGCATACCCCGACAGGTTTCATGAACATACATCATGACATACGCATACATGTCATATACAGCATAATCTCATTTATTTTGAGAACATCATCTCGCCCTACATTTCATGCATCGCATATAACTAACCCTGGTATTTTTCAGGAAAAGACGATTAACTTCAATGAATCCAGCAGTTATACAAATCACATCGACGAACAACTAATGGAAACTCAGTTCCCTAAATCAAACGGGTCAACTAATCTACATTATCATAACTAGGTAAACTTACCCCAGTTCCTCCTGAAGTTTTACACGAACTCATCACAAGGTAACCTAACCCCGGTTCCTCCTGAAATTTTGCACGAACTTAACTTATCTCAAGGTAACCTCACCCCAGTTCCTTTTAAAGTTTTAGACAAACTTATCTCAAAGTAACCTTACCCAGTTTCCTGATGTAGTTTTACCCAAACTCCTCACGAAATAACCTTACCCAGGTTGTCATATCAAATTAACCTCACCCCGGTTCCTCCTGAAGTTTTACACGAACTTATCATAAAGTAACCCTACTACCCAGGTTCCTTCTCACAGCCATACTATCCAGACTTTCATATCGAAGTAACCCTACTACCCAGGTTCCTTCTCACAACCCTACTATCCAGGCTTTCATAGCGAAGTAACTCTATTACCCAGGTTCCTTCTCACAACCCTACTATCCAGGCTTTCAAATCGAAGTAACCCTACTACCCAGGTTCCTTCTCACAATCCTACTATCCAGGCTCATCATATCGAAGTAACCCTACTATCCAGGTTCCTTCTCATAACCTTACCATCCATATTCCTTCTCTCTTATCTCCAGACAGCAGTCTACAACACTGTAAGACCGGGACCTAATCAAACACAATTGGTTTCGCATTTCCCCAGTAAGTCACGGTGCAGCCTGTACACTGACCACATATGCAGTTCACCTCCAGAGTTAATTCCCCAGTAGAATAATGGACAACTGAAGCTCCTAAAATTTTACTCATCTCAAGACAAATACCAACATTCCTCAACAGATTCCTCCTCAACAACAGTAATAGGGACTATCGTCAAAGGAGTATCTCAGGAAATCCACATTCTCTAGATGGCATCTTTAAGCCTATCTCCAATAATTCTCCGTCGCATCCAGGATGTCATCTTTAAGCTCATCTCTGAAAATCTTCTATCATCGACCTACAAATGGCATTTGTAAGCCCATTCCCGATGTCACAAGTCGAGTGCCACTACATGCGAGTGCAAATTTCTGGGCACTTTAGTGTTCAATCATCTTCCACCTTCAGATTAAGAAAGGCAGACAAGCCAATCTACATCCTCAGGTTTAAGAAGATTGAATAGGGGCAGCTGTTGTACCCCAAAATTTTCCCTCTCATTTTACTCAATACATACTCCTAGAGATCATCAAGTTGCTCAAAGAAGTCCAAGAGTTGACCAAACAAACTCTCTCCTAAGGCAGTGTACCCCAAATTAGGGTTTCTACTTTCATCAAGGTGGGTGAAAAACAAAGGCCTCAAATTATTTCCAAGGTCCTAATATGTTCCCAAGATCATCCATGTCAAGTTTCATGCCTTGCACAAGAAGGTTTCTCAGTCAACTGCTCAGATGCATGAGAATCGTTTGTATTAGGTCAAAAGTCAATTGTGGCCCACATACAGTCAAACCTCAAGATTTTTGGTCAACATCAACATTTTGAAGTTATATCCATCATTTTATCAAGGTTTAATCATGATTCCTCAAGGAATGCTCCAAATTCCTCAAAACCCAAAAGTTGCTAAATTAGGGTTTCTCAGTAAAAGTCAACCCAACTTTGAACAGTCATAACTTCTTCATACTTTATCATAAATTTTCCATCCAAAGCTCATTTTTAAGAGGATACAATTCCCTACAACTCATATTCATCTCACAAGTTCAAAATATGCACTCACAAAAAGATATGGATTTTGACGTTATAGGTCCTTTTGAAAAGTCAACAAAAACACCTTTTGGGTCAAAGCTTCATACATGAACATGGAAAACTCAATTGAGATGAGACCAAAAGGGTTGCTTAGGGGACATCCTAATATTTCTAAAAAGTCCAAGAACATCCTCCTAGGGTCAAAATTGAGAGAGTTGTGCATTGTCAAACTTGGCAAGTTTTGGAAAATTGTCAAAAGTCAACATTGATCAAATTTGCATTTTTTCCAAAGAGGACCATGTTTTCTTGCTTGAAACATGTTTCTAATAAGACCCACGATCCCTGAGATCATTCACCTCTTATTGTATTATTTTTATCATTTATTTTGATTTTTTATTCATTTAAATCAAAATAAATCAAATAAAATGGTGAAATAATGAAAACAAATCAAATCTTAGGATTTTTGTGCATATTTTGAGTCCATATACAGCTAACATACCAGCCAATTCGTGCAAAGTGGATTTGGATTGAAAAAGATTGGATTGAAGCTTGTTTTAGAAAGATATCATACATGAAGCAAATCAAATCCAATTTTTATAATTCTCAAAGATATGATACAATTTTGTTGACCTAATTCAGTATACTATAAGTGAATAATAATTCCAGATCAAGAACACGGGGTTTGGAGGCGTGAAACAGCAAGAAAGAAACTCAAAAATTTGGACAAAAGTGTGAGATCAAAGTCTTTCTTAGAGCCATCCTCAAGGAGTTTCTAGGTTAGTAATAAGTTCCTGGATATCTCAGGAAGCTTCTCCATTCATTTGCAAGGCCTGAAGCGTCCAGAATCGCGCCCATCATCAACCACGGTTTGCACAAAATTTCGATTCTTATTTCCTTCATTTTGGAATCATTAGCATGTTTTAATTATATATTCTTGTTCATCATCATGTTTGCAACTATTGGTACCATTTAATTGCATTTACAACGCAAGAATCGCAATATGCCATAGCTAGGGTTTGTGAGCTCGTTTTAGGGTTTCTTAACCTAGGCAAAATTAGGTTTGATAATGGGTACCATGATGATCAGGGCTTCAAACCCAGTTGATTCATGGTCCCCCAATGAATTTATCTTGTGTGTGCTTGATTATTGAAAGATGCAGGTTTATAGCTATGAACAAACGTCCGTAGGTAAAAGTGTTTTACCTAAAACAACGGTCCAAGGAAGAAGATGATGCGTATCAAAGCACGGTTGGCCAATTCAAATCTCGCGCGTGTTTTCCTGGCTATTAACGTTTTTCTAATATATTATATTTTGGTCATTTATATTATCAATTAAGCAGTTGGTCCAGTGGTAGCCAGGAGGAGGGATAATGCGTTGTAGGCAGGAGGTCAGGGGTTCGACCCCTGACTCTAACATTTTCTCATTTGCATATTTTCTTCACAGGATCCAGTGCGCTTCATCTCCAGGAGACCACCATACGCCCCCAGATCTCATCCTTGAGACCCATCATCTTGTAGATCCCACGCTTCAGCCTTGACGGTCCACCATGAATCATCAGAAGAGAGGTGCATTGGATTAGGCATAGACTTGGGCTCAGCCATTATGGGCCTTGCCAAAATTGCCATTCATACCCCCCAGATTTGTTATTCAGCACTGGCCCAATTCTCAATCTTTCTCTTTTTTATTATTTTGTTTTCTTTATTATTTTTAATTTATTTATTTATTTTATTTTTAAAATCAGTTTTTTTTATAAAATCATAAAAATCAAAAAGTCATAAAAATTAGAATTAGGTTTTTTTTATCAAATTTAATTTAATTAATTAGCTTAATTTAATTTAGGGTAACTTTAACTTATTTTTACAATTAAAATCAATTAGAAAACTAGGTTTAAATTCTTGATTTAATTATTTTCTTTTTTCAAACAAAAACACAAAAAATAAGTTACCTCAATTATTCCTTATTTTCTTAAATAACATAAAATGACAAAAAATGATTTTTCTTTAATCAATTGTAATTAGGTTTAGTCAAGGGTCAAAACCCTAATTTCTCTCGCATTTAATTTACCGCGCGTTTTTTTAATTTTCTTTCTTATTATTATTGTAAATGTTTCAAGGTTGTAATAGTTTTAATTAGGGTTTTAAATTCCGTACTTTTATTTCCCGTCAAGGAAATTATGTAACTGTCAAAGCCATGTAATAGCTAGGTTTATTTCTGCTTTTACTTTCAGCAAATTATTAACTGTTAGATGTATTAATAGGATTGTATGGCAAGAATGCATGAAAAATTAAAACAGTTAGAAAACCCTAATGTGCAAAGATTAAAATAACTGAAACAAATCACGTGCACATATCCACTCCTAGGGTTTACCTCACTTCGGTTGCCTTCGGTAAACAATCATTAATCATAAGAGATTTTAGTGGTTGCCCTCCAGTCTAAAGAGATCAAAGTGTCTCATTCAAATGTTGCCTCGAAAATGTTGCCTCGAAAAGATCTTAAGACTCTAGGGTTACTACTAAAGTTTTCTAACTATTGCTTTAGTGATTGTATTTTTCCCTTTCGAATGTCAATTACAAACTCAAACAACGGTGTTACCTACTCCTTAATAGTATAATAGCGTTGTCTAAAGGAAATAGAACGAACAATCCTTTTTTCGAGTAGGTGGAATCTTAAGTACTTGCTCAATAATAACTTTTCACACAAACACCTTTCAAAACAGTTTTCAGAACAAATTCGTCACACCCTTGAGGACTGATACAAGGGTTATCACGAAGAAAAACAATTTCAAGACAAACACACACAAGAAATTTCAAAAAAAATGAGCAAGTACCTAAGAGCCCGTAGAAAACTACGGATAGAAAGGGTGCTAACACTTTCCCTTTATATAATCTACCCCCATACTCAGAATATCTCGAAAAAGGTTTTTTTCTGTTCTTTTTCCTTTTCCAGGATTGGATGAAATAAAATTCGGTGGCAACTCTTGCTTACCGCAACATTTTGCAAACAAAAAACGCAAAACGGAAACCAGTATTAAACAGTCGGTTCTGCCACCGTATCACACACATGTACTTTGTCAGCATAAATCTGGCACTTGTGACAAATTCTGCAATGACGATAGAAATCAGATGCCATGGTTGACCAATAATAACCCGCTCTCAGAATCTTCTTAGCCATCGTGTTCCCACTGTAATGAGCACCAAAGACTCCTTCATGCATATCTTCCATAATCTTCTCGGCTTCCTTCTTGTCTACATAATGAAGCAAAGTCGAATCATTGGTAGATGCCCCCTCGAGGTACTCTTGAGCCTCGAGGTATCTTTTTACTTCGTGAAACCAGGGCTTTTCTTCTACTCCATCAGTATCAACTTTGTAGCAATACGCTAGTTCGTCTAGCTTTTCAATAGTGATTCGAGGAGCTCCATTGTCCCATCTGACTTTAAACATAGATGACATGGTAGCTAATGCGTCTGCCAACTGATTCTCTTCTCGTGGAATATGTTCAAAAGTGATTTCATTGAAGTACATAATTAATGCCAACATATGCTCCCGATAAGGAATGAGATTTGGGTGCTTCATATCCTATTCTCCATTAACCTGACTGATCACTAGGGCCGAGTCCCCGTACATGTCCAAGAACTTGATTCTCATGTCAATAGCAGCCTTGATACCCATGATGCATGCTCCATATTCGGCCATGTTGTCGGTATAGTCAAAGAAAAGTATGGCGGTGAAGGGCGTATGGTTACCCTTGGAAGAGATAATCACAACATCGATTCCATTTCCTAACAAGTTAGAATCTCCATTGAAAACCAAAGTCCATCGTGATCCTGGCTCAAGTCCTTCATATGGTCCTGATTTTTCATAGTCTGTTACTAACATAATATTCTCATCCTGGAAATCAAAATTCATAGATTGATAGTCATCTACGACTTGATAAGCCAAATGATCTTCTAGTACACTTCCTTTGATTGCCTTCTGAGTGGTGTACTGAATGTCATATTCTAATAAAACCATTTTCCATCTGGCTATCCTTCCGGAGAGAGTGGGCTTCTCGAATATGTATTTTATAGGATCCATTTTGGAGATCAACAAAGTGGTATGAGTCAACATATATTATCTTAGTCGGCGAGAAGCCCATGCCAAAGCGCAACAAGTTTTCTCGAGCAGTGAGTATCTTGTTTCACAGTTGGTAAACTTTTTTCTAAGGTAGTATATCACATGCTCTTTTCAACCAGCCTCATCATGTTGCCCTAGTACACACCCCATTGAGTTCTCTAACACTGTTAGGTACATGATCAGAGGTCTTCCTTCAACTGGTGGCATCAGAATTGGAGGTTCCTGGAGGTACTCCTTGATTTTGTCGAAAGCTATCTGACAATCGTTGTTCCACTTTACTACTTGATCTTTCTTCATCAACTTGAAGAGGGGATCACAAGTAGCCATCAAATGAGAAATAAATCTGGCAATATAGTTTAATCGTCCCAGGAAACCTCTTACCTCCTTCTCAGTATAAGGAGTTGGAATTTCTTGAATGGCTTTGACTTTGGCATGATCAACCTTAATACCTTTACCACTAACGACGAAACCTAGAAGTTTACGGAATCTTACCCCAAAGGTACACTTGTTTGGATTCAATCTTAGCCTGTACTTACTCAATCTTTCAAATAGTTTATGTAGGTAGTCGAGATGTTCTTCTTCTGTACGAGATTTGGATATCATGTCGTCAACGTAAACTTATATCTCGTGATATATCATGTCATGGAACAAAGATACCATAGCACGTTGATATGTTGCACCAGTGTTCTTTAACTCGAAATGCATAACCTTGTAGCAGAAAGTTCCCTACTGTGATACAAAAGTAGTCTTCTCCATGTCTTCAAGTGCCATCCTAATCTGATTATAACTTGAGAAACCATCCATGAAAGAAAATACTTTGTGTTGAGCGGTGTTGTCAACTAAACATCAATATGTAGAAGGGAAAAGTCATATTTGGAGCTTACCCTATTGTTGTACCCCAAAATTTTCCCTCCCATATTCTTCAAGAAATTGCCAAGTCATGCTTCAAAAGTTCCCCAAGGGTTGCACAGTTCAAGGACCTCCTAACAGTCAAAAATTAGGGTTTTGGTTCTGACAAAGTAAATGAAGTTTCCAAGGGTCCAATCAAGTCCCACATACCTACAAACATGGTCAAGCATCCTCATACCAAGTTTCAAGATTTACAGCACAAAATTGCACAGTCAAAAACCCTAATTGCACTACAGTCAACTGTAGGGGCAAAATGGTCATTTGACAGTCAAAAGTCCAAATTTTTGGTCAACATCTCATTTTGAAGCCACAAACATCATTTGATCAATGCTTGATCATGATTCTCAAAGCTTGGCTCAAAAATCATCAAGATGCAAAAGTTTCCATATTTGGACAGTTGAAAAAGTCAACTGTAAATTGACCAGGGCATAACTTCCACATGGATTATCATAAAAATTCCATCCAAAGCTCATTTTGAAGAGAAAGACATTTCCTACAACTCCTCTTCATACTTAAAGTCCAAGAAATGCTCTCACAAAAAGTTATCAATTTCAACTTTATAGGTCATTTTCAAAAGTCAACAAAAAGGGACTTTAAGTCAAAGGCCATAACTTGAGATTGGTAAATCAAAATGACATGGAACCAAAGACGTTGGTTAGAGGACTCAAAGACCTTTCCAAAATGTCCAAGAACATGAGCAAAGCTTAAAAATTGAGAAGGTTATGCCTTGTGGAAGTTGGGAAAGTTTTGGATATTTTGAAAAGTCAACATTGCTTCAAATGACCTAAAATTGTTAATGGGCCTCTTTTTCTTCCACAATTCATCATCCAAGGCATGTGCACGACCATTTGGCCCAAAGGGAAGTTTTTATCATTTTTATTTTATTTATTTGGATTTTTAATTATCAATAATTCATTTAATTAAAATAAATACATGAAAAATACTAAACCTAATTTTTTGAATCTTTTTGTGCATGAAATAAACTCAAGATTTTGTGTATAATCAGATTTGGTAAGAATCTTGTTAATTGGCCATGATTTGAACTAAGTTTGCATGAAAAGATTAGAAAATATTTTGCCATGAAAATCAATATCCTCTCCATCAATTCTTTGATTCCTTGGACCTCTTTTGCAACCCTAATCGTTCATAGATACATATACATGCTAAACCTATTCAGAATGAACTCCCAGCTGCGCCAGAAATCCCTAAGCAAACTTGAAATTTTTCAAGAAAAGTCCAATACTGAAAACCAATTTCTAGGTCGATTCAAGCCATAATATTGATTCCATTGTGTTCCTGAGGCTTCAAGGAACATATACAGATCAAAATCAACGTCCCTAACACAAGAAATAGGTAGCACGACCATGGCCGGTTCAAGCTTTTTTTCAGATTCTTGAAACATCATTCATGCATTATTTGTAAATTCTAATATTGGATTTGTACTCATTATATCATTCTGAAGCTAACAGTGTACTTTGATTGAATTTTTATGCGCTATACACGATTCCACCATTGATGCAGGCTAGGGTTCCTTGAGTTCCAAATTAGGCGTTTCCAAAAGCCATTAAATTAGAGCCTCATAATACCATGAACAGATTCAGGGCGTTTGGACGAAAATAATGAAACCCTCGCTCCTAATTTCTGAGGCCATATGGCCTATTCGCTATTATCAAATCAAGCATGTTTTGGGGGGGTTAAAAACCCCCGCTAACTTTCTTTTGTTTTCAGGAAAAAATACAACGAAGAAGAAGAAGATGAGGTGTCCAGTGGTAATTGGGTTATTTGAATTTCGCGCTGAATTTGAGCACTAACGATTATTTTATTATATTATGTTTATTGGTCATATGATAAACAAAGAAGTAAAGCAGCGCGTCTGGCAAGGCACTTGGTTGGTAATCTTCAGGACCTGGGTTCGAGCCCCAGGTCCCTCACCCTTTCCATGTTATTTTTCAATTAATGCTTATGTGTGGTTTCAATGCTAGCGCCCACCGTACGTTCACAAAATCAAGCCATCCACGTGCCCAATGGAATGATCAGAAGGCTATGAGTTGAAGGACATGGTAGACATCAGTCAACAGACACTCAGGCCAGCGCAAAAGTCAAACAGGCCAAGGTCTAAATGGGCCCAAAAATACTAATCAAAACCTCCATTTGGGGGCATACCCCCCAGGTTTGCAAATTTCTCTTTATATTTTTTTCCATTCTTTTTATTTGTTCCAATTATTATTTTAATATGTCCTTTAATTTAAATATTTTCATAAAAAATATAAAAAACAATATAAAATCAGAAAAAGGCAAAAATAAATATGTTATTTAATTTTTTAATATTTTGTAAATAAATAACATTAATTGATTTTAGTTTTAATTTAGGTTGAAATCTTAATATTTTTTAATAATCTTAAAATTTGTAGAATTAGGTTTTATTTATTTTTATTCCTTTTTTCTCTTTTTCACCATAATTAATTATTAAGTATTATTTTTATAATTAAATTACCATGTAATCAATTAGGTTAATTTAGGTTTAACTTTAATGTTTTTTAAATAAAAGTTATAGAATTAGGGTTAATGTTTTATTTTAATTAATCTTTTTCATTAAAACTCATAAAATACAAAAATACCAAAAATAACTTCCTTTCATTTTAATTTTCATTAATTTAATCATTTAATTTAATTTCGTTAAAAGGGTCCAACGCCCTCGTTTCTGATTTTAATTCAATTCGCGTATTTATTTCTTTTTCTTGTAAATATTCATGTACTTCTCCCAAAGCCGTGTAATTTTATACTTTCTCGCACTTTGCTTTATTTCTTTACTTTCTGTCAAATCGGGTCCTGGACTTTAATTTTGGCGATATGGACCCGTGCCTTTTGTAATAGTTTAGATTTTTATCTTTCCGCACTTTTTAACTATTAAATGAATGCATGCAAGAATGAATGACAATAAATAAAACAAACGCGTAGATCACTTATACCATGAACAAGATAAATGCAAATGAACATGACACACAAATCACACACCACCCCTAGGGTACGCCTCACTGTTGCCTTGCCTCGAAAGGTGATCGTCGAGTAGAGGATGTCTTAGTAAGTCCTCATGATCCGGGAACCTGGCATGAGGGTAGCTTCTAAGGTGTCTTCCCATTGCTCTGGTGATCACCATGTCCCGAACCTCGAATTGACCCGAACACCTCCAACGGTGGTGCTACCTACCTCTCAATGGTGGGATGGCACTACTTTAAAGGACATTTACACAGACGAATTCCTTAGGGTAGGTAGACGACTCGTGGATACTTGCTCTAATTCAAAACAAAACAAATCAAAAATACTTTTCACACCAACACGTTTTCAAAAAGCTTTCGAAAGCATTTTTCAAACACTCTTGAGGACCGATACAAGAGTCGAACTGAAATTTTCAAAGAAACTTTTTAAAACCCACAGTTGAAAAGAAAACAAACCATTTTTGAAAACACAAGTGAGCAAGTATCTAAGAGCCCATGGATAACCATGGATAGAAAGGGTGCTAACACCTTCCCTTTCTATAATCTACCTCCCGAACCGAGAGCAATCTCTTTAAGGAATTTTTCTGTGCTTTTGTCCTTTCCATTTGGAGAAAATAAAAGACGGTGGCGACTCTTGCTTCCATGACATTTCGCGAACCAGCGTTAAACAGTCAGTTCCAGATCCACCGATCACAGAACTGGCGACTCTGCTGGGGACTTAACTTAAAGTGAGGTGTACCTTAGGGTTAGTTCATAAACTGTGTTTTTAATTGCTTTCCTTGCTTGCTTTAAATTGTGGGTTGCTTGGGAGTTCTATAGATCCTAACCCGGATCTGGGGATACCTTCTTAGAAAGTAGCAACAAGGCTGTGAGGGAACTGTGCGGGGTATACCGACATGGTTGAAACAGTCTGCTACGTTGATGTGGCACTTTGGTGTGTACCGGTAACCCTTGAGTTCAGTCAAGGAGAGTACAGGGCCTCCGCGTGGTGTCGTGAAACATCAACAGACCTTAGGAACCTTAATTGAACTATCTTGGCCTCTTTAGGGTAGTGAGATAACTGACTTTGGTGCAGTCCGAGGTTGGTTGATACTCGATACTACACTCAATTGAGGGTTGCTTTCCTGGAATATTTCGGTCGCCAGTTCAGTGGCTAAATCGAAACGATGAACAATGAAAGCAATCCCGTGATATTGGGATCCTTAGAACCCGGTTACTTTTGATTAGGACAGGTTGAACCCACCAACTTCAAGAGGGTACTACCCAGACCCCATGCTGGCCTTAAACCTTAAGGGCTTGTCTTGTGTGCCTTGTGTGCCTTACATGTTTGTCTTTGTAAATACCTGTGGTGTGTTTAATCATAGCATCATGACATCATCCAGCATCATATGCATTGACTAACCATTTCAGGGGTTCGAATCTTCATCTTTGTTCTTTTTTGTAGGACATGGAAACTGTTCGTAGAAAGACAATTCAAATCAGTCTTGTAAGGATCCCTCCTCAGCTTAAGGAACTTATATCCAAGATTCCCGAGAGCTCTTCATTCAGTGAAAGACATGGAAGACTCATCAGCTTGGTCAACACCAACATTGAGGAAGATATGATAAAGGTCCTGTTCCAGTTCTTTGACCCTCTGCATCACTGTTTCACCTTCTTGGACTATCAGCTGGTACCTACATTGGAGGAGTTCTCCCGGCTCCTGAAGATCCCTATTCTTGATCAACTACCCTACAACGGTACGGAAAAGGAACCCAAGTTTGAAGAGATTGCTAAAGCCTTGCACCTACAGTCATCTGACCTCAAGGGACATTGGGAAGTTAGAAGTGGTATCAAAGGGTTCTTAGCCAGGTTTCTGTTTGAAAAGGCCCATGAATGTTGGAACTCCCTTGACTTACAAGCTTTTGAAGAAGTTGTGGCCCTCCTTGTTTATGGTTTGGTGTTGTTCCCTAACCCAGATCAGCTTATAGATATCAGTGCTGTCCAGATCTTCATGTCCAGGAATCCTATACCTACATTGCTGGGGGACATCCTTCACTCATGTTACACTCGAACCATGAGAAAAAGAGGTGTCCTTATGTGTTGCACTCCTCTCCTGGGAAGGTGGTTTATTTCGCACCTCCCGCAATCAGTTTTGAAGAACGAGCGGGGTTTGAGATGGTCACAACGGTTGATGACTCTCACACACGCAGATATACAGTGGTGCCTTAGGTCCAGAGAGGATGTCACTATCATTGATCGTTGCGGAGAGTACCCTAATGTTCCTTTACTTGGAATCAGAGGAGGTATTACTTACAGCCCATGCCTGGCTTGGAGACAGTTTGGTTATGCTCGGAGGGATGGTCCTCATGACATGTTAATTCCTGACATAGTTTTTGACTTCGACAACGATACTCAAGGACTTCGCCAGAGATTTATCAGAGCCTAGAGGATGCCAAGTAGGATAGACAGTAAGACACTGGGGCACAGAAACTCCATCCCGTTGGAACCTTATCTCAAGTGGGTACGAGCCCGTTCCCAGAAGTTAGTGATGCCTTATCCCCACATGCTCCCTGTGATCAAAGAGCTAGTCTTGGAAGGAGAAGTGTCCTACACTATTCAGCACCCTGATATGCCCACATCCTGGGAAGAGATGCAGAAGAGCTGGATCCAGCTTAAGGAGGAACGGAATTCTCTTGAGACCAGTCTACATGTTAGTGAAAAGAAGGTCTTGGAGCTCACCCGCCTGTTGCATGAGGAGAGGAATCTCAACACTTACATAGCTCCAAAGAAGATGCGTAGTATATTTTGGGATTGATTTGCTTTTGTATTATTTTGCCCATGAGGCTTTGATGTACTGAACAATTATTTCTTTAATGATAACGTGTGTTCCTTTTTGTCTACAACAAATTTGAACTTTTGAACCCTCGAATGCATTGCATAAACACATATCATTCATCATGTGCATAGCAGGTTTTTCCTCTTTTCAGGTTGCTTACAGTTCTTCGCTGTTTATTTCAGCATCATGAATCCTGACTCGTCATCAACTGAGATGTCCATCAAAGCTCTTCAGGCGCAGAATGCGCAATTTCAGGAACTAATCATGGGTTTGGCTCAGGGCCAAGAGGAGCTGAAGGCTCTGCTCCTGAAGAAGGAAAAGAAAAAGAAGAGAAGAACTGTTATGTTCAACTCGGGCCGAAGGTTTGGCAATACTCTGCAAAATGAAGAGGCTGGTTCTTCCATTGGCAAGGGTACTCCTCAAGCGGAAAAAGGTCCTAGTCCGGTAGTCTCTGACAACGAGACTGATTTTGATGAAGAGCAGTATCCTCCTGCAGAGGACAGATACAAGCAATTGGAGGACAAGTTGAATGCTATGGAGATACAACAGGTACCTGGGCTGGATTTTGGAGATTTGGGTTTGTCTACCGGTGTGATTATTCCTCGCAAGTTCAAAGCACCATCTTTCACTAAGTACGACGGGGCGTCTTATCCCAAGCTACATCTCAGGTCCTATGTTCGGAAGATTCAACCGTACTCAGTGGATAAGAATTTGTGGATCCACTTCTTCTAGGAGAGTCTTTCAGGGACTCATCTCGAATGGTTCTATCAGCTGGATGGGACCAAGGTTCGTAACTGGGAGGAGTTGGCTACTGCTTTCTATAAGCAGTATCAATATAATGCCGACCTTGCCCCTACACGTACCCAACTCCAGGGTATGTCGTTAGGTTCAAGTGAAGGTTTTAAAGAGTACGCTCAGAAGTGGAGGGATCTGGCTGGCCGAGTGCAGCCTCCGTTGACTGATCGGGAGTTGGTAGACATGTTCTTGGGGACCCTATCTGGGCCATTTTTCAACCATCTTATCGGTAATTCTTCTGCTGGATTCACTGATCTTATTCTGACTGGAGAGAGAATTGAGGCTGGGTTGAAGACTGGTAAGATTCCGAAGGGTGCATCGTCTAGTTCTGAGAAGAAACCCTTCAAGAAGGAGGCTAGTGCTGTATATGGCTCTAGAAGACAAGAGAAATCTGAGCGCCGCCAATCTGTCAGTGCGGTAATGATTGCCAAGCCTGCTGCCGCTCCTCGGCCAACCAATCCTCAAAGGGCTGAAAGACCCCGGAGAGAGTTTACCCGTTTGAGCATGACCTTATCGCAGATCTTGCCACAGTTGTTATCCACCAATCTAGTGACTGTCAGAGAGGCACCCAAAGCTGTGAACACTGCCTCCCCCAAGTACAACCCAAATGCTCGTTGTGCTTACCATTCTGATAGCCTGGGGCATTCCACTGATGACTGTTGGGCATTAAGGAGTAAGGTGCAAGACCTTATTGACGCGAAAGAGAAACAGTTCGAAGCGCCCGAGAGGCCGAATGTGGTGACTGCTCCTATGCCTCAGCATGGGGTAAATGCTGTTGATGAAGAGATGTATGCTGTTTCTGTGGATGATCTAGCCACTCCCTTAATGACTGTCAAGAGGAACCTGCTGCGGGCCGGTTTATTTCTGGGTTGCAGTGAGGGTTGCCTGTTCTGTGCTGTTTCCCTATCTGGTTGTCCCTTGCTGAAGTTAGGTATCCAAAGCCTAATGGATAGCAAGGAGATTCTGTTTAAGAAGTCTGTTGTTCAGTTGGTTCCGGTAGAAGAAGTTTCTGTGGTTACCATCTTCAATAATCCAATCAAGGCTCTCCCGAAGAAGCCTGTCCAAATCATGATTGTCGCACCGGTTGTTATCACTGTTCCAGGGCCTCTTCCATATGTATCTGATAAAGCTGTCCCCTGGAATTATGGGGCAGACGTATATGTGAATGGAATCAAACAAGAATTCAACACTGGCGCCAGTATCTGCGATATCACTGGCCCAACCAAGGTTACCCGCAGTGGCAGGCTCTTCTCGCCTGACATTGCACCGCTCGCTGCTCGAAGACCCCTCCTTATAACACCTACAAGTGTACCTGTTCCTGTTACTAACCAATTTGTTTCTCCTGCTGCCGAGTCATCCAATGCTCGGGGCAAAGGAATTGAAGATGAGCCCGCCCGGATGGAGGCACCGATACCTATAAATGCTGAGGCCTCCCAACAAGAAATGGAGGAGATTCTAAAGATAATAAAAAAGAGTGACTTTAATGTTGTGGAACAGCTGGGGCATACGCCCTCCAAGATTTCCATGCTCTCCTTATTGCTATGCTCCGAGGCCCATGCTAAGGCCTTGATCTCATTTCTCAAGACGGCCCATGTGCCACAGGAGACATCTGCAGTCCAGTTCACTGATTGCGTAGCAAATGTGACAGCGGACAATGGCTTGGGTTTCTCAGATGTTGACCTGACTGCAAAGGGAAGAGACCGCAATGACGCCCTGCATGTCTCTATTGAATGCAGGGGAACTACTCTGGCGCATGTGTTGGTGGACACTGGTTCTTCCTTGAATGTTTTACCAAAGAAGGCTTTAGACCGTTTGGATTGTGAAGGCCTGGAATTAAAGCCCAGCAATATCATTGTCAGGGCCTTTGACGGTTCAAAAAGGATGGTTCATGGAGAGGTTGACATTCCTATTCGTGTGGGCTCTCAGGTGTTTGACTCTACTTTTTATGTGATGGATATCCGTCCATCGTACTCTTGTCTACTGGGTCGACCTTGGATCCATAAAGCTGGGGCAGTGACCTCTACCTTGCACCAGAAGCTGAAATACCCTGTCAGAGGGAAGATCGTCACTGTGCAGGGAGAGGAGGAGTATATGGTGAGCCATTTGAATTCCTTCAGGTACATTGAGATGGATGGGGAGTTTATTGAAACCCCCTTTCAGCATTTCGAGGAGGTGTTTCCAATTTCAGCAGCAGCAGAAACAACAGTCGAAGAGAAGGTTCCTTTGAAGATGGCTTCTCTGAAAGATGCCCGGGCTGTGGTTCAGAAAGGTGAATGTGCTAACTGGGGCAGGCTTCCCGACTTTACTCAGAAAACTGACAAATTTGGATTGGGTTTTACTACAGAGGGTCAAAAAGCTATGCGGAAGGCGAAGACCAGAAGACCTCCTGTGTTCATTACAAATCCAGGAGTAAATGCTGTTGGGGAAGATAATGAAGTGGATGAAGCTGAGTTCAATAGTTGGATCTATCCGACGACTGAAGGCGGATTGACCAATTGGATTGTCAAAGACCATACTCCTGTTACCTTTGTTACGCAGTAATAAACTTCTTTGTTTTGTTATTTGTAATAAACAATAAATCGAACTTTATGGCCCGGTGTCTTACCCGGGGCACCGTTGCTTCATTTGTGAGGGCATATAAATTGTCATTTCATATATCATAAATGAAAATCTTGGACGTTTTCTCGCATTTCAAATCTTATGCTCCTTTTGTCTTTCCTTCCTTTATACATATTTCAAAACAGCTGTATTTACACACACACACACTCATACAGGTTTCAATCCACTCTGGATCTCACTGATAACGACTCTGCTACTGCCAATTATGACTTCGAAAATCCGATCAACTTAGCTGAAGACGAAGGTGAAGATGATTGCAAAGTGCCTGGCGAGCTTGCAAGACTGTTGCTTCAGGAAGAGAGGGCAATTCAACCACATGAAGAGCCAGTGGAAACAATAAACTTGGGTACTGAGGCAGACAGGAAAGAGGTAAAGATTGGTGCCAACCTAGAGCTCAACGTGAAGCAACGGTTGACTAAGATGCTACATGATTATGTGGAGATATTTGCCTGGTCCTACGAAGACATGCCCGGGTTGGACACCGATATTGTGGTCCATCACTTGCCTACTAAGAAAGACTGTCCTCCGGTTAAGCAAAAGGTCCGTCGTATGTGTCCAGAGATGTCTGAGAAGATCAAAGCCGAGGTTATGAAGCAGTTTGATGCCGGGTTTCTTGCAGTGACTTCTTACCCTCAGTGGGTTGCTAATGTGGTGCCGGTACCTAAGAAGGACGGTAAGGTCAGAATGTGTGTCGACTACAGGGATCTGAACAGGGCCAGCCCCAAAGATGACTCCCCCTACCTCACATTGATGTCCTTGTTGACAATACAGCTCAGCATAAGGTGTTCTCTTTCATGGATGGCTTTTCAGGTTACAATCAAATCAAGATGGCTCCTGAAGACATGGAAAAAACTACCTTTGTTACTCAGTGGGGCACCTTCTGCTACAAGGTCATGCCTTTTGGACTGAAGAACGCTGGGGAAACCTACCAACGTGCCATGGTTGCTTTATTTCATGACATGATCCATCATGAGATAGAAGTGTATGTTGACGACATGATCGCAAGGTCCCAGACTGAGGAAGAGCACCTAGATCATCTGCAGAAATTGTTTGACCGTCTGAAGTTGTACAAGCTGAGGTTGAACCCGAACAAGTGCACCTTCGGGGTAAGATCTGGGAAGTTGCTAGGCTTCGTGGTAAGTGATAAGGGCATTCAAGTGGACCCTGCTAAGGTCAAAGCTATTCAAGAGATGCCAGTTCCTAAGACAGAGAAGGAAGTCAGAGGCTTTTTAGGACGCCTGAATTACATTGCTCGGTTCATCTCGCATCTGACTGCTACCTGTGAGCCAATCTTCAAGCTGCTGAAGAAAGATCAGGTAGTACGCTGGAATGATGAATGTCAGGCTGCTTTTGACAGAATCAAAGAGTATCTCCAAGAACCACCCATCCTTATGCCACCGGTTGAAGGGAGACCTCTGATACTATATCTGACAGTGCTTGACAACTCAATGGGGTGTGTGCTGGGGCAGCATGACGAGTCTGGCCGAAAAGAGCATGCCATTTATTACCTTAGCAAAAAGTTTACCGACTGTGAGACCCGATACTCACTGCTCGAGAAAACTTGTTGCGCTTTGGTATGGGCTGCTCGCCGGCTGAGACAGTATATGCTGACTCACACTACCTTGTTGATCTCAAAGATGGATCCTATAAAGTACATATTCGAAAAGCCTGCTCTATCTGGGAGAATTGCAAGATGGCAAATGATCTTGACGGAATACGACATTCAATACACGACCCAGAAAGCCATCAAGGGAAGTGTATTGGCAGACCACTTGGCACATCAGGCCGTAGATGATTATCAATCAATGAACTTCGAGTTTCCGGATGAAAGCATCATGATAGTAACTGATTGTGAAGTACCTGGACCGGATGAAGGACCTGAGGAAGGATCCCGATGGTCTATGCATTTTGACGGAGCCTCTAATGCTTTGGGTAACGGTATCGGCGCCATAATCATATCTCCTCAAGGCACTCATACTCCACTCACTGCCCGGCTATGTTTCAACTGTACCAACAACATGGCGGAGTATGAGGCGTGCATCATGGGTCTTCAAGCTGCGATCGATCTAAGGATCAAGTTTCTGAGTGTCTTCGGAGATTCCGCTCTTGTGATCAATCAGATCAAAGGAGAGTGGGATACGAAACATCTGAATCTTATTCCTTACAGAGAATGTGTGTTGACCTTGATCCCCCACTTCACGAAGATAACCTTTGAACACTTTCCAAGAGAAGAGAATCAGTTGGCGGACGCGTTAGCTACAATGTCTTCTATGTTCAAGGTCAAATGGGATAATGAGGCTCCCCGGATCATCATCTGGAAACTGGACGAACCGGCATACTGTTGCGATCTCGAGACTGAATTGGTGACTGAGAAGCCTTGGTACCATGAGGTGAAGAGATATATGGAAACTCATGAATACCCTGAGGGTGCTTCTGTCAATGATAAGAAGTTCCTGAGAAGGTTCGCGGCAAAGTTCTTCCTTAGCAACGGCATCTTGTATAAACGAAACCATGATTCGACTTTACTGCGTTGTGTGGATAAGACTGAAGCAGAAAGGATCATGGAAGAGCTACATGAAGGGACCTTTGGTACACATTCTAGTGGACATACAATGGCAAAGAAGATCCTTCGGGCAGGGTATTACTGGTCCACAATGGAAGCTGACTGCTACCAACATTCCCGGACATGCCACAAGTGCCAGATATATGCAGACAAAGTGCATGTTCCTCCAGTTCCTCTGAATGTTCTGACTGCGCCTTGGTCGTTTGCAATGTGGGGCATAGACATGATCGGTGAGATTAAACCTACGGCATCTAATGGGCATTGCTTCATCCTGGTAGCAATTGATTATTTCACAAAGTGGGTTAAAGCAGCTTCCTACGCTACGGTAACCAAGACTGTTGTGGCACGGTTCATTCGGAATAATCTGATCTGTCGGTACGGCGTCCCCGAGAGGATCATTACAGACAACGGTACCAATCTAAATAACAAGATGATCACTGAGCTCTGCGAGCAGTTCAAAATACAGCACCATAACTCTTCTCCTTACAGACCGAAGATGAATGGGGCTGTAGAAGTAGCAAATAAGAACATTAAGAAAATCGTGCAGAAGATGACAGTGACTTATAAAGATTGGCACGAGATGTTACCGTTCGCTCTACATGGGTACCGTACCTCAGCCAGGACGTCAACCGGGGCAACTCTTTTCTCTTTGGTTTACGGTATGGAGGCAGTCTTACCGATCGAAGTGCAAATACCCTCTCTCCGGATAATGAAGGATGCAAATCTGAACGAAGATGATTGGATCCAGACACGACTTGATCAACTAAACCTTATTGACGAAAAGAGGCTTGTTGCTATCTGTCATGGTCAGACGTATCAAAAACGGATGATCAGGGCATTTAACAAAAAGGTCAGACCACAGGAATATCAAGTTGGGGATCTGGTAATCAAGCGAATCATCCTTCCTCAGAGTGATCCAAGGGGCAAGTGGACCCCTACGTACGAAGGGCCATTTGTGGTTAAGCATGTGTTCTCAGGAGGAGCCATGATTCTAACCAACATGGGCGGTGACGACCTTCCTCACCCCGCTAATGCAGACATAGTAAAAAGATACTACGCATAAAAAAAGACCCGCTAGGCTGACATGCCTAGGCAAAAATTAGGGCTTCCCGGCGAACCAAAAGGGTTCGGGCAAAATGAAGGGATGAAATGAAAAAATCTGTACACCCGGCAAGTCGAAAACCTGAAAAGGAGGCTTGGGCAAAAAGGGGTATCCCGGTGGACTGAAAACCCGAAAGGGCGGTCCAGGCAAAAGTTAGGGATAAAAGCGTAATACTATGTCTCATTGGATCACTTTGCATCCAGAATACGGTATCTACATCAAGTTCAGACGGCATTGATCAGTCAGCTTCATCTTCGTTTAGGTCATCAAGTGATGAGACGCTCGGGGATATAAAGGCAATAGCAGAGTTGAAACCCAGTGGAATCATTCATTTCACACAGCTGTTTTATTTTCTTTTGTACAAAATTTGTATAAACTCTCTTGTTCGGCGGCGTCCTCTTACTAGGACGTCAGCCTCTTGTACATAAAACGCCTATTTACAGGCCATTCAAAAATCAATACAAATATATTTTTCAGTTAAAAGTGCCAATTGTTTTTCCTTTTCTGTTTTGTCTTGCAAAGAACGTCCAAGGTTCAATTTGTGATATATGCATTGACAATAATTTGCTAGCTCATAAATAGTTGCATACGAAACAAAGGATTAGTTACCGGTAACATTAGAAACAGGGGCAATAAAGAGTTGTCTAAGCAATATAATTGTTCTATCCACTAAGGTACCAAGGTAGGTTCAGCCGAAGAACATAACCAGACACCTTAATTCCCCAGAGAGTAAGTCAGCAGTCAGTGCACTCTTCCTCAAGCAAAGTTATCAAATCTTAAGGAAGTTGGGTATCCTCCAGCAGATATCAACATTCCCCAGCAGCATATATATCCTTAACAAGCATCCCCGGCAGTCTTGGCCTAAAGATTGTTCCCCGGCGGTATATCAAATATTCAAAGGAGTCACTTCCCCGATGCAGTTCAAACTTCCCCAAGAGAGTCCAATCCAGTTTCCCCAGGAAAGTTGGAATCCATCTCCCCAAGTAGTAAGCTTATCCCCAATAGATTCTGGAAGCTTATTCTCGCAGAGCACGAACGCGTCTCCCGACTTTATTCAAAGAGTTATTTCCTTACCAGAATATAACTGGGTTATCCTCAGCCAAAAGCCATGGAAAGATCGTCGTCGACAAAGTCTCCTTATCCCCAGCGAAGTCTATCAACACTTCCAACACAACAAAGGTATCCCCAGCAAGTTACCATCAACTCAACGAAGTATCTCTCTCCCCACAGGGTATTGCTTCCCAACAAGATCACTAGAGTACTTTTCTCCCCGCAGAGTGATCCGTTCGCCAAGTTTATTCCCCAACGGAGTCCTCTTCTCCTACCGGTATTCTTGCAACTATCATCCAGCGGAAGCAAAATCTGTTCTGCAACATCAGCCCAGGAGTGATTTCCCGGCACCCGTCAAGGATTTATTTTCCTAAAGACGAAAACATACATTCGTAAACATCGCATACATCATTATAGCATGCATAGACGCATCATATCTTACAAATCTCATTTATGTTGAGAACATCATTGCTTGATCCATATCATGCATTGCATATGACTGACCTTTACCTTTCAGGAAAGATTTAGTTAAGTTCTCGGCTATATTTCAAGACCTAGACCGGTTCAGTTAAATCGACTCCAAAGATTTCTTATCCAGTCCAAGGCCTTCTCTAGTCTAGCTAAATCGACCCCAAACAGATTTTCCTGATAAAGACTCAGTAGAAGTTATCCAAGGTTCTCTCAATGTTTGCTGTTGAGGTGGTAATTGCCTATGGTTCTCTCCCCGATACTGCGGAGGTGGTAATCCCAGATTTCGCTCAACGATTGCTGTTGAAGTTGAAGTTATCCAAGGTTCTCTCAATGTTTGCTGTTGAGGTGGTAATCGCCTATGGTTCTCTCCCCGATACTGCGGAGGTGGTAATCCCAGATTTCGCTCAACGATTGCTGTTGAAGTTGAAGTTATCCAAGGTTCTCTCAATGTTTGCTGTTGAGGTGGTAATCGCCTATGGTTCTCTCCCCGATACTGCGGAGGTGGTAATCCCAGATTTCGCTCAACGATTGTTGTTGAAGTTGAAGTTATCCATGGTTCTCTCCCCGATACTGCGGAGGTGGTAATCCCAAGATTATCTCAATGATTGCTGTTGAAGTTAAAGTCATCCAAGGTTCTCTCACCGTTCCTGTTGAGGTAGTAACCATCCCTGGTTCATTCATCATCGTTTGAAGCTCCAGATTCAGCTCCTGTAACCAGTCAGGACACATCTATACAAAGCATCTGAAGACCAGATCCTGCAACATGTCAGATACTCATTTTTCTCTTGCAGGTACGCAAGTTCTCGCTAAGGAATCTCTTATGCGATTGACAACCAGATGGCATCTATAAGCCCATCCACCATCCATCATCTCTCAGCATGGCATCTATAAGCCCATCATCCTATCCCTTAATCTCCAAATGGCATCTGTAAGCCCATTCCCCATCATACTACTATGTGAGCGCAAATTTCTGGGCACTCTAGTGTTCAATCATCTTCCACCCTCAGATTACGAAAGGCACGTCAGCCAATCTGCATCCTCAGGTCTAAGAAGATTGAATAGGGGCAACTGTTGTACCCCAAAATTTGCCCTCCCATATTCTTCAAGAAATTGCCAAGTCATGCTTCAAAAGTTCCCCAAGGGTTGCACAGTTCAAGGACCTCCTAACAGTCAAAAATTAGGGTTTTGGTTCTGACAAAGTAAATGAAGTTTCCAAGGGTCCAATCAAGTCCCACATACCTACAAACATGGTCAAGCATCCTCATACCAAGTTTCAAGACTTACAGCACAAAATTGCACAGTCAAAAACCCTAATTGCACTACAGTCAACTGTAGGGGCAAAATGGTCATTTGACAGTCAAAAGTCCAAATTTTTGGTCAACATCTCATTTTGAAGCCACAAACATCATTTGATCAATGCTTGATCATGATTCTCAAAGCTTGGCTCAAAAATCATCAAGATGCAAAAGTTTCCATATTTGGACAGTTGAAAAAGTCAACTGTAAATTGACCAGGGCATAACTTCCACATGGATTATCAGAAAAATTCCATCCAAAGCTCATTTTGAATAGAAAGACATTTCCTACAACTCCTCTTCATACTTAAAGTCCATGAAATGCTCTCACAAAAAGTTATCAATTTCAACTTTATAGGTCATTTTCAAAAGTCAACAAAAAGGGACTTTAAGTCAAAGGCCATAACTTGAGATTGGTAAATCAAAATGACATGGAACCAAAGACATTGGTTAGAGGACTCAAAGACCTTTCCAAAATGTCCAAGAACATGAGCAAAGCTTAAAAATTGAGAAGGTTATGCCTTGTGGAAGTTGGGAAAGTTTTGGATATTTTGAAAAGTCAACATTGCTTCAAATGACCTAAAATTGTTAATGGGCCTCTTTTTCTTCCACAATTCATCATCCAAGGCATGTGCACGACCATTTGGCCCAAAGGGAAGTTTTTATCATTTTTATTTTATTTATTTGGATTTTTAATTATCAATAATTCATTTAATTAAAATAAATACATGAAAAATACTAAACCTAATTTTTTGAATCTTTTTGTGCATGAAATAAACTCAAGATTTTGTGTATAATCAGATTTGGTAAGAATCTTGTTAATTGGCCATGATTTGAACTAAGTTTGCATGAAAAGATTAGAAAATATTTTGCCATGAAAATCAATATCCTCTCCATCAATTCTTTGATTCCTTGGACCTCTTTTGCAACCCTAATCGTTCATAGATACATATACATGCTAAACCTATTCAGAATGAACTCCCAGCTGCGCCAGAAATCCCTAAGCAAACTTGAAATTTTTCAAGAAAAGTCCAATACTGAAAACCAATTTCTAGGTCGATTCAAGCCATAATATTGATTCCATTGTGTTCCTGAGGCTTCAAGGAACATATACAGATCAAAATCAACGTCCCTAACACAAGAAATAGGTAGCACGACCATGGCCGGTTCAAGCTTTTTTTCAGATTCTTGAAACATCATTCATGCATTATTTGTAAATTCTAATATTGGATTTGTACTCATTATATCATTCTGAAGCTAACAGTGTACTTTGATTGAATTTTTATGCGCTATACACGATTCCACCATTGATGCAGGCTAGGGTTCCTTGAGTTCCAAATTAGGCGTTTCCAAAAGCCATTAAATTAGAGCCTCATAATACCATGAACAGATTCAGGGCGTTTGGACGAAAATAATGAAACCCTCGCTCCTAATTTCTGAGGCCATATGGCCTATTCGCTATTATCAAATCAAGCATGTTTTGGGGGGGTTAAAAACCCCCGCTAACTTTCTTTTGTTTTCAGGAAAAAATACAACGAAGAAGAAGAAGATGAGGTGTCCAGTGGTAATTGGGTTATTTGAATTTCGCGCTGAATTTGAGCACTAACGATTATTTTATTATATTATGTTTATTGGTCATATGATAAACAAAGAAGTAAAGCAGCGCGTCTGGCAAGGCACTTGGTTGGTAATCTTCAGGACCTGGGTTCGAGCCCCAGGTCCCTCACCCTTTCCATGTTATTTTTCAGTTAATGCTTATGTGTGGTTTCAATGCTAGCGCCCACCGTACGTTCACAAAATCAAGCCATCCACGTGCCCAATGGAATGATCAGAAGGCTATGAGTTGAAGGACATGGTAGACATCAGTCAACAGACACTCAGGCCAGCGCAAAAGTCAAACAGGCCAAGGTCTAAATGGGCCCAAAAATACTAATCAAAACCTCCATTTGGGGGCATACCCCCCAGGTTTGCAAATTTCTCTTTATATTTTTTTCCATTCTTTTTATTTGTTCCAATTATTATTTTAATATGTCCTTTAATTTAAATATTTTCATAAAAAATATAAAAAACAATATAAAATCAGAAAAAGGCAAAAATAAATATGTTATTTAATTTTTTAATATTTTGTAAATAAATAACATTAATTGATTTTAGTTTTAATTTAGGTTGAAATCTTAATATTTTTTAATAATCTTAAAATTTGTAGAATTAGGTTTTATTTATTTTTATTCCTTTTTTCTCTTTTTCACCATAATTAATTATTAAGTATTATTTTTATAATTAAATTACCATGTAATCAATTAGGTTAATTTAGGTTTAACTTTAATGTTTTTTAAATAAAAGTTATAGAATTAGGGTTAATGTTTTATTTTAATTAATCTTTTTCATTAAAACTCATAAAATACAAAAATACCAAAAATAACTTCCTTTCATTTTAATTTTCATTAATTTAATCATTTAATTTAATTTCGTTAAAAGGGTCCAACGCCCTCGTTTCTGATTTTAATTCAATTCGCGTATTTATTTCTTTTTCTTGTAAATATTCATGTACTTCTCCCAAAGCCGTGTAATTTTATACTTTCTCGCACTTTGCTTTATTTCTTTACTTTCTGTCAAATCGGGTCCTGGACTTTAATTTTGGCGATGTGGACCCGCGCCTTTTGTAATAGTTTAGATTTTTATCTTTCCGCACTTTTTAACTATTAAATGAATGCATGCAAGAATGAATGACAATAAATAAAACAAACGCGTAGATCACTTATACCATGAACAAGATAAATGCAAATGAACATGACACACAAATCACACACCACCCCTAGGGTACGCCTCACTGTTGCCTTGCCTCGAAAGGTGATCGTCGAGTAGAGGATGTCTTAGTAAGTCCTCATGATCCGGGAACCTGGCATGAGGGTAGCTTCTAAGGTGTCTTCCCATTGCTCTGGTGATCACCATGTCCCGAACCTCGAATTGACCCGAACACCTCCAACGGTGGTGCTACCTACCTCTCAATGGTGGGATGGCACTACTTTAAAGGACATTTACACAGACGAATTCCTTAGGGTAGGTAGACGACTCGTGGATACTTGCTCTAATTCAAAATAAAACAAATCAAAAATACTTTTCACACCAACACGTTTTCAAAAAGCTTTCGAAAGCATTTTTCAAACACTCTTGAGGACCGATACAAGAGTCGAACTGAAATTTTCAAAGAAACTTTTTAAAACCCACAGTTGAAAAGCAAACAAACCATTTTTGAAAACACAAGTGAGCAAGTATCTAAGAGCCCATGGATAACCATGGATAGAAAGGGTGCTAACACCTTCCCTTTCTATAATCTACCTCCCGAACCGAGAGCAATCTCTTTAAGGAATTTTTCTGTGCTTTTGTCCTTTCCATTTGGAGAAAATAAAAGACGGTGGCGACTCTTGCTTCCGCGACATTTCGCGAACCAGCGTTAAACAGTCAGTTCCAGATCCACCGATCACACCTATTCAGATCACTGTAGTCTACACACATATGCATTTTACCATCCTTCTTCGATACTGGAACCACATTTGCAACCCACTGAGGATAAGACGTAATAACCAAGAAACTTGCGTTGAACTTCTTCATAACCTCAGCTTTGATCTTTTCAGACATCTCGGGACGCATACGACGAACCTTCTACTTTATTGTAGAGCAACCTTCTTTCATCAGTAGATGGTGAACCACAATATCAGTATCGAGCCTTGGAATGTATTCGTATGACCAAGCAAAGATCTTAACATAGTCGTGCAACATCTCGATTAATCTGTTCTTGACATTGTCTTCTAGATTGGCACCTATATTGACCTCTTTCTTGTCTTCTCCAGTACCCAGGTTCAAAACCTCGATTGGCTCTTCATGTGGTTGTATGGCTCTTTCTTCTTACATCAGCAGCCTAGAAAGCTCTACAGGTACTTCAGAATCTTCCTCACCTTCGTCCTCGGCTTGGTAGATCATATTTTTAAAGTCATAATTGGTAATAGGATAATTGTTATCAACGGGATCCATAGTGGATGTGGATCTACAATTTGTTGTGTGAGTTTGTGTAAGAACACATAGCTATTTTGAAAGTAATAAAGTAAAAGAAAGACCTAGAGTGAAAAATTTGAATGCAAGCGTCTAATGATTTATTGAATGAAATACGTGGATGAAAAATGACAACCCTAACAAATGGACCATTGTGCCCTAGGGTAAGGCACAAGGCTTAAATTTATTGTTTTTTAAAATTACATAGCCAAAACTTGAAAGAAAAAAATAGCATTTACTCCTGACTAAAGGAGATCGGTATAACGTCTTTAGTCGTCCAATTGTTGAGTCCATTACCAGTGGTGGGAAAAATCCAAATGTCTAGGTCGTAGTCACTATCTGCATATTCTAGCGTGTTGACTCCATTGTTGCTAACGCGAAATAGTGGTCTTCCACCACGAGCACGATGAACATCCCTTTGAACCAAATTTATCAGACTTTTAAGGAATGTCAGGAAGATGGCCCCAAGTAGTACACCCACCTTCTTCTACCATAACTCATGCATCCTTTAGAGAAGCCATCCTAGGCGGGACCCTGGTAACCTTATGAATAGCAGAAACGTCCTCAGTAGTGGTAGTTCTTTGAGGAATAACTTCAAAAATATGACAGGGAGTTTTGATGAATTTGTTGTCCATCTCAACATACTTGAATGAGTTCAAGTGACTTACCATGTACTCTTCTTTACTACAAACCATAACAACCTTTCCTTTCACGGGATATTTCAGCTTTTGATGTAGAGTGGAGGTAACAGCGCCTGCCCCATGAATCTAAGGGTGTCCAAGTAAACAGGAATAGGCCGGTCGAATATCCATTAAATAAAAGGTATAGTCGAATACCTGCAAACCTACTCTAATCGGAAGATCTTCCCCTCCATGCACCATCCTTTTTGAATCGTCAAAGGCTCTAACCATAATATCGCTGGGTTTCAGCACAACCTCTTCACAGTCAAGCCTGTCTAAAGCACCCTTCGGTAGAACATTCATCGAGGAACCTGTATCCACTAACACATGAGCTAAGGTAGTACCCCCGCGTTCAATAGAGACATACATGGCCCTTTTTATGGTTTCTTCCTTCAGGAGTCAAATCGGCATCAGAAAATCCCAGCCCGTTATTAGTCGTTAGGCTAGCAACATAATTTTCAAATTGGTCAGCAGAGATTTCTTGTGGCACATGAGCAAATTTAAAGAACTTCACCAAAGCCTGGGCATGGGCTTCCGAACACAATAATAAGGATAACATGAAGATCTTAGAGGGAGTCTTCCTCAACTGTTCAACAATCTTGTATTCACTTTTTCGGATGATTTTTAATACTTCCTCCATTTCTTGTCGGGAGGTATCTTCAGCGGTAACTTCTTTAGGTGCCTCCGCTTGGGCAGATTCCGTCATTTATTCTTTGCCCCGAGTCTTAGCAGTTGACTCGGTAGCTGTAACACAAACTGGTGTGGCAATATTCTTCAGAGAGATTTTGGGAGAGAAAACCCTTCCACTTCTAGTAACATTACTGGTCCCAACAATATTGTCAATGTTGGAATCAGTGACTTCAATACCTTCACTGTCAGTAGTCAATGGTCCTTGCTTGACACCGTGGTAGTAGACGTTGGCCCCATAATTCCAAGGGATATCTTTTCTGAGGAATATGGGATAGGTCCAGGTGTGGTGATTATCAGAGGAGCGACTCTAGGTTCAGCCTTAATCTTCACAGGGCCTTTGGAAGTTATCTTGATAGGAGTGTCGGAAATTACAGATACCTCTTCAAGCTCCAAGTCTTGAAAAGAATTCTCAACAGAAGGAGTCTTCTCAACTAGAATTATGTGGTTATCCATCAGACACCTAATACCTTCTTTCAGCAGTTTGCAACCATTGGGTTGGGCTGCGCAGCAGTAGCATCTTTCAATGCAACCCAAAAATAAACCGGCTTGCAACAGATTCTTCTTGATAATCAAGAGGGGAGTAGTCAATTCACTTACAACAAAAACATAAGAAACATCATCAATAGCACTTATGCCTTTGTCGTGCTTAGGCATAGGTGCAGTAATCACATTGGGGGTCTCGGGAGGATCAAACTCAATCTCTTTGTTGTCAATCATATCTTGAATTTTATTTTTCAAAGTCCAACAGCGATTTGTGTCGTGTCTAGGACTATTGGAATGATAAGCGCATCTTACATTGGGATTGTACTTGGGGGAGGAAGTGTTGGGATTCTTAGGTGGATCTGTTAATGTTATCAACTGTACATTCAATAGATATTATAATGCCTGAGACAATGGCATGTTGATCTTAGTAAATTGTCTCTGGGGTACGTCTCACCTACGCTGATTGCCTTGTATATGTTGTTGCACTGGCGCAGGATTAGAAATTAGCACAGCTCCCACAGGCTCATTGCGGTCATTTTTAGCACGACCCTTCTGGCCATACACAACATTAGTTTCTTTTTTATCGTTAAACGTCTTCTTCACGGTACTTGAAGACGCATCCACCTGAATTTTTCCACTCCTAATTTCACCATCAACCTGTTCCCCTGTTAATATCAGATGTTTGAAGAAATGACCTGCCAAAGTTCCCATAAACATATAAACCAGCTCCCTATCAGATAAAGGAGGTTGAACTCTTCCAGTTAGATCCATTTCTGGGCATACTCTTTGAAGCCTTCGTTCGATCCCATAGTCATACTTTGTAATTGCCTGCGAGTTAGTTCAAGGTCAACATTGTACTAGTATTATTTGTAAAAATTAGCATCCAAGTCTTCTAGAGTCTGAATATTGGTCCCTTCCAGCTGATAGAACCCCTCCAATTGTGTTCCCGACGAGCTTTCTTGAAAGAAGTGCACCCATAACTTCCTGTCAGCAGTATGGGGCTGAATCTTCTGAACATACGACCTTAAATGAAGCTTTGGACAGGAAACCCCATCATACTTAGAAAAGGTAGGGACCTTGAATTTGTGAGGAATTACAACTCCCGAGATTAAACCCAGATCTTCAAAATCCAACCCAGGATTTCTCTGAATCTCCATAGCATTGAGACGATCTTCCAACTATTTATATTTGTCATCAGCAGGAGGATACTATTCATCTGAATAGTCTGCTTCTTCTTTATTAGAACCCTGGTTGTTATTCTCTTTAGCATTCACACTCTTGTCATCTTCCTCTTGATTGTCATCTTCATTTGATGGGATCTCAAAATCTAGAGCCCTCCTGACCGGACCTTTGAACCTTCTACTCATATTAAGAATGACAAATGGCTTCTTAGTCTTATTCTTTCTCTCTTTGGTGATGAGGGTCTTCCGCTCTTCTCTCGCCTTGGCTAAGTCTAGGAACATTTGTTAAAATTGAGAATTCTAAGCCTGAAGATCTTTGACGGTTTGTTCGAGAGACATATTTTACTGAAATAAACAGCAAGAAGATGAGAAAACCTGTATTGAGAAATACCTTCTATGATATGATGTGTATGGTATGCATATGCAATGTTTTCATGGATCTCGCGAGATAGACAAAAGTAAAATGTTAGAAGTTAAGTCTGCCTGCAACTTTAACTGAACAACTTTGCGCCTTTGAACGTACTTCTATGAGAATCAAGCTCACCATGTCGAGTGGATCCTAGCCTTTGACTCAAGGGAACGTGCTTTGGTCTTTGACGACATTTGGTTAGAGGAAAATAAATCCCCTTGCTAACAATATGGTTCATGATAAACCTGCATCACAGGTCCTTGAGATCCTTGAAATGGTTAGTGAAAATCCGATGTTATGATGTCATAATATCATGATTGAACAGATAACAAACACAAACAAAGCACACAAGGGCCTTAGGTTTATAGGCTTGCATGAGGTCCGTAGGTAAGTACCCTTTCTATAGAAGTCAATTTGGCTCAACCTATCCTAAAAAGTAACCGGGTTCTAGGAATCTCATATCACAAACCTTTCTCGAAGATTTTATTTTAGTACAGCAACTAATTTGCCACCAAAACATCTCGTGAGTCAAATCTCAATGAGCGTAGCATCGAGTATCAACCAACTTTGGACTGCACTAAAGTCGGCCATCTCACTATCTTCTAATGGCTAAGATGGGTCAATTAAGGTTCTAAAAGTCAGTTAGGGCTCATGACACCACGCGGCAGCCTAATGTTATCCTCGACTGACTCAAGGAACATCGGTACAAACAAAAGTGTCACACTAATATAGCCACCACTTCAACCATATCGGTCTATGTCGTACAGTTTCCATGATCTATTGCTACTTACCTAGGGTACCCACGATCCGAGTGTAGGATCTTTGCAAGAAATTAAACCCAAGCAGCCCTCAATTTTAAAATAAATAAAGCAGACATGTAAATAAAGTGATCTACGAATCTAAGGTAACCCCTCTTTTTTAAGCGTCTCCCCAATAGAGTTGCCAGATCTGTAATACGGTGGGAGAACTGACTTATTTTGCATTTTATTGAAAATGTTGCGGATAGAAAGAGTCGCCACCGACTTTTCTTTTATCCAATAGGGAAAGGGTGAAAAGAATAGGAAAGACCTTGAAGATTTTTAGTTCGGGGGGTAGGTTATGAAAAGGGACGGTATTAGAACCCTTTTCATCTGTATTTATCTACGGGCTCTTAATCACTAGCTCACTTTTGAAAATTTGATTTTTGTGAGCGTGTGTTTTAAAATATTTTGAAGTTTGAACTTTGTAATAATTCTTGTATCGGTCCTCAAGAATGCGTACAAAGTGTTTTGAAAATATCTTTGAAAGTGTTTGTGTAAAATGTTTTGTTTTTGTGAGCAAGTGATTAAAAGTTATACCCACTCAAGGTCGTTCTTGTACTTTTCCTCCTTATTTAGATAGTGTTATCCATACCATTAGTTAGTAGGAAGCCCTATCATTAGATGTGAAGGGACATGTGAAGGGTCATCGTACAATCATTGAAGGCAACTTGTAAGGACTCTTTAGCAATTTTCGTAAAGGACTAGATCATTTACCAAAAGGCAACGTCGAAGGGGTCATGGAGGGACTATGATCTTTTATTCGAGGGATTTTGCTAAAGCATCCTCACTTTTGAAGGACATGACTGTTTATTCCGAGAGCAACAAAAGAGGTTACCCTAGAGGTGCAAGTGCGCGAGTGTGTTGTTTTCAGTTATTTTATCTTTGAATTTAGGGTTTTCCTATCATTTGATTATTATATTTCCATATAAACCCTAATTACTAAGCTATATAGAAATACAATAGCAGAAAGAATAAAGTGCGGAAACGTAAACCTAAAACTATTACATGGCTTCGGGGCAGTTACATAAAAAAGGATGTGAGAAAGTAAAATGTGGAAATTTAGACCTAGACTATTACATCCCATAAGCAGTTACATGATAATAAGAAAGATCGAAAAATAAAATATATACTATTACATTCGCGAAACTTATACAGTCGATCTAAGAAATATAAAAGTAAGATAAAAATAGAAAAGAAAAATATTTTTGGTGATTTTTTTTTATGAAAAGAATGATTTAGGATGATTAATTAAAACCTATTAAATCTAATTAATTTTAATTAAAAAATTAATTAATTAATTAAATTATTAAAAGATTAAACCCTAATTAATTTTAATTAAGAAAACCTAAAACTATGTTTTTGTATTTTAATTAAATGAAACAAATAATAAAAATATAAGAGAAAAAAGAAAATATAAAGATTCAGGCCCAACTTCTAGCACGGGATCCAGTGTGAGCATCTAGGAGGGTGCATTGCGTGTGTGCATGTTCTTGGGCATTAGATCAGATATGTGAAGATTTGATGGTGACAAGTGATGGGGCGCACGGTTGATGCTATGAGGACGCGCGCTGGGAAAACCTGAAAAATAGAAGAAAAAAACATGAAAATGACAAAAGGCAGGGATCGATCCCACACCCTTGTACATCAAGGCCTTATCGCGCACATTTTTACCACTAGGGTGGCTATACATCCGGTAACATAAGTGAAACGAGTTAAATGTATAATAAACTAAATTAATTGGACCCGGAGAAGCGCCAGAGCCCTAGCTTCGGTCGTCTTCTCCGGAGACTACTTTTCTTGTACCTGCAAAACAAGGAATGTCAATGGTTCAAAAAAACCCTACCCCCCTAATTCAGGCCTTGTGATTCCAATGGAAGCATTAGTTTGGGCTGATTCATGATGGATTGTGAGATACAGCGTAAACAACCTAAAACAGTGTAAACATGGTAGTTCATGGCCCGATCACCACGGGGAACATACGATGGTTTTTTCCTACATATTGATACCTCATAAACACATTAGCAAGGTTAGTATGCATTAAATCACAAAGAAAAACAAAAATGAAAATTCATGCAATGTTAGAAACCAGTAAAGCATATACAAGGGTTTCAGGCGCTTTAGATCTTAAAGGATGATCCACTCTTACCCTACAACACTTCAGAAGTTGTTTGGGAATGTTAGTATGCTTTGAAAGTGAATGCAAGAGAGGGTTTCGATTTATCCTAATTTTTTGAGAATTTTGGAATTCTAGAATGGCTTCTTCTTGCAAGGGTTCATGGCTTGTTATGTCTGAATGAAGAGGATATATAATACTTTAATTAGGTCAAAAGATTATGGGCTTGGACCTTGTAAGAAAAGCCTGACTTTATCTTATTTAATTTTGAATTATAATTAATATAAAAATAGAATAAAAACCCAAGGGGTGTATGAACAAGTTCTGAGGTTTATATTGAGGCCTATAACACGCATGGACCTTAAAACACAAGCCTACTAGCCCAAAAATTCAAGTTTGGTCACTTTTGGTTTCATGCATTTTCTCAAAATTTCCCAACTTGCACCAATCATAACTCTCTCAATTTTTATCATATGAAGGTGATTTTTGACTTTTTGGAAATCTCAAGGTGTCCTCTACAACCTCTATTTTGATAATTTTTACATTTGAAGACTTTATATTGATGTAAGTTGCCTTGACAAAAAGTGTTGGTTTGTTGACTTTTGAAATGACCTATAATGTTTTGGCCCATATCTCTGAAATGAAGTGTTTTTTAGACTTAAGCTTAGCAAGACAAAGTTGTAGAGAATTGAATTTAATTCAAAATGAGCTTTGGTTGAGAAAAATCTGATGAAGCATGTGAAAGTTGTGCTTGGTCAAAGTTCATTTGACCTCTCCTTAAGAAAACCCTAATTTGGTAAGTTTTGACTTTTGATGAATTGAGAGTTTTCTTGATGAATCATGATCAACCCTTGATAAAATGATGAATGTGACTTCAAAATATTTATGTTGACCAAAAATATTGAAGTTTGACTATATGTTTACCACAATTTACTTTTTGTCCAATACAATTGATTTTCAGTCATTTGAGCATTTGATTGGGAAAACTTGTGATGCAAGGCTTGAAACTTGTCATGAGCATTTTTGGAGACATTTGGGGAACCATGAAATCCCCTTGAGGAATATAAGGTCAAATTTCCTTGAGAAAATAAAAACTCTAGTTGTATGCCAATCGCTTAGAAGAAGAATTTGTCTGATCAAATATTAAGTAACCTTGAGAAATTGAATTCCCTAGGAGCATGAGGAGGTGTCTTGAAGAAAATGGGAGGGAAAATTTTGGGTTAGAACAGAGACTATGTTCTCAATGTTACAACCTTAGTTGTAGGACTGAGATTTATGAACAAAGGATATTCAACGTTAGATCACATAAAGAAGATTATCAGAAGCTTGCCATCTAAATGGAGGCCTATGGTAACTACACTCAAGCCTGTAAAGGATCTGAACAACATTTATCTAGAAGAACTAATGAGTTCTTTGATATGTCATGATATTGAGATAGAACAAGATGAACCTCAAAAGAGAGGAAAATCTGTTGCGGTCAAATCTGTCAGAAGATCTGAGAAGTCACAAACTCTTCGAGAGGAAGAGATTGAGAATTTAGAAGAATATTATGATGAAGATGAAGATGAGTTGTCACTGCTGTCCAGAAGGGTTAACCATCTTTGGAAGAGAAATCAAGGCAATAGGTTCAAAAGTACTAGAAGGACTGGTGGTCGCTTCGAGTCTACTTCTGGTTAAAGGAAGCCTAGTGGCAAAGAAGTCACTTGTTAACAGTGTAATGAGCTAGGATGCTACAAGTATGATTGTCCTAAACTTCAGAAGGATAAGCCCAAGAATAAAGCTCTCAAGAGTAAGAAGAAAGGGTTGATGGAAACCTCAAATGATTTTGATTCCTCAGAAGATGACTTAGAAGAAGAACATGCTAACATGGCGTTGATGGCTTATGTTAGAACTTCTGATGCGGAGATCCCTCCAATTGATGAAGTAGACTCTGATTCAGACACATAAGAGGTATTTTTTTGACCTTACTCAATCTGAATAAACTTTTTCTTTACTTGAAAGTATGGAAAAACATGAGTTACTCAAGATTGAATTCAAGGAACTTAAAAAGTCCCATGAATCCATATCTTCTGAAAACAATAAGCTTAAGGAAGATATCTTCATTATTAGTGAAGGAATTTTTTTCTTAAAGATGAGAACTCTTCCCTCAAAGGCACGCGAACTCTTCCAGAAGCTTCTGAGAGTGCTGATGATGTCATTAAGAAATGTGCAAAGCTTTTCATAAGTTCCTAGCAAGAAGTATAGGAGAAGCATGATGGCTTCTATGATCTATGGCGTAAGAAGAAATAGGACCAATGGTATTGGTTATAATTCCTATGACGAATCTAATTTTGATAAGGAAGAAAAACCTAATACTCTTTATTCCCATTTTGTCTTTCTTGGGTTTGTGCCTAAAGATAAATGAAAAGTGATCTGGACTGAGCCAACGCTTACCCTACCGTTGGGGAGGCCCAATCCAGCACCCTTGCATAAGGCCCAAAGACAAGCAACCCAAGTTGGGGATCATTGGGCAACTCCCCACATGTACATTGGGGAATGTGACCCACGTGTCCATATCATCATCATCATCCTGCCCTCCGAGAATAATAGGTCCAACTCCTATTTTCTTGAGGAAGTTGACCAGGGGGAGGCCACGTGCTGGAATCCATACACGTAAGCCCTGACAGTCTTCATTGTTGGGCCTCATCTTGGCCCAACATTGGAGACCTTGGCACAATGTTAGGGGATATAAATACCCTCTCACTTGAGAGGGTCAAGTATTGAATCATTCTATCTCACTCACTTATACTTTCTTTCATCATTCTTAACCTTACTTTGGCATCAGTATGTTTTGTAGATATCGCCCCATCTCATCTACAACTATTGTCAAACTCGAAGCTCGTGGGCTTTGACAATCCATTCTGGTCAGGTACGATCAATGGAGTCGTCTAGGGGAAACAAGCTTCCCTGTCTTTGATTTACCTAAGACTAAAGAAACCACCAAAATCCGTGATTATCCTGACCGACCCAGCTACCAATAATAACCTAAACGCCCATCTCGCCGACCCTAACAACAACGTCGTTGACAACATGGACAATAACAACTACGAGAATGATATCGACATGGTCGGTCTCGAGCATAACTACAAAGACGACATGAAAACCTCTTCATCATCCCGCTCTCGGCCACACGAGGATTCCCATCTGCCCCAGAACTATTAGTCAAATGTTTTCTGGGAGGTCCCCGTCCCCGCGGGCGCTGATGCCACGACAAGGGCTCTATTCACGGCCATTAACCAATTAAATTACTTAATATTCTCGCAATGTGAACGATTAAGGGTGCTCGAGGATTCTCATCGAGCCCCCAAAAGACACAGAAGACCTGAAACTCCACCTCCCCATCAGAACAAAGACCATCCTCAGTCTCCCCCACAGAGACATAAACGAGACAAATTGCAAAACCGCTCTCCCCAACAGACTCGGAGACGCCCTGCTTTGGAGAGACAACTTCCCGAAGCTACCAAGAGATGGGACCTCAACCCCCGCGCGGGGAATAACGATCTGCTGAAAACAAAATTAGGGGCAATGGAGAAATGAAACCTCGACGAAGGGATCCTCCGTGAGGCCAAGGCCATCACTACGACCGCCATTACAACCGGTCCCCTTCCCGCTCTCCCTACAAGAGCGACAAAGACGACCCTTGCAGTCCCCTATCACAAGATATCATGGAGGCTCCCATTCCCAGGGGAATTATGAAACCTCCCCAACTAAAGGAATATGACAATATTTCAGACCCTGTCGACCACATCGACGAGTTTGAGGCAATGCTCCACTATCAGAATGTCGGGGGACCGATCAAATGTCAGTTGTTTCCCACGACCTTGAGGAAAACTGCAATTGACTGGTACAAGAATCTCACCCTAGGGTCAATCACCTCCTAGAGAAACCTCAAGAACCAGTTCATTAGCTCTTTCACAGCGTCTCATTGACATCTGAAGAATTAGGCCACCCTTGAGGCTATCATCCAAAGAAGCAACGAAACCCTCAGGGAGAACATTGATCAGTTCAACTGCGAGGCCACTAAGGTCTCGTGTACCGATCACATGAAAAGATATTTGCTCGAGAGAGGACTCCTTCCAGGCACTAAGTTCAGGAAGGCCATCGGCATCGAACCACCCGGACTTTCGATGCTCTCCTCAAAAAAGATAGGGCCAGTATGGACTACAAGGAGAGGGAAGCGGCCAATAAAGCATGCGACTCGAGGAATCACAGACCGACCAACACCCTGTGACACCAGGATGCAGGCCCTCCTCGATGAACAGGTGAGAAGCGAATGGATGATAAATCACGTGATTCCCGTGAGCACAGGGGACCTGCAGGGAGATTCACCGAATAGACTCCGCTGACAGCTTCCCACGAGCGGATCCTGGAAGAGTGCTGAAATGCCGACTTCAAGGACGGAAGAATCAGGCACCCTCGACCTGCCCCTGCTAAGCTCGGGCCTGATAGAACAAAATACTGTCAGTACCATCGGAGCCACGGGCACCTGACCGAAGACTACGTCCACCTCAAGGATGTCATCAAAACTCTCGTCAAGGGTGGAATACTCGGGCAGTACTGACGAAATAACGCCCCTCATCGGGATACCCGCGAGGCGAAAGAAGTCGAGGAAGAAACCCGACCATCAGAAGAGTCGGGCCCTATCCAGATAGCTTTCTCTGTGACAAGGCCAGAGGACTTCTACGTCCCCGATAGATGCGAGGAAGAACCTGTGTCCATGCACAGCAAATGAGAGAAATTCCCCTCCTCCATGGTCATAACCGGTGGGGGTTCAATGACCACTCCATAAACTCCGCAAAAAGAAAGCTCGACGAGTTGGTCGACGTGGCCTCAACTCAAGTGGTAACGCTCGAGAGGGTCAAGCGAAAATAGGAACCAATCACCTTCTACCTTGAGGAGTTTCCCGGAGGGCCCCCAAACTCAAACATCCCCTGCTAGTGAGGGCAAGAATTGCTAATTTCGACGTACACCGCATCTTGGTTGATGAGGGAAGTTTCATCGACGTCATGTACAACCATCTGTTCTGAACCTTGCAGCTCGACGACACCCATCTTTCACCATACGTGTGATCCAACCTGCAAGGATTCAATGGCTCGACCTTTAAACCATGGGGATATGTTGAGCTTTTCATCACCTTCGGGGATGAAACTGCCTCCCGGCAGATCAAGGTGCAATTTCTGGTCATTGACTTCCCATCTCTCTACAACTGCATCCCAGGGAGACCGATGCTGGCCGTATTGACCGCCGTGCCTCCACTGTCCACCTGAAGATGAAATTCTACACCCGGAGAGGGCACATCGCCACAATCGACGGAGACATCTCGGCTGTCAGAAGTTGTTTTCATGCTGCTTCCAAGAGGCAGAGCATGGTCGACACTGGAGCCCAACCTACCAAAAGAGCAACTACCACTCGACCTGAATCGCAACCTACTTGGGCAGAGGAACAAAGGCCCCCGCCAAAGGTCGACTTAATCTTGTCCGACACCCTCTTTGACAAGGATGAAGTCCCCAACGGTGAATATGAACTCCTCCAACCCATCCCAGACGGAGACTTCAAGTTCTTCCCCCTCGGTGAAGACCCTCACAAAGGCATGAAGATCGGCACCAGACTCCCCGACTTGGAGAGGAAGAAGATCAAAGCTTTCTTGTGGGAGAATGCTGACCTGTTTGCATGGAGCGCTGCTGAGATGCCCAGACTTGACCTCGAGGTCCCCTGTCACCAACTGGTCGTTGATCCACCCGCTAGGGCAGTAGTGCAACATGGACGTAAGCAGTCTCCTGAGAAAGCGGAGGCTGCTGAAAATGTTGTAAAAGACCTCCTAGAGGCAAATTTTATTTCTGAGGCTCAGTATTTAACCTGGCTCTCAAACATTGTACTCGTTAAAAAGAATAATGGAAAAAGGATAATGTGTGTTGATTATATTGATATTAATTGGGCATGTCCCAAAGATGCTTTTCCTTTACCTAATATTGACATGCTGGTCGACAATTCAGTCGGCTATAAAATTTTATCGTTTATGGATGCCTACTCGGGGTAAAACCAAATCCCAATGGCGATGACAAACAAGCATTGCACGGATTTCATGACCAGCTCGGGAAACTACTACTACAACATAATGCCTTTCGGTCTAAAAAACATCGAGGCAACATAACAACGAATGATGAACAAAGTATTTCATGACAAGATTGGTGATATGCTCGAAGTGTACATGGACGACATGATCTTAAAATCTCGAATAGATACCGATCACGCTTCCCACCTCAAAAGAGTCTTCGCCCAAGCGCGACAATGCAAAATGAGATTTAACCCAGAGAAATGAACCTTCCGGGTTAAGGCGGGCAAATTCCTCGGTTTCTATCTGACTAGACGGGGAATTAAAGCCAACCCCGACAAGTGTCAGGCATTCTCCTGGATTCCTACACCTAGTTGGAAGAAATCCATACAAGTCTTAAACGGTATTCTCACCTCACTCTCCCGTTTTAAGGAAAAGTCTGTGCAACACGCTCTACCATTTTTCAAACTTCTATACAAAGAGGCAGCTTTCGAGTGGACCGAGGAATACGAGCAAGCCCTCATCCATCTCAAGAAAAGACACAAAATACCTGACACTCCACCTCCCCATTAGAACAAAGACCGTCCTCAGTCTCCCCAATGGAGACACAAATGAGACAGATCGCGAAGCCGCTCTCCCCGTAAGACTAGAAGACGCCCCGCTTTGGAGAGAGCACTGTTCGGAGCTACTAGGAGACGGGGCCTCACCCCCCGCTCGGGGAACAACGATCCCCTGAAAACCGAATTAGGGGCAATGGAGAAATGCAACCTCGACGAAGGGATCCTCCCTGAGGCCAAGGCCATCACTATGACCGCCATTACAACCGGTCCCTTCCCACTCTCCCTACAAGAGCGACAAAGACGACCCCCGCGGTCCCCTACCACAAGCAATCATGGAGGTTCCCATACCCAAGGGAATTGAGAAACCTCCCCCAACTAAAGTAATATGACGACATTACAGCCCTGTCGACCACCTCGATAATTTCTAGGCAATGCTCCACTATCACAATGTCGGGGGACCGATCAAATGTCGGTTGTTCCCCACGACCTTGAGGAAAACTGCAATGAACTGGTACAAGAATCTCACCCCAGGGTCAATCACCTCCTGGAGAAACCTCAAGAACCAGTTCACCAGCTCTTTCACAGTGTCTCATCGACATCTAAAGACTGAGGCCGCCCTTGAGGCTATCGTCCAAAGAAGCGACGAAACCCTCAGGGAGTATATTGATCAGTTAAACCGCGAGGCCATTAAGATCTCGTGTACCGATCGCATGAAAATATATTTGCTTGAGAGAGGAATCCTTCCGGGCACTAAGTTCAGGAAGGCCGTCGACATCGAACCACCCGGACTTTTGATGCTCTCCTTAAAAAAGCTAGGGCCAATATGGATTACGAGGAGAGGGAAGCGGCCAATAAAGCATGCGACTCAAGGAATCACAGACCGACCAACACCCTGTAACACCAGGACGTAGGCCCTCCTCGATGAACGGGCGAGAAATGAAGGGATGATAAACCACGTGATTCTCGTGAGCACAGGGGACCCGCAGGGCGATTCACCGAATACACTCTGCTGACAGCTTCTCGCAAGCGTATCCTGGAACAGTCCTTAAATGCCAACATCAAGGACGGAAGAATCAGGTGCCCTCGACCGGCCCTTGTTAAGCCCGAGGCTGACAGAACAAAATACTATCAATACCATCGGAGCCACTAGCACCTGGCTAATGATTGCATCCACCTCAAGGATGTTATCGAAACCCTCATCAAGGGTGGAAGACTAGGGCAGTACTGACGGAATGATGCCCCTCATCAAGATACCTACGAGGCGAAAGAAGTCGAGGAAGAAACCCGACCATAAGAAGATTCAGGCCCCATCCAGATAGCTTTCTTCGTGACAAGGCCGAAGGACTTCTACGTCCCTGATAGATACGAGGAAGAACCTGTGTCCATGCACAACAAATGGGAGAAATTCCCCTCCTCCATGTTCATAATTGGTGGGGGTTCAATGACCTCTCCATAAGCACCGCAAAAAGAAAGCTCAACAAGTTGGTCGACGCGGCCTCGACTCAAGCGGTGATACTCGAGAGGGTCAAGGGAAAATCGGAACTAATCACCTTCTACCTTGAGGAGTTTCCCGGAGGGGCCCCGAACTTAAACATCCTTCTGCTGGTGAGGGCAAGAATGGCTAATTTCGAGGTACACCGCATCTTGGTCGATGAGGAAAGTTATGTCGATGTCATGTACAACCATCTGTTCCGAACCTTGCAGCTTGACAACACACATCTTTCACCATACGTGGGGTCCAACCTGCAAGGATTCAATGGCTCGACCTCTAAACCATGGGTATACGTTGAGCTTTTCATCACCTTTGGGGAAGAAACCGCCTCCCGGCAGATCAAGGTGCAATTTCTGGTCATCGACTGCCCATCTCTCTACAACTGCATCATAGGGAGACCGACGCTGGCCGAATTGACCGCCGTGCCCTCCACTGTCCACCTGAAGATGAAATTCTACACACGGAGAGGTCACGTCGCCACAATCCACAGAGACATATCGGCTGTCAGAAGATGTTTTCATGCTGCTTCCAAGGGGAAGAGCATGGTCGACACTAGAACCCAACCTACCAAAAGAGCTACTACTGCTCGACCTGAATCGCAACCTACTCGGATAGAGGAACAAATGCCCCCACCAAAGGTCGAATCAATCTTGCTCAACACCCGCTTTGACAAGGATGAAGTCCCCAATGGAAAACATGAACTCCTCCAACCTATCCCAGACAGAGACTTCGAGTTCGTCCCCCTCGGTGAAGACCCTCACAAAGGCATGAAGATCGACACCAGACTCTCCGATTTGGAGAGGAAGCAGATCAAATCTTTCTTGCGGGAGAATGTTGACCTATTCGCATGGAGCACTGCGGAGATTCCCGGACTCGACCTCGATGTCGCCTGTCACCAACTGGTCGTTGATCCACCCACTAGGGCAGTAGTCCAACATAGACGTATGTAGTCTCTCGAGAAAGCGGAGACTGCTGAAAATGCTATAAAAGACCTCCTAAAGGCAAATTTTATTTCTGAGGCCCGGTATTCAACCTGGCTCTCAAACATTGTACTCGTTAAAAAGAATAATGGAAAATGGAGAATGTGTGTTAATTATACTGATCTTAATCGTGCATGTCCTAAAGATGCTTTTCCTTTACCTAATATTGACATGCTGGTCAACAACTCGGTCGGCTATAAAATTTTATCATTTATGGACGCTTACTCGGGCTATAACCAAATCCCAATGGAGATAAGAGACAAGCATTGCACCACTTTCATGACCAGCTCGGGAAACTACTACTACAACATAATGCCCTTCAGTCTAAAAAATGTCGAGGCAACATACCAGCGGATGATGAACAAAGTCTTTCGTCACAAGATCGGTGATATGCTCGAAGTGTACATGGACGACATGATTGTCAAATCTCGAATAGATATTGATCACGTTGCCCACCTCAAAAGAGTCTTCGCCTAAGCACGACAATGCAAAATGAGATTTAACCCCGAGAAATGCACCTTCAGGGTTAAGGCGGGCTAATTCCTCTGTTTCTCTCTGACTGGACGGGGAATTGAAGCCAACCCCGACAAGTGTAGGGCATTCTCCGAGATTCCTACACCTAGCTGGAAGAAATCCATACAAGTCCTAAACGATATGGTCACCTTGCTCTCCCGTTTTAAGGAAAAGTCTGTGCAACATGCTCTACCATTTTTCAAACTTTTGCACAAAGAGGCAGCTTTAGAGTGGACCTAGGAATGAGAGCAAGCCCTCATCCATCTCAAGAAAAGACACAAAATACCTGACACTTCACCTTCCTATGGAGAGACCACTGCCCGAAGCTACCAGGAGACGGGGCCTCATCCCCCCCCCCCCTCCCCCGTGCGGGGACAAAGATCCTCTGAAAACAGAATTAGGGTCAATGGACAAATGCAACCTCGACAAAGGGATCCTCCCTGAGGCCAAGGCCATCACTACGACCGCCATTACAACTGGTCACATTCCCACTCTCCCTACAAGAGTGACGAAGACGACCCATACGGTCCCCTATCACAAGCAATCATGGAGACGCCCATTCCCAAGGGAATTGAGAATCCTCCCCAACTAAAGGAATATGACGAAATTGCAGACCCTATCGACCACATCGATGGGTTCTAGGAAATGCTCCACTATCACAACACCGGGGGACCGATCAAATGTCGGTTGTTCCCCACAACCTTGAGGAAAAATACAATGGACTGGTACAAGAATCTCACCCCAGGGTCAATCATCTCCTGGAGAAACCTCAAGAACCAGTTCATCAGCTCTTTCATAGCGTCTCGTCAACATCTGAAGACTGAGGCCGCCCTTGAGGCTATCGTCCAAAGAAGTGATGAAACCCTTATGGAGTATATTGATTAGTTCAACTGCGAGGCAATTTAGGTCTCGTGTACCGATCACATGAAAAGATATTTGCTCGAGAGAGGACTCCTTCCGGGCACTGAGTTCAGGAAGGCAGTCGGCATCGAACCATCCGAACTTTTGATTCTCTCCTAAAAAAAGCTAGGGCCTGTATGGACTACGAGGAGAGGGAAGCGACCAATAAAGCCCGCGAGCCGAGGAATCACGGACCGACCAACACCCTGTGACACCAGGACGCAGGCCCTCCTTGATAAACGGGTGAGAATCAAAGGGGTGATAAACCCCGTATTTCCCATGAGTATAGGGGACCCGCAGAGTGATTCACCGAATACACTGCGCTGACAGCTTCCCGTGAGGGGATCCTGGCAGAGTGCTCAAATTCCGACTTCAAGGACGGCAGAATCAGGCGCCCTTGATCTACCCCTACTAAGCCCGAGGCTGGTTGAACAAAATACTATTAGTACCATCGGAGCCACAGGCACCTGACTGAAGACTGCGTCCACCTCAAGGATGTCACCGAAACCCTCATCAAGGGTGGTAGACTCAGGCAGTACTGACGGAATGACGCCCCTCATCGGGATACCCGCGAGGCAAAAGAAGTCGAGGAAGAAACCCGACCATCAGAAGAGTCGGACCCCATCCGAATAGCTTTCTCTGTGACAAGTCCGGAGGACTTCTACGTCCCCGATAGATGCGAGGAAGAACCTATGTCCATGTACAACAAATGGGAGAAATTCCCCTCCTCCATGGTCATAACCGGTGGGAGTTCAACGACCTCTCCATAAACTCCGCAAAAAGAAAGCTCGACGAGTTGGTCGACGCGGCCTCGACTCAAGCGGTGATGCTCGAGAGGGTCAAGGGCAAATCGGAACCAATCACCTTCTACCTTGAGGAGTTTCCCGGAGGGGCCCCGAGCTCAAGCATCCCTCTGCTGGTGAGGGCAAGAATGGCTAATTTCAACGTACACCGCATCTTGGTCAATGAGGGAAGTTCCATCGACGTCATGTACAACCATCTATTCTGAACCTTGCATCTCGACGACACCCATCTTTCACCATACACGGGGTCCAACCTGCAACGATTCAGTGGCTCGACCTCTAAACCATGGGGATATGTTGAGATTTTCATCACCTTCAGGGAAGAAGACGCCTCCCGGCAGATCAAGATGAAATTTCTGGTCATCGACTGCCCATCTCTCTACAACTGCATCCTAGGGAGACCAGCGCTGACCGAATTGACCGTCGTGCCCTCCACTGTCCACCTGAAGATGAAATTCTACACCCAGAGAGGGCACGTCGCCATAATCCATGGATAGATATCGGCTGTCAGAAGATGTTTTCATGCTGCTTCTAAGGGGTAGAGCATTGTCGACACTGGAGCCCAACCTACCAAAAGAGCTACTACTGCTCGACCTGAATCGCAGCCTACCCAGACAGAGGAACAAAGGCCCCCACTATAGGTCGACTCAGTCTTGCTCGACACCCTCTTTGACAAGGATGAAGTCCCCAATGGCGAACATGAACTCCTCCAACCTATCCCATACGGAGACTTCGATTTCGTCCCCCTCGTGAAGACCCTCACAAAGGCATGGAGATCGGCACCAGACTCCCCAACTTGGAGAGGAAACAGATCAAAGTTTTCTTGTGGGAGAATGCTGACCTGTTCGCATGGAGCGTTGCGGAGATGCCCGGACTCGACCTCGAGGTCGCCTTTCACCAACTGGTCGTTGATCCACCCGCTAGGGCAGTAGTGCAACGTAGACATAGGTAGTCTCCGGAGAAAGCGGAGGCTACTGAAAATGTTGTAAAAGACCTCCTAGAGGCAAATTTTATTTTTGAGGCCCGGTATTTAACCTAGCTCTCAAATGTTGTACTCGTTAAAAAGAATAATGGAAAATTGAGAATGTGTGTTGATTATACTTATCTTAATCAGGCATGTCCCAAAGATGCTTTTCCGTTACCTGATATTGACATGCTGGTCTACAACTCGGTCGACTATAAAATTTTATCGTTTTTGGATGCCTACTCGGGCTATAACCAAATCCCAATGGCGATGAGAGACAAGCATTGCACCACTTTAACGACCATCTCGGGCAACTACTACTACAACATAATGCCTTTCGGTCTAAAAAACGTCGAGGCAACATACCAGCGGATGATGAACAAAGTCTTTCGTGACAAGATCGGTGATATGCTCGAAGTGTACATGGACGACATGATCGTCAAATCTCGAATAGATACCGATCACGCTGCCCACCTCAAAAGAATCTTCGCCCAAGCGCGACAATGCAAAATTAGATTTAACCCCGAGAAATGCACCTTCGGGGTTAAGGCGGGAAAATTCCTCAGTTTCTATCTGACTGGACAGGGAATTGAAGCCAACCCCGACAAGTGTCGGGAATTCTCCGAGATTCCTACACCTAGCTGGAAGAAATCCATACAAGTCCTAAACGGTATGCTCACCTCGCTCTCCCGTTTTAAGGAAAAGGTTGTGCAACACGCTCTACCATTTTTCAAACTTCTGCACAAAGAGGCAGCTTTCGAGTTGATCGAGGAATGCGAGCAAGCCCTCATCCAACTCAAATAAAGACTTTTGCAACCGTTCATGCTGTCGTGACCTGAGGACGGGGAAACCCTGTTCCTTTACCTGGCCATCTCTGCCGAGGCCGTAAGCGCGGCCCTCGTTCGTGAGACTCAAGACGGGAAAAAGCTGGTGTATTTTACGAGCAAAACGCTACAAGGGCCTGAGGTTAGGTATCAACAGATTGAAAAAGTGGCATTGGCCCTCATCAACGCGGTGAGGAGACTTAGACATTACTTCCTAGACAACACGATCATCGTACGAATAGACCAACCCATAAGACAGCTCCTATGTCGACCTGACATGGCCGATTGAATGCTAAAATGGTCACTGGAGATCTCGGAGTTAGACGTCCAGTATGAAAGCAGGAAGGCCCTCAAAGCCCAAATGCTGGCCGACTTCATCGCAGAGATGACCGCTCAAAATCCCCTATAAGGAATAAGCATAAGTGGACCATCTTTGTTGACGGTGCTTCCATCTCGACAGGGAGCAGAGCGGGAATCCTCCTCGAGAATGAGGAAGGTGTCATGATTGAACACTCCATCACCCTTTCTTTTCCAATGTCAAACAATCAGGCTGAATACGAGGCCCTGCTCGCATGATTAAGGCTAGCCGAGGATTTGGGTGTCCAAGAAACACAAATTTTCAGACTCCTAACTCGTCGCATCTCAAGTACAAGGGGGATACTAGGCTAAGAACAACAACCTCGTCGAATACTTGAACCTAGTCAGAGAATGGATGAAGAGGTTCAGTCGGGCAAAAATCAAACACATACTACGCGAAAAGAACACACGGGCAGACATACTTTCAAAGCTCACAAGCACAAAGAAGAAAGGAGGGAACAAATCATTCATCCAAGAATCCCTTTCTCGCCCGAGTATTAAAAAGTCCACTATGCCACCCGAGGTAAATGCCATCAGGGACAACTCGTATTGGATGACCCCGATGTTCAACTTTCTGACAAAGGGGGAACTACCCGTTGACCAAAGGGAGGCAGCTACGACCAAACGATGAGCATGTTCGTATGTGGTACTCGAACATAAACTTTACCGTTGAGGATTCTTCATCTCGCTCCTAAAATGTATCAAAGAATCCACAATCCCCGAGATATTGCGGGAAATCCACGAAGGAATCAACACCCAACACATGGGAGGAAGGTCCCTGTCACGAAAGGCGCTACAAGCAGGATATTACTGGCGGACCATGCAGCAAGATGCAAAGGAGCACATCAAGAAATGCGACAAGTGTCAGAGACATGTGGACATGCTCCTCACACCCCCGCACAAGCTCAAAACACTATCCTCCCCGTGGTTGTTCTCCTGGTGGGGAATGGACATCCTCAGACCTTTCGTGTAAGGGTCGTATCAAAACAAATTCCTGATCGTGGTTGTTGACTATTTCACGAAATGGATAGAAGCTGAAGCTCTAGCTAAAATCACTTCACACAACATCCTCTGTTTCTACAAGCGAAACGTGCTTTCCTGATTTGGGATACCACAAGAGCTCGTCACTGACAACGGGACGCAGTTCACTGATCAAGGTTTCTAAAACTTCGTCGCCAAACTCGGCACCAAGCAACACTTCATCTCAGTCGAACACCACAAAACTTATGGGCAAGCCGAGGCCGCGAATAAAGTTATCCCATGAGGACTCAAGCGCAGGTTGGGTGAGGCAAAAAGGGGGTGGGTCGAAGAACTGCATAGCATCCTATGGGCATACCGAATGACACCACACTCAACGAAGGGCGAGACCCCATTCCGGCAAACCTATGGAACCGAGGTTGTCATCCCTATAGAGATCATGGAGCCATCCATACGAACTGAAGTTCCTCTAGACGAGGAACTGAATGACGAGACCCTAAGAGAAGAGCTCGACCTAGTCGAGGAAATTCAATCAGGAGCAGCTCTTTGCAAGGCCACGCTGAAACAACAGATAGCCCTACGCCATGATAACAAAGTCATAAAGCGCGAATTCCAGGTCGGAAGCCTAGTCTTGCAAAGAAATTAGAAAGATTCCCGCGAAGGGAAACTAGCTGTGAACTGGGAAGGAACATACCGCGTCCATGGAGCTATGTGCACCAGGGCATACTACCTCGAACACTTGAACAGAGAACCACTACCTCGACCATGGAACGCTATGAAACTGAAACAATATTACAGTTAAATCCTTATCCTACTACGGGCATTAGCAGTCGACCAGTCCTCTCCAATTGACGGTGGGACAAGATCAACCATGTAGGTATGTCAAGGTACGAACATGGCCTCCTAAAATTAACTAAAGGCGGGTTTGTTCGTTACTCGAGCAAAACTTTAGCCCGATAGTGACACCTTAATCGAGCTCTGCTGTCGAAGTACCCAACTGGCAGAACACCCAGCTCGCGATGGGAAGTTCACGCTACGAGTTTAAGATCCTGACCGCGACCTTGATCTTGTTCCGCAGAATGATCAATTCCACCCCTCGACACATCCCAACATGTGTCTGCCATAACCAAGGTCGAGCACAAATCTCCAATCATGGAAGATACGAAACTTTTTTCATGGAACAAACATGTCAAGCACAACGACAAGAAAATATTTGTATAAATAGACATGAAGTCAAATAAAAGAATTCATAAATACTGACCAAGAAGGCTGGTGCCATTTAAATAATTATAAATATAGGCCCAAAGGCCACAAACCTAAACTAAACAAAAACAGGAACGCAGGCCCAAAACATTTCAGATCTCATCCTCCTTGTCGCTATCCCCCGCGGGACTATCATTGGGAGGATAGAAGATTTTTCCATCAACCAATTGATTAAACAGCCCCGCGCCTTCGACCACCAACTCGACCCCCGGGTTCAAATTTTTTAGTTGTTCCATGGTTGTGTTGCATCCATAACTAAGGGTGTCTGTGACATCTTGCTCGAGTACCCGGGTGCACGCGATTAGATCTTCCCTGGTCACCATGGCTTTTTCCGCGTTAGTCTCTTCTTCAGATGGGGCCACGATCCCTTCCATCTCCTTTATCCTGGAGACCAAGCACTTGTTTTCTTTAGTCGCAACATTGAGTTGGGGCCACAACTCATTCAGATCCTTGAGGAGTTGAACCTGAGCCTCAAACTTTGTCTCATGGTTGAGGATGTCGCACTTCAGCTTATTATTTATGCCCTTCAACTTATGAATCTTGGCATGCGCCTTGTCAAGGGCGTCATGAGAGCCTATAACCTCATCATTCAGCGTCAAGGCCGTCTCGAGCACCCTCATCACAACGGCCACATCCTCCGACAAGTTCTTCCGTCCAATTTCCTTATCTTCGGATCGGCCCCCTCTCTTCCTCGCAAACACCTAAAGAGCTCTCCCCACTAAAGATATCACGATTTAGGTAACATGGAGGGAACACGAAGACTCCCTCAGACCCCTTATCACTTTCGGGCATGACGCACTCAATTTCCTCCATACACTTCCTCTTTATTGCAGGCTCGGTAGGGGGAACCTGGGTCTTTGAGGAAGAAGGGGAACCGCTTGCACGGGAAGCATATTTGGCATGCTCTTGGAGTTGGGCGACCCTGTTCTTTGGCCCTGAGGTGGAAGCATTCTTGGGCCTCAACTTTAATAGATGCTCAGAGAGGGACGCTGTGATGCGGTGGGAGAACTGACTTGAGGTTTTGTGTTTTATCGCAAATGTTGCGGTTAGTAAGAGTCGCCACCGACTTTACTTTTATCCAAAAGGAAAGGTGAAAAAGAAAAGGAAAGACCTTTGAGATTGTTTCTTGAGTTCGGGGGGTAGATCATTAAAAGGGAAGGTGCTAGCACCCTTTTCATCCATGGTTTTCCATGGGCTCTTACTTGCTTTAGATCACTTGCTTTTGTTTGTTTGAAATGGTGTTTGATGTGGTTTTGGAAGTATTTTGTAAAAGAGGCCAATCGTTTAGGCAATCTTTGTAATGATTCTCGTTCGTAAGAATGTATACAAAGATGTTTGTCTTTTAAAAATGTTTTCAATGTTTGTAAGATGTTTTGAATTGTGTGTGTGTTTGTTTTGAAAAATAGCAAGGATTTGTTGTTTGAAAGGGAGCAAGTAACTAGAAGCTATCTACCTACTCAAATGTCTTTCCTATGTATTTTCTATTCCTTTGACATTGTTGTCTTACCATTGATTTGGTAAGCAACCCTATCTTTGGATGTAAACGGGACGGGCGTGGGTCATCGTATAACCATGATTAGCAATGTTTGCAAAGTATCTTAGCATTTTTGAGGGACCAATATCATTTTGTAAGGCAACATTGAATAGCGTCATCGAGGGACTATGATCTTATATTTGTTTTGTTTTGCCAAGATACTTCGCATGCGTAACATGGCCATTTTATTTTAGGCAACCAAGTGGGGAAACCCTAAGGGTGCTTGTGTGCAAGTGTATTATTTTCATGCTTTGATTTTGTCTTGTATTTAGGGTTTTCTATTTGCTTTGTTTTTGTTCTTGTCATACAAACCCTAATTACTAATCATGGCATATCAAAGCGATAAATTGCGTAATGTAAATATACTAAGCTATTACAACAATTTTATGAGATGGGGAAATACAAGTTTGAATGGGGATTTGCACAAATATAAAGTGTTGTACCCCAAAATTTGCCCTCCCATATTCTTCAAGATTTGCAAAGAGCATGCTTCACAATCTCCTTAAGGGTTGCACAATTCAAGGGCCTCCTAACAGTCAAGAACTAAGGTTTTGGTTCTGTCAAAGAAATTGAAATTTTCAAGGGTCCAATCAAGTCCCACATGCCTATAAACATGGTCAAGCATCCATATGCCAAGTTTCAAGACTTACAGCACAAAATTGCACAGTCAAATGCCCTAATTGCTCAACAGTCAACTACAGGGGCAAAATGGTCATTTTGACAGTCAAAAGTTCAAATTTTTGGTCAACATCTTATTTTGAAGCCACAAACATCATTTGATCAATTCTTGATCATGATTTTCAAGGCATGGCTCAAAAAGTCTCAAGATGCAAAAGTTTCCATATTTGGACAGTTGAAAAAGTCAACTGTAACTTGACCAAGGCATAACTTCCACGTGGTTTATCATAAAAATTCCATCCAAAGCTCATTTTGAAGAGAAGGACATTTCCTACAACTCCTCTTCACACATCAAGTCCAAGAAATGCTCTCAGAAAAAGTTATCAATTTCAACATTATAGGTCATTTTCAAAAGTCAACAAAAAGGGACTTTAAGTCAAAGACCATAACTTGAGATTGGTAAATCAAAATGACATGGGACCACAGGCATTGCTTAGAGGACTTCAAGGCCTTTCCGAAATGTCCAAGAACATGATCAAAGCTTAAAAATTGAGCAAGATATGCCTTGTGGAAGTTTGGAAATTTTTGGGAATTTTGAAAAGTCAACTTTGCTTCAAATGCCTCAAAATTGCTAATGGGCCACATTTTCTTCCAAGAATCATTATCCAAAGGCTATGCACGACCATTTGACCCAAAAGGTATTTATTTCATCATTTTTTATTATTTATTTGAATTTTTATCACCATTAATTCATTTAATTAAATAAAATATGACAAAAATACTAAACAAATGTGTTTGAATCTTTTTATGCAGCATATGCCCTCATTGGTTACTCAAGATCTCGTGCACATCAAAAAAGGAAAGATTTGGTGCAAATTGGCATGTTCTTCATGAAGAAAATATTGAAAAAAGATTCCATGGAAATCAAATATTGGATTCATCAATGCAAAGGGTTATGGACTCAAATTCTTACCCTAATTCGTCCCATACATATACAGGATGCTAAACCTAATCACAACAACCTTGAAACTGCGCCTCAGACCTCATACACTTTTTGCACTTTTTGTGAAAAAGTTGAAAATTGAAAACACACATAGAGTGCAATTCAAAGCGAACTAAGGATTCCAATAGCTTGCCAAGGCATCAAGGAAGCTTTCTGCATTCTTTTCCAGTCCCCACGCATCAAGAATTGGTAGATAGGAGTCCCTCTTTTCTGTAAAATATTCATAATCGCATCCTGAATTCTATGCATTTTTCATGTGTTTTTGATATTGATTTATACTAATCTAATCATTCTAAAGCTAATGGTGTTATCTAATTGAATTAATATGGCCTGTGCGCAAAGTTGCCATTAAAATGTTTTAGGGTTTCTCAAGCTTCAAATTGGGCGTTTGCACACACTGTAAAATCAGGACATCCCATCACCATGGTTAGAATCAGCACATCTGGACGAATTCAATACACTAGTCGCGCCCTATTTATATGGCCACACGAGCTATTCACTATTTTGAAAAAGGCTGTGTTTTGGGGGGGTTTAAAACCCCCGCTACCTCTTTTTATTTCAGGGACGAACGAAGAAGAAGATCATGTGGCGAGATCTGATTGGGTAGTTTGAATTCCAGCGCGCGTTTTTTATTTTTATGTCATTAACGTCAATTTTCTTTTATATTATTTGTTCTTTATTCTATGTACAACGCGCTCAAATGGCACAGTTGGTGGAGAAGAGCATTTGCAAGCCTTGGGACCTGGGTTCGATTCCCAGGTCCCCCATATGTCTTTCTATTTTTTCTTGCAATGTGATTAGGTACTCCACATGTCCAGACGTCCACCAAACACCCAACTCTGAAGCTTGCCAAGTGTCCTGGAAGATGCATCTGAAGGTCAGAATGGGAGGTCCAGGGAACACCTCAGTCAACGCATACGCACATGATCATTGAGAAGTCAGAAAGGGCCAAGTTTCTTGGGCCTAATTGCTCACAACATAACCTCCAGATTGGGGCAGAACCCCCCATCTGTTTGTATTTTCTTTCACTTTTATTTTCTTTTATTTATTCCTCTTAATTAATTGTTTTATTTAATTCATAAATTAATTTTTTATAACATAAAAATACCAAAAAACCAGAAACTATAAAAATAAAAAAATATGTTTTAATGTTTAATTCACTAATATTTTTGTAAATAAATTTAACAATTAATTTTAGTTTTAATTCTAGGCTTAATTTTAATGTTTTTTTAATAAACTAAAAAAATGTAGAATTAGGGTTTTAAATACTTTTATCCTTTTTTCTTTTCTTTTACCATTATTAATAATTAATTATTTACTTTGTAAATAAATTTGCCATTAAATAATTAGGTTAAAACTAGTTTAAATTTAAACCTTTTTTTAATAAATTAAAAATAGTTTAGAATTAGGGTTTTAATTTCATTTAATTTTCTTACTAAATTCCATAAATACAAAAAACTCAAAAAATAATTTCCTTTTCTCATTTAACTTAATTAATTTATTAACTATAATTTAATTTCTTTAAAAGGGTCCAACGCCCTCGCATTCCCGACTTTACTTCTTCTCGCATTTTACTTTTATGTCTTTTTGTGAATATAATGTATTTATCCCAAAGCTATGTAATAGATTGATTAGGAAATTTATTTTCCGCATTTTATTTTATTTCAAATCGGGTCTTGGATTAATTTGGCGATGTAGACCCGCGCCTTTGTAATTGCGTAGGACTTTTACCTTCTCGCATCTTTTAAAACTGTTAATAACTTGCATGAAAGAATGAATGCCAAAAATAAAAACAAAACGTAGATCACAATGCATGAATAAGACAAATATAAACTGAAAACGACACACAAATCACACACCACCCTTAGGGTACGTCTCACTGTTGCCTTACCCCTCGAAAGGTGGTCGTCGAGTAGAGGATGTTTTAGTAAGTCCTCATGTCCATGAACATGGCATGAGGGTAGCTTCTAAGGTGTCTTCCTATTGCTCCGGTGTTCACCATGTCCCGAACCTTCGAATTGACCCGAATACCTCCAACGGTGGTGCTACCTACCTCTCAATGGTGGGATGGCACTACTTTAAGGATATTTACACAGACGAATTCCTTAGGGTAGGTAGAGAACTCGTAGATACTTGCTCTAATTTCAAAACAAATCAAAAAAATACTTTTCACACCGACACCTTTCAAAAAGCCTTCAAAAGCAATTTTTCAAACACTCTTGAGGACTGATACAAGAGTCGAACTGAAATTTTCAAAGAAACTTTTTTTAAACCCACAGTTGAAAAGCAAACAAACATTTTGAAAACACAATGAGCAAGTATCTAAGAGCCCATGGATAACCATGGATAGAAAGGGTGCTAACACCTTCCCTTTCTATAAATCTACCTCCCGAACCGAGAGCAATCTCTATAAGGAATTTTTCTGTGCTTTTGTCCTTTCCATTTGGAGAAAATAAAAGACGGTGGCGACTCTTGCTTACCGCGACATTTTGCGAACCAGCGTTAAACAGTCAGTTCCAGATCCACCGATCACAGAACTGGCGACTCTGCTGGGGAGAACTTTTAAAGGGAGGTGTACCTTAGGACTAAGATCACTGTGTTTTCAATTGCTTTGACTTGTTTGCTTTAAATTGTGGGACTGTCTTGGGAGTTCTATAGATCCTAACCCGGATCTGGGGATACCTTCTTAGAAAGTAGCAACAAGGCTGTGAGGGAACTGTGCGGGGTATACCGACATGGTTGAAACAGTCTGCTACGTTGATGTGGCACTTTGGTGTGTACCGGTAACCCTTGAGTTCAGTCAAGGAGAGTACGGGGCATCCGCGTGGTTTCGTGAAGCATCAACTGACCTTAGGAACCTTAATTGAACTATCTTGGCCTCTTTAGGGTAGTGAGATAACTGACTTTGGTGCAGTCCGAGGTTGGTTGATACTCGATACTACACTCAATTGAGGGTTGCTTTCCTGGAATATTTCAGTCGCCAGTTCAGTGGCTAAATCGAAACGATGAACAATGAAAGCAATCCAGTGATATTGGGACCCTTAGAACCCGGTTACTTCTAATAGGACAGGTTGAGCCCACCAACTTCAAGAGGGTAATACCCAGACCCCATGCTGGCCTAGACTCTAAGGGCTTGTCTTGTATGACTTGTGTGCCTTACATGTTTGCCTTTGTAAATATTTGTGGTGTGCTTAATCATGGCATCATGACATCATCCAGCATCATATGCATTGACTAACCATTTCAGGGGTTCGAATCTTCATCTTTGTTCTTGTTTTGTAGGACATGGAAACTGTTCGCAGAAAGACAATTCAAATCAGCCTTGTAAGGATCCCTCCTCAGCTTAAGGAGCTTATATCCAGGATTCCCGAGAGCTCTTCATTCAGTGAAAGACATGGAAGACTCATCAGCTTGGTCAACACCAACATTGAGGAAGATATGATAAAGGTCCTGTTCCAGTTCTTTGACCCTCTGCATCACTGTTTCACTTTCCTGGATTATCAGCTGGTACCTACATTGGAGGAGTTCTCCCGGCTTCTGAAGATCCCTATCCTTGATCAACTACCCTACAACGGTACGGAAAAGGAACCTAAGCTTGAAGAGATTGCTAAAGCCTTACACCTACAATCATCTGACCTCAAGGGACATTGGGAAGTTAGAAGTGGTATCAAAGGGTTCTTAGCCAGGTTTCTGTTTGAAAAGGCCCATGAACGTTGGAACTCCCTTGACTTACAAGCTTTTGAAGAAGTTGTGGCCCTCCTTATCTATGGTTTGGTGTTGTTCCCTAACCCAGATCAGCTTATAGATATCAGTGCTGTCCAGATCTTCATGTCCAGGAATCCTATACCTACGTTGCTGGGGGACATCCTTCACTCATGTTACACTCGAACCATGAGAAAAAGAGGTGTCCCTATGTGTTGTACTCCTCTCCTAGGAAGGTGGTTTATTTCGCACCTTCCACAATCAGTTTTGAAGAACGAGCGGGGTTTGAGGTGGTCACAACGGTTGATGACTCTTACACATGCAGATATACATTGGTGCTCTCGGTCCAGAGAGGATGTCACTATCGTTGATCGTTGCGGGGAGTACCCTAATGTTCCTTTACTTGGAATCAGAGGAGGTATTACTTACAACCCATGCCTGGCTTGGAGACAGTTTGGTTATGCTCGGAGGGATGGCCCTCATGATATGTTAATTCCTGACATAGTTTTTGATTTCGACAACGATGCACAAGAACTTCGCCAGAGATTTATCAGAGCTGGGAGGATGCCCAGTAAGATAGACAGCAAGACACTAGGGCACAAGAATTCCATCCCGTTGGAACCTTATCTCAAGTGGGTACGAGCCTGCTCCCAGAAGTTAATAATGCCTTATCCTCATGTGCTCCCTGTGATCAAAGAGCCAGTCTTGGAAGGAGAAGTGTCCTACACTGTTCAACATCCTGACATGCCCACATCCTGGGAAGAGATGTAGAAGAGCTGGATCCAGCTTAAGGAAGAACGGAATTCTCTTGAGACCAGTCTACATGCTAGTGAAAAGAAGGTCTTGGAGCTCACCCGCCTTTTGCACGAGGAGAGGAATCTCAACACCTACATAGCTCCAAAGAGGATGCATAGTGTCTTTTGGGATTGATTTGCTTTGTAATATGTGCCCATGAGGCTTTGATGTACTGAATAATTATTTCCTTAATGATAATGTGTGTTCCTTTTTTGTCTACAACAAATTTGAACTTTCGAACCCTTGAATGCATTACATAAACACATATCATTCATCATGTGCATAGCAGGTTTTCTTCTTTTCAGGTTGCTTACTGTTCTTCGCTGTTTATTTCAGCATCATGAACCCTGACTCATCATCAACCGAGATGTCTATCAAGGCCCTTCAGGCGCAGAACGCGCAATTTCAGGAGCTGATCATGGGTTTGGCTCAAGGCCAAGAAGAGCTGAAGGCTTTACTCCTGAAGAAGGAGAAGAAGAAGAAGAAGAGAACTGTTCTTTTCAACTCGGGCCGAAGGTTTGGCAACACTCTACAGAATGAAGAGGCTGGTTCTTCTATAGGAAAGAGCAGTCCCCAAGGGGGAAAAGGTCCTAGTCTGGTAGTCTCTGACAACGAGACTGACTTTAATGAGGAACAGTATCCTCCTGCTGAAGACCGGTACAAGAAGTTGGAGGACAGACTGAATGCAATGGAGATCCAACAAGTGCCTGGGCTGGATTTTGGAGACTTGGGTTTATCTACTGGTGTGATTATTCCTCACAAGTTTAAGGCACCATCTTTCACCAAATATGACGGGGCGTCTTGTCCCAAGCTACACCTCAGATCTTATGTGCGGAAGATTCAACCGTACTCAGTGGACAAGAACTTGTGGATCCACTTCTTCCAGGAGAGTCTTTCAGGGACTCATCTCGAATGGTTCTATCAGCTGGATGGGACCAAGGTTCGTAACTGGGAGGAGTTGGCTACTGCTTTTTACAAGCAGTATCAATATAATGCCGACCTTGCTCATACATGTACCCAACTCCAGGGTATGTCGCTAGGATCAAGCGAAGGTTTTAAAGAGTATGCACAAAAGTGGAGGGATCTGGCTGGCAGGGTGCAGCCTCCGTTAACAGACCGTGAGCTGGTGGATATGTTCTTGGGGACCCTATTTGGGCCATTTTTCAATCATCTTATCGGTAACTCATCTGCAGGGTTTACTGATCTTATTCTGACTGGGGAGAGAATAGAGGCTGGAATGAAGTCTGGTAAAATTCAGAAGGGTGCATCTGCAAGTTCTGAGAAAAAACCCTTTAAGAAGGAGGCCAGTGCTGTATATGGGCCTAAAAGACATGAGCGCCACCAATCTGTCAACGCGGTGATGATTGCCAAGCCTGCTGCCGCTCCTCGGCAAACCAATCCACAAAGGGCTGAAAGACCCAGAAGAGAGTTTACCCGGATGAGTATGACTCTATCACAAATCTTGCCGCAGTTGCTGTCCACCAACCTAGTGACTGTCAGGGAGGCCCCGAAGGTTGTGAATACTGCCTCTCTGAAGTACAATCCAAATGCCCGCTGCGCTTATCACTCCGATAGCCCGGGGCATTCCACTGATGACTGTTGGGCCTTAAGGAATAAGGTGCAAGACCTTATTGACGCAAAAGAGATACAATTTGAAGCGCCTGAGAGGCCAAATGTGGTGACTGCTCCTATGCCCCAGCATGGAGTAAATGCCGTTGATGAAGATGTATATGCCGTTTCTGTGAATGATGTAGCTACTCCTCTGATGACTGTTAAGAGGAACCTACTGCTGGCCGGTTTATTTTCGGGTTGTAGTGAAGGTTGCCTTTTCTGTGCTGTTTCCCTTTCTTGTTGTCCTTTGCTGAAGTTGGGCATCCAAAGCCTGATGGACAGCAAAGAGATTCTGTTCAAGAAGACTGCTGTTCAGTTTGTTCCGGTGAAAGAAGTTTCTGTTGTTACAATCTTTAATAATCCGATCAAGGCTCTCCCGAGGAAGCCGGTTAAAATCATGACTGTCGCACCCATTGTGATTACTGTTCCGGGGCCTCTCCCCTATGAATCCGATAAGGCTGTCCCATGGCACTATGGGGCAGATGTGTATGTACATGGAATCAAGCAAGAGTTCAACACTGGCACCAGCATCAGCAATATCACTGGTCCAGCCAAAGTTACCCGCAGTGGCAGGCTCTTCTCGCCTGACATTGCACCACCAACTATTCGAAGACCCCTTACTATAACACTTACAAGTGTACCTATTCCCGTTTCTGATCAAGTTGCTTCCCCTGCTGCCGAGTCATCTAATGCTTGGGGCAAAGGGATTGAAGATGAGCATGCCCGGATGGAGGCACCAAAATCTGTGAATGCTGAGGCCTCCCAACAAGAGATGGAGGAAATTCTGAAGATAATCAAGAAGAGTGACTTTAATGTTGTTGAGCAGTTGGGGCATACCCCCTCCAAAATCTCTATGCTCTCCTTACTATTGTGCTCAGAGGCCCATGCTAAGGCCCTGATTTCATTTCTCAAGACGGCCCATGTGCCACAGGAGACATCTGCAGTCCAGTTTACTGATTGCGTAGCCAATCTGACAGCGGACAATGGTTTGGGTTTCTCGGACGCTGACCTTACTGCTAAGGGAAAGGACCACAATGATGCCCTACATGTCTCTATTGAATGCAGGGGCACTACTCTTGCGCACGTGTTGGTGGACACTGGTTCTTCCCTAAATGTGCTACCCAAGAAGGCCTTAGACCGTTTGGATTGTGAAGGCCTGGAGCTGAAACCTAGCAATATCATCGTCAGAGCCTTCGACGGTTCTAAGAGGATGGTCCATGGAGAGGTAGACATTCCTATTCGTGTGGGTTCTCAAGTATTCGACTCTACTTTCTATGTGATGGATATCCGTCCATCATATTCTTGTGTACTGGGTCGACCTTGGATCCACAAAGCTGGGGCAGTGACCTCTACCCTACACCAGAAACTCAAGTACCCCGTCAGAGGGAAGATTGTCACTGTGCAGGGAGAGGAGGAGTATATGGTGAGCCATTTGAATTCCTTCAGGTATATTGAGATGGACGGGGAGTTTATTGAAACCCCCTTTCAGCATTTCGAAGAGGTACCTCCAACATTGGCAGCAGCGGAAACAGTGGCTAAAGAGGATGTTCCTTTGAAGATGGCTTCCTTGAAGGATGCTCGGGATGTGATCAAGAAAGGTGAATGTGCTAACTGGGGAAGGCTCCCTGATTTTACACCTAAAACTGACAAGTTTGGACTGGGTTTTACTGCAGAGGGTCAGAAGGCTGTGCGCAAGGCAAAGACCAGAAGACCTCATGTGCTTATTACCAACCCAGGAGTGAATGCTATTGGGGATGAAGATGAGGTGGAAGAATCAGAGTTCGATAGCTGGATCTACCCGACGACTGATGGTGGATTGACCAATTGGATTGCTAAAGATCATACTCTTGTTACTTTTGTTACGCAGTAATAAACTCCTTTGTTTTTTTATTTGTAATAAACAATTAAAACTCTATGGCCCGGTGTCTTACCCGAGGCACCGTTGGCTTTATTTGTGAGGGTATATTAATTGTCATCTCATATATCATGAATAAAGATCTTGGACGTTTTCTCGCATTTCAAATTTTATGCTCCCTTTCTTTCTTTCCTTTCTTTATATATTTCAAAACAGTTGTATTTACTCACACTCACTCATACAGGTTTCAATCCACTCTGGATCTCATTGGTAACGACTCTGCTACTGCCAGTTATGACTTCGAAAATCCGATCAACTTAGCCGAAGACGAAGGTGAAGATGATTGCGAAGTGCCTGGCGAGCTTGCAAGACTGTTACTTCAGGAAGAGAGGTCAATTCAACCACACGAAGAGCCGGTGGAAACGATAAATCTGGGTACTGATACGGACAGAAAGGAAGTTAAGATTGGTGCCAACCTAGAGCTCAGCGTGAAGCAACGGTTGACTCAGATGCTACATGATTATGTGGAGATCTTTTCCTGGTCCTACGAAGACATGCCCGGGTTGGATACTGACATAGTGGTCCATCACTTGCCTACCAAGGAAGACTGCCCTCCGGTCAAGCAAAAGGTCCGCCGTATGCGTCCAGAGATGTCTGAGAAGATCAAAGCCGAGGTTATGAAACAGTTTGATGCCGGGTTTCTTGCATTGACTTCTTATCCTCAGTGGGTTGCTAATGTGGTGCCGGTACCTAAGAAAGATGGAAAGGTCAGAATGTGTGTCGACTACAGGGATCTGAACAGGGCCAGCCCCAAGGATGACTTCCCCCTACCTCACATTGATGTCCTGGTTGACAATACTGCTCAGCATAAGGTGTTCTCTTTCATGGATGGTTTTTCAGGGTATAATCAGATCAAGATGGCACCTGAAGACATGGAAAAGACTACCTTTGTTACTCAGTGGGGCACCTTCTGCTACAAGGTCATGCCATTTGGATTGAAGAACGCTGGGGCAACTTACCAACGTGCCATGGTTGCTTTATTTCATGACATGATCCATCATGAGATAGAAGTGTATGTTGACGACATGATCGCAAGGTCCCAGACTGAGGAAGAACACCTAGATCATCTGCAGAAATTGTTTGACCGACTGAAACTGTACAAGCTAAGGTTGAACCCGAACAAGTGCACCTTCGGGGTTAGATCTGGAAAACTGTTGGGCTTTGTTGTAAGTGACAAGGGTATTCAAGTGGACCCTGCCAAGGTTAAAGCCATTCAAGAGATGCCAGTTCCTAGGACAGAGAAAGAGGTCAGAGGCTTTTTAGGACGCCTGAATTACATTGCTCGATTCATCTCGCACCTAACTGCTACTTGTGAACCAATCTTCAAGCTGCTGAAGAAAGATCAGGTAGTACGTTGGAACGATGAATGTCAGGCCGCTTTTGACAAAATCAAAGAGTATCTCCAAGAACCACCCATTCTTATGCCACCGGTTGAAGGGAGACCTCTGATACTATACCTGACAGTACTTGACAACTCGATGGGGTGTGTGCTGGGGCAGCATGACGAGTCTGGCCGAAAAGAGCATGCCATTTATTACCTTAGCAAAAAGTTTACCGACTGTGAGACCCGATACTCACTGCTCGAGAAAACTTGCTGCGCTTTGGTATGGGCTGCTCGCCGGCTGAGACAGTATATGCTGACTCACACTACCTTGTTGATTTCAAAGATGGATCCTATAAAATACATATTCGAAAAGCCTGCTCTGTCTGGGAGAATAGCAAGATGGCAAATGATCTTGACAGAATACGACATCCAGTACACAACCCAGAAAGCCATCAAAGGAAGTGTATTAGCAGACCACTTGGCACATCAGGCAGTAGACGACTATCAGTCAATGAACTTCGAGTTTCCAGACGAGAGTATCATGATAGTGACTGATTGTGAAGTACCTGGACCGGATGAAGGACCTGAGGAAGGATCCCGATGGTCTATGCACTTTGACGGAGCCTCCAATGCTTTGGGTAACGGCATCGGCGCTGTGATCATATCCCCTCAAGGCACTCATACTCCACTTACTGCCCGGCTATGTTTCAACTGCACCAACAACATGGCGGAGTATGAGGCGTGCATCATGGGTCTCCAAGCTGCAATCGACTTAAGGATCAAGTTTCTGAGTGTCTTCGGAGATTCCACTCTCGTGATCAATCAGATCAAAGGAGATTGGGATACGAAACATCTGAATCTTATTCCTTATAGAGAATGTGTGTTGACCTTGATCCCCCACTTCACAGAGATAACCTTTGAACACTTTCCAAGAGAGGAGAATCAGCTGGCGGACGCGTTAGCTACGATGTCTTCTATGTTCAAAGTCAAATGGGACAATGAGGCTCCCCGGATCATCATCTGGAAATTGGACGAACCGGCATACTGTTGTGATCTTGAAACTGAGTTGGTGACTGAGAAGCCTTGGTACCATGAAGTGAAGAGATACTTGGAAGCTCAGGAATACCCTGAAGGTGCATCTGTCAATGATAAGAAGTTTCTGAGAAGGTTCGCAGCGAAATTCTTCCTTAGCAACGGCATTCTGTATAAGCGAAACCATGATTCGACCTTACTGCGTTGTGTGGACAAAACCGAAGTAGAAAGGATCATGGAAGAGCTACATGAAGGGACCTTCGGAACGCATTCCAGTGGACACACTATGGCGAAGAAAATCCTTCGGGCAGGGTATTTCTGGTCCACAATGGAAGCTGACTGCTACCAACATTCTCGGACATGTCACAAACGCCAGATATATGCAGACAAGGTGCATGTTCCTCCAGTTCCTCTAAATGTCCTGACAGCGCCTTGGCCGTTTGCAATGTGGGGCATAGATATGATTGGTGAGATCAAACCTACGGCATCCAATGGGCATCGTTTCATCCTGGTGGCGATTGATTACTTCACGAAGTGGGTTGAAGAAGCCTCCTACGCTACGGTAACCAAGACTGTTGTGGCACGGTTCATTCGGCATAATCTGATCTGTCGATACGGCGTCCCAGAAAGGATCATTACAGACAACGGTACCAATCTTAATAACAAGATGATCACTGAGCTCTGCGAGCAGTTTAAGATACAGCACCACAACTCTTCCCCTTACAGGCCGAAGATGAATGGGGCTGTAGAAGCAGCGAATAAGAACATTAAGAAAATTGTGCAGAAGATGACAGTGACTTATAAAGATTGGCACGAGATGTTACCGTTCACTCTACATGGGTACCGTACCTCAGCCAGGATGTCAACCGGGGCAACTCCTTTCTCCTTGGTCTACGGTATGGAGGCAGTCTTACCGATCGAAGTACAAATACCCTCTCTCCGGATAATGAAGGATGCAGATCTGAATGAAGATGATTGGATCCAGACACGACTTGATCAGCTAAACTTAATTGACGAAAAAAGACTTGCTGCTATCTGTCATGGTCAGACGTATCAAAAACGGATGATCAGGGCATTTAACAAAAAGGTCAGACCACAAGAATATCAAATTGGGGATCTGGTAATCAAGCGAATCATCCTTCCTCATAGTGATCCAAGGGGTAAATGGACCCCTACGTATGAAGGGCCATTTGTGGTTAAACATGTGTTCTCAGGAGGAGCCATGATTCTAACTAACATGGATGGTGACGACCTTCCCCACCCCGCCAATGCAGACATAGTAAAAAGATACTACGCATAATAAAGACCCGCTATGTTGACATACCTAGGCAAAAATTAGGGCTTCCCGGCGAACCAAAAGGGTTCGGGTAAAATGAAGGGATGAAAGGGAAAAAAATCTGTACACCCGGCAAGTCGAAAACCTGAAAAGGCGGCTTGGGCAAAAATGGGTATCCCGGTGGACTGAAAACCCGAAAGGGCGGTCCAGGAAAAAGTTAGGGATAAAGCGTAATACTATGTCTCATTAGATCACTTTGCATCCAGAATCCGGTATCTACATCAAGTTCAGACGGCATTGATCAATCAGCTTCATCTTCAACTAGGTCATCAAGTGATGAGACGCTCGAAGATATATGGGCGGTAGCAGAGTTGGAACCCAATGGGATTATTCTTTCACACAGCTGTTATTTTCTTTTGTACAAATTTGTATAAACTCTTTTGTTCGGCGGCGTTCTCTTACTAGGACGTCAGCCTCTTGTACATAAACGCCTATTTTACAGGCAAATTCAAAAATCAATACAAAAATCACTTTTCAGTTAAAATTGCCAATTGTTTTTCCTTTTCTGTTTTGTTTTGCGAAGAACGTCCAAGGTTCAATTTGTGATATATGCATTGACACTAATTGCTAACTCATAAATATTTGCATACGAAACAAAGGATTAATTACAGGTAACATTAGAAACAGGGGCAATAAAGAGTTGTCTGAGCGATCTAATTGTTCCGTCCACCAAGGTACCAAGGTAGGTTCAGCTAAAGAACACAACCAGTACATCTTAATTCCCCAGAGAGTGCGTCAGCAAGTCAATACACTCTCCCCAAGCAAAGTTACAGTCAACCTTAAGGAAGTTGGGTATCCTCCAGCAGATCTCAACATTCCCCAGCAATATACAGGCATTCTTAACAAGCATCCCCGGAAGTCTTGGTCTAAAGATTGTTCCCCGGCGGTATATCAAACATTCAATAGAGTCACTTCCCCGATACAGTTCAAAACTTCCCCAGGAGAGTCCAATCCAGTTTCCCCAGAAAAGTTTGAAACCATCTCCCCAACAGGAAGCTTATCCCCAGTAGATTCTGGAAGCTTATCCCCGTAGAGCACGAACGCGTCTCCCGGCTTTATTCAAAGGTTATTTCCCTACCAGGATATAACTGGGTTATCCTCAGCCAAAAAACCACGGAAAGATCGTCGTCGACAAAGTCTTCTTATCCCCAACAGAGTCTATTAACACTTCCAACATATCAATGGTATCCCCAGCTAAGTTACCATCAACATTCCAGCAAAGTACCTCTCTCCCCACAGAGTATTGTTCCCCAGCAAGATCGGTAGAGTACTTCTCTCCCCGCAGAATAATCCATTCGCCAAGTTTATTCCCCAACGGAGTTATCTTCTCCTACCGGTATTCTTGCAACTGTCATCCCCAGCGGAAACAACAAAGCACTATTCTCAAACATCAGCCCAGGATGTGACTTCCCGGCACCCGTCAAGGATTTATTTTCCTAAGACGAAAACACACGTTCATAAACATCGCATTTCCATACATTATAGCATGCATATATGCATCATATCTTACAAATCTCATTTATGTTGAGAACATCATTGCTTGATCCATATCATGCATTGCATATGACTGACCTTTACCTTTCAGGAACGATCCAGTTAAATTCTCAGCTATATTTCAAGACCTTGTCCGGTTCAGTTAAATCGACCCTAAGATTTTTCTGATTCTTATCCAGTCAAAGGCCTTTTCTGGTTCAGTCAGATCGACCCTAAGATCTCCCTGTTTCTTATCCAGTTGAAGATTCCAAGACCTAGTCTGGTTCAGTTAAATCGACCCTAAGATTTTCCTGATTCTTATCCAGTCAAAGGCCTTCTCTGGTTCAGTCAGATCGACCATAAGATCTCCCCGTTTCTTATCCAGTTGAAGATTCCAAGACCTAGTCTGGTTCAGTTAAATCGACCCTAAGATTTTCCTGATTCTTATCCAGTCAACGGCCTTCTCTGGTTCAGTCAGATCGACCCTAAGATCTCCCTGTTTCTTATCCAGTTGAAGATTCCAAGACCTAGTCTGGTTCAGTTAAATCGACCCTAAGATTTTCCTGATTCTTATCCAGTCAAAGGCCTTCTCTAGTTCAGTCAGATCGACCCTAAGATCTCCCTGTTTCTTATCCAATTGAAGATTCCAAGACCTTGCTTGGTTCAGTTAAGTCGACCCTAAGATTTTTCTTGATTCTTATCCAATCAAAGGCCTTCTCTAGTCCAGTTAAATCAATCCCTAAAAGATTTTCCTGATGAAGACTCAGTAGAAGACATCCAAGATTCTCTCAGCGTTACTATTGAGGTTGAAGTCGCCTATGATTCTCTCATCGTTACTTTTGAGGTTGAAGTCGCCCAAGATTCTCTCTGCATTACTGTTGAGGTTGAAGTCGCCTATGGTTCTCTCCCCGTTACTGCGGAGGTAGTAATCGACCCAAGATTATCTCAGCATTCCTGTTGAGGTAGTAATCGTCCAAGTTTCTCTCAGTGTTCCTGTTGAGGTAGTAATCATCCAAGATTCTCTCAGCGTTCCTGTTGAGGTAGTAATCGCCCAAGGTTCTCTCACCGTCCCGTTGAGGTAGTAACCATCCCTGGTTCATTCATCACCTTTTGAAGCTCCAGATTCAACTCCTGTAACCAGTCAGGGCGCATCTATATAAGAGTTTGAAGACCAGCTCCTGTAACAGGCCAGGTAATCATTTTCTTTTTCAGGTACGCGAACTCTCGCTAAGGAATCTCTTACGCGATCGACATCCAGATGGCATCTATAAGCCCATCCACTTATCCATCACCTCTCAGCATGGCATCTATATGCCCATCATCCTATCCATCAATCTCCAAATGGCATCTATAAGCCCATTCCTACCATCACACTGCTAACATGTGAGCGCAAATTTCTGGGCACTCTAGTGTTCAATCATCTTCCACCTTCGGACTACGAAAGGCACGTCAGCCAATCTACATCCTCAGGTCTAAGAAGATTGAACAGGGGCAGCTGTTGTACCCCAAAATTTGCCCTCCCATATTCTTCAAGATTTGCAAAGAGCATGCTTCACAATCTCCTCAAGGGTTGCACAGTTCAAGGGCCTCCTAACAGTCAAGAACTAGGGTTTTGGTTCTGTCAAAGAAATTGAAGTTTTCAAGGGTCCAATCAAGTCCCACATGCCTATAAACATGTTCAAGCATCCATATGCCAAGCTTCAAGACTTACAACACAAAATTGCACAGTCAAATGCCCTAATTGCTCAACAGTCAACTGCAGGGGCAAAATGGTCATTTTGACAGTCAAAAGTTCAAATTTTTGGTCAACATCTTATTTTGAAGCCACAAACATCATTTGATCAATTCTTGATCATGATTTTCAAGGCATGGCTCAAAAAGTCTCAAGATGCAAAAGTTTCCATATTTGGACAGTTGAAAAAGTCAACTGTAACTTGACCAAGGCATAACTTCCACATGGTTTATCAGAAAAATTCCATCCAAAGCTCATTTTGAAGAGAAGGACATTTCCTACAACTCCTCTTCACACTTCAAGTCCAAGAAATACTCTCACAAAAAGTTATCAATTTCAACATTATAGGTCATTTTCAAAAGTCAACAAAAAGGGACTTTAAGTCAAAGACCATAACTTGAGATTGGTAAATAAAAATGACATGGGACCAAAGGCATTGGTTAGTGGACTTCGAGACCTTTCCAAAATGTCCAAGAACATGATCAAAGCTTAAATATTGAGCAAGATATGCCTTGTGGAAGTTGGGAAATTTTTGGGAATTTTGAAAAGTTAACTTTGCTTCAAATGCCTCAAAATTGCTAATGGGCCACATTTTCTTCCAAGAATCATTATCCAAAGGCTATGCACGACCATTTGACCCAAAAGGGATTTATTTCATCATTTTTTATTATTTATTTGAATTTTTATCACCATTAATTCATTTAATTAAATAAAATATGACAAAAATACTAAACAAATGTGTTTGAATCTTTTTATGCAGCATATGCCCTCATTGGTTACTCAAGATCTCGTGCACATAAAAAAAGGAAAGGTTTGGTGCAAATTGGCATGTTCTTCATGAAGAAAATATTGAAAAAAGATTCCATGGAAATCAAATATTGGATTCATCAATGCAAAGGGTTATGGACTCAAATTCTTACCCTAATTCGTCCCATACATATACAGGATGCTAAACCTAATCACAACAACCTTGAAGCTGCGCCTCAGACCTCATACACTTTTTGCACTTTTTGTGAAAAAGTTGAAAATTGAAAACACACATAGAGTGCAATTCAAAGCGAAATAAGGATTCCAATAGCTTGCCAAGGCATCAAGGAAGCTTTCTGCATTCTTTTCTAGTCCCCACGCATCAAGAATTGGTAGATAGGAGTCCCTCTTTTTTGTAAAATATTCATAATCGCATCCTGAATTCTATGCATTTTTCATGTGTTTTTGTTATTGATTTATACTAATCTAATCATTCTAAAGCTAATGGTGTTATCTAATTGAATTAATATGGCCTGTGCGCAAAGTTGCCATTGAAATGTTTTAGGGTTTCCCAAGCTTCAAATTGGGCGTTTGCACACACTGTAAAATCAGGACATCCCATCACCATGGTTAGAATCAGCACATCTGGACGAATTCAATACACTAGTCGCGCCCTATTTATATGGCCACACGAGCTATTCGCTATTTTGAAAAAGGCTGTGTTTTGGGGGGGTTTAAAACCCCCGCTACCTCTTTTTATTTCAGGGACGAACGAAGAAGAAGATCATGTGGCGAGATCTGATTGGGTAGTTTGAATTCCAGCGCGCGTTTTTTATTTCTATGTCATTAACGTCAATTTTCTTTTATATTATTTGTTCTTTATTCTATGTACAACGCGCTCAAATGGCACAGTTGGTGGAGAAGAGCATTTGCAAGCCTTGGGACCTGGGTTCGATTCCCAGGTCCCCCATATGTCTTTCTATTTTTTCTTGCAATGTGATTAGGTACTCCACATGTCCAGACGTCCACCAAACACCCAGCGCTGAAGCTTGCCAAGTGTCCTGGAAGATGCATCTGAAGGTCAGAATGGGAGGTCCAGGGAACACCTCAGTCAACGCATACGCACATGATCATTGAGAAGTCAGAAAGGGCCAAGTTTCTTGGGCCTAATTGCTCACAACATAACCTCCAGATTGGGGCAGAACCCCCCATCTGTTTGTATTTTCTTTCTCACTTTTATTTTCTTTTATTTATTCCTCTTAATTAATTGTTTTATTTAATTCATAAATTAATTTTTTATAACATAAAAATACCAAAAAACCAGAAACTATAAAAATAAAAAAATATGTTTTAATGTTTAATTCACTAACATTTTTGTAAATAAATTTAACAATTAATTTTAGTTTTAATTCTAGGCTTAATTTTAATGTTTTTTAAATAAACTAAAAAAAATGTAGAATTAGGGTTTTAAATACTTTTATCCTTTTTTCTTTTCTTTTACCATTATTAATAATTAATTATTTATTTTGTAAATAAATTTGCCATTAAATAATTAGGTTAAAACTAGTTTAAATTTAAACCTTTTTTTAATAAATTAAAAATAGTTTAGAATTAGGGTTTTAATTTCATTTAATTTTCTTACTAAATTCCATAAATACAAAAAACTCAAAAAATAATTTCCTTTTCTCATTTAACTTAATTAATTTATTAACTATAATTTAATTTCTTTAAAAGGGTCCAACGCCCTCGCATTCCCGACTTTACTTCTTCTCGCATTTTACTTTTATTTTTTTGTGTGAATATAATGTATTTATCCCAAAGCTATGTAATAGATTGATTAGGACATTTATTTTCCGCATTTTATTTTATTTCAAATCGGGTCTTGGATTAATTTGGCGATGTAGACCCGCGCCTTTGTAATAGCGTAGGACTTTTACCTTCTCGCATCTTTTAAAACTGTTAATAACTTGCATGAAAGAATGAATGCCAAAAATAAAAACAAAACGTAGATCACAATGCATGAACAAGACAAATATAAACTGAAAACGACACACAAATCACACACCACCCTTAGGGTACGTCTCACTGTTGCCTTGCCCCTCGAAAGGTGGTCGTCGAGTAGAGGTTTTTTTAGTAAGTCCTCATGTCCATGAACATGGCATGAGGGTAGCTTCTAAGGTGTCTTCCTATTGCTCCGGTGATCACCATGTCCCGAACCTTCGAATTGACCCGAATACCTCCAACGGTGGTGCTACCTACCTCTCAATGGTGGGATGGCACTACTTTAAGGACATTTACACAGATGAATTCCTTAGGGTAGGTAGAAAACTAGTAGATACTTGCTCTAATTTCAAAACAAATCAAAAAAATACTTTTCACACCGACACCTTTCAAAAAGCCTTCAAAAGCAGTTTTTCAAACACTTTTGAGGACTGATACAAGAGTCGAACTGAAATTTTCAAAGAAACTTTTTTTAAACCCACAGTTGAAAAGCAAACAAGCATTTTGAAAACACAATGAGCAAGTATCTAAGAGCCCATGGATAACCATGGATAGAAAGGGTGCTAACACCTTCCCTTTCTATAAATCTACCTCCCGAACCGAGAGCAATCTCTATAAGGAATTTTTCTGTGCTTTTGTCCTTTCCATTTGGAGAAAATAAAAGACGGTGGCGACTCTTGCTTACCGCGACATTTCGCGAACCAGCGTTAAACAGTCAGTTCCAGATCCACCGATCACATAAAGCTAAATATATTATTACAACCAAATCGAATTTGCGCGAATTAAAATAAATATAATACAATATTTAGAATGTAGTGCAATGTAATGTACATGTAAAGATATTTTTGATGTCTTATTTTTATGTAAAAGAATATTTAATTTAAACCTAAAAAATATAAGGAAAAATATTTAATTCTTTTGAAACGGATTAAACCTTAATTTTTATTTAAAAGAAAATAATGTTTCTATACTATTATTTTGTGCATTTTTTTGTATGAAAATAATAAATAATATTGTATATAAATATTAAAAATAAATATATGCAAAAAAAATAGGTATTTGTAAGTATAAAATGTAAAATAAAAATATTAAGTATATTTAATTATATTTATAAGTTTATTAAGAAAATAAATTATATTTTATCAAAGTAAACTATTTTTTTATGTGAGAAATAATAAAAAATAAAATAAAAGTTTAAAAATAATTAAATTATTTTTTAAGGATTTTTATCATTAAAGAAAATAATTAAATAAATTAAATATAAAAATGAAAAAAATAAAATATGAAAAGAATTAGCAGGGGGTGAGAAAGAAAAACAGTGGTGATGTTAGCAAAATCAAAAAAAGCCCAGGAAGCCAAAAAGCCCAAAACAAGCTTCGTCCCTGTCCTGCCTTCTCTTCCTCACGCCATGGCCGGTCAACCTGTATATTCCTCATGCTTCCATAAAAATGAAAACTTATAACATAAAAAATGTAGCATTTGAACTCACGATTCCAACCCTATAAATTATGTAATCTAACTATCAAAGATCAAAGAGAATTTTGAAATCCCTAAATCCTAACCTAAAATTTTCAGAGATTTCAAACTCCAAATTCTCTTAGCACAAGTAATATAAATGCAAGATAATGATATGTACATCTTCGTTATGATGAGCACTACATTTTTCATTCACAGATCATGGCCTGAGGTTGCCTATACAAAGAGATAGAGTTTGAACAAATATCCTCCTTCAGTTGGAATTGTGTATGGAAATGCAGGGACTTTAATAGAGGCCTGATGATTGCTTGAGCGTCCTTGAGCTTCCCTGAATCTATTCCAACTCTTACCTTGTTCTGAAGGTGGCTAGAACTCCCTGACCAAGTCCAACTGCAAGCTTCAAAGTTAACAATGGCAGGTAGTGAAACAGAGGTTACAGAACAGGGATGATGGTTTGGATTGACTAAGTATGAAGTATGTAATGTGTTTGAATGATCCAAACTCAAAACGGACGAGCCAAATGGAATATGGGGATGCTTGTGCAGAATCTGCAGTTTTGGACAGGTTTTGGGTGTTTTTCAGCTTGAGAGAGTTTCAGGTCCTTGCCAAGCATGTTATGTGTTGCATATTGTTTTCATATTAGTATTGAAATGATCTAAAGTCATCCTCCCACTGATCTGCCAATTGTAGCCTTTTTGCCAACTTTCTTGTACTTGAAGCAAAGTGACAAGACCAAAGCTCCACATGCTTGTACCAGCTTGCTTAGGGTTGTTATGAGCTTGTAAGACTTGCTTGACACCTGTGTGGTTTGTATGCATCAAGGGGACAGGTTCAAAGCTCCAAGTTGAAAAGTTTGCAAAAGTGTTTCTTTATGAAAATGGCAATGGGACCTTTTTGCCATAAGTGGAATTATCAATTGGATAAAGGTTCAAAAGCATGGATAGAGGCTTTGTCAACTGAGTAAGCATTTAATTAAGGAGTGTGTAGCAAGTTTAGGACCTGTAAAGCATGAAATAGCCAGCATAGGATTGGTTTGCAACTTGGTTCTTCATGAAAATGGCTTGAACAAAAAGTGAGAAAATGCCAATTTCCTCTCTTCGATTCTCCCTACTCAAAAATGATCTTGGAGAGTTCTTGGACATTTTGGAGAGCTTGCAATGTGCTCTATAATCCATCTTTTAAATGAATTTTGAGATACCTCTTGGAACTAGGTGAAAAATTTCCATGAAGTAGGGTCCAAAACCTGCCTAAATTAGGACAAAATTTCACTAAGTTAAGAAGTTCATGACCATGTATTCAAAAATTTATAACTTGAGATCCAAGAATCTTTAGGAAAAGTTTGTGAAGCAAAGTTGTAGATTTCATGGAGGTCTACAACTTTCATGTTGGGGACTTTCCTTGAATCAATATGCATCATGGTGAAACAGTGGTGAAAAGTTGGGAAAAAATAAGAAAATTTGTATACTTAGAAAATTTCTAAGTTATGAAAATTTTCAAATCCAAACCCTAATTTTAAAATTTGGTTTTCTTGGTGAACAAGTTTCACATTTTGACATATCTTGATGAATTATGACTCTTGGTACTTGATTTTGACCAAAAAGTCAAAGTTTGACTTTTCAGTATACAGTTGACTGCAAATTTCATCTGTCAATCCAATGAACTTGAAATGTTTTGAGCCATGTGATTAAGTTAAGATGATGCCATTGAAATCTTGAAATCATGCTTGAACTCAATTGGTCCTTTGCTAGGTTAAAAAATAAGAAATTTCCCTTCCTCAGTCAAAACCCTAAATTTGACCATTTTTCCCTTTTGATGACTTGATCAAATTTCTTGAGGAATTGTGATCCAAACTTGACCAAATGACACATGTGAGTTTAAAATGTTGATGTTGATCAAAATTATGAAGTTTGACTGTAAATTGGCCATAATTGACTTTTGACCCAATACAACTGATTTTTAGGTCAACTGTCAAATTGACTGATCAAAAATGTGGTTCAAGGCTTGAAACTTATCATGAGAAATCTTAGGGGTCCAAAATGATGTATGAAAGTCACATGAAGCATTGATAGTCCAAAAATCCTTGTGCAAACTCAAACCCTAATTTTTGGTTATCAGTGCAAGAAGATATGCCTTGAGCTAACCAAACCCTAATCCAGTCTTGAGTCAAAGAAACCTTGTGAGAAAAATCTTGATATGTGAGAGGGCAAATTTTGGGGTACAACAGTTTCCCCCGTTCAATCTTCTTGGACCTGAAGAGTTAACTTGGCGAGCTTCGCCATTCGTGACTCGAAGGTGAAAGATGATTGGACACTAGAGTGCCCATAAATTTGCACTCGACAACGTGTAGTTGAGGGAATGGGCTTAAAGATGCCATTTGGAGGTGTGATAGAATCTTGTTGGAGATGGGCTTGTAGATGCCATCCAAGAATGTTTGTTGAATTGTAACTTGTAAGCTGAAAGAATGAGTATCAGGATGGTGTTCGCGTCTGGAACGTATCTGAACTTGAAATATGAATAAGTATCAGAATGGAATCCGTGTCTGGAGCGTATCTGAACTGTATCTGATAGTTGAAATTTGAATGAGTATCAGAATGGCTTCCATGTCTGGAGCGTATCTAAACTGTATCTGAAGGTTGAAATCTGAATGAGTAACAGAATGGCGTCCGTGTCTAGAGCGTATCTGAACTGTATCTGATAGTTGAAATCTGAATGAGTAACAGAATGGCGTCCGTGTCCGGAGCGTATCTGAACTGTATTTGATAGTTGAAATCTGAATGAGTATCAGAATGGCTTCCATGCCTGGAGCGTATCTGAACTGTATCTGAAGGTTGAAATATGAATGAGTAATAGAATGGCGTCCGTGTTTGGTACGTATCTGAACCGTATCCGATAGTTGGAATCTTAATGAGTAACAGAATGGCATCCGTGTTTGGAGCATATTTGCACTGTATCTGATTGTACATTGTTTAACAGTAGTTGTTAATCTTATCCTGAAAAGGGTATAATGTTAGCTGGAACACAAAATTATGTTGCATGAAATGTATGATGCAATACATGTGTTTTATCAATGTTTATGACGTGTGTATGTAATGTATGCGCATAAGATGATTTGTTGTATTGCTGTTTGACTGAGGAAAATAAATCCTTGTCTGCTGATGAGGGTATGTGGATTCTTCATGTCTTGAAGTTGGAGTAATTAACAAAAATTCTTGTTGCGAGCAATGCCATATACTGCTTGAGTAATCTGCTTGGGGAATCCAGAGAATTTTGATGACTTCTACTGGGGTTTTGACAGTGGGAATCTTCGTTCCGTTGGAGAGCGATGAAAACTCTATAGGGAGAAAGCTTATTCCAGTTTCGAGAAAAAGTTCAGGAGTTTCGGTCGTCTGCCACTCTACCGGGGAGTTATCTTAGGTTAGGGAAAAACAGAAGTTAGCCGTTATCCGGTGGATTTTCAACCTTCAAGATAAATTGCTGGGGAATTTTGGGAGAAACTGGATGGTTTCCATTGTGGATTAATAGTTCGAAGTTTTGGCACCCCGAGCTGTAAACTGCACTAGCTTCCTTCTTGAAAGGCCTCTTCTCTGTACTTGACGAAGCACCTTTCTGTATCTTGCCACTTTTGATGCCAGCTTCAACTCTCTCCCCAGTCAAAATCAATTCACTGAACCCAGACGATGAACTACCGATCAAATGGTTAAAATACGGACCAGACAAAGTCCCAGGAAACATATCCACCAACTCCCTATCAGACAGAGGGGGTTGGACTCTTCCAGCAAGGTCTCTCCACTTCTGAGCATAGTCCTTAAAGCCTTCGCATGTACCCATAGACATACTCTGGAGTTGAGTACGCGTGGGAGCAAGGTCGGCATTATACTGGTATTGCTTGTAAAAAGCAGCAGCAAGGTCCTCCCAGTTGCGGACGTTAGCTCCTTCTAGTTGATAGAACCATTCAAGTTGAGTCCCTGGCAGACTATCTTGAAAGAAGTGAACCCACAGGTTCCTATCAGTAGTATAGGGTTGAATCTTTCTGACATATGAGTGGAGGTGTAGCTTCGGGCAGGATACCCCATCGTACTTAGCAAAGACAGGAGCTTTAAACTTGTGTGGGATCACCACCCCAAATGCTAAACCCAAATCTCTGAAGTACAACCCAGGTATCTTCTGGATCTCCATTGCACTCAACCGGTCTTCAAGTTGCTTATATCTATCCTCAGCAGGAGGATACTGATCTTCATCAAAATCTGTGTCATTATCAGAGACCACGGGACTAGGCCCCTTTCTTTCCTCTTGATTCTCTCCTCCTCTAGATGAACGAGATAAATCAGTTTCCTGTCGCAAATTGTTCCCGAATCTGCGACCCATATTCAGGAGGACCACTTTCTTCTTCTTTTTATTCTTGTCCTTCAAGATGAGAGTCTTTAGATCTTGTTGTCCTTTGGCCAAATTCAGGAACAACTCTTGGAATTGCGCATTCTAAGCTTGAAGAGCCTTGATGGCTTGATCAGTAGGTGTTTCAGAAGACATGATTGCTGAAATAAACAGCGAAGAAGATGAGAAACCTGTAATGGTACCTGTAATGAGGTGCATGGGAATGGAATGCGTATGAAATGATTTCAAAGACATAGGGAGATTCAAATTTGTAAACCAAAATAAAACACACTTTATTAGATTCAAACTTGTAAAATTTTTAACAATTCCTTTAAGGCATTACAAAAGAAATACTGAAAAGCAAATCTAAACTAGAAAAAAAACAAAGAAATCAAAAATCCCATGGTCGCCTTCCATTCGTGCTGACATAATCGTTGATTGTCCTCTCATTCTCAAGCTGCCTTGTAAGCTTCAATATCTTCCTCTCCTGCTCATGATACTTCTCTCTATAGGTATCCCTTTCTTCCTTTAACTGGATCCAAGATCTCTTCAATTCCCCAAGATCAGTAGGCATGTATGGATGGAGGACCGTATAAGGAACACCTTCTTCATTAGTATGCTCTATGATTACTGGCAAAACAACTTCATAAGGCATCCCCAGCTTTTGAGCATGGGCTCGAACCCACTGGAGATAAGGTTGCATCGGGAGAGAAGTCTTCAGTCCTAGCTCATGTGGGTCAGACCTGTTCACCATGCCCCAGGCTCGTATAAACCTGCGGTGATGTCCCTCAACATCCCCCTTGTAGTCAAAGACAATGTCTGTAAGCAGCAACTCATGGGGACCATCTCTCCGAGCGCGTCCAAACTGTCGTAGAGCCAAACAAGGATTATATGTTATACCCCCTCTAATTCCAAGCAACGGAACATTAGGGTATTCCCCACAGCGATCAATGACAGCTACTTTTTCCATATCTTTAGTACTCCAAAGGATGTCCGTATGAGCAAGGGACATGATTCTATAGGCCCAACCTACACCTTCCTCATTCTTCAAAACAGACTTGGGGAGGTGCGAAATAAACCACCTCGCCAGCAGCGGCGTACAACACAAGAGGGTTCCCCTTCTCCGCACAGTACGGGTATAGAGAGCATGTAGAATATCACCTAGAAGAGTAGGCACTGGGTTTCGAGACATGAAGATCTTGACCGCGTTCACATCTATGAAGGAATCTGGATTTGGGAAAAGAACCAAGCCATAGATGAGGAGAGCTAAGATGTCATCGAATGCTTGAAAATCCAAGTTATCCCAGAATTATTGAGCTTGATCAATCAAAAACTTAGCTAAGAAACCTTTAACCCCACTCCGAGTCTCCCAGTTAGATACTACATCAACCATTTTTAGATGTAGGGCTGAAGCAGTATCCTCTGGCCTATGAGCTATCTCCAAACCTGTAAAGGGTGTCTGCTCTAGAATAGATATGCCCAGTAAGTCAGAAAACTCCTCCAAAGTAGGGACTAGCTGATAATCCGGGAAGGTAAAACAATGATGCAACGGGTCAAAGAACTGGAACAACACACTCATCATTTGCTCATCCAACTTGGAAGTGACCAGGCTAAGGAGATGACCATGTCTTCTAACAAAGGAAGAAGTATCAGGAACCTTTGAGACTAACTCTCTGAGCTGAACAGGGATTTGCACGAATTTGACTCGAATGGTATTTCTGCGCATAGAAGTCATGACCTGCAAAACAGAACAAAGATGAATCCCCTCGGTCTTTGAAATGGTTAGTCTAATGAAATATGCATGCGATGTCATGATGCATGATGTCATGATAAAACACACCACAGGTATCACAGATAGAAAACATGGTAAACGCAAACAAGTCACACAATAGCCCTTAAATTTCAGGCTGGCATGGAGTTTATGTATTACCCTCTTGCAGTTTAGTTGGTTCAACCTGTCCTAATAATAGTAACCGGGTTCTAGAGGTTCTCAATAACACTGACCATCCTCCATCGGTCATAATTCCAGTCATGCAATCTTTTCTTGCAGCCGGAACCATCTCGAGAGTATGGTCTCAATGAGTGTAGCATTCTGCTACTTTCTATGGCCAAGTTGGTCGATTATAGATTCTAAGGTCAGTTGATGCTTAATGACCCATATAACAGCCCCATACTCTCCTTGTTGCTCCACAAGGGGTATCGATACCAACTAATGTGCCACATCAATGTAGCTACTGCTTCAACCGTATCGGTCTACGCCGTACAGTTCCCTCACAGTCTATTGCTACTTACCTAAAAGGTATCCCTAGATCCGGGTTAGGATTTATAGTAACTCTGATACAAAGCCCACAAAGATAAAGCAATCAAATCAAACAATAGAAAACAATATGATGAACTAATCCTAAGGTACACCCACTTATTATATCCCCAACAGAGTCTCCAGTTCTATGGTACGGTGGCCAGAACCGGGACGTGTTTCCCTCTTTTAGGAATTTGCTGGTTTGCGTTTTCCGTTTGTGTTTGCAAAATGTCGCGGTAAGCAAGAGTCGCCACCGACTTTTATTTTATCCAACAAGGAAAGGAAAAAAGCACAGAAAAATTCCTTTTTTGAGATATTTCTGAGTACGGGGTAGATTATAGAAAGGGAAGGTATTAGCACCGTTTCTATCCGTAGTTATCTACGGGCTCTTAGGTACTTGCTCATCATTTTCAAAATTGCTTCTTTGTGTGTTTGTGTGATTTGAAAAGCTTTTGTTTTCACTTCGATTTAACTCTTGCTTTTGTCTTCAAGAGTGTAATGAAGTGTTTTTGAAAACTTTGTTTATAAAGGAGTGTAAATGCAAAAAAAAGTGTTTTGTTTGAGCAAGTACTTAAGAACTAATCTATCTACTCGAAAAAAGAATTGTTCTATGTTTGTTTCCTTTAGACAGTGCTATCCCACTATTAGTGAGTAGGTAGCACCGTCGTTGGAGTTTTGGGGGTCAATTCGAAAGGGACGTACGGTCACTAAAGCAATGTTAGGACGTCTTAGTAGTAACCCTAATGTCTTAGATCAATTATTCGAGGCAACAATTCCGAGGCAACCATTCCGAGGCAACTTTTCTGAACGGGACTTTGATCTTTGTTTAGACAAAAGAACGACCACTAAAGCATCCTATACTCAATGACTGTTTATCGAAGGCAACCAAGTGGGAGTGTATCCTAGGAGTGCGCATGTGCGTGTGATTCAATTTCAGATTATTTATCTTTACACATTTTAGGGTTATCTAACTGTTTTAAAGTTTACATACATTCTTGTCATGCAACCCTAATTATTCATACATCTAACAGTTCAATATTTTTAGAAATTAAAGTGTGGAAATTAAACTACGCTATTACAAGGCTTCGGGTATTTACATAGCCAAAAACAAACCCCTTTGAAAATAAAGCGATAAATGAAAAGTAAAAGTCCTAGTTTAAACTATTACAACTTGTGGGCAGTTACAATAATAAGGTAAAAATAATAAAATAAAACGCGCGATGAAATTAAGATCGGGAAGAAATTAGGGTTTTGACCCTTCTAACCTAATTAAAAGAAAAAATTGTTTTTGTTGTTTTTAATTATTTTTAAGAAAAGAATTAGGTTTTAAATTAAATACTAAATTAATTAGCTAATTAAATTAATTAATAAAAATAATTACACGACCTATTTTTGATTTTTTGGTTATTTTTAAGAAAAAAGAAAATGTAATTAAGTTTTAGACAAAACCCTAATTTTCCAATTGTTTTTAATTATTTACATAAAGAATTAAAGTTATCTAAATTAACAACCTAATTAAATTATTTAATTTTTTGTATAAAAAATAAAATCTAAACCTAATTTGTGAAAAGTATTATTTTTATGATTTTTTTGATAAAAAGAAAATAATTAATTGGTTAGTAAAATAAAATAAAATAAATAAATTAAATTAAACAAAAATATAAAAAAGAAGAAGAAAAGAGACTTGGGCCTGCAATGGAGATTTGGGGGTGTGAATAACAATCTGGGCCCAAGACAAAGAGATCCACGTTTGACTCTTTGCAATCTCATGCCACGCGTTTGACCATGCCTTTGGTGCTCCTCCATTGCTGGCCATCAGATCTGGATCTCAAGACACTTGGAAAGCTGGATTATGAGGGCGTATGATAGGCCTTGGACTTGGGTATGCATTTGATTGCCTAAAAGAAAAAATATGAAGCAAATTGGGGGACCTGGGATTCGAACCCAGGTCCTGAGGCATTATCCAACACTACACTTACCAACTGCGCCACTTGTTCTTTTTGTATATCAAATAAATAATAATGGTAATATGGAAAACAAAGTGGGTTAGTGGAGAACAAAGAAAATGCGCGCCAAATTCAAATATGCCAATGGAAAGGTGACACGCAGGTCATCCCTGACCTCGTTTCGTTGGTAAAAGTTCCAAACTTTTACCTACGGACGTTTGTCCGTAGCTAAAAGCCTGGTTCATCTCAAAATTCTCCATGGGCACGATAAATGACTTCGAATGCCATGGTTGGATTCGTCTTGTCATTCTGAACATGATGGTACCATTCATGAAGGCTAATTTTACCTGCAAGCAAAAACCAATAAACGGAATCTAAAAAGCTAACAATGGCAGTTCTCGATTCAGTCTATGAAAATACAATTGGGTATTATAGAAAGCTTGCAATTGTCATAGTGAACAAGAATCTATGATTATATTATGCTGAATATGCAAGAATTATGAAAACATAATTCAAGAAAAGGTGGGTGTCGTGAATGCCTTACAGTGTGTTATAGGGCCTGGAAACGCTTGAGTTTGATTGCTTTTGCTTGCTGATGACCTCAGGAAACGATTGGAATGATCCAAGGGTCTTGAATTGGCCTCTAAGTAGGAATTCGATTCACCACTTTTTCTTGTTTTTTTCAAGCTTTGTTCTTGATCACACGCCTCCTTCCCTAGCCTCTTTTGGTCTGCATTCCTTCTATATGTATTGAGGAATGTATTAGGGTTGATAGAATGTACTCAATCTTCTTCCATTATTGAATTTGATTGTGATTTTATTCACTTTGAATATCATTCCAAAAATAGCCTAATTCAATCTTTTTGTCCACACCATGCCTTTACACGAATTTGATTTCATGCTAGCTGGAGTTTAAGACCTGAAACAAGTACAAGATCTTTGAATTTCAATGTTTTGGATTTTATATGATTTGTTTTGATTTAAAATGATTTAACTCAAATCAAAATCAAAATAAATAATATAAATAAGATAATGACAAGTGGAAAAGGCTAGAGCTCGTGGACTATGTTGCCAACTCAAAACAAGTGAAAAAGATTGGGCCCATTTGGCCAAATTTGAAGTTTTAGGCATAGTTGACTTTTGCCAATTTTCCAAAAGAGGTCAACTTCACCAATGCATAACTTCCTCAATTTTGACTCTTTGGAGGTGTTATTGGACTTTTTAGAAATCTTGAGATGTCCTCTAAGAAACCCGTTTGGTCTCATCTCAATTTGATATTCCATGCTCATGTATGAAGCTTTGACAAAAAAGGTGTTTTTGTTGACTTTTCAAAATGACCTATAATGTCTAAATTCATAACTTCTTGTGAGTGCATATTTTGAACTTGGGATCTGAATATGTATTTTAGGGAATGGCATCCTCTTCAAAATTAGCTTTGGATGGGTCATTTCTCATAAAGTATGAGAAAGTTATGCTTGGTCAAAGTTGAGTTGACTTTTCCTACAAAACCCTAATTTAGCAACTTTTGGTTCTTGATGAATTATGAGTAATCCTTGATGAATCATGATCAACCCTTGATCAAATGATGAAATATACTTCTAAATGAGGATGTTGACCAAAAATCTTGAAGTTTTACTGTATGTGGGCCACAGTTGACTTTTGCCCTAGCACAGTCGATATTTGGCCTTTGAGCAATTGAATGAGCAAATTTTCTCTGCAAGGCTTGAAACTTGACATGGATGATCTTGAGAACATATTAGGACCTTGGTGAGAATTTGGGATCCCTTGGACTAAAGTATCTTGATGCAACATGAAACCCTAATTTGAGGTAGACTACCTTAGGAGAGAGCTTGTCTGGTCAACCCTTTGGACTTCCTTGAGCAACTTGGGAATCTTTCTTGAAATGTTTTGAGAAATATGGGAGGGAAAATTTTGGGGTACAACAGCTGCCCCTGTTCAATCTTCTTAAACCTGAGGATGTAGATTGGCTTGCTTGCCTTTCGTGATCCAAAGGTGGAAGATGATTGAACACTATAGTGCCCAGAAATTTGCACTCACATGATGTGGTGTCTGTCTTGCGATGTCGGGAATGGGTTTATAGATGCCATTTGGAGGAGTGTCGATTTCCTAAGAGATTCCTTAGCGAGAACTTGTATACCTGTTGTTGAGGGAGATTCCGCTGGGGAATGTTGACCTCTGTCTTGAGAGAATTAGAATTTTAGGAGCTTCAGTCGTCCGTTATTCTACCGGGGTATCATCTCTGTTGAAATTTAGGAACTCATCTGTTATTCTACTGAGGAATCATCTCTGTTGAAATTTAGGAACTCATCTGTTATTCTACTGAGGAATCACCTCTATTGAAATTTAGGAACTCGTTCGTTATTCTACTGAGGAATCATCTATGTTGAAATTTAGGAACCCGTCCGTTATTCTACTGAGGAATCATATATGTTTAAATTTAGGAACCCGTCCGTTATTATACTAAGGAATCATCTTTGTTGAAATTTAGGAACTCGTCCGTTATTCTACTGAGGAATCATCTCTGTTGAAATTTAGGAACTCGTCCGTTATTCTACTGAGGAATCATCTCTGTTGAAATTTAGGAACTCATCCGTTATTCTACTGAGGAATCGTCTCTGTTGAAATTTAGGAACCCGTCCGTTATTCTACTGAGGAATCATCTTTGTTGAAATTTAGGAACTCGTCCGTTATTCTACTGAGGAATCATCTCTGTTGAAATTTAGGAACTCGTCCGTTATTCGACTGAGGAATCATCTCTGTTGAATTTTAGGAACTCGGTCGTCCGTTATTCTACTAAGGAATGATCTCTGTTGAAATTTAGGAACTTCGGTCGTCCGTTATTCTACTGAGGAAGCATCTCTGTTGAAGAGGAAAGTCGAATTTTAGGAGCTTCGGTCGTCCGTTATTCTACTGAGGAATCATCTTTGTTGAAGAGGAAAGATGAATTTTAGGAGCTTCGGTCGTTCGTTATTCTACTGAGGGATCATCTATGTTGAAGAGGTGAGAGTGAACTACTATCTGGTAGAATCCAGGCTTAGCGGCGTTTGATACTGTTATCCGGTCGTAATCCGGGCTTCACAATATGTTGTAGAAATCAAGATATTATCCGGTCGTAACACGAGCTTCATAGCTTGAACTTGGTGAGAATTTGATTGTATCTTTCCTGAAAGGTAAAGGTTAATTGTATGTAATGCATGATATGTATCAAGCAATGATGTTCTCAAAATAAATGAGATTATGTTGTATGATGCGTATGCATATGCCATGATATATGGATATGCAATATTTTTATGACAATCTCTAGCTGGGGAAAATAAATCCCGGATTGCTGCTGGAGAGGATAAAAGTTGAATTCTTCGTTCTCGTTGGGGACAGTGAATAAAGATGATTGTGAGCATAACCCTACAGGAGAGAATAACTCCGCTGGGGAATAGACTGACGAGGAAATGACTCTGTGGGGGAAGAGATGTTTCTGCTAGAAGATCTGTTTATTTAGAGGAATAAACTCATCTGGGGATGAATTACCGATGCAGGCGATGATGAACTCTGTTGGGGATTGAGTTTCTGTTTGTGAAAGGAATGAAATTCGCTGAGGATGATTTTCCAGTTGCGACTTCACTAGGAATAATCTTTTAGACTCTACTGGGGACAATCTTCCAGAGTCTACTGGGGATAACTCTCCAAACTCCGTTGGGGATAATTTTCTAGTGCTGATGATAGTTAAACTCTGCTTGGGGAGAATCTTGCCGACTCATTCGCGGTTGCAAGCTTCAGCTAGGGAGAGTTAACACCATTGTCCCTCTCTTACTCTACGGGGAGTGAATGTACATTCAATCATTTTCTCCAACTAGGTCTATCCCTATACCTGGTGGATGGAGCAACTGTATGGTTTGGACATTTCTTATTTGCTCCTGTTTCTGATATTATGAGTAATCGTCTTTTGTTTCGTATGTAAATGTTCATGAGTAGCAATTATTGTCAAATGCATATATCAAAAAATGAACATTGGACGTTCTTGCAAAACAAAACAGAAAAGGAAAATGATTCGAAATTTCTTTATGAAAATGAATCGTATTGATTTTGAAGTTTGGCCTGTAAATAGGCGTTTTTTGTACAAGAGGTTGACGTCCTAGTAAGAGAACGCCGTCTAAAGGGAGGATTTATACAGTTTGTGTAAAACAAAGAAAAACAACTATGTGAACAATCCCACTGGGTTCCAACTCTGCTATTGCCTTTATGTCTTTGAGCATCTCATCACTTTGCTACTTGGTTGAAGGTAGATCAGATTGATTAGTGTCGTCCAAGCTTGATAGTCGATACTAAAATCTGTTTGCAAGATTATCCAATGAGACATAGTGTTACGCTTTGATTCCTAATTTTTGCCTGGACTGCCCTTTCGGGTTTTCAGTCCACCGGGATACCCTTTTTTGCCCAAGCTGCCTTTTCAGGTTTTCGACTTGCCGGGTGTATAGATTTTTCATTTTCATCCCTTATTTTTGCCCGAACCCTTTTGGTTCGCCGGGAAGCCCTTATTTTTGCCTAGCCAGTCAACCTAGCGGGTCTTTGATTATGCGTAGTATTTTTTCACTATGTTTGTATTGACGGGGTGAGGAAGGTCGTCACCATCCATGGTGGTTAGAATCATAGCTCCTCCTGAGAAAATGTTCTTAACCACAAATGGCCCTTCGTAAGTAGGGGTCCATTTTCCCCGGGATCACCTTGAGGTAGTATGATGCGTTTGATCACTTGATCCCCAACTTGATACTCTTGTCGTCTGACTTTCTTGTTGAATGCCTTGATCATTCGTTTTTGATATGTTTGACCATGACAAATAGCATTAAGTCTCTTTTCGTCGATTAAGTTCAGCTGATCAAGTCGGGTCTGGATCTAGTCGTCCTCGTTCAAACCTGCATCCTTCATAATCCGAAGAGAGGGTATCTGGACCTCAATAGGTAAGACTGCTTCCATGCCATATACCAAGGAATAGGGTGTTGCCCCTGTTGAAGTCCGTGCTGAGGTTCGATACCCATGAAGAGCAAATGGTAACATCTCGTGCCAATCTTTGTATGTCACCGTCATCTTCTGCACAATCTTCTTGATGTTCTTATTAGCCGCTTCAACAGCCCCATTCATCTTTGGCCGGTAAGAAGAAGAGTTGTGATGTTGTATCTTGAACTGCTTCCAGAGCTCGGTGATCATAGTATTGTTGAGATTTGTACCATTGTCCGTAATGATCCTCTCTGGTACACCATATCGACAGATCAGATTGTGCCGAATAAACCGTGTCACGACGTTCTTGGTTACTATAGCAAAGGAAGCTGCCCCAACCCACTTCGTAAAGTAATCAATTGCTACCAGGATGAAACGATGCCCGTTGGATGCAGTAGGTCTCATCTCGCCAATCATATCGATACCCCACATTTCAAAAGGCCAGGGTGCCGTCAAAACGTTTAGAGGAACTGGAGGTACGTGCACCTTATCAGCATATACTTGACACTTATGACAGGTCCAAGAATGTTGATAACAGTCGGCTTCCATAGTAGACCAATAATATCCTGCCTGTAGGATTTTCTTTGCCATGGTGTGTCCACTGAAGTGAGTCCCGAAGGTACCTTCGCGTAACTCTGTCATGATTCTTTTTGCCTCGTTCTTATCCATACATCACAGTAAGATTGAGTCATAGTTACGCTTGTAAAGAATGCCATTATTGATGAAGAACATCACCGCGAACCTCCTCAGAAACATCTTATCATTAACAGATGCACCCTCGGGGTATTCTTGAGCCTCAAGATACCTTTTCACTTCATGAAACCAGGGTTTATCTGCCACCTCTTCAGTCTCAATGTCGCAGCAGTGTGCGGCTTCGTCCAACCTTTCAATGGTAATCTGGGGAGCCTCATTGTCCCACTTGACCTTGAACATAGAAGACATCGTAGCTATCGCGTCCGCCAACTGATTCTCCTCTCTTGGGAAGTGTTCAAAGGTTATCTCCTCGAAGTGTGGAAGCAACGTCAATACATACTCTTTGTAAGGAATAAGATTTGGGTGCTTCGTATCCCACTCGCCTTTGATCTGACTGATCACGAGGGCAGAATCTCCGAAAACACTTAAGAACTTAATCCTTAGGTCAATAGCTGCTCGAAGGCCCGTGATGCATGCTTCATACTCCGCCATGTTGTTGGTGCAGTTAAAACATAATCGGGCGGTGAACGGAGTATGACAGCCTTCAGGAGATATGATCACGGCGCCAATACCATTACCCAAAGCATTTGAAGCTCCATCAAAATACATAGACCATCGGGATCCCTCCTCAGGTCCTTCATCCGGTCCAGGTGTTTCACAGTCAGTCACCAACATGATGTTCTCATCCGGGAATTCGAAGTTCATGGATTGGTAGTCGTCTACAGCCTGATGTGCCAAATGATCTGCCAACACACTTCCCTTGATTGCCTTTTGGGTTGTGTATTGGATGTCATATTCAGTCAAGATCATCTGCCATCTTGCTATTCTTCCGGACAAGGCAGGCTTTTCGAAGATATACTTGATTGGATCCATCTTTGATATCAATAGAGTAGTGTGAGTCAGCATATACTGTCTCAGCCGGCGAGGAGCCCATGCCAAAGGGCAGCAAGTTTTCTCAAGCAGTGAGTATCGGGTCTCACAGTCGATAAACTTTTTGCTAAGGTAATAAATAACATGCTCTTTTCGGCTAGACTCATCATGCTTCCCCGGCACGCACCCCATTGAATTGTCGAGTACTGTCAAGTATAAGATAAAAGGTCTCCCTTCTACTGGAGGCATCAGAATAGGTGGCTCTTGGAGATATTCTTTGATCCTTTCGAAAGCGGCCTGACATTCATTATTCCATCTTACCACTTGATCTTTCTTCAACAGCTCGAAGATTGGTTCACAAGTAGCAGTCATGTGCGAGATGAATCGGGCAATGTAGTTCAGACGTCCCAGAAAGCCTATGACTTCCTTTTCGGTTCGAGGAGCTGGCATTTCCTGTATAGCCTTCACCTTTGCAGGATCCACTTGAATACCTTTATCACTAACGAGGAAACCCAGCAGCTTACCAGACCTTACCCCGAAGGTGCATTTGTTCGGGTTCAACCTTAGTTTGTACATCTTCAACCTGTCAAATAGTTTCTGGAGATGGTCAAGATGTTCCTCTTCAGTTTGGGATCTTGCAATCATGTCGTCAACGTATACCTCAATCTCATGATGAATCATGTCGTGGAACAAAGCGACCATGGTGCGCTGATACGTTGCCCCAGCATTCTTCAATCTGAACGGCATGACCTTGTAGCAAAAGGTACCCCACTGCGTAACAAAAGTTGTCTTTTCCATATCTTCGGGAGCCATCTTAATCTGATTGTAACCAGAAAAACCATCCATAAAAGAGAAGATCTTATGTTGTGTGGTGTTGTCGACCAGAACATCAATGTGAGGTAGAGGGAAATCATCCTTGGGGCTTGCCCTGTTCAGATCTCTATAGTCAACACACATTCGAACCTTACCATATTTCTTCGGCACTGGAACCACGTTGGCCACCCACTGTGGGTAAGAAGTAACTGCTAGAAAATCGACATCAAACTGTTTCATAACCTCAGCTTTGATTTTCTCAGACATCTCTGGGCGCATTCGGCGAACTTTCTGCTTCACTGGAGGACAGTCTTCTTTGGTGGGAAAGCGGTGAGCCACAATATCGGTATCCAACCCAGGCATATCTTCATAAGTCCAGGCAAAGATATCAACATAGTCACGCAGCATTTGTATCAACCGTTGCTTGACATTAGACTCCAAATCTGCACCAATCTTAACCTCTTTCTTGTCTTCTTCTGTACCCAGATTTACCGTTTCCAATGGTTTTCATGTGGCTGTATGGCCCTTTCTTCCTGAAGTAACAGTCTAGCAAGTTCACCAGGCACTTCGCAATCATCCTCACCTTCATCCTCGGCTTGGTTGATCGGACTTTCGAAGTCATAACTGGCAGTAGCAGAGTCATTATCAATGGGATCCAAAGTGGATGTGGACCTGTATTATGATATGTTAGTGTGTGTAAGACTATAGCTGTTTTAATAAAGTGCAAGATGAAAAGAAAAACAAGGAGCGCAAAATTTGTAATGCAAGAAACGTCCAATGCTTTATTGATGATATATGTAAATGACAAATGTTAAGCCCTCACAAACAAAGCCACGGTGTCTCGGGCAAGGCACCTGGCCGTAAAGTTTCAAATTATCTGTTATAAATTCAAAACAAAAGTCTATTACTGTGTAATAAAAGAAATGGGTAAGAAGTCCTTCGCTGTCTAATTGCTTAATCCGCCGTCAGTAGTCGGATAAATCCAGCTGTCAAACTCAGACTCTTTATCATCATCTTCAATTGCATTCACCTCCGGATTACTGATACGCAGGGGAGGTCTTCCAATCTGCGCACGCCAAACAGCCCTTTGAGCTTCTGTAGTAAAACCCAAACCAAACTTGTCAGTCTTGTGTGCAAAGTCAGGGAGTTGGCCCTAATTCGCACACCCACCTTTTTCAATAACAGCCCGGGCATCCTTGAGGGAAGCCATTTTCATTGGAGGATCTTCAATAACAGTTTCAGTCGACGCCAAAGTCTGGGGGACTTCTTCAAAGTTGTGACACGGGGTTTCAATGAACTCCCCATCCATCTCTACATACCGAAAAGAGTTAAGGTGGCTCACCATGTACTCCTATTCTCCTGTACTGTAACAATCTTCCCCTTTACTGGATACTTTAACATCTGATGGAGCGTGGAAGTCACTGCCCCAACTTTATGAATCCACGGGCGACCCAACAAGCAAGAATAAGATGGTCGAATGTCAATCACATAGAACGTAGATGCGAAAGTCTGGGAACCAACCTTAACAGGGACATCCACCTCCCCGTGCACCATCCTTTTGGACCCATCAAAGGCCCTAACCACAATATTACTTGGTTTCAGCACCAACCCTTCACAGTCCAACCGGTCTAACGCTTTCTTGGGTAAAACATTCAACGAGGACCCAATATCCACTAGTACGTGGGCTAGAGTAGTGCCCCTGCACTCGATCGAAACATGCAGAGCATCGTTGTGATTCTTTCCTTTGGCAGTCAGATCTGCGTTGGAGAAACCCAACCCGTTGTCAGCGGTCAAACTATCCACACAGTCTTTGAATTGATCAACATATGTTTCCTGCGGCACATGCGCAGTTTTAAGGAAAGCGATTAAAGCCTTTGCGTGGGCTTCTGAGCAAAATAATAAATATAGCATGGAGATCTTCTATGGGGTTTTCCCCAGCTGTTCGACTACGTCGTAGTCGCTTTTCTTGATGATCTTCAAAATCTCCTCTATCTCCTGTCTAGAGGTTTCAACAATAATCTTTTTCGGTGCCTCCATTCGGGCAGGCTCACCAGTGATCTCTTTGCCCCGAGCGTCAGATGACTCGGCGACAGGGGTAATGATTGGAACATGAACAGGGACAGTAGCAGATGTATTGGCAGGTGAAATAGCAACAGGTTTTCGAATAGTCGGTGGGGAGATCTCAGGAGAGAAAAGTCTTCTGCTTCGGGTGACCTTGCTAGACCCGACGATGTTGCTGACATCAGTATCAGCCTCTTCAACCTTCAAGTCTTGTTTGATCCCATGATAATACACATCGGCCCCATAGTTCCATGGGACAGCCTTATCCGAAGTGTAAGGGATAGGACCAGGAATAGTAATGATCAATGGAGCAACTCTTGTAATGGGTGTAATCCTAACAGGCTTTCTCGAGGAAGCCTTAGAAGGATTGACGGAAATGGTTATTATGGAAACATCTTCAACAGGAATTAATGGAACCTAATTTTTCTCGAACAAGATTTCTTTGTTATCCATCAGGCGTTGAAAACCTGATTTCAATAAATGACAACCAGCAGGCAGGATTGAACACAGATGGAAACCTTCGCCACAGCCCGGAAATAAACCGGCTGATAATAAGTTCTTCTTTACTGTCATCAACAGAGTAGAAACGTCTTCCACAGAGGTTCCAAATGAATCATCATCCACAACATTTACTCCATGCTTGGGCATAGGAGCAGTCATGACATTAGGCTTTTCCGGCGCGTCAAATTCAATCTCTTTAGCTTCAATTAAATCTTGCACCTTATTCCTTAAGGCCCGGCAGTTGTTTGTATCATGCCTTGGGCTATCGGAGTGATAAGCACAGCGGGTGTTCGGATTATACAGCGGCGATGTATTACTGGGATTCTTCGGAGCCTCCCTCAGAGTTACCAAGTTAGTCTTCAACAATTGCGGCAAAATTTGAGATAGATTCATACTGAGCCGAGTATACTGCCTTTGCGGTCTCTCTACTCTTTGCTGATTGTTGCGTTGTGGGGCAATAGTTGGTCTTGATATTACTACTGCGTTAACTGCTTGGCGGCGTTCAGGTCGGTTTTGGCTCCTCGAGCTGTAGCTGCACTAGCTTCCTTCTTGAAAGGCCTCTTCTCTGTACTTGACGAAGCACCTTTCTGTATCTTGCCACTTTTGATGCCAGCTTCAACTCTCTCCCCAGTCAAAATCAATTCAGTGAACCCAGATGATGAACTACCGATCAAATGGTTGAAATACGGACCAGACAAAGTCCCAAGAAACATATCCACCAACTCCCTATCAGATAGAGGGGGTTGGACTCTTCCAACAAGGTCTCTCCACTTCTAAGCATAGTCCTTAAAGACTTCTCCTGTACCCATAGACATACTCTGGAGTTGAGTACGCGTGGGAGCAAGGTCGGCATTATACTGGTATTGCTTGTAAAAAGCAGCAGCAAGGTCCTCCCAGTTGTGGACGTTAACTCCTTCCAATTGATAGAACCATTCAAGTTGAGTCCCTGACAGACTATCTTGAAAGAAGTGAACCCACAGGTTCCTATCAGCAGTATAGGGTTGAATCTTTCTGACATACGAGTGGAGGTGTAGCTTCGGGCAGGATACCCCATCGTACTTAGCAAAGACAGGAGCTTTAAACTTGTGTGGGATCACCACCCCAGATGCTAAACCCAAATCTCTGAAGTCCAACCCAGGTATCTTCTGGATCTCCATTGCACTCAACCGGTCTTCAAGTTGCTTATATCTATCCTCAGCAGGAGGATACTGGTCTTCATCAAAATCTGTGTCATTATCAGAGACCACAGGACTAGGCCCCTTTCTTTCCTCTTGATTCTCTCCTCCTCCAGATGAACAAGATAAATCAGTTTCCTGTCGTAAATTGTTCCCGAAACTGCGACCCATATTCAGGAGGACCACTTTCTTCTTTTTTTTCTTCTTGTCCTTCAAGATGAGAGTCTTTAGATCTTGTTGTCCTTTGGCCAAATTCAGGAAAAACTCTTGGAATTGCGCATTCTGAGACTGGAGAGCCTTGATGGCTTGATCAGTAGGTGTTTCAGAAGACATGATTGCTGAAATAAACAATGAAGAAGATGAGAAACCTGTAATGGTACCTGTAATGAGGTGCATGGGAATGGAATGCATATGAAATGATTTCAAAGACTTAGGGAGATTCAAATTTGTAAACCAAAATAAAACACACTTTATTAGATTCAAACTTGTAAAATGTTTAACAATGCCTTTAAGGCGTTACAAAAGAAATACTAAAAAGCAAATCTAAACTAGAAAAACAACAAAGAAATCAAAAATCCCATGGTCGCCTTCCATTCGTGCTAACATAATCGTTGATTGTCCTCTCATTCTCAAGCTGCCTTGTAAGCTTCAAGATCTTCCTCTCCTGCGCATGATACTTCTCTCTAAAGTTATCCCTTTCTTCCTTTAACTAGATCTAAGATCTCTTCAATGCCCCAAGATCAGTAGGCATGTATGGATGGAGGACCGTATAAGGAACACCTTCTTCATTAGTATGCTCTATGATCACCGGCAAAACAACTTCATAAGGCATCCCTAGCTTTTAAGCACGGGCTCGAACCCACTGGAGATAAGGTTGCATCGGGAGAGAAGTCTTCAGTCCTAGCTCATGTGGGTTAGACCTATTCACCATGCCCTAGGCTCGTATAAACCTGCGGCGATGTCCCTCAACATCCCCCTTGTAGTCAAAGACAATGTCTGTAAGCAGTAACTCATGGGGACCATCTCTCCGAGCGCGTCCAAACTCTCGTAGAGACAAACGAGGATTGTAGGTTATACCCCCTCGAATTCCAAGCAACAGAACATTAGGGTATTCCCCACAGTGATCAATGACAACTACTTTTTCCATATCTTTAGTACTCCAAAGGATGTCCGTATGAGCAAGGGACATGATTCTATAGGCCCAACCTACACCTTCCTTATTCTTCAAAATAGACTTGGGGAGGTGCAAAATAAACCACCTCGCCAGCAGCGGCGTTCAACACAAGAGGGTTCCCCTTCTCCGCACAGTACGGGTGTAGAGAGCATGTAGAATATCACCTAGAAGAGTAGGCACTGGGTTTCGAGACATGAAGATCTTGACCGTGTTCACATCTATGAAGGAATCTGGATTTCGGAAAAGAACCAAGCCGTAGATGAGGAGAGCAAAGATGTCTTCGAATGCTTGAAAATCCAAGTTATCCCAGAATTGTTGAGCTTGATCAATCAAAAACTTAGCCAAGAAACCTTTAATCCCACTCCGAGTCTCCCAGTTAGATACTACATCAACCATTTTTAGATGTAGGGCTGAAGCAGTATCCTCTGGCCTAGGAGCTATCTCCAAACCTGTAAAGGGTGTCTGCTTTAGAATAGATATGCCCAGTAAGTCAGAAAACTCCTCCAAAGTAGGGACTAGCTGATAATCCGGGAAGGTAAAACAATGATGCAACGGGTCAAAGAACTGGAACAACACGCTCATCATTTTCTCATCCAACTTGGAAGTGTCCAGGCTAAGGAGATGACCATGTCTTCTAACAAAGGAAGAAGTATCAGGAACCTTTGAGACTAACTCTTTGAGCTGAACAAGGATTTGCATGAAGTTGACTCGAATGGTATTTCTGCGCATAGAAGTCATGACCTGCAAAACAGAACAAAGATGAATCCCCTCGGTCTTTGAAATGGTTAGTCTAATGAAATATGCATGCGATGTCATAATGCATGATGTCATGATAAAACACACCACAGGTATCACAAATAGCAAACATGGTAAAGGCAAACAAGTCACACAATAGCCCTTAAATTTCAGGCTGGCATGGAGTTTAGGTATTACCCTCTTGCAGTTTAGTTGGTTCAACCTATCCTAATAATAGTAACCGGGTTCTAGAGGTTCTCAATATCACTGACCATCCTCCATCAGTCATAATTCCAGTCATGCAATATTTTCTTGCAGTCGGAACCATCTCGAGAGTATGGTCTCAATGAGTGTAGCATTCTGCTTCTTTCTATGGCCAAGTTGGTCAATTATAGGTTCTAAGGTCAGTTGATGCTTAATGACCCATATAGCAGCCCCATACTCTCCTTGTTGCTTCACAAGCGGTATCAGTACCAACTAATGTGCCACATCAACGTAGCTACTGCTTCAACCGTATCGGTCTACGCCGTACAGTTCCCTCACAGTCTATTGCTACTTACCTAAAAGGTATCCCCAGATCCGGGTTAGGATCTATAGTAACTCTGATACAAAGCCCACAAAGATAAAGCAATTAAATCATACAATAGAAAACAATATGATGAACTAATCCTAAGGTACACCCCACTTATTATATCCCTAGCAGAGTCGCCAGTTCTGTGGTATGATGGCCAGAACCAGGACGTGTTTCCCTCTTTTAGGAATTTGCTGGTTTGCGTTTTGCGTTTGTGTTTGCAAAATGTCGCGGTACGCAAGAGTCACCACCGACTTTTATTTTATCCAACAAGGAAAGGAAAAAGGCACAGAAAAATTCCTTTTTTGAGATATTTCTGAGTACGGGGGGTAGATTATAGAAAGGGAAGGTATTAGCACCCTTTCTATCTGTAGTTATCTACGGGCTCTTAGGTACTTGCTCATCATTTTCAAAATTGCTTCTTTGTGTGTTTGTGTGATTTGAAAAGCTTTTGTTTTGACTTCGATTTAACTCTTGCTTCTGTCTTCAAGAGTGTAATGAAGTGTTTTTGAAAACTTTGTTTATAAAGGAGTGTAAATGCGAAAAATTTGTTTTGTTTTAGCAATTACTTAAGAACTAATCTATCTACTCGAAAAAAGAATTGTTCTATGTTTGTTTCCTTTAGACAGTGTTATCCCACTATTAGTGAGTAGGTAGCACCGTCGTTGGAGTTTTGAGGGTCAATTCGAAAGGGACGTACGGTCACTAAAGCAATGTTAGGACGTCTTAGTAGTAAGCCTAATGTCTTAGATCAATTATTCGAGGCAACAATTCCGAGGCAACCATTCCGAGGCAACTTTTCTGAACGGGACTTTGATCTTTGTTTAGATAAAAGAACGACCACTAAAGCATCCTATACTCAATGATCGTTTATCAAAGGCAACCAAGTGGGAGTGTATCCTAGGAGTGCGCATGTGCGAGTGATTCAATTTCAGATTATTTATCTTTACACATTTTAGGGTTATCTAACTGTTTTAAAGTTTACATACATTCTTGTCATGCAACCCTAATTATTCATACATCTAACAGTTCAATATTTTTAGAAATTAAAGTGTGGAAATTAAACTACGCTATTACAAGGCTTCGGGTATTTACATAGCCAAAAACAAACCCCTTTGAAAATAAAGCGATAAATGAAAAGTAAAAGTCCTAGTTTAAACTATTACAACTTGTAGGCAGTTACAATAATAAGGTAAAAATAATAAAATAAAACGCGCGATGAAATTAAGATCGGGAAGAAATTAGGGTTTTGACCCTTCTAACCTAATTAAAAGAAAAAATTGTTTTTGTTGTTTTTAATTATTTTTAAGAAAAGAATTAGGTTTTAAATTAAATACTAAATTAATTAGCTAATTAAATTAATTAATAAAAATAATTAGACGACCTATTTTTGATTTTTTGGTTATTTTTAAGAAAAAGAAAATATAATTAAGTTTTAGACAAAACCCTAATTTTCCAATTGTTTTTAATTATTTACATAAAGAATTAAAGTTATCTAAATTAACAACCTAATTAAATTATTTAATTTTTTGTATAAAAAATAAAATCTAAACCTAATTTGTGAAAAAGTATTATTTTTATGATTTTTTTGATAAAAAAAATAATTAATTGGTTAGTAAAATAAAATAAAATAAATAAATTAAATTAAACAAAAATATAAAAAAGAAGAAGAAAAGAGAATTGGGCCTGCAATGGAGATTTTGGGGTGTGAATAACAATCTGGGCCCAAGACAAAGTGATCCACGTTTGACTCTTTGCAATCTCATGCCACGCGTTTGACCATGCCTTTGGTGCTCCTCCATTGCTGGCCATCAGATCTGGATCTCAAGACACTTGGCAAGATGGATTATGAGGGCGTATGATAGGCCTTGGACTTGGGTATGCATGTGATTTCCTGAAATAAAAAAATATGAAGCAAATTGGGGGACCTGGGATTCGAACCCAGGTCCTGAGGCATTATCCAACACTACACTTACCAATTGCGCCACCTGTTCTTTTTGTATATCAAATAAATAATAATGGTAATATGGAAAACAAAGTGGGTTAGTGGAGAACAAAGAAAACGCGCGCCAGATTCAAATATGCCAATGGAAAGGTGACACGCAGGTCATCCCTGACCTCGTTCCGTTGGTAAAAGTTCCAAACTTTTACCTACAGACGTTTGTCCATAGCTACAAGCCTGGTTCATCTCAAAATTCTCCATGGGCACGATAAATGACTTCTAATGCCATGGTTGGATTCGTCTTGTCATTCTGAACATGATGGTACTATTCATGAAGGCTAATTTTACCTGCAAGCAAAAACCCTAAAACGGAATCCAAAAACCTAACAATGGCAGTTCTCGATTCAGTCTATGAAAATGCAATTGGGTATTATAGAAAGCATGCAATTGTCATGGTGAACAAGAATCTATGATTATATTATGGTGAATGTGCAAGAATTATGCAAACAGAATTCAAGAAAAGGTGGGTGTCGTGAATGCCTTACAGTGTGTTATAGGGCCTGGAAACGCTTGAGTTTGATTGCTTTTGCTTGCTGATGACCTCAGAAAACGATTGGAATGCTCCAAGGGTCTTGAATTGGCCTCTAAGTAGGAATTCGATTCACCACTTTTTTCTTGTTTTTTTCAGGCTTTGTTCTTGATCACACGCCTCCTTCCCTAGCCTCTTTTGGTCTGCGTTCCTTCTATATGTATTGAGGAATGTATTAGGGTTGATAGAATGTACTCAATCTTCTTCCATTATTGAATTTGATTGTGATTTGATTCACTTTGAATATCATTCCAAAAATAGCCTAATTCAATCTTTTTGTCCACACCATGCCTTTACATGAATTTTATTTCATGCTAGCTGGAATTTAAGACCTGAAACAAGCACAAGATCTTTGAATTTCAATGTTTTGGATTTTATATGATTTGTTTTGATTTAAAATGATTTAACTCAAATAAAAATCAAAATAAATAATATAAATAAGATAATGACAAGTGGAAAAGGCTAGAGTTCGTGGACTATGTTGCCAACACAAAACAAGTGAAAAAGATTGGGCCCATTTGGCCAAATTTGAAGTTTTAGGCATAGTTGACTTTTGGCAATTTTGCAAAAAAGGTCAACTTCACCAATGCATAACTTCCTTAATTTTGAATCTTTGGAGGTGTTCTTGGACTTTTTAGAAATCTTGAGATGTCCTCTAAGAAACCCTTTTGGTATCTTCTCAATTTGATATTCCATGCTCATGTATGAAGCTTTGACAAAAAAGATGTTTTTGTTGACTTTTCAAAATGACCTATAATGTCTAAATTCATAACTTCTTGTGAGTGCATATTTTGAACTTGGGAACTGAAGATGGATTGTAGGGAATGGAATCCTCTTTAAAAAGAGCTTTGGATGGGTCATTTCTCATAAAGTATGAGAAAGTTATGCTTGGTCAAAGTTGAGTTGACTTTTCCTACAAAACCCTAATTTAGCAACTTTTGGTTCTTGATGAATTATGAGAAATCCTTGATGAATCATGATCAACCCTTGATCAAATGATGAAATATACTTCAAAATTAGGATGTTGACAAAAAATCTTGAAGTTTGACTGTATGTGGGCCACAGTTGACTTTTGCCCTAGCACAATCGATTTTTAGCCTTTGAGCAATTGACTGAGCAAATTTTCTCTGCAAGGCTTGAAAATTGGCATGGATGATCTTGAGAACATATTAGGACCTTGGTGAGCATTCGGGATCCATTGGACTCAAGTATCTTGATGCAACATGAAACCCTAATTTGAGATAGACTGCCTTAGGAGAGAGCTTGTCTGGTCAACCCTTTGGACTTCCTTGAGCAACTTGGGAATCTTTCTTGAAATGTTTTGAGAAATATGGGAGGGAAAATTTTGGGGTACAACAGTGTGATAATCCCATGGGGTTCCCATTCTGCTATAGCCTCCGTATCTCCGAATATCTTGTCTATTTTTCGCTTTGTTCGGAGATGATTGAATTGATCAGAAGCTCCGAGTTTGTCATTGAATAGATTGTCCTCAAAGTGATCCGACGAGACATAGTCATACGCTTTAATTCCCTAACTTTTGCCTGGACCTCCCTTTCGGGTTTTCAATCCACCGGGAAATCCTTTTTTGCCCAAGTCGCCCTTTCGGGTTTTCAACTTGTCGGGTGTACATATTTTTTTTATTTTATCCCTAATTTTTGCCTGAACCTTTTAATTCGTCGGGATGCCCTTGTTTTTCCTAGGTGTGTCAACCTAGCGGGTCTCTTATGCGTAGTATCTTTTGACTATGTCTGCGTTCGCAGGGTGTGGAAAATCGTCGCTGTCCATGGTGGTTAAGATCATTGCCCTAATGGAAAAGATGTAGTTGATTACAAATGGTCCCTCATAGGTAGGAGTCCATTTCCCCCTGGGATCACTTTGTGGCAAGATGATGCGCTTGATCACCAAATCTCCAACTTGATATACTTGGCGTCTGACTTTCTTGTTGAAAGCCTTGATCATCCGTTTTTGATACATCTTACCATGGAAAACAACAGTAAGTCTCTTTTCATCAATTAAATTCAGTTGATCAAGTCGGGTCTGGATCCAATCGTCCTCACTTAAACCTGCATCCTTCATAATTCTCAAGGAGGGGATTTGAACCTCGATAGGCAAGACAGCCTCCATGCCATAAACCAAAGAATAAGGTGTTGCCCCAGTTGATGTGCGAGCCGTGGTACGGTACCCGTGGAGAGAAAACGGTAGCATTTCATGCTAGTCCTTGTAGGTGGCTGTCATCTTCTGTATGATCTTTTTAATGTTTTTATTTGAAGCTTCGACGGCACCATTCATCTTTGGCTGATAGGGGGATGAATTGTGATGTTGAATATTGAACTTCTCGTACAAGGCAGTGATCATAGTATTATCAAGGTTCGTACCGTTATCAGTGATGATCCTTTATGGGATACCATACCGGCAAATGAGATTTTGCTTGCTGAAGCGGGCAACAACATTCTTAGTAACGGATGTGAAGGAGGCTGCTTCGACCCACTTTGTGAAATAATCAATGGCCACTAGAATGAAGCGGTGTCCATTGGAGGTTGTAGGCTTGATCTCCCTGATCATATCAATTCCCCACATAGCAAAGGGCCAAGGAGCCTTCAAGACATTCAGAGGAACTGGAGGTACGTGCACCTTGTCAACATAAACCTGGCACTTATGGCAGGTACAGGAGTGTTGATAGCAATCTGCTTCCATGATAGACCAATAATAGCCTGTCCGTAGGATTTTCTTCGCCATCGTATGCCCGCTGGAGTGGGTGCCAAAGGTATCGTCATGTAATTCAGCCATGATCTTTTCAGCCTCAACCTTATCCATACAACGGAGCAGAATAGAGTCATGATTACGTTTGTACAAGATTCCATTACTTAGGAAAAACTTAGCAGAGAATCTCCTTAGGAACTTTTTATCATTGATTAAAGCTCCTTCTGGATATTCTTGAGCCTCGAGATACCTCTTGACTTCATGAAACCAAGGCTGGTCCACTACTTCTTCAGTATTAATCTCGTGACAGTGTGCTAGTCCGTCCATTCGTTCAATGGTGATCTGGGGAGCCTCCTTATCCCAATTAAGTTTAAACATGGATGACATTGTGGCTAGAGCGTCTGCTAGATGATTTTCTTCTCGCGGGAAGTGCTCGAAGGTAATCTTCTCGAAATGTGGTAATAATGTCAAAACATGTTCTTTGTAAGGGATAAGATTTTGATGTTTAGTGTCCCACTCTCCTTTGATCTGACTGATGACCAAAGCTGAATCTCCAAACACATCTAAAGATTTGATTCCCAAGTCTATGGCATCCTTGAGACCAAAGATGCATGCTTTGTATTCTTCCATGTTGTTCGTACAGTTGAAGCAAAGTCTGGCAGTGAAGGGAGTATGAAATCCTTCCGGAGATATGAGTACAGCGCCGATACCATTACCAAGTGCATTGGATGCCCCGTCAAAGAACAGGGTCCATCGGGTTCCTTGTTCAGGTCCGTCATATGGTCGGATTTCTTCACAATTGTCTAATGTCATGATGTCCTCGTCCGGAAATTCAAACTTCATGGACTAATAATCCTCTAAAGGTTGATGAGCAAGATGATCAGCTAGCACGCTGCCCTTTATAGCTTTTTGGGTAGTGTATTGTATATCATATTCTGTTAGGATCATCTGCCATCTAGCTATCCTCCCAGACAGAGCAGGCTTCTCAAAGATGTACTTTATCGGATCCATCTTAGATATCAGCAAAGTGGTATGAGTCAACATATACTGTCTTAGCTGACGAGCAGCCCATACCAGAGTGCAACAAGTTTTCTCGAGCAGTGAATATCTGGTTTCACAGTCGGTAAAATTTTTGCTCAGGTAGTAAATAGCGTGCTCTTTTCGGCCAGACTCGTCATGCTGCCGCAATACACACCCCATTGAGTTCTCTAAAATGGTCAGATATATGATCAGTGGTCTTCCCTCGACCTGTGGCATCAATACAGGGGGGATCTTGTAAATACTCTTTGATTTTGTCAAAAGCAATATGACACTCATCATTCCATCTGACTACTTGATCTTTCTTCAACAGTTTTAAGATTGGTTCACAAGTAGATGTTAGGTGAGAAATGAATCTGGCAATGTAGTTCAGGCGTCCCAAGAATCCTCTGACTTCCTTCTCAGTACGAGGAGCAAGCATTTCTTGTATCGCTTTGACTTTGGCAGGGTCAACCTTGATGCCTTTGTTGCTGACAATGAAACCTAAGAGTTTACCGAACCGGACTCCGAATGTGCACTTGTTTGGATTTAATCTTAGCTTGTACTCCTTCAACCTTTCAAACAACTTTTGCAAGTGATCGAGGTGCTCTTCTTCAGTTTGTGATCGGCCTATCATGTCATCTACGTAGACCTCTATCTCATCATGTATCATATCATGAAACAAAGCTACCATAGCGCGTTGATAGGTTGCCCCAGCATTCTTCAGTCTGAATGGCATCACTTTGTAGCAGAACGTTCCCCACTGTGTGACAAATGTAGTTTTCTCCATGTCCTCAGGTGCCATTTTGATCTGGTTATAGCCTGAGAATCCATCCATGAAGGAAAACACTTTGTGTTGGGCTGTATTGTCAACCAGGATGTCGATGTGGGGAAGTGGAAAATCATCTTTAGGGCTAACCCTGTTTAAATCTCTATAATCCACACACATTCGTACTTTACCGTCCTTTTAAGGCACGGGAACAATGTTGGCTACCCATTGAGGATAAGAAGTGACAGCCAGAAATCCAGCATTGAACTGTTTCATGACTTTCGCTTTGATCTTCTCTGACATGTCGGGTCTCATGCGGAGGACTTTTTGCTTCACTGGTGGAAAGTCTTCTCTTGTGGGTAGACGATGTACCACGATGTCTGTATCAAGTCCCGACATGTCTTCGTATGACCAGGCAAATATCTCAACATAATCATGCAATAGCTGAATTAGACGTTCCTTGACACTCGGCTCTAGGTTGGCACCCACTTTGATTTCCTTTTTATCCTCCTCGGTACCCAAGTTGATCGTGTCCAATGCTTCCTCATGAGGCTGAATAGCTCTTTCCTCTTGTTGTAGTAGTCTGGCCAATTCCCCTGGCACTTCACAGTCTTCTTCATCTTCGTATTCGGCTTGATAGATTGGATCTTCAGAGTTACTGAAGGCTATATAAGTATCGTTACCCATGGGATCCAGAATGGAGGGGTACCTGCATTTGTGAGTATGGGTGTGTGTAAGGGTATAGCCAACTTTAAACAATAAAAATGTAAAAGAAAGACGATGAGCACAAAAAGGTTGTATGTGGAAAAACGTCCATGATTCATTGAATGTCATATGAAGATGAAATAAAAACCCTTACAAATGAACCATTGTGCCTCGGGTAAGACACAAGGTTTTTAAAGTGCGAATTGTTTGTGAATATTACAAGTCCAATAGAAATGTAAAAGATAAATTACTGAGAGATGAAGGTTATTGGGATAAAGTCTCTGGCTTCCCAGTTGCGAAGTCCTCCGTTGATAGTAGGAAATATCCAATCTTCCAAGCTGCCATATTCCTCAACATCTTCCACTGCGTTGACCTCTCGGTTACTAATCTTCAAAGGTGGCCCTCCAGCACGGGCACGGTGCACAGCCTTCTGAGCAGTTGAAGTAAACCCCAAGCCAAACTTGTCTGATTTATACGGGATGTCTGGAAGCTTCCCCCAGATGGTGCATCCACCCTCTTCTACTACTGTCTTAGCGTCCTTTAGCGATGACATTCGAAGCAGAGGTCTTGTGATCTTGGGAATCGAGGATACCGCCTTGGTCACCGCTACTTCTTGAGAGACCTCTTCAAAATGTTGGAAAGGGGTTTCAATGAATTCACCATCCAGCTCCACATATCGGAAGGAATTCAGATGACTAATCATGTACTCCTCCTCTCCATGGACAGTTATGATCTTTCCTTGGACCGGGTACTTCAGCATTTGGTGTAGTGTGGAGGTGACAACACCGACGTTATGAATCCAGGGTTGTCCTAACATACATGAGTAAGAGGGACGGATGTCCATCACATAGAAGGTTGAGTTAAAAATATGGGTTCCCACCTTTATCGGGATGTCCACCTCCCCGTGGACCATCCTCTTCGAACCATCAAATGCTCTCACAACTATGTTACTGGGTTTTAATGTCAGTCCTTCGCAATCCAATCTATCAAGGGCTTTCTTCGGCAAGACGTTCAAATATGAACCCGTGTCTACCAAGACATGGGCCAGAGTCGTTCCTCTACACTCCACAGAGACATGTAATGCCTCGTTGTGCTTTCTCCCTTTGGGTGTCAAGTCAGCATCAGAGAAGCCTAGGCCATTATCAGCTGTCAAACTGGCCACACAATCTTGGAATTGGTCAGCAGACGCCTCTTGTGGCACATGGGCTGTCTTCAAAAAATTTACCAGAGCTTTCGCATGTGCCTCAGAGCACAACAACAATGCTAGCATGGAGATCTTGGAGGGAGTTTGCCCTAACTGTTCAACCACATCATAGTCACTCTTCTTTATTATCCTCAAGATCTCTTCCATTTCCTTCTTGGATGTTTCAGGAATAGCTAGTGATTGAGCCTTCGTCCGGACAGGCTCTTCTTGAATGCTTTTTCCTCGATTTTCAGTAGTAGAGGTGTTGGTAGGGATAACAGCAGGGGTCGCGTTGTCTTTGTCGGTAGGTGCACTTGCAGGTATGATTATTGGTAGAGGTAATCTTCGGAACAGCCACGGGTCCAAAAACTGCCTTTGGAAGGGCAATCTCTGGAGAGAAGATTCTACCGCTATAGGCAATCTTACTAGTTCCGGCAATATTGCTAATGTCAGAATTTTCTTCTTCAGAGCTTTCTTCTTCGATGGTCAGCCCATCTTGTTTAATACCATGGTAGTAGATTTCTCCACCGTAATTCCATGGTACTGTTTTGTCTGATTCGTATGGGACCGGCCCAGGCATTGTAATTATGAGAGGAGTAGTCTTCGGAACTGATGTAATCCTAACGGGTCTTTTGGGGCCCCCGGAAGGATTGGCGGAGATGGTTATTATTGAAACGTCTTTAACTGGAACGGGTGAAACAGGAGCATTCTCAAACAGAATTTCTTGATTGTCAATCATGCGTTAGATACCTGTCTTCAGCAGAGGGCAATCAAATGATGAGGATAAACAAAGATGGCAGTCTTTATCACAACCTGGGAATACACTAGCTTTCAACAAATTCATCTCAACAAATTCATCTTAATGATTGAGAGCGGAGTCAAGAGTTCATCCACAGTAGCAACAAACAAATCTTCTTTGATAGCATTGGCGTTGTGACCATGCCTAGGAATCAAAGCGGAAATGACATTTAGCTTCTCGGGAGCATCAAACTCAATTTCTTTTGCATCTATAAGGTCTTGAATTTTGTTCTTTAAAGCCCAATAGTTGTTGGTGTCGTGGCCCGAACTTTCGGAATGGTATGCGCATCTGGCATTCGGGTGATAATGAGGGGACGCAATGTTGGGATTCTTTGGAGCTTCTTTTAAAGTTTCCAGATTAGATTTCAGCAGATGTGGTAAAACCTGGGCTAGAGTCATATTAATTCTGGTGAATTATCGGACTGGCCTTTCCACCCTTGGTTGGTTACTTCTTGGTTGATCAGACGTAGGCTTTGGGATCATAACAGCTCCTACCATTGGTCGGCGTTCAGCTCTCCCTTGGTTCCTTTATGGGTAAACAGTGGATACCTCCTTCTTTCCAGTGAAAGGTTTTCTCACAGCTGTAGAGGCAGATGAATATTTCTGAATTTTTCCACTTCTTATGCCAGCCTCTACCCTTTCTCCGGTTAAAATTAATTCAGTAAATACAGCAGATGAACTCCCAATCAAATGGTTGAAGAAAGGGCCTGATAGAGTACCCAAGAACATGTCTACCAAATCCCTTTCAGACAGAGGGGGTTGCACTCTCCCAGCTAGATCCCTCCACTTTTATGCGTAGTCTTTAAAACCCTCATTTGAAGCCATAGCCATACTCTGAAGTTGAGTACGGGTAGGCGCCAAATCTGCATTATACTGGTATTGTTTATAGAAAGCTGCAGCCAGGTCTTCCCAATTGTGGATGTCAGCCCTTTCCAATTGGTAAAACCAATCGAGTTATGTTCCGGATAAACTATCTTGGAAAAAATGCACCCACAGGTCTTTATCGGTAGAGTGCGGCTGAATCTTTCTCACATATGATCGGAGGTTCATTTTAGGACATGACACCCCATCATATTTTGCAAACAATGGCACTTTGAACTTTGGTGGGATCACAATTCCTGATACTAACCCCAATTCTTCAAAATCTAGTCCTGGTACCCTTTGTATTTCCATAGCGCTTAAACGCTCTTCAAGATGTCGGTACTTATCATCATCTGGAGGGTACTGTTCCTCGGAGTAGTCTTCCTCTTCCTCTTCTTCTTCAGATTCTGATGGTACCGCTGTTTCTTTTCCCTTCCCTTCTCCTTCCTCGGAAGTGGTTGCAAAATTTAAGGTCCTTCTAGTCTATCCTTGAAATCTTCTACCCATGTTCAAGACCCCAGTGGCCTTCTTTGGTTTCTTCTTTCTCTCTTCAGCTAACTGAGTCTTCAATTCATCTTGCCCCTTGGCTAGGGTCATGAGTAACTGTTGAAACTGCGTGTTCTGAGCTTGAAGATCTTTGACCGTCTGTTCGAGATCCATCTTACTAAAATAAACAGTAGAGAGATGAGGAACTGGTTGCGAAAGACCTACTTATGTCATGATGAATGATATGCATATATGCAATGCTTTCAAGGATTTAAAAATTCAAATTCATTTTAAACAAAAAAGAAACACAAGTTATATTAATAAGATAGAATTTTGAGTACATCAATGCCCCTTGGACAAAATAATACAAAATTCTAAGTTAAAAAAGTGTTGCGCATCCTCTTTGGTGCTATGTAGGTGTTTAGAGGCTGCTCCTCAAGAAGTATCCTAGTGAGTTCCAAAACCTTCTTCTCGCTTGCGTAGAATTGGGCTTCGAAAGTATCTCGCTCTCCTGTGAGTTGTATCCAATCCCTTTGTAGATCTTCAAGTGATGTGGGCATGTCAGGATGTAGGATAGTGTATGGAACTTCTCCTTCCTTAACAGGCTCAATGATCACCGGGAGAATGGAAGGATAAGGCATCATAAGACTTTGAGCGTGGGTTCGTACCCACTTGAGGTAAGGCTCAAGAGGGATGGAATTCTTGTGTCCCAAAGTTTTGCTATCTACCTTGTTTAGCATCCTCCAAGCTCGAATGAATCTCTGGCGAAGACCTTGATCGTTGTTGTCGTAGTCGAAAACCGAACCTTGAATTAGCATATCATATGGGCCATCCCTTCGGGCATAACCAAACTGTCTTAGAGCTAAGCACGGGTTATAGGTGATGCCTCCCCTAATGCCAAGTAGAGGGACATTAGAAAATTCCCCACAACGGTCTTTAATATCTGAATGTTTGAGCGTCATTAACCTTTGTGACCACCTTAATCCTTGCTCATTCTTTAAGACTGATTGGGGGAGATGAGAAATAAACCATCTTGCCGTGAGGGGAGTGCAACACATGAGGACCCCTCTTTTCCTCATTGTACGAGTGTGAAAAGAGTGTAGGATATCCCCTAGCAATGTAGGCACCGGATTGCGTGACATGAAGATTTTGATGGCGTTCACATCTATGAGTTGGTCAGGATTAGGGAAAAAGACCATCCCATAGATGAGAAAAGCCACAATCTCCTCAAAAGCTTGTAAGTCTAGGGAATTCCAACAGCTTTGGGCCTTCTCAAACAAAAACTTTGCTAAGAAGCCTTTGACACCACTTCTAGTTTCCCAATGAGTTGTGACATCAGATGAGTGCAAGTGCAGGGCTTGAGCAATCTCTTATGGCTTTGGATCTCTTTCTGTACCGTTGAAAGGTAGTTGATGGAGAATAGGAATCCTCAAGAGTTGAGAAAATTCCTCCAAAGTAGGCACAAGCTGATAGTCAGGAAATGTGAAGCAATGATGTAAAGGGTCAAAGAACTGGAAGAGAACCTTCATCATATCCTCCTCTGTGTTGGAAGTGACCAAGTTGAGTAGATGACCATTCCTCTCGGTGAATGGAGAGTTCTCAGGGATCCTTGAAGCTAGCTCCTTGAGTTGTGGAGGAATTCTTACAAGGTTGATTTGGATAGTTTTTCTGCGAAGTGAATCCATATCCTACAAAACAAGAACAAAGATGAATCTCCAAAATCCTTGAAATGGTTAGTGGATGCATATGATGTTCATGATGTCCATGATGTTATGTACAAGTATGCATATACAAGCAAATCAAACAAGTTCTTAGTTCAGGCTTGCATGGGGTTTTATAGGTAAGTACCCTCTTGAAGTTTAGTTGGCTCAACCTGTCCTAACAATAGTAACCGGGTTCTAAGGAGCTCAATATCACTGGATTGTTTCCTTGGTCATTGTTTCAGCTCAAGCCTCTTTAATGGCGATCTAAATATCCCAAGAAACCAACCCTCAATGAGTGTAGTATCGAGTATCTACCAACTTCGGACTGCACCAAAGCCGGTCATCTCACTACATCCTAAAAGGCCAAGTTGGTCAAGTAAAGGGTTCTAGAAGTTCATTAGTGCTTCATGACATCACTCAGCGGCCCCGTATTCTCTTTGATTAACTCAAAGGCTACCGATACCCACAAATATGTGACACTAACATAGCTATTGCTTAGACCATGTCAGTATACCCCGCACAGTTTCCACAATGTATTGCTATTTACCTATAATGTTTCCCAAATCTGGGTGGAGGATTCACACCCAAACAAAGAACCATAATATAAAGCAAACAAGTCAAACAATGTAAGCAAATAAATGTGATCTAAACCCTAAGGTAACCCTACTTTTATAAATATCCCCAGCAGAGTCGCCAGTTCTGTGATGCGGTGGAGAACTGACTTGAGGTTTTGCGTTTTATCGCAAATGTTGCGGTTAGCAAGAGTCGCCACCGACTTTTCTTTTATCCAAAAGGAAAGGTGAAAAAGCACAGGAAAGACCTTTGAGATTGTTTCTTGAGTTCGGGGGGGGGGGGGGGGGGTAGATTATGAAAAGGGAAGGTGCTAGCACCCTTTTCATCCATGGTTTTCCATGGGCTCTTAGTTACTTGCTTTAGATCACTTGCTTTTGTTTGCTTGAAATGGTGTTTGATGTGGTTTTGGAAGTATTTTGTAAAAGAGGCCAATCGTTTAGGCAATCTTTGTAATGATTCTCGTTCGTATGAATGTATACAAAAATGTTTGTCTTTTGAAAATGTTTTCAATGTTTGTAAGATGTTATGAAATGTGTGTGTGTTTGTTTTGAAAAATAGTAAGGATTTGTTGTTTGAAAGGGAGAAAGTAACTAGAAGCTATCTACCTACTCAAATGTCTTTCCTATGTATTTTCTATTCCTTTGACATTGTTGTCTTACCATTGATTTGGTAAGCAAACCTATCTTTGGATGTAAACGGGACGGGCGTGGGTCATCGTATAACCATGATTAGCAATGTTTGCAAAGTATCTTAGCATTTTTGAGGGACCAAGATCATTTTGTAAGGCAACATTGAATAGCGTCATCGAGGGACTATGATCTTATATTTGTTTTGTTTTGCCAAGATACTTCGCATGCGTAACATGGCCATTTTATTTTAGGCAACCAAGTGGGGAAACCCTAAGGGTGCTTGTGTGTAAGTGTATCATTTTCATGTTTTGATTTTGTCTTGTATGTAGGGTTTTCTATTTGCTTTGTTTTTGTTCTTGTCATACAAACCCTAATTACTAATCATGGCATATGAAAGCGATAAATTGCGTAATGTAAATATACTAAGCTATTACAACAATTTTATGGGAGGGGGAAATACAAGTTTGAATGGGGATTTGCACAAATATAAAGCTAAATATATTATTACAACCAAATCGAATTTGCACGAATTAAAATAAATATAATATAATATTTAGAATGTAGTGCAATGTAATGTACATGTAAAAAGATTTTTGATGTCTTATTTTTATGTAAAAGAATATTCAATTTAAACCTAAAAAATATAAGGAAAAATATTTAATTCTTTTGAAACGGATTAAACCTTAATTTTTATTTAAAAGAAAATAATGTTTCTATACTATTATTTTGTGCATTATTTTGTATGAAAATAATAAATAATATTGTATATAAATATTAAAAATAAATATATGCAAAAAAAATAGGTATTTGTAAGTATAAAATGTAAAATAAAAATATTAAGTATATTTAATTATATTTATAAGTTTATTAAGAAAATAAATTATATTTTATCAAAATAAACTTTTTTTTTATGTGAGAAATAATAAAAAATAAAATAAAAGTGTAAAAATAATTAAATTATTTTTTTAGGATTTTTATCATTAAAGAAAATAATTAAATAAATTAAATATAAAAATGAAAAAAAATAAAATATGAAAAGAATTAGCAGGGGGTGAGAAAGCAAAACAATGGTGATGTTAGCAAAATCAAAAAAAAGCCCAGGAAGCCAAAAAGCCCAAAACAAGCTTCGTCCCTGTCCTGCCTTCTCTTCCTCACGCCATGGCCGGTCAACCTGTAACTTCCTCATGCTTGCATAAAAATGAAAGCTTATAACATGAAAAATATAGCATTTGAACTCACGATTCCAACCATATAAATTATGTAATCTAACTATCAAAGATCAAAGAGAATTTTGAAATCCCTAAATCCTAACCTAAAATTTTTAGAGATTTCAAACTCCAAATTCTCTTAGCACAAGTAATATAAATGCAAGATAATGATATGTACAGCTTCGTTATGATGAGAACTACATTTTTCATTCGCAGATCGTTGGCCTGAGGTTGCCTGTACAAAGAGATAGAGTTTGAAAAAATTACCTCCTTCAGTTGGAATCGTGTATGGAAATGCATGGACTTTAATGGAGGCCTGATGATTGCTTGAGCTTCCTTGAGCTTCCCTGAATCTATTCCAACTCTTACCTTGTTCTGAAGGTGGCTAGAACTCCCTAACCAAGTCCAACTGCAAGCTTCAAAGTTAACAATGGAAGGTAGTGAAACAGAGGTTACAGAACAGGGATGATGGTTTGGATTGACTAAGTATCAAGTATGTAAAGTGTTTGAATGATCCAAACTTAAAACGCACGAGCCAAATGGAATATGGGGATGCTTGTGCAGAATCTGCAGTTTTAGACAGGTTTTGGGTGTTTTTCAGCTTGAGAGAGTTTCAGGTCCTTGCCAAGCGTGTTATGTGTTGCATATTGTTTGCATATTAGTATTGAAATGATCTAAAGTCAGCTTCCCAACAGATCCGCCAATGCTAGCCTTTTTGTCAACTTTCTTGTACTTGAAGCAAAGTGACAAGACCAAAGCTTCACATGCTTGTACCAGCTTGCTTAGGGTTGGTAGGAGCTTGTACAACTTGCTTGAGACCTGTGTGGTTTGTATGCATCAAGGGGACAGGTTCAAAGCTCCAAGTTGAAAAGTTTGCAAAAGTGTTTCTTTATGAAAATGGCAATGGAACCTTTTTGCCATAAGTGGAATTATCAATTGGATAAAGGTTCAAAAGCATGGATAGAGGCTTTGTCAACTGAGTAAGCATTTAATTAAGGAGTGTGTAGCAAGTTTAGGACCTGTAAAGCATTAAATATCCAGCATAGGATTGGTTTGCAACTTGGTTCTTCATGAAAATGGCTTGAACAAAAAGTGAGAAAATGCCAATTTCCTCTCTTCGATTCTCCCTACTCAAAAATGATCTTGGAGAGTTCTTAGACATTTTGGAGAGCTTGCAATGTGCTCTATAATCCATCTTTGAAATGAATTTTGAGATACCTCTTGGAACTAGGTGAAAAATTTCCATGAAGTAGGGTCCAAAACCTGCCTAAATTAGGGCAAAATTTCACTAAGTTAAGAAGTTCATGACCATGTATTCACAAATTTATAACTTGAGATCCAAGAATCTTTAGGGAAAAGTTTGTGAAGCAAAGTTTTATATTTCATGTAGGTCTACAACTTTCATGTTGTGGACTTTCCTTGAATCAATATGCATCAAGGTGAAACAGTGGTGAAAAGTTGGGAAAAAATAAGAAAATTTTTATACTTAGAAAATTTCTAAGTTATGAAAATTTTCAAATCCAAACCCTAATTTTCAAATTTGGTTTTCTTGGTGAACAAGTTTCACATTTTGACATATCTTGATGAATTATGACTCTTGGTACTTGATTTTGACCAAAAAGTCAAAGTTTGCTTTTCGGTATACAGTTGACTTTTGATCAGTTGACTGCAAATTTCATATGTCAATCCAATGAACTTGAGATGTTTTAAGCCATGTGATTAAGTTAAGATGATTCCATTGAAATCTTGAAATCATGCTTGAACTCAATTGGTCCTTTGCTAGGTTAAAAATAAGAAATTGCCCTTCCTCAGTCAAAACCCTAAATTTGACCATTTTGCCCTTTTGATTACTTGATCAAATTTCTTGAGGAATTGTGATCCAAACTTGACCAAATGACACATGTGAGTTTAAAATGTTGATGTTGATAAAAAATTATGAATTTTGAGTGTAAATTGGCCATAATTGACTTTTGACCCAATACAACTGATTTTTAGGTCAACTGTCTAATTGACTGGTCAAAAATGTGGTTCAAGGCTTGAAACTTATCATGAGCAATCTTAGGGGTCCAAAATGATGTATGAAAGTCACATGAAGCATTGATAGTCCAAAAATCCTTGTGCAAACTCAAACCCTAATTTTGGGTTATCAGTGCAAGAAGATATGCCTTGAGCTGACCAAACCCTAATCCAGTCTTGAGTCAAAGAAACCTTGTGAGAAAAATCTTGATATATGAGAGGGAAAATTTTGGGGTACAACAGACGCCATCCGACCTGCAATCAAAAGGAAACTGACAGTCACGAGCTAAACAAAGACAATATCGCGGGCATATCCCCACATAAAGGCCAAACAAAAATAAGATCACAACCACATCCCCTACCTAAAAGCCTCATGGCTTCCTCGTCTGAAGAACATTCGAGAAAATCCTTCGTATTGATAAACCTATTGACAAGGAGATACTCCTCTTTGTCATCAAAGAGGAGGTTGTTGTTTACATCCATACACCTCGCTTGTGAGAAACTCTTAACATAGGACTCCAGCTTCTCATAGGAGAGCTGGTCCTAGGCATCTAAGTCCTCGGGTTTTACCACATAGTATTCGGGCTTTCGCTCAAAATGTTTCTATTGCCATTCGAGCGGAAATATGGCCACCAACCAGGCTACTTGTCAACCATCCTCCATCTCTTCCGAGCGCTCATACAGTGAATCTACGGCCACATTCGTCAGAGGCTTCACGATAAAGTACCTCTCTTTTAAATGGCGAACAAATTCCAAATAAGGTCGAAAGAGCTTCCCAAACTGTTTGAAATACACCCATGCTTGCCCCCCTCCAATGGACTACCTTTGTAAGTGGAAGATACAGAAAAAGAGGGGAAGCGTAGCGCCTATTTATAGATATTGACAGACGAGCTCGAATGCCCGCATGAATGAAAGCGCGTTCAGGTGAAGTTGGGAGAGTGCCAATTGTAGCCACCGGAAAAACCTAACTTGGAAGTCATTGAAGGGAAAACTCATCCCCGCCTCCTTGAATGCAAATTTATACATGGAGAAGCGCTTGCCCGGATACAACGAGCATATCCTCCTGTTACAATGAGGGATTTGTAGAATCCAGTTGGCCGGGGGCCCCTCAGCTCGAACCTTCGGGCAGTTGAACACATCTGACGCGTCGTGCGAAAATCACGATCTCTTATTTCTAGGCTTAGATGCGGCCCAAGAAAAAGGGTCCTCCTCAACATTGGTTTCATCTTCATGACTGGCGGGCATGACATCCTCCTCGACTGGATATGCCATTATACCTGAAAAGCAGGGAAAACTGTGAACTCGACATCATCAAATTCACCCTTCGACCGCAAATCAAGTAAAAGGGCGATGAATCCTTCGAGGGACAGACTTCGACCAAAGCCTTCAACTGCTACACTGAAATAAGTTGCGTCGTGCTGGGGGACATTTAGTCAAACGGGCACGCTGCCCGACACCATGAACTTCATCCACTATCATGAACTTCAATGAACATTCATGGGTGTTCATCGCAGATCTCGTGAATGTTCATCCAATATTTTTCCAATCAAGACAAAAACTAAGCGTTTAATCTAAATTTTTTAAAGAAAATATGTTGTTAGAAGGATATGACTTACTTGGATAAGAATGCCTTGAAGAACTCTAAGGAGAAGTTAAGAGGAGAGGATCCACGCGCAAACAAGGAAGATTGCAAAAGAAAACTTGAGAATAACAAATGAAACCCTGGGGTTCCCTTTTTATAGGTGGCTCACACTCCACGAGGTTGCACACGAAAATTCATCATTAGTTTGGGCCTTTTGGACTCCCCATGAAAAGATGGCACCCCCAAAATAACATCCATGTGGCGCAACAACCAGCCATGTGCCCATTCTCAAAAGACGAACATGTCCCTGACTTCCACACAAAACGTCGTACTCGAGCACAACGAAATGCTCGACACCATGGCTAAAACATGCATACGGGCATATTCATCATGTTCCACCTCGAGGACGAAATAATGCTCGACATCTTAGTGATACATTAAGGACGGGCACGTCAAAAAGGAGTCTGGGGAAGCTCCCCGCAACCTATATATTCCTGAAGGGCGTCAAACGAACAACTGGCCTAGTTGGACTCACAACTCGTGTGTTCATGAGATCCCCGACACGGTTAAACAGGTTGTACCCAACAAGGGTGAACGACCCATTCCCGTCAGAGGGTTACGATCTCCCTTCTCGAGAAAATTCTCCCTGACCGTAAAGCTAAACTTAAGTCACCACCCTTTCACCTAAGGGCAATAACTGGGGGGGGGGGGCTCCTGATCTAAACTGGGCCAGCACTTGTCCGACCGCTGGGGAGGCCCAATCCAGTACCCTTGCATAAGGCCCAAAGACAAGCAGCCAAAGTTGGGGATCATTGGGAAACTCCCCACATGTCCATTGGGGAACGTGACCCACGTGTTCATATCATCATCATCCTTCCCTGAGAATAACAGGTCTAACTGCTATTTCTCGTGGCAGTTGACCAGGGGGAAGGCCACGTGTTGGACTCCATACACACGTAAGCCCTAGCAGTCTTCATTGTTGGGTCTCATCGTGGCTCAACATTGGAGACCTTAACCCAATGTTGGGTGCTATAAATACCCTCTCGCTTGAGAGGGTCAGGTATTAAATCATTGTATCTTAATCACTCATACTTGCTTGAATCATTCTGAACCTTACTTTGGTATCAGAGTGTCTTGCAGGTACCCCCCCCCCCCCCATCTCATCTATAACTTTCGTCCAACTCGAAGCTCATGGGCTTTGACAATCCATTCTGGTCAGGTACAACCAAAAAGAAAAAGAGAAATATGCTTCTGAATCTAAAGCAAAACCTTTGGCTAAACCTTCTCGCTTTAATTCCTGTAAATATGATTATTTTTCTACTAAACCTAAAGTTGTTAAGAACTCTGGGAGAACTAACAAGAGAGGACCCAAGAAATTATGGGTACCTAAGAAACAGATAATCTATGTCGCAAATATCCTTAGTAGCACAACTGAAACACTAGTCATGGTACCTGGATTATGACTGCTCGCGACACATGAAGAGAAGAAGGCATATGTTCCAAAGCCTGGAACTTAAGCTTGGAGGCATCGTGGGTTTCAGAGGTGATCAGAAGGGAAACATCATAGGCTCTAGAGAAATTGGTAATGGTTCTCTTCCCTCTATAACTAATATTTTACTTATTAATGGATTAATGCATAATTTATTGTCCATAAGTTAATTAAGTGACAATCGTTATGATATTATCTTCAATCAAGACTCTTGTAAAGTTGTTAGTCATAAGGATGGCTTTATCCTATTCAATGGTAAAAGGAAGAACAACATCTATAAGATTGAGCATTCTAATCTTAAAGAGCAAAACGTAAAATGTCTTATGTTTGTTAATGAAGAGAAATAGACTTGGCATAAACGATTGGGTAATGTTAGTATGAGAAGGATATCTCATCTAAACAAGCCTAATTTATTTAGAGGCCTTCCTAACCTAAAGTTCTCTTTAGAAGCTCTTTGTGAAGCATGTCAGAAGCATAAGTTTTGAAAAACATCTTTTAAAGCAAATAATGTTGTTTCTTGCACATTAATTTGTTTAGACTAGTGAAAAATGTGTCAATCAATGGAAAGAAGTATGGATTAGTCATTATTGACGACTATAGAAGAAGGACATGGGTAAATTTCTTAGACATAAGGATGAGTCATATTTTGTGTTTATCACCTTATGAAACCAAGTGCAAAATGAGATGAGCCTCAGAATTGTCAAGGTTAGAAGTGATCATGATGGAGAATTTGAGAACAAACACTTTGAGAAGATGTTTGATGAGAATAACATTTTTCATGATTTCTCCTGCCCTAGAGCTCCATAACAAAATGGATTTGTAGAGAGGAAGAATAGGACTTTTCCAGAAATGGTTAGAACCATGATCAATGAAACCAACATGGAAAAGAATTTTTAGGCAGAGGCTGTAAACACAACATGTTACATTTATAATATAGTCTCTATAAGACCTATTATGGGTAAGACTCTCTATCAATTATAGAAGAAAAAGAAGCCCAATATTTCTTAATTTTATCCTTTTCGATGCTCTTGTTTTATCTTCAACACTAGGGAGAATCTTAACAAGTTTGACTCTAAAGTTCAAAGTTGTATCATGTTAGGATATTCTGAACACTTAAAAGGCTACAAAGTGTACATAAATAAAACACTTATTTTTGAAGAATCAATCAATGTTATATTTAATGATAAGCTTGACCTTGAAAAGTCAAAGCTAATTGAAAATTTTGTAGATCTTGAGATTACCTATTCAGGCGTTGAAGGTAATGAAGCTGCTATAAAAGAACAAGAGGTCAAAGACTCAGAAGATGCTCAACCAAAAGCTGTTGAAGCATAGACACCTCTAAGAAAGCACAGACAAAGATCATCACTGTTGTACCCCAAAAAATTTTCCTCCCATTATTAAAGACAAATTGATTCAAGATATCTTCTCATGCTCTTAGGGTTCTCAATTACTCAAGATTATTCAAGGGTTGATTAGACAAACCCTCCTTCTAAGCATTAACCTACAACTAGGATTTTACTTTTCTCAAAGGAGATTGGACTTCTAATGCCTCAAGTGGATTTCATGGTTTCTCATATGCTTTAAAGAGTCCTCATACCATATTTAAATCCTCGTAGCACAAGTTTGCCCAGTGAACTAGTCAGATGATTGAAAATCAACTATATTGGATAAAAAGTCAACTTTGACCAACTTACAGCCAAACTTCAAGATTTTTGGTCAACATCAATATTTTTAAGTCACTTTCATCATTTGATCAAATGTTGATCATAATTCATCAAAAAAACTCAAGATTCATCAAAACTCAAAAGTTACTAAATTAGGGTTTTCTTTAGGAGAAGTCAACTGAACTTTGACCAAGCATACCTTTCACATACTTCAACAGAAAATTTTCAACCAAGGCCTATATTGAAGGAAATTCAATTTTATACAACTTTGTCTCTCTAAGCTCAAGGCCAAATATGTTTCATTTAAGAGATATGGCCCAAAATATTACAGGTCATTTTAAAATTACACAAAAAGACACTTTTTTTCAAATCAATTTACATCATTATAAAGGATTCAAATGAAAAAGTGACCAACCTGAAAGTTGTAGGAGACATCTTGAGCTTTCCAAAAAGCCAAAGATCACCTTCATATGACAAAAATTGAGCGAGATACGATTTGTGCAAGTTGGGCAATTTTGAGAAAATGCATGAAATCCAAATTGAGCAAATTTGAATTTTTGGACTAATGGGCCTATCTTTTAAGATCCAAATGTGTTCCTGACCATATAATAGACTCCTAAATCTATTCATTTATTTTTGTTATTTTTATTTCTTTTTAGTTTGATTTTATTTTAAAAGCAAAATATATCAAATAAAATACCAAATAAATGATATAAGGCATGAGAATCTATTTTTGAATCAAATCATAAGTCTAAAAATCTCATGGCAGCTAGCAAAAATGTGATTGGTATGAGATTGGCCTAAAAAAAGAAAGATTTTATGCAAAACTTCAATCAAATATTTGATCATGAAATTAAAATCTTTTGTAATTTCATAAATATTTGATCATGAAATATTTGATCATGAAATTCAAACCATAAAATATTTGATCATGGAATACAAAATATTTGATTCATTTTTGTTGACCTAAATCTTCCACTATAAATATATGACATTTTCAGACCAAGAGGGACACGAAAATTGCCTCAAGAACATCCTCTCAAAAATCTCAAATTTTGTCAAAATTATGGCAAACTAAAAACCTTGTGTGCAGCCACTTTCACTCCATTCCAAGCATTCCATCGTGTTCCTGAAGTTCTCAGGAGTTCATCCCATCCTTCCTTGAAGCCTGAAGTGCGTTAGATCATCATATCTCAACATCACCGGTTGGGTAATATTCTTGAAATTCAAACTCATAATTCATGCGTTGTTGATTAATTCTATGCATATATACATGTTTATAATGATGTTTAGACTTGTTTAGAATCATTGTTTGCAAGCTTTGATGTAAGAATAAGGATCTGCCATTGCTAGGGCAGTTTGAGTTATTTTCATCGAATCTCACGATATAAGTGTTTTCAGGCCAAACTAACACCCACCCCAGGCAATTGGTTTTTTTTCTTTTCTTTTTTACTAACCCTAATTTATTTTCACCATATTTTTTTAATTTCCTTTATAATTAACAATTAATTAACCTAATCATTTTTAATACTTTAACAAATTAGGATTAGGGTTTTTAATTAGTAATTAAATTCTTAATGTATTTTTATTAATTAATTAATTAATTAACCTTTTTCTTAATATTAAAAATTAATTAGAAACAATTAGGTTTTAATTAATTATTATCACTTAAATTATTTTCTGCACAAAACATTTTAATATTTTAACATTCTTTTTCTTATTTCTTTACTATTTAATTTTCTATTTTCTTAATTAATTTCTTTTTAATTAATCATTAACTAATCTAAAATTTTTTCAAAAGTATAACAAATTAGGGTTAGGTCTTTTTAATTAGTAATTAAAATTTTTTCTTATATATTTTTATTTTACTAATTATTTTATTAATTAATTAACTTTTTTTCTTAATATTAAAATTAATTAGAATTAGGTTTTTAATTACTATTATCATTTAAATTATTTTCTACAAAAAGCACAAAAACAAAAACATTTTTCTAACACTTTTCCCATTTATGTTTTACTATTTAAATTCAAAGAAAATTGTATAGGTCGCACTATCGATGTAATAGCGTAGATTTACATTCCCGCATATTTTCCTAATTACGTATCTGCTCCGAGGATGTAATAGCGTAGGTTTACTTTCCCGTAGATTTCTATAATTATGTATCTTCCCCAAAGCCATGTAATAGCTTAGGTCTTTACATTCCGCACTTTATTTTTTTTTACATATTTAATTGCTAGTAACTAGGGTTTGTATGGCAAGACTAATAACTGAATATAGAAAACCCTAGTTCTCAAGATAAATAATTGAAATCAATACACTCTTCACACTTGCACCTCTAGGGTATCCTCTCTGGTTGCCTTATGATATTGGTCATGTCCCTCAAAAGTGGGGATACTTTAGAAAAAGACCCTCGATCAAATCATCATAGTCCCTTATAAATAAAGATCATAATCCCTTGATGACCCTTCGAACTGCCTACAAAATGATTTAGTCCCTATGAACAAAATGATGATAGTCCATTTGATACAATTGCTAAAGTATCCTTACATGTTACATTCGATGACCATATGATGATCCTACACATGTCCCTTCACATCCAATAGGTGGGGCTACCTACCACCTAATGGTATGGATAGTACTATTGTGATACGGTGGCAGAACCGACTGTTATACTGGTTTGTGTTTTGTATTTGCAAATGTTGCGGTAAGCAAGAGTCTTCACCGACTTTTATTTCATCCAACAAAGGAAAGGGAAAAGAACAGAAAAAACCTTTTTCGAGATATTTCTGAGTACGGGGAGTAGATTATAGAAAGGAAAGGTGTTAGCACCCTTTCTATCTGTGGTTTTCCATGGGCTCTTAGGTACTTGCTCATTTTTGAAATTACTTGTGTGTGTTTTACAAAACATTTTGTTTAACTTCGTGATAACCCTTGTATCTGTCCTCAAGAGTGTGACGAAGTTGTTTTAAAAACTGTTTTGAAACGTGTTTGTGTGAAAGAGTTTTTGTTTTGAGCAAGTACTTAAGAGTTTTCTACCTACTCGAAAAAGTCTCTTCGTTTTCCTTTAGACAACGCTATCCTATTATTAAGGAGTAGGTAGCTCTGTCGTTGGAATTTTAAGTGACATTCGAAGGGACGAAATGGTCACTGAAGGCAACAAGTAAGGATACCTTAGCATTTCGAAGGGACTATCGTCATAAGATCATTTCTCATAGGCAACTCGAGGGACAATGAGGGACTATGATCTTTATGACGACTTTGAACTACGGGTCATTGCTAAGATATCCCTACGTTCGAGGGACACAACCATTATTTCCGAGGCAACCAAGTGCGGCAAAACCCTAGGAGTGAGCATGTGCAAGTGTTTGATTTCAGTTTCATTTATCTTGCGCATTTAGGGTTATCTACCGTTTTAAATTGTTATCTTGCCATTCAATCCTATTATACATACATCTAGGCAGTTTATAATTACGAAAAGTAAAGTGCAAGAAATTAAAACCCTAGCTATTACAAGGCCTTGGGGAGGGGGATTACATAATCACAAAACCGGGAAAAATAGTAAACCTAATGAACTATTACAAACTCAGAGCAGTTACAGTAATTAATCAAATAATGGAAAAAGATGCGTGCGAGAGTAAATTAAACGGGGAATTAAATTCAGAAACCATTAATTGGTGAATAAAGAAAAGATATTTTTTTGGATTCTTATGAGAAAAAAAGAATTAACTTTGCAAATTTACCTAACTTCTATTTAATTTTAATTATGGAAAAAAGAATTTAAGTTAACCTAATTAATTAAGGAAAATAAATATTTTATGAAAAAAAACTAAACCTAATATTTTTAGTGATTTTCTGATTTTATAATTTAATTAAAAAAAGACCTTTTTAAAACAATCAAAAATAAATAAAACAATAAAGAATATTAAAGAAATAAAAAAAAGAATAAGAGTGGGCCTGTTGTAGTTAGGCAAATTGGGGGGTATGCCCTGAATTTAGTTTTAGCTCAGGATGATGGCCCAGTTTGTCTAGCGTGGGATTCCATGTTGCTATCTTCAGAGGGTGCACCATGTGGATGCAATCCTGATACATTGGATATGACTGGAAATAGATCTGATGGTGAGATCTGAGAACGTATGATGGACGTTGGGTATTGAGGTACGCTGGATCTGGAATAAGGAATTCAGAAAATATAAAAGGTCTGGACCTGGGATCGAACCCAGGTCCTCCCTTTCAGACGTTCGCCTGTTGCCATCTGTGCTGGATGTTAATTCATATACATAATCAAATAAAAATAATATAAGGGAAAAACACGTGATGTCTAGAAAAATGCGCTAATATTCAAATGGTCCAATGAGACATTGCCACGTAGTCGTCTTCTTCCCCAGTACTGTCGTATTAGATGTTGGACTTTTACCTACGGTTACATGCCTGTAACTAAAACCTGTTCATCTCAAACAAACAAGATAAATGAAATCCAAGTATACCAATCAACCAGGCTTGATCTTGTGAGCATGATGATGCCCATATTTTGCCCCAATTTTACCTGTATCACAAAGCCCTAAAATGAAAGCATAAACCCTAACAATGGCAATTGTCCAAACATGCATCAAAACTCATAATTAATCATACCAATACATTCTAAATGATGATACAAACATGAAGGTATGCTTAAAAACTATAAATCATGCGCGAATAATCAGAACCAAAATAAAAAAATAATGTCAAACTGTGATGTATATGGAACATGATTCTTGATGCTTCAGAGCTTGACAAGGGTTGGAAAAGCTTCTGGAGTTGTCCAGGAACGTATTGCAATCCTTAAATCTCCTTGAGGATGGATGTAATATGGAATTTGATTTGAGATTTTTTGGAAAAAAAGTTGCAACTTGGTTTGGCTGTTTCACGCAATCAACCCTTGTTATTGTGCTTGGGAATTTTTCTATATATGTAGTAGACTGAATTAGGTCAACAAAAAGCATTCATATCTTTACAAATTATCAAGATTTGATTTTATTTCCTCTTTGCATTATTTCTTTCTAAATCAAACCAAATCATTCCATCCTTATCCCAATCACCCTTTGCATGATTTGATTTTGTTTGACAGTATATTTGGATTGTAATTCCATTCAAAATCAGATCAAAAACAAATCTTTACTAATTTATATCATTTATTTGATTTAATTTTATTTTTAAATGATTAAAATCAAAATAAATCAAATAAATAAAGCCAATAATATATGAGAGAGTGTTTTGGTCGTGGACCATGTTAGAAGTAAGATGTAAGCATAAAAGTTAGGCCCATTTGACAAAAAAAATGCAATTTTGGGTATTGTTGACTTTTGACAATTTTCCAAAAATGGCCAACTTTAACAATACATATCTCCTCCAATTTTGACCCTAAGAGGGTGTTCTTGGACTTTTTAGAAAGCTTAGGATGTACCCTAAACAACCATTTTGGATTCATCTCAATTGGATCCTCCATGTTCATGTAAGAATCTTTGACCCAAAAGGTATTTTTGTTGACTTTTGAAAAGGACCCATAATGTATGAATTTATATCTTTTCATGAGTGCATTTCTTGAACTTGAGGGATGAAGCTGAGTTGTAGGGAATTAGATTCTCTTCAAAATGAGCCTTGGATGAGCAATTTCTGATAAAGTATGAGAAAGTTATGCTTGGTCAAAGTTTGGTTGACTTTTCCTAAGAAACCCTAATTTAGCAACTTTTGAGTTTTGATGAATTAGGAGCATTTCTTGGGGAATCATGATAAACCCTTGATAAAATGATGGGTATTACTTAAAAATGTTGATTTTGGCCAAAAATCTTGAAGTTTGACTGTATGTGAGTCATAGTTGACTTTTGACCTAACATAGTTGATTTTAGGCATTTGAGCAGTTGACTGAGAAAACTTCTTGTGCAAGGCATGAAACTTGGCATGGATGATCTTGAGAATATATTAGGACTATGGATAGCATATGATGCCTTTGGAGCTCACCCATCTTGATGAAAATGGAAACCCTAGTTGGAGGTTCATTGCTTTAGGAGAGAGTTTGTTTGGTCAACTCTTGGGCATCCTTGAGAAAGTTGAGGATCTCAATGAGCATGTGTTGAGTAAAATGGGAGAGAAAATTTTAGGGTACAACAACTATCTCTAAAGTAGAAGGAAAATAATAAGAAAGACTATACTTAGTGGGTAAGAACTCTTAAATGCTAGTTCACAAACAAAAATTTTCACACATCACTTTCAAACGAATATTTTCAAAATACTTTGTACGCATTCTCGAGGACTGATACAAAAATCATTACAAAGTCAGCCTTACATTGGCGATTTCAAAATATTTTCAAATAAATCACACACACTTAAATAAAGTTTTCAAAGTGATCTAAGCAATTAAGAGCCCGTAGATAACTACGGATGAAAAGGGTGATAACACATTCCCTTTTCATAACTTACCCTCCGAACTTAAAATCTATCAAAGGTTTTTCCTATTATTTTCACCCTTCCTAAATATTGGATAAAAGTAAAGTCATTGGTAACTCTTACTATCCGCACATTTAGATAAAAACCAAAAAAGTTAGTTCTCCCACCGTATTACAAAACTGGCGACTCTGCTAGGGATTACTTAAAAAAGGGTTTACCTTAGACTTTATATCACTTTTAATTGCTTCAATTGTCTGATTTGTTTGCTTTAATTTAAGGGCTTGTCTGGGTATTATTGCTTGAAAGATCCCACACCCGGATCTAAGGATTCCTTAAATAAGTAGAAATAGATCATAAAGGTTGTACGACATAGACCGATATGGTTAACATGATGGTTACAGTTAGTGTGACACTTTGGTTTGTACTAATATTCCTTGAGTCAGTTAAAGATAACATTAGGCTTCTGTGTGGTGTCGTTAACACTAACTTACTTTTAGAACCTTAATTGAACCATCTTAGCCATTAGCAAGTAGTGAAATAGCCGGCTTTGGTGCAGTCCAAGGTTGATTGATACTCAAAACTACACTCATTGAGATTCAACTTTCGGGATGTTTTGGTGGCAAGCCAGTTGCCGTGCTAAAATAAAGCCTGCGAGAAATATCGGTGATATGAGATTCCTAGAACCCGGTTACTACTTTAAGACAGGTTGAGCCAACATAACTTCAATGGGGAAGAGTACTTACCTATGGACTTCATGCAAGCCTTTAAACCTAAAGCTCTTGTGTGACTTGTTTGTGTTTGCTTATTTAACATGAACATAACATCATAACATCATATCATCATAACATAGCATTTTCACTAACCATTTCAAGGACCTATGGATTTATCTTTGTTCGTTATTGCAGGTCGTGGGCTCCGCTCACAAAAATACTATTCGAATCAACTTTGTAAGGGTATCTTCCAAGCTTAAAGAGTTAGTCTCAAAGGTCCCCGAAAACTCTCAATTCACCAAAATGCATGGTTATCTACTCAGTTTGGTCACCTCAGGTTTTGAAGAAAACATGATGAGTGTTCTATTCCGGTTCTTTGATCCTAAGCATCACTGTTTTACCTTCCCGGATTATCAGTTGGTGCCCATAATGGAAGAATTTTCTAAGCTACTCGGAGTACCTATTTTTGATCAGATACCCTTTATCGGTTTAGAGAAAGTTCCAAAACCCAAAGATATTGCAGTAGCCTTACATCTGAAGCGATCAGACATCGTATCTAATTGGGAAACAAGAAGTGGAGTCAAGGGTCTTCTTGCTAAATTTTTTATATAGAAGGCTCATTTGTTTCTAGATGCTATGATTTTTCATGCTTTCGAGGAGCTTTTGGCTCTGTTGATCTATGGTTTGGTATTATTCCCTAATCTATACCAACTCATAGATGTGAACGCCATCAAAATATTTCTTACTCGTAATCCAGTGCCTACTTTGCTTGGAGATATTTTGCACTTTCTTCACACTCGCACTATGGGAAAACGAGGGACTCTCATGTGTGGCATACCTTTATTATTCAGGTGGTTTATTTTGCACCTTCCCCGATTAGTGATGAAGAATGAACAAGGTTGTCTCAAAGGTTGATGCCAATCTCTCATTCAGATATCTATTGGTGTTCCCGATCTCTAGAGGATATCACTATTATTGACCTTTGTGGGGAATTCTCTAATGTGCCACTCCTTGGCATAAGGGGGGTATTACTTACAACCTTTTTCTATCTCGAAGTCTATTTGGTTATGCTTGAAGAGACGGTCCCCGTGATCTGCTTATCCAGGGTTTTGTGTTTGATTACGAGAATGATACTCAAGGTTACCGTCAAAGGTTTATACATGCTTGGGGCATGGTGAATAAGATTGATAACAATACTCTGGGACACAAAAACTCCATCCCTTTGGAGACATACCTCAAATGGGTTTGATCTCGTGCTCAAAATCTTATAATGCCATATCCTGCTATCCTACCAGTAATTATGGGCCCCTTAACATTCAACCTTAGCTCTGATCTGGGATTTTCCGAAGATTATGAACCAACCGACCCAACTTACCATCAACCACAACATCACCAAAGCACCCAACATCCTCAATACCAAACACCCCAAGATCCATTTCCTTTCTACCCCCCTTACTCAGACGACCAGTGCTACAGACCAACCATGGAACCTCACCCACCACCAACACGACCAAACTTTGAGGGTATGGGCAACCGACTGTACCAAAGCGGATCTTCTAGATATGGAGATCTGACCGATTTCATGGATCCGGAACGCATTGACTTCGCTGGGCATCGACCCTGCCACAACAGGAAACGCGACGAAATCCAGCACGGGAAAGGCGAGGACGGGGATGCGAAACCGGGGGTCATTACCGGGTTCTGGGGGACCACTGATTAATCTGTTTTTTTATGTAATCGTTATGTGTGTAATCATATTTTGTAAATAAAAAGTCAATTTTGTTGATCTTATATCGTTTATGTAATGCACCACATTTAAAATAAAAAACGCGAAAAATTGTCTCTCAATTGCACTAAGGCGTCATCTCACTTGGCTTAGGGCAAGCCTTTTACACCTAGGCGCCAAGTGAGGTGGCACCTCCCTTTTAAAATAAGGTGTAGGCGCCAACTGGGTTGCCTCCTTCCTTGTGAGATTTTCTAAAATATAAATATTTACTTAATTTTCTTGAAAACATTATTATTTACGAAAAAAAATTTAATACCTAATTATTCCAAAAAAAAAAAAAAATTTACAGAATCAATTTACAATAGACAAATTTATTAGTTGATCAATTGACTCTAAATTATGTTTGTCATCTAAATATATATGATGACTAATCAATTGAAAATGAAAAAATATCATTTGCTGAAATTTCTATACTTTAGGAGAATTAAAGTGAATATAGATGCAACACAAACTTTGAAGAGTTAATTGTTGTAATGCTGCATGGATGCCATGTGCACCAAATACTTAATAACTCTTCACGACAATAATCATACTACACACAAGTTTTGAGGTGTTGCATCGATGCCTGTGTAAGGTTACAACTTAGAATCTATAAGATTTGGTATATATATATATATATATATATATATATATATATATATATATATATATATATATATATATATATATATATATATATATATATATATATATATATATATATATATATATATATATATATATATATATATATATATATATATATATATATATATATATATATATATATATTAAAGTAAATAATATAAGATATTAATTTTTTTTAAATAAAGTTAATACATCATAATAAATTAATAGATTGTTAAAGTATAATTTTTGTTTCTTTTTCACTTTATTTATTTGAAAAAATTAAATTTGAATTTGATCTATGTCGTTATTCTTTAATCTATTGATTTGTTATTTAATTCAGTCATAAATATTGAAAAATTATTAAATTTGTATAAATTAAATTTAATAATTATATTAGTAGAATTTATACTTAATTTTTACACTTTATTATTTTATTGTGTAAAACATATATATTAATGTCAGTACTGAAAGTCATTAAATTATTTCTATTTTTATATTAAAAACACAACCAATATAAAAATTCATATATATATATATATATATATATATATATATATAAACTTTTACACTAAAAATTAATAGCAATAGATATATGTTCCATATGTTGCAGTTATATCTCTTGCACAACTTTCTTAATATACAAGCATAAAATCTGCAATGATATCTCTTGCATTCATAGGATATTTCAATTGCTTATAGACTTTACACAGAAATTGTACTATATAAGTAACGTCATTATGCTGCACTTATAACTGGCAACAACCTTAGAAAAATTTCAATCTTGTTTAAGATTCCACATCCTAAGCTACAACTATGTCAAACAAAGGTCAGAGTATAACTTAGATAATGTCAAATTGAATTACATTTAGGAGTTATTAAAGGTATAATTTCTAAACAAATTTATTTGGTTAATTTGTCTAAGCAAAATTGCATTCTAATAGTCTTACTCATAACTATAACTATTCCTGATTCTATATATATGACATTTTAAAATACTCGTGCATTGCATGGGTTTGCAGTCTAGTGTATAAAACTAGTAGCATTTTTTTCATGCATAGCGCGCGGTTAATTTTTGGCTCATGTGGGTGGTTTAATTTCTAATTGTTAGTTAATTCGTTTGAATATGATTGGACATTAATCTAACTAACTTGAGTTAGTTATTAATTACTTTTGTATGATTACTTGCTATATAAGTAATCTTTATCATTGTATGCATAACAACATTGAAGCTATAATTGAATATGAATTTTTTCCATATTCTAACAAGTGGTATGAGGAGCACTGACTGCTGATCTAGATGGGCCTCATTCAATTCAGAAAAGTAGTTTCTAGTTTTAAGGTGGGAAAAGTTGTTACTGTCGTTATTCTCTCATACTTTTTCTTCTGGATTGTTTCCATGGTTGATTTATCAAAGTTCTTGACACCAACGATTCTCAAATTCGGTGGATTCTACGATCATTAGGCCATGCTTATGGAGAATCTTCTTAAATCAAAAGAGTATTGGGAATTGGTTGAGAATGGCGTTATGGTTACAACACCAGATGCAACACCAGATCAAAGAAAACTCATAGAAGAAAGCAAGCTCAAAGATCTTAAGGCCAATAACTATCTGCTTCAAGCAATTGATCGAATAATTCTTGAAACGATTTTGAATCGTGACATAGCTAAAGATCTATGGGATTCCATATGCATGAAGTATCAAGGGATTACGAGGGTGAAGAGGGATCAATTGCAAGCATTATGGCATGTGTTTTACCTCGACACTAGATGCAAAGTGATTAAAGTCGTCATAAAAAGTAATTACTTGTCATCTGAGTTTTAAAACACTGAGGTAAGATTTTATGTTCGAATCCGATCTAGATAAATATCAAATTCCCTTAAGATGTAGACTTTAGATCTTCAAATTATTGAATATAGGTGAAGATCAAATGTTAAGTGCAAGAACATTTTCTACTTGAGTGGCATCTATTTGTATGCGTGGTATTTAACGTGTCATATACTTTTCACTAACGAGGAATCAAATCCAGTTCGCCTTGGATACAAATACGTTGTGAACTAAAACCTGCTTCCATGGTATCGTGTACCGCAAAGGACAAACCAAATGAAGCTCCAATAACAAATTCTTGTAGGATGAAAAAAAGAACAAATTAAGCTCCATCAACAAATTACCCCAAGAAAGAGTTTTCTTGCTTCTATTGATGGTTCCAATTATAAACAGTTTTTACTCATTGGTGGAGTATTATTTTATCAATTTCATTCTTAACTGTTAATTCATACATCTCAGATTTAGATAATTGCATATCCATAAATTTTAGGTTTTCTCTTCTATGTTCTCTTCATTCTAATTAATTCAATTTCTCTTCCAACCGTAGACGAAAGTCAATTTCTCTTGTTACTCGTTTTCCTTATCTCAATTTCATTTTGATGTTAGGTTATGGAATGGGTTGAAGAAAGAAGATGGTGAAGTTACAACTTGTGAAGGTTGTAGTATTGATGAAGAATATGATTAATAACGATTTCAGCGAACTGATTCACTTGATAACAAAATAGAATGCAAAATTAATCATCAATGACCAAGGAGCCTAGCGGAAAATTAGTTTCCTTGCAATCAATGTAGCTTAAGTTTAAATCGTGGTTTAATGCAAAATTTTGGATTTTTTGATGACCTTGCTAATAAAAGTATGCCACGTCGATCGTAAGCATGGAAAAAAAATAATGGAAATGACTATCATGAACTTTTTTTGAATAATTAAAAAATTATTTTGAAATTTTTTAAAGATAACGGACTAAAATGGACTCCGAAGTAAACTCAAGAGACCAAAAAAGGTATTTTGACAATATTATATAACAAATCTTTGTAAAATATCGAGATTGTTTATCCAGAATATTAAAAATAAAGCATGCCCAGGTCTCATACAAGATGCTAGAGATATGTTTCGCTGATATCAATCTTCTAAAAAGTTAAGCTCCATTCTTTGTTTAAACTTTCAGTTGAACTCCCTTCTTTGTTTAACTTAAAGAAATAATGATTTTCTGCACTTGCAATCTATCAAATGAGCAAATACACAACAACAACATTTCTCCAAAAAAAAATACAACACCATTTTGTGAGATAGATTACAAGGACACGAAAAATATTTTATTCTAGATAGAAGAACATTGAAGATTTTTTCTGTCTTGCAATCTATCATGAATAATGATGCGACTTAGGGCGGCTTCATATTAGCACGGATTAGGATAAAATCAAACAATTACTTTTATAGTAAAATTAGACTATTATACCCCTTGGTTTAAATATAAAACTGAGGTAACATAGTTATTATTTATTATTTTTTAACTATCACCTCGGTTAAGGTTATAAAATTGATGTGATAGTTATTATTTTTTATCATTTTTTGAACTATCAGCTCGTTTATGGTTAAAAACTGATGTGATAGTTATTATTATTATTATTATTATTATTATTATTATTATTATTATTATTATTATTATTATTATTATTATTATTATTTTCAGTATTACATTGTCTACACATAATATTAAAATAAATTGTTTACAACAAATCTCTTCATAGGTTTTTCTGCACTTGCAATCCATCATATAGGTTTTGATGCTTGAATGTCAGAACTTTGCATCCAAGATTGATTGTTGATGTTATCATTATCACCGCCTTCATTAGCGTATACAATGTTCATGTGTGGAATGCATCAAACTTCTAATAAGGTGTTTGTTCCAAAAATTAGAAAATGTTTTTTCTGCACTTGCAATCCATCAGTAAAGAATTTTAGGAATAAATTATAGTTGTTCAAAACCTTCAACAACAACGTCAACACCATTGTTAGAGATGGATTGTAAAAGCTGAAAATATATTTTGTTCAAGGTAGAAGAACATTTTTTCCAGCTTTGCAGTCTATCCGAAAAAAATGATGCATTCGCCAGTGGGGCGGCTATAAATAAGATAGCATTAGGGTGAAGTGTGTTCAACGAGTGTTTTTAAAGTAAAATATGATTATTTTATCCCTTGGGTTATCAAAGTAACTGAAGGCTTAGATCATTTATTTTACACTTGTAAACAAATAAAAACATATAGTCCAGTAACTAGGATTCAAAGCATGTGCGAAATGGTATATCACCTTGATTTTTAAAGTAACCGAGGGAACAAGTTGTTTTTTTAAACAAAAAATATGACGTGCCATGGAATAAAACCTCAGTTTTGTTTCTAAATGACGTGAAAGCTTCGTCATGAAAAGCGTTATTTGTTGTAATGAAGGATAGAGAAATAATTGATGAATACTTTGCCAGAACCTTGGCCATTGCATACAAGATGACTGCTCAGGGTGAGAAGATGGAAGAAACCACTATTGTGGAGAAGGTGTTGAGGTCTATGACCACAAAATTCAATTATGTGATTTTCTCCATAGAAGAATGGAATAATGTAACGGTCTTGTCCATTGATGAGCTATAAAGCACCCTCTTGGAGCATAAGCAAAGGATAAGAATTAATCAAGAAAATGAGGAAGAACGAGTGTTAAATGTTGCAATTTATGGTCGTGGAGGTAGCAATAATCGAGGCAAGGGATGTAACACCCTTATAAAAGCCCCATGAATATTATAATTAATAAATCAGAGTAATGCACCAAAAGGGTGTCACGTGTTTCATAAAATATCATACATGCATCTCTTGCTCCGTAACTCAGGCTTTTCAACATTTATAAGAATTTCCTTTCGGGATATCAACATAATAATCATTTACTACGCATCAGAAATCATAGTTTAAATAACTTCATTAAAACTTCAACAAAACATCACCATTTCTCATCATTCGAGAGTTATAACTTAAAATATCTTGATCAATTGAAATAACGTCCAATTCATGTCAATAGAATGAAACATAAAGTTCAAATCAAATGCTCCCGACCCCAATTTACATATCATAGCAAGACCTTCTCAATCAACAAAAATAAACAACACACTCCGAAGCTATCGTCTAAGCCTAAAAAAAATCATTATATCATCACAATAACATCCATCACCAAACACCACATAGATCATAACGTCATCAACATCACTTAATCAATCATTATGCAATATCACAAATAATGCAATGCAACATTATCGACTTATACATGTGGTACAGAGACTTCACTGATGACCAAGTTATCTTCCCCCAAAGATCCCCATCATAGGATCGATTCCCGCTTAGAATCGGAGCACATCAAAATATTACACTCAATCCACACTATGGGAATGGGTCCATCACTAGAGAAACATCCTATCAACAACATTGGGCTAATCGTCCTAAAAACATCACTGGACCGAAGTCCTTACATATGCCATGAATGCATGATGCGCAACAACATAATAAAACATGACCACTGCTAGTCAAAATGCATCATCATCCATGAATTCATCATAATATCATCACATACATCATAATACACATAGCATCATCACAACAACATCAATCCATCATACAAACATACATCATTTTACATCAATCGCATAATCACGTCGATTCATCATAGTATCACCATAATTCATCACACAAAGGTCTAGTTTAATCATATAAAGGTACTGTAAATATACCTTTTTTTAATAATTTTATTCCACATAATTATAGTTCATCGCGCTAGCTATCCAACGCTTTGAATGGTGCGTCAAGCGGAGTCTGGAAACTCAAGTTACGATACATTCAAGATTCTTCCATCTGCCCCTCGCCTGAGGCTCGCCCAGCGATGCTGGGATGAGTCACCATCCTCCATACAAAATTCCAGGGGCTCTATTTTTCACCGCTTCCCTTCTCCTCTTGCTTGACTGGCAAGCTCACGCTCGTCTTCGCTTCGCTTGGCGAAGTTGGAGTGAGGCTTCTTCTTCTATACAAATTCCAGAAGCCCTATTTTCCTTTCCACTAGTCCCTCTTTTCTTCGCTCTCTCCCGGTGCATCAGGGGCTAGGTGACTTTTCCCAGTGAAGCATCATGCTCTCCCAGCGAAACACGCGTGATAGCAACTCTGCTGTTGCATTTTTTGCACAGTCCCGTCCCAATTTCCCTTGAGATTTCACATTAAAGCAGACCCAAAACTCATAAAATTCATATATTTGCATCATATAACAACAACACCTCATAGTACATATTACATACATCAATTCATGGCATCATTATCATCAAATCATGGAAAAACATCATGGTATTTTCATCAATTTCATCACAATCATCATGTTATCAAAAACCCCAAACAACCTACATAAATCTAAACCTTATATCAATCATAATAATAAGGATAATCCCCTTACCTTAGATTCTAGATTTAATCTTCCTCTTTGTGTTCTACCGTAAATACATTTGTTCTCCTCCTGCCCTAGCTCTGCTGCATTCTTCCAACTCTTTTCACGATCATACAAACTAACACACGTTTCCCTCTTTTCCTTGGTTAACCCTTGGAACCTTTCTGTGGTCTTTCCATCTTACCCTCACTAACCCTCATAACATTACCAATTTATCCTCTTCATCTCTACATCATATTATCATATCTATTTTTCTCCAATTAAAATAATTCTAAATAATTACTCTAGTTATCTAAAATTATTAAAACACCCAATATCACTTAATTCCCACTATACTACACATAGCATTACATCACACATCATATTCATCAAAACATCTCATAAACTCTCAAATACATCACAATGACTCATTATAATACAATTAAATAATTAAATTAGCAATCTAATTATTTCGGGGTGTTACAACTCTCCCTCACTTAAAAAAAAAATTTCCCTCGAAAATTACCTGGTGGAAACAAAATATGATGAGACTCTTTCATCTGATCTTCGTGTTTCCAAGTCCAACTTTCACCAGCTGGTCTACCCCACAATACCTTCACTAAGGCGATATCTTTACCCCACGATTGTTTATTTCTTGTCCTTCTATACGCACGGGTATTACTTCAACATTCAAGTTATATCTCACTTGTACATCACCCATTTAAATCATATGATAAGGATCTAGAATGTATCTCCTCAAGTAAGACACATGAAACACATCATGAAGATTCGCAAGCGACAACGGTAAAGTAATCTGATAGGACACCCTACCTATCTTCTCTGAAATTTTATATGGACCAACAAAACGCGGTGTAATATTTCATGACTTCAAAGCTCTACCCACCCCAGTCATCGGAGCAACTCTCAAAAATACATGATGATCCTTCTAAAACTGAAGTGCCTTCCTCCTTGTTCTAGCACACAAGCCCTCAGTAAATCCTCCAAATAATGAATGGTCTTCTTTGCTTGACCGTCCGTCTGCGAATGATATGTGGAGCTCAACCTTAACTTAGTACCAAAAGCATTTTGCAGGCCTTCCCAAAATTTTGACATAAACCTCATATCCCTATCTGATACGATACTCAAAGGTATTCCATGTAATTTCATAATCTCTTCGATATACATTTCATATAGCTTCTCCATAGGATGATTGATCTTCATCTGTAAGAAATAAGCCAACTTAGTCAAGCTATCCACTATCACCCATATCGAATCATTGCCCTTAGCAGTCTTCAGCAATCCCGACATAAAATACATAGAAATAATGTCCCATTTCCATTGTGGAATGTTCAACAGCTGCATTAGACCCAAAGGCTTCTGATTCTCAATCTTCGACTTCTGACAAGTCAAACAAGCATAAACAAATTTGGCAACTTCCTTTTTCATATCGGGCCACCAAAATAACTTCTTCAAGTTTTGATACATCTTTGTAGCACCGAGATAAATACTTAACCCACTTATATGCCCTTCTTCAAGAATACTCTTCTTAAGTTCTGGCACATTTGGAACACAAACTCTATTTCTGAACCTCATTACTCCATTCTCATCAACTCTGTATTCACTTCTATTACCTTGGTTAACCAACGCCAGTCGATCGACCAAACTCATATCAGATTTCTGACCCTCTCGAATTTCTTCCAGAATACCACTAGTCAGTTTCAACATTCCCAACCTTACACTATCAGAAGTCTCTTCACACACTAAGCTCATATATTTGAATTGTTCGATCATATCTAACTCTCGAACCATAAGCATCGACATATGCAACGACTTCTTACCTAATGCATCAGCTACCACATTTGCTTTACCAATGTGGTAAATCATATCAAAATTACAATCTTTCAACAGTTCGACCCATCTTCTTTGCCTCATATTCAACTCCTTCTAATCAAACAAGTACTTCAAACTCTTGTAATTGTTGAACACTTTAAATTTAGATCCAAAAAGATAATGTCTCCAAATATTCAACACAAACACCACAACTGCTAGCTCTAAGTCATACGTAGGATAATTCATTTCATGAATTTTCAATTGTCTAGAAGCATAAGCAACAACTTGCCCATTTTTCATCATTACACCACCAAGACCCATCTTAGACGCATCACAATACACCACGAAAGGCTCACTCGGATTATGGAAAATTAATACTGGAGCGGTCGTCATCTTCTTCTTTAATTCTATAAAAATTTCTTCACACACAACATCCTACACATAAGCTTGACCCTTTCGAGTCAACTGAGTTAACGATAAGGCCAACTTAGAAAATCCTTCAATGAACCTTTGATAATAACCTACTAAGCCAAGAAAAAAATCGAATCTCAGCCGTAGACTTCAGAGTCTCCCATTGCAACACTACATCAACTTTAGAAGGATCCACAATAATTCCACCACTAGAAATCACATGTCCATGGAAATTCACTTCCTTCAACCAGAACTCACACTTTGACAGCTTTGGATGCAACTTCTTTTCTTTCAACACTTGCAACACAACTCGCAAATTCTAATCATGCTCTTCTTCTGATTTTGAATAAATCAAAATATCATCCATGAAGACCACAACAAACTTGTCAAGATAAGAATGTAAGGTTTGATTCATATACTCCATGAAAACACTTGGCGCATTGGATACACCAAATGGCATCACACTGTACTCATAATGATCATGCCTTGTTCATAAATTCGTATTTAGAATATCATTCAGTTTAACACGAATTGGATGATAACCCGACCTCAAATTAATCTTTCTAAAAACACAATCATCCACCAACAGATCCATTAAATCATCATTCATCGGGAGTGGATATTTATTCTTAATAGTCACTTTGTTCAAATGTCTATAGTCCATGCATAATCTTATACTTCTATCTTTCTTCTTAACCAACAACACAGATGCACCCCACGAAGAAACACTTGGTCGAATGAACTTCTTCTCAAGCATCTCTTCTACTTGTTTCTTCAACTCACTCAACTCTGAAGTTGACATTCTGTAAGGAGCCATTGACACCGGACTTGTACCTGGTGCCAATTCGATAGAAAAATCCACTTCACGTTCTGGAGTCAAATCGCTTATATCATCTGGAAATTCACAGAAAATAGCTAGTTCCACACTTACAGCTTCACGATCAACTTGCAATGATGCAAACATCACGAATGTCAAGGCTTCATCTTCTATAAGTTCATTCACTTGCTTAGCAGACAACAACATCAGTTCTCTATTATCTCTAAACTTAGGGAACTTCAAAGTTTATTATAACAATTGATATGAACATAGTTGAACTCTAACCAGTTCATCCCTAGAATAACATCGATTTGGTGTAAGGGCAGACACACCAAATCCATCACAAAACTCTTACCATAAATGGTCAAAGGACATCTTGAAAAAACATAAGTAGTAGTAACATAACAACTATTAGGAGTACCTATTACCATACTACCATTCATATCAGACAACTTCAATCCCAACATATTAGCACATTCACACGAAATAAATGAATAAGTAGCACATGTATCGATAATAGCAACCAATTCAACATTGTTAATAAAACAGGTACCTCAAATCAAGTTTTCCTTATTGGCATTCTCTGTTCCACTCAAAGCAAACACTCTACCATTGGTATGGGCATAAACATCCTTCTTTTGCCTCTGATAATGGGTATTGATATGACCATGTTCTCCATAATTAAAACAAGTTAGACCATTGTTCTTGTATTCAGGAGCACGATGACATGTCTTACCACATTTTTAACATCTCAGGACCTTATTCTCACATTCATTGGAATGGTGGCCTTGTTCACCACACTTATAACACTTGACAGGAGCAGGAGCTCCTCCCCCACTTATCTTCTTCCCATCAGAAACCTTTTGTTTCCCTTTATAAGCTGGAGAATCATAAGGCTTCCTACAGTCTTATTGTTGTTTTCCTCTCTTCTCATTCAGACTCTTGTAGTAAGCGGAATGAGATTTGTTGTCTTCTTCATAGATCCTACAATTATTCACCAATTCTGGAAACCTATGTATCTGCTGATATCCAATTAACTGCTTGATTTTTGGACGCAAACCATTCTCAAACTTGATACACTTTGAGAATTCAGAAGTTGCTTCACTGTAGTGTAGATTATACTTTGCTAGTTCCATGAACCTAGAAGCATACTCAATCACAAACAAATTCCCTTGTTTCAATTCCAAGAACTGTATCTCTTTCTCCCCACGCACATCTTCGGGAAAATACTTCCTCAGAAAGTCCCTGCTGAACACAACCAAGTAACAACTTCACCCACCGTTGCCAGTCTTTGACGGGTACCAACCCACCATTCACCGGCTTCCTCTTCCAGCATATATGTACCAAACGGCACCTTATGTGCCTCTGAGCAATTCATGACTCAAAATATCCTTTCAATCTCCTTGAGCAAAGTTTGTGCTCCATCAGGATCGTATCTACCCTTGAAAGTAGGTAGATGGTTCCTTTGAAACGTCTCTAGGACACGGGATCCATCATTTTCGCCATCATTAGGATGATGTTGCACACTATGAGTAACAACCTGCAAGGCAACATCAATCACATCATCATTTCTTCTGTCCATTCTACACACAGAAAACTAATCCATCAGAAAACAATGCATCAACAGTGTACTCACACTAATCAACCGACGGGACACGTACATCATAAGAAAACCTGGTTGGACGGGCCGACCTGCTCTAATACCACCAATGTAACACCCTTCTAAAACCCCTTGAATATTATAATTAATAAATCAGAGTAATGCACCAAAAGGGTGTCACAAGCTTCATAAAACATCATACATGTATCTCTTGCTCCATAAGTCGGGCTTTTAGACATTTATAAACATTTCCTTTCGGAATATCAACACCATAATCATTTACTATGCAACGGAAATCATAGTATAAATAACTTCATTAAAACTTCAATAAAACATTATCATTTCTCATCAATCGAGAGTTATAACTTAAAACATCTTAAACAATTAAAATAACATCTAATTCATGTCAACAAAATGAAACATAAAGTTCATATTAAACATTTCCAACCCCAATGTTACATATTAGAGTAAGACCTTCTAAATTAACAGAAATAAACTACACACTCCGAAGCTATTCTCTAAGCTTCAACAAACTATTCCTGATTACATGTAAGTTACCCACGTATAGAGGCAATATTTCCAAGTAAAAAGGGTGAGTAATCATAAACTATTATAAAAGATATATAGAATAAATATAGTATCATAACAACATGTCATTATAAAATTCCACATATTATCATATTTCATAATTATTCACACACTTTTACATCATCAATACACATCAAACATATCATTATATCGTCACAATAACATCCATCACCAAACACAACATAGATCATAACATCATAAAAATCACTTAATAAATCATTATGCAATATCATAAACAATGTAATGTAACATCATTGACTCATGCATGTGATACCAAAACTTCACTGATGACCAATTCATCTTCCTCCAAAGATCCCCACCATAAGATCGATTCTCTCCTGGAATCGGAGCATATCACAATATTGCACTCAATCCACACTATGGGATTGAGGCTATCACTATACCAACATCCTATCAACATCACTAGACTAATCTTACTAACGACATCACTGGACCGAAGTCCTTACATATTCCATGAATGCATAATGCGCAACAACACAATAAAACATGACCATTGCTAGTCAAAATGCATCATCCTTGAATTCATCATAATATCATCACATACATCATAATACATGTAACATCATCACAACAACATCAATCCATCATACAAACATACATCATGTTACATCAATCGCATAATCACATAGATTCATCATAGTATCACCATAATTCATCACACAAAGGTCTAGTTTAATCATAGTAAGCTACTGGAAATATACCTCCTTTTACTCATTTTATTCAAGATAATTATAGTTCATCGCGTTAGCTGTCCAATGCTTTGAACGATGCGTCAAACAGAGTCTGGAAACTCAAGTACGACATATTCAAGATTTTACCATATGCCCATCTCCTGAGGCTCGCCCGACGAAGTAGCTTACTCGCCTGAGGCTCGCCCGACGATGTTGGGGCGAGTCACCCTCCTCCATACAAAATTTCAGGGGCTCTGGTTTTCACCCCTTCCCTTCGCTTCTTGCTTACCTGGCATGCTTACGCTCGCCTTCGCTTCGCCCGATGAAGCTAGAGCGAGGCTTCTTCTTCCATACAAATTCCAGAAGCTCTATTTTCCTTTCCACCAGTCCCTATTTTCTTATCTCTCTCCTAGCGCATTAGAGGTGAGGTGACTTCGCCTGAAGAAGCATCCCGCTCGCCCGATGAAAAATGCATGACATCAACTCTACTATTGCATTTTCTGCATACTCTCGTCCCAATTTCCCTTGTGATTTCACATGAAAACAGACCCAAGACTCACATAATTCATATATTTGTATCATATAACAATAACACCTCATAGTACACATTACATGCATCAATTCATGGAATCACTAGCATCAAATCATGGTAAAACATCATGGTATTTTCATCAATTTCATCACAATCATCATGTTACCAAAAACCCCAAACAACCTACATATATCTAAACCTTATAGCAATCTTAATAATAAGGATAACCCCCCTTAACTTATATTCTAAATTTGATTTTCCTCTTTATGTTCTAATGTAAATCCCTTTGTTCTCCTCCTGCCCTAGCTATGTTGCATTCTTCCAACTCTTTTCACGATCGTACACACCACACACTTTTCCCTTTATTCCTTGTTTAACCCTTCGACCCTTTCTATGATCTTCTCATCTTACTCTCACTTATCCTTATAACATTACCACTTTGCCCTCTTAATCTCTACATCATATTATTGTCTCTATTTTTCTCAAATTAAAATAATTCTAAATAATTACTCTAATCATCTAAAATTATTAAAACACCCAATATCAGTTAATTCCCACTATACTACACATAGCATCACATCACACATCATATTCATCAAAACATCACATAAACTCACAAATACATCATAATTACTCATTATAATACAATTAAATAATTAAATAAACAATCTAATTATTTCGGGGTGTTACAAGGGACGTGGTAGTCTTTGTGGTCGTGGTAGAAGAAGACCGGGCAGAGATCAGATGCAAGTGTCACAAAATAGGACACTATCAAAGTGAGTGCCCAAGTTAGCAAGAAAATGATGCCAACTTCGCCGAGTTTGATAAAAGTGAGGAATACTACTCAATGCGAAAAATGAAGAATAAAAAACTAATAATCAAATGTGGTTTCTTGACTCATGATGCAGTAATCATATGGTAGAAACCAAAGAATGGCTATTCATTTTTGATGGATTTTTCATAAGTCTGTCAATCCAAGGGATGATTCTAAGATGAAGGTGATGGGAAACGGAAACCCGAAGCTAAATATGAATGGTATCACTCAAGCAACCACTGATGTGTATTACTTGTCGGGCTTGAAGAACAATCTTCTGAGTGTTGGGAAATTAATGTAGAATGAGTTAACAATAGTGTTCAAGGATGAAGGCTACAAGGTATTTCGTTGTAACAAAGGCTTGAGTATATGCACAATGATTTATGCTAACATGATGTTTGTAGTTTCTGCACATGTGGTTCTTCCCATGTGCGTGAAGGATACCGATGACTATGTAACTCGGTTTTGGCATTGTAGATATGGCCACTTGAGTTTTAAAGGTCTAGACACACTCATCAAGAAGGAGATAATAAAGGGGTTGCCAAACTTGAAGGACCTTGAGGAGACCTGCTAATATTTCTTAATGGGGAAGTAACATAGAGAATTCATACCAAAGCATGCTACATGGAGAGCCAAAGAAAAGTTTGAGCCAATACACTAAGATGTTTATGGACCTATCAAGCCTGCATCAAATGGTAGAAAAAAGGTATTTCATTACATTCACTGATGACTTTAGTAGGAAGACCCGGATTTACTTTCTACATGAGAAAGTTGGGGTTTTTGATGTGTTCAAGCAATTCAAGGCTCTAGTAAAAAAAGAGTTAGGTCATTACATTAAATGTATTAGGACAGATAGAGGAGGAGAGTTTACATCCAATGTTCCCTACTACAAAAAGTATATACAACAACACCCACGTTACCGCAGTCCTTTGAAGGACCATTGTGATAACTCTAAATTCATGCGCCAATATTTTTTTAATTATTTTATTAAAAATTATTAACATATTACCACAATTGTTTAGAAAAACGGTGGTGATATCTTTAACCTTTTATGAGTTCTAATGTCAGTGCCAACAAATTCATGATTTCTTCATTATTTTAGATGCTCCTATCTTTTTTTATTTATTTTTAGATGAAAATAAAAGTGATATCACCACTGTTGTTTTATCCAACCGTTTTGATTTTTTTTTAAATTTATTTTTATAATTTTTAAATGCCTAAAACCTGGGGCTTTTTTATAAAATTACATTAAAATAAATCATATATCACCATGGTTTTTTTAATCAAATCGTTGTGATATATTTTCGTTTTTTATTATTTTAATTTTTAATTCTCAAAACCTAGCAGTTTTTTATAAATTTTTATTAAGTTTACCATATATTACAACAGTTTATGTATAAGATCGTGGTGGAGAGACTTTTTCATTTAAAGAAAACCTAACTAGCTATCTTGCTTCGTCAGTTGCATTTTCACCCGTGACAAAACAATACCATTTTCATCCTTGACGAAACAACGCCATTTTTAACTCTAACAAAACAACACAATTTTCAACCCTAATGAAACAACACCATTTGTAAACAACAACACCCTTTTCATCTAACTTCTTTGTTATAGGCTTACGTATCATCGAGGTGGAAGACAACACCGACTTCATCGTTCTTGCCTTACATACCGTCAAAAAGGAACACAAAGAATCTTTCAATATTTTTTTACTTATTCATCATGTTTCTGGTATGTAAACATTTTCCCATGTGTAATATGATGGGAGAACTGACTTGGGTGTTTTACGTTTTATTGCAAATGTTACAGATAGCAACAGTCGCCTCCGATTTTTCTTTTATCCAATAAAGGAAAGGGTGAAAAGAACAGGAAAGACCTTTTGAGAATTTTCTTGAGTTCGGGGGGTAGGTTATGCAAAGGGAAGGTGTTAGCACCCTTTTCATCTGTAGTTATCTACGGGATCTTAGTTGCTAGATCACTTTGAAATGCTTTGTAAATGTATTTGTGTTTGTTTGAAAGTGTTTTTGAAAAGTGCCTTTGTTTAGTCGAACTTTGTAATGATTCTCGTTTCGGCGAAAACTTATACAAAGCGTTGACTTTTGAAAATATTTCATGAAGGTGTTGGTGTTTGAAAAGATGTTTGTTTTGAAATGTTTGTGAGCAAGAAACTAAGAGTGTTCTATTTACTCAAAAGAAAGTCTTTGTTCTTTTCCTCTTCTTTTAGATAATGTTATCTTACCATTAGTTAGTAAGAAACCTTACCATTGGATGTGAAGGGACGGGTGTGGGTCATTGTATAGTCATAGAAGGAAACATTGTAAGATACCTTAGAAATCTGTCGTAAGGGTCTAAGATCATTTACCGAAGGCAACATCGAAGGGTCATCGAGGGACTACGATCTTGTAATCGAGGGCCTTTGCTAAAGTATCCCACGTTCGAGGGACATGATTGTTTTATCTGAGGAAACAAGTGTGGGTTACCCTAGAGGTGCAAGTGTACAAAGTGTTTTTGTTTTCATGCATTTTGTCTTGATTAGGGTTGTCTAGTATTGATTTTAAGATCTTTCAATACAAACCCTAATTACTAGCAATAATAAGGAAAGCGATAAATTGCGGAATTTAAAAGTCCTACGCTATTACATCACTTTAGGGGATGGGAGATACAAATTTACAAATGGGGAATGACAAGTGAAAATAAACCCTAATTACTATTACGAGGCTTTGACAATTAGATAATTTATAATGCAAAATAATAAAATGTACAAATGAATGTAAAAGAGAAGAGAAATTGTTCTTTAGGGTTTTTTTGATAGAAAAGGTTTTTGTAGTTCATTTAATTGAAGAATAAACCTAGGTCTAAGTTAGCTCAAAAAAGAAAACTAATTGTTTAGGAAAAAAATTTTGATGTCTCATTTTAGGAAAAAAATGGTTTTATGGTGTTAGGTCATATCCAAGCAAGGCAATATGTCCAAAAATAAACAAAAAAACTCAAAACTTAGGAAATTTGGTGCCTGAGCTGACACGGGCCGTGTCAGTGGACACGGGCCGTGTCAGTGGACACGGGCACCCGTGTCAGGACCTATCCCTAGCTTGGCACATGTTTTTTTCTATCCAGCTAAAAGGACATGGGCCGTGTCGTGTGACACGGGCACCCGTGTCAATCCCTTCCATGTCTGCTCTGTATGTTTTTGACTGACACAGGCTGTGTCGTGTGACATGAGCACCCGTGTCAATTCCTACTCTGCATTTTTGTTAAGTTTTCTAACTCAGCTGAACTGACATGGGATGTGTCGTGTGACACGGGTACCCGTGTCTGCCCCTTGCTTTCCTTTCTTCTAAGTTTTCGCTTTGATATATCCTGTTGTAACCTTTCGAAAGCAAAAGCAAATGATGTATGGATAAAGATATTATAGTTTGAGAAAATTTACCTCTTGAAGCGAAAACTTTAGAACACGTACATATGTTTCCGGGTATGAAGTGGTGATTGATCGAGCTCCTTTGGACCTTCTTGAAGTTGTTCCAATCCTCACTTTGTACTGAAAGTTGCTGAATCACTCTAACCAAATCAAGTTGCAACGTACTGTTTTTAAGTTTGTAAGATGGTGATAGTGATTTTACATAAGTTGTTCTTGTGTTTGAACAACTTCTATATGATGTATATGAAGTATTTGGATGGTTTGTTTGGGAAAAACTTGCAAGGTGTGAGAGGTTCAAAGATTTGGACTTCAAAGCTCAAAAGTGGAGGTTTTATGGACAATTTTGGTTTTTTGAGAGTATATCAAATTCCGAGGGCTTGTTCATCTCCCTTTATCTTGCAAAATTATCTCTCTATTTATAGTTAAGAGGTTTTAAGACAAGGGTTGATCAGATTTTCCAAGATCACATGTTATGGCTAGGTTGGGTTGTAAGTGAGAGTTCATGACTTTTCATAGTTCCAATATGGGCATGGCCTGTTTTTAGGAGTGCTTTGCAGGTTGTAGATGGTTTCTTCTTGATTTGACATTGTGTATGTGCAGAAGAAACCATTTAGAGGCTCAAGGAGTTGACATTGTGATTAAAACATGCTTTTCAAGAATGGCAATGGTTCTTTTGTGCCAAAAATGGAAAGATCGTTTGGACAATGCTTAAATAAAATGGACTATATCTCAAAAGTTTGTGTAAACACTAAATTATGGTGAGATTTTCAAGTTATAAGACCTGCAACACAAGGTTATCCAGCATAGCATGTAGATTGGATTATGTGTTCTTCACCTAAATGACTTGTAATTCAAGAATGGATGCCCAACTTCATGCCTTTGAATTTCCTAGCTCAAGTATGATAAATTCATGCTCTTGAATGTTTTGGAAAGCTTGAAACATTGTCTATAACTTTCATTTTTACCACTTTGGCTAAATCAAATTGAAACTTGATCAAAATTGGCCAAGAAGTTCGGACAAAAACCTAACCAAAACCTGTTGAAAATTTATAAGTGTTAGATAAAAATGTCATGACTTCATGGGCTTATATCTTCAAATATAAGGGTTTTTTGTACATCAACCCTCTAATACAAAGTTGTAGAATTCATCAAGATCTATAACTTTCATGTTGAAAGTTTCCTTTGAATCATCTTTTATCTTGGTGAAAAAATGTCATGAAGTAATGAAATTATCAAGTGTAAAAACACTTTGAAAATTTCTAAGTATTGGAAATTTTGACTTTTTGTTGACTTTCTTGATTTTCTTGATTCTTGATGATCAAGTTTTTTATTTTGAAGGTCCTGATGAATTTAGATCTTTGAAATTTAATGTTGACCAAAAAGTCAAAGTTTGACTTTTTGTGTATCGATTGACTTTTCGTCAGTTGATCCAAATTTCAACTATCAAACCTTTGATCTTGAGAAATCATTCGAGCTATGAGATTAGGTCAACATGTTGTGTTTGAGTCCTTGAGATTATGTTTCAAGCCATCAATTCATGTATTAGGTCAAAAGTCAATGATCAGCCCTTCTCAATCAACACCCTAATTTGGAGGCTCAATTCTTTGTAGGTGAGCTTGTCTAATCAAACTCTTGAGAACCCTTGAGTATTTGAGATCTTTGGTGAGAAATGTCTTGAGAAAAGTGAGGGAAAATTTTGGGGTACAACAACTACCCCTGTTCAATCTTCTTAAACCTGAAGAGTTAGATTGGTATGTTCGCCATTCGTAACTTGAAGGTGGGAGATGATTGAACACTAAAGTTCCCAGAAATTTGCACTCTCTAGTGTACGAAGTAATGTTGTTGGTTGATTGTGTCGGGAATGGGCTTAAAGATGCCATTTGGAGAAGTTATAAAGAGTTATCAGAGATGGGCTTATAGATGCCACCCAAAGTAACTGTTGATAGAGATTGGAAGAAGCACCAGCATAAATCTTTGGTCGATTTATACTGAAACAACAGATATCTGTATTTTTCTTTGACTGGATAAGAATCAAAATAAATCTTAGGGTCGATTTAACTGAACCAGAGAAAGTGTCTACTAGAAACAAATCAGGATAAATCATTGGCCGATTTAAACTGAACCAGGAGAGGTCTAAAATGGTCTTTAACTGGATATCGAATCAGCATAAATCTTAGGATCAATTTAACTGAACCAAGGAAAGTGTCTACCGAAAACAAATCAAGATAAATCATTGGCCGATTTAAACTGAACTAGCAGAGGTATAAAATGCTCTTTAACTGGATACCAAATCAGCATAAATCTTAGGATCGATATAACTGAAACAGAGAAAGTGTCTATCGGAAACAAATCAGGATAAATCATTGGTCGATTTAAATTGAACCAGTAGAGGTCTTGTGAAGGAAATGTTTGTTGTTTATGGTATTCATCTTGGCGAATGATCTTTCCTGAAAAGGTAAAGAATTAGTTATAGGGAATGTCATAATGTATGAAATGCATTGCGTAATGATGTTCTCAAAATAAATGAGATTGTGTTATATGCATTTCGTATGCATATATTATGATGTATGAATGTTTGTTGAAGCGTATCTTCGTTTTTTCAGGAAGCTAAATCTCGGACTACTGCTGGGGAATTTTGAGAAGCTAAATCTTGGACTACTGCTGGGGACGAAGAGTATGTGTATCTTCAACTATTTGTAATACTTCCACTTGGAGATTCCTGTTTTCTATTTGAAGAAACTCGACAGGAGATGTTAATGTCTTCTTAGGGAGTAGAGCTCAGGAACCTTAGTCGTTCTTTGCTCAACTGGGGAATTTAAATCTTATATACCCTGCCTAGGGATAAAAAAGATGATTAAACTTATGATTTGTTTGGGGAGAGTAAAGTTAACTGGTATTATGGTCGGATTCTAGGTTTTACAACAACTCTCAAGGGATAATATCAAATATACTGGAGAAGAGGAGTTATTGTTAGTGTGATACGGTGGGAGAACTGACTTGGGGTTTTGCGTTTGTTTTCGCAAATGTTTCGGTTGAGCAAGAGTCGCCACCGACTTTTTATTTTATCCTAAGGAAAGGTTTAAAAAAGCACAGCAAAAACCTTTGAGATTTTTTATTGGGTTCGGGGAGTAGATTATAGAAGGGGAAGGTATTAGGACCCCTTCTATCCATGGTTATCCATGGGCTCTTAGGTACTTGCTTAGATCAACTTGCCTTTGTTTTTAATTGTTTGAAATGGTGCTTTGTGCGTGGTTTTGAAAAGGTTTTGAAAAAGATGCCTTGCATAGGCTACCCTTGTAACAATTCTTTACTCGAATGTTTTACAAAAGGTGTTTATCTTTTTGAAAAGATGTTTCAAGGTTTTTTTGAAAAGTTGATTTTGAAAGTGTTTGTGAAGTGAGTTTTGAAATTAGGAAAGTGTTTTCTTGGTAAATTGGCAAGTACTTAGGAGTTTATCTACCCTAAAGTTTTCTCAAAGATTTTGTCATGTTTTAAACCCTTTTGACAAATTTGTTCCACCATTGCATTTGGTGGACAATCTTGTCTTAGGAGATGAAAGGGACAGGCGCGGGTCATCGTTTAGACCATAGTTGCAATAGTGTTAAATATCTTTGGGCATTTTCTCTTTGAAAGGGACTTGATCATTTTAGGCAACTTTTCAAAAGCGTCATCGAGGGACTATGATCATTTGATTGTTTGTTTTTACCCAAAGAAGTTCAACATGCAATATGGCCCAATTATTTGAAGGCAACAAAGTGGAATACCCTAGGGGTGCAAGTGTGAGATGTGTTGTTTATTTTCATGCTCATTTATCTTGTATTAGGTCAAACTATTTTTTGTCGTTTTTCGCATGCAAACCCTAATTCTAACATGGCATAATTAGAAAGCGTATAAAGTGCAAAATTTAAATTCCTACGCTATTACAACATAATAATATAGGGAGGGGGGTACAAATTTACAAATGGGGGATATTTAGACAAGAATTTAAATCTAAGCTATTACATCATTTTTGAATATTGGCAAAGTAAATAAATTACATAATTAAATAGAAATTAAATAAATATGCAAAAAGGGAATTTTTTATATGTATGAAAAAGAGTATGGTTTATGTAAAATAAAATAAGAAAATAGAAAGGCATTATTTTTGAGTATTTTCAACTTTTAGGGCAAAAACCCTAATTTTAATCAAAATGTATATTAATTAATTAACTCACATAATATTTATTAATTACATACAAAAATAAATAAAATATGGTATATTTGTAAAAAAAAGGCATTTTTTAGTATTAAATGTTAAAAAATAAAATATGTACATTTTTTTTGTATTTTTACCCTAAGTATATTAATATATATAGATATATGTATACTTATATTATTTTAAATATGTATTATATACAAATAATAATAATATTCAATTTTTTAGAAAATAATATTTTTTTATATAAAATATTTTCAGAGGATAATATAAAATAAAAAATAAAAATAGAAGTGTTTTTACATATTTTTCTATTTATCCTAAATAATAATATATATATATATATATATATATATATATATATATATATATATATATATATATATATATATATATATATATATATATATATATATATATATATATATATATATATATATATATATATATATATATATATATATATATATATATATATATATATATATATATATATATATATATATATATATATATATATATATATATATATATATATATATATATATATATATATATATATATATATATATATATATATATATATATATATATATATATATATATATGTATAAACTAAAGGAAAATCAAATAAATACCAATAAAAATCAAAAAATGATGAGAAAAATATTTTCAAAATTTTAACATGTTGAGAAAAAATAAATGAGTCAAATAAAAAAAGAAAAAGTCAAAAATATTAAAAAATGAAGCAAATGGGCTCAGGGGGTTCATGAGTAATTATGGGGTGTGAAAAGGAAAATACAAAGCAAGCCCAGCCCAATGCCACTGTCTTCAACCTCCAGCACAAAGTTTGAAAATGCGCGCGCCCTGTTCTTCAATGTCCAACTCTCGATTCCTGGCTTTTTAGCAAAAACTCATAACACAACAAATGTTCAGCATGAAGAGACGATTCTAACCATGTATAGAACTTGACCTAACTCTCTAAGATGAGGGAGAATTTCTTCTCCCCCAAATCCTAACCTAATTTTTCTGCCATTTTCAAAGCTTAAATTCTCCCAACTCAGGCAAAAGAAATGAAATGTAAAGATATGTACATGTTCAGGGCTATGAGTAGAACCTTGTTTCTTCACAAACTTAAGACTAAGGATGCATAATAAGAGAGATACGAGTTCAAAGTTTTACCTATTCAGTTGAACTTCTATCTGGAGAATGAGGAGCTTTCAGTGCAAGGTGATGATTGGAAAAGCTTCCTTGAGGTCCAGGGATGCTATTCCAATGTTTACTTTGTCTTGAAACTTCTTGTATCGAGCTGTGGAACTTCAACTGCAAAAGGAAAAAATGAAAATGGTGGAAGCTGTTAGAGGGATTACAGGTCAGGCTTCTGCTTTTGGTTAGCTTGCATATGTTGTAAGGAAGGTAGAGGAACAAGTTTGGGCCAGAAAGCTTGAAGGGATTGAGAGATGACACTCAATCTGCAAGGCCTGCTCTGTTTGAGCAGTTTGATGGTGTTTCTGAGATGGAGAGTGTTTGAGGGGCAAATGGCTCGTGTCACAGCTTGGTTATGATGCCTTGAGTATGTTTGATAAGTTTGTTCTTCTGTTCCAATGCTGAGATGGAAGTTGTTACAAGTTATGGGACTTTCTTCACCCTTAAGCAACAAAATGCAACTTGGCTTTCTAGGCATGTAGGGGGCCTCCTAATATGCTGCATAATCCCTCATTGATCAGAGTGTTATGCTCATAATCTTATGCTAGAGAGATTTGATCTGTACCTCTTTGATTTACCAATTGACATAAAGCAAGCTTTTGCAAAAATGGAAAGTTCACTTTATCTAGTTTAGGGTTAGTTCATCATGTAATGTCCAAATGCTTAGAATAACAACTTGGCACATTGGTTTTGCATTTAATTCTTGAGTGTAACTTGGTTTAAGGACCTGTAATCTAGCCTAAAGCATGCTGAGTTCAAATTGCAAGATTATGAACATGCTTTGGTTAAGAACAAAAAGTGAATTTTTGCCAACTTGTGAAATTCGAATCTCTCAAGTTATGAGGTTGTTTGATGATTTCTTTGACATTTTGGAAAGCTTGGAATGTGTACTACAATCCATCTTTGAAATGCAAGTTGAAATTCCAAGTGGAAGGGTATGAAAAATGGCCTTGAAGTGGGGTAGAAAACCTTGTCAAAATAGGTTAAAATTTCACTAAGTTAAAAATGGTTTAGTGCCCCTATTCAAAAAATTTTAACTTGAGATACAAGCTTCAAATGAGAAAACTTTGTGAATAAAAGTTGTAGATTATGCAACAAGCTACAACTTTCATGTTTTGACTTTTGTTTGAATCCAAATGGATCTTGGTGAAAAGATGGGGCAAAGTTGGGAAAAAATTAGGGTTTTTCATAACTTAGAAAAATTCTAAGTTATGAAAAATTCCATTTTCTAACCCTAATTTGCATTTTGTGATTTCTTGGTGAACAAGCTTCATGATTTGGCATGTTTTGATGAAAAATGAATCTTGACTCTTGATTTTGACCAAAAAGTCAAAGTTTGACTTTTCAGTATACAGTCAAAATTGATCAATTGACTGAGAAATTCAACTGTCAATCTTGTGTACTTGGGATCTTTTGAACTTGTTGAGCATTTCAAGATAATTCCATGGGGTCCTTGAGTCCATATGTGAGCTTGGTTTTCCATTGGCTAGGTCAAACAGTCAAAAATTGCCTTTGTACAGTCAAAACCCTAAAAATGACCATTTTGCCCTTTTGGTGATCTGATCAAATTTCTTGGGGAATTGTGATCCAAACTTGACCAAATGATTCATATGAGTTCATAATGTTGATGTGGGTAAAATTTCATGAAGTTTGACTGTCAATTGGCCACAGTTGACTTTTTCCCCAATACAGTTGATTTCTAGGTCAACTGTCCAATTGACTGGGCAAAACTTGGAATCAAGGCTTGAAATTTGATATGGGTAAACTTGGGATAATATGAAGCATGAAAGTCATCTTAGGCATTTTAGGTCAAAATATCTTTGTGCAAACACAAACCCTAATTTTGAGTCCACAGTGCAAGGAGAGGTCTTGAGCAGATGAAACCCTAACTGGGTCTTGAGCTTCAAAGGCTTTGTGGTGAGAAATCAATGAGAAATGGGAGGGCAAATTTTGGGGTACAACAGTTGCCCCTGTTCAATCTTCTTGAATCCGAAGAGTTAGATGGGCAAGCTTGCCTTTCGTGACTCGAGGGTAAAAGGAGATTGGACACTAGAGTGCCCGGAAATTTGCACTCGCCAAAGCAATGCATGCGGGAATGGGCTTAGAGATGCCATTTGGAGATGGGCTTAACGATGCCATTTGGGAGAGTGACAGAAATCTTGTCGGGGATGGGCTTAGAGATGCCATCTGGAAGGGAATATCAGGAAAGTGTCCAAGCTTTGGACCATTTCTGAACTGGGGGTCTGAACAAGCAATAGATTGACATCCGTTGTTGGGAGAAACCTGTAAACTATTTTCAGTGGTTCGGAAAAGAAACTGAACAAGCGATAGGTTAACATCCGTTTACTTGGAGAATCCGTGAACTGTTTTCAAAAGTTGCATCTGAACAAGTCGATAGATTAACATCCGTTGTTGGGATGAATCCATGAACTGTTTTCAGAAATCTTGAAGAAGAATCTGAACAAGTGACAGGTTAACATCCGTTTACTGGGAGGACCCGCGAACTGTTTTCAGAAATCTTGAAGTTGAATGAGCAATAGAGCAGCATCCGTTGTTGGGAAGCGTCCGTAAACTGTTTTCAAAAGTTGCATCTGAACAAGTCGATAGATTAACATCCGTTGTTGGGATGAATCCATGAACTGTTTTCAGAAATCTTGAAGAAGAATCTGAACAAGTGACAGGTTAACATCCGTTTACTGGGAGGACCCGCGAACTGTTTTCAGAAATCTTGAAGTTGAATGAGCAATAGAGCAGCATCCGTTGTTGGGAAGCGTCCGTAAACTGTTTTCAAAAGTTGCATCTGAACAAGTCGATAGATTAACATCCGTTGTTGGGATGAATCCATGAACTGTTTTCAGAAATCTTGAAGAAGAATCTGAACAAGTGACAGGTTAACATCCGTTTATTGGGAGGACCCGCGAACTGTTTTCAGAAATCTTGAAGTTGAATAAGCAATAGAGCAGCATCCGTTGTTGGGAAGCGTCCGTAAACTGTTTTCAAAAGTTGCATCTGAACAAGTCGATAGATTAACATCCGTTGTTGGGATGAATCCATGAACTGTTTTCAGAAATCTTGAAGAAGAATCTGAACAAGTGACAAGTTAACATCCGTTTATTGGGAGGACCCGCGAACTGTTTTCAGAAATCTTGAAGTTGAATAAGCAATAGAGCAACATCCGTTGTTGGGAAGCGTCCGTAAACTGTTTTCAAAAGTTGCATCTGAACAAGTCGATAGATTAACATCCGTTGTTGGGATGAATCCATGAACTGTTTTCAGAAATCTTGAAGTTGAATGATTTTAGTCTGTCGACTGATCTTTCCTGAAAAGGTAAAGAGTTAGTTGCATGCGATGTCATGATGCATGATGCAATGTATGTTATATGACATGAAGGTAAATGATGTGAATGTGATGAATGCGCATGTAAGCTGACAAGCTGTCTTGCTGAAGATAAATGAATCCTGACTGCTACCGGGGAAAATAAATCCTTGGCTGCTGCTGGGGGGAGAAAATTCCTGACGACCTCTACTGGGGAGTATCAAACTAGTAGACTCATGCTGAGGAGGTAAAACTGAGAATCTTCTGCTTGATGGGAAGCAACTCTGGTGATCTCACTGGGGAACTCAAGACTTCTCCTTCTAAGACTCTGTGGGGAGAAGGATCATTAGTCTGGCTCCGCTGGGGGTTGATAATTTGAAGTTTTAGCTCGGCTGGGGATAACAAGGATAAGCTCCTCTGGGGATCATATTGATAAGTTAGGCTGGGGAATTTTGATGAACTCCACCGAGGATAGGAAGAATTCTGGCGAGTGCGATCTTCCGTGGCTGTTAGCTGAGGATAACCCAGTTATAAGCCTCTGTGAGGAATAACTTTGAATAAAACTCGGGGGAGACGCTCATGCTCTGCGGGGAATACCTTTCAGAACCTTACTGGGGATAAGCTTCGAGGGTCTGCTGGAGGTAGACCTCAGGGTTTGTCAGGGATGTGGATTACAAATCTTGAGGGATTTCCTTTGAAAGGGTGTCAAAATATCCGTTTGTACCATCATCCTATCAGTAATCCTTTTTTTAGGTTCAAATAGGAAGTGATTATGTTTCAAATGCATATGCCTATTTAACAAAACATTGGACGTTTCTCAAAATAAAACAAATAGTGCAAGAGAAAAAGAAAAAAGGGAAATGACACAAATTTTGGGAAGAGTATTTGTATTGATTTTCTTTGAGTATATTTGTACAAAGGAGACAATCATCCTAGTAAGAGGATTTTGCCGTAAATATTGAAAGATTTTATACAAAATAAAGGATGGCTATGTGAAATAATCCCATGGGATTCCATTCTGCTGTAACTTTCACAACTCTGAATATCTGCCCATTCGATGCTTCATTTGACGATGGCTGGATTGATCAGAAACCTGAAACCGGTTGATGAAGAGATTGTCTTTGAAGTGATCCGACGAGACATAGTCATACGCTTTAATTCCCTAACTTTTGCCTGAATCGCCCTTTCGGGTTTTCGATCCACCGGGAAACCCCTTTTTGCCCAAGCCGCCCTTTCGGGTTTTCGACTTGCCGGGTGTACAGATTTTTTTGTTTTTATCCCTAATTTTTGCCTGAACCGCCCTTTCGGGTTTTCGGTTCACCGGGATACCCATTTTTGCCCAAGCCGCCCTTTCGGGTTTTCGACTTGTCGGGTTATTTTATGCGTAGTATCTTTTGACTATGTCTGCGTTCGCAGGGTGCGGCAAATCGTCGCCGTCCATGGTGGTCAGAATCATTGCACCACCAGAAAATATGCTCTTGATCACAAATGGTCCTTCATATGTAGGAGTCCATTTGCCCCTGGGATCACTTTGCGGCAAGATAATCCGCTTGATTACGAGATCTCCGACTCGATACACATGACGTCTGACTTTCTTATTGAAGGCCTTGATCATCCGCTTTTGATACGTCTGACCATGGCATATAGCAGCAAGTCGCTTTTCGTCGATCAGATTGAGTTGATCAAGTCGGGTCTGCATCCAATCATCTTTATTCAAACCTGCATCCTTCATAATCCTCAGAGATGGGATTTGGACTTCCATAGGCAAGACAGCTTCCATGCCATAAACCAAAGAAAATGGGGTTGCCCCGGTTGAAGTACGTGTCGTCGTACGGTATCCATGCAGAGCAAACGGTAACATCTCATGCCAGTCTTTGTAAGTGACTGTCATTTTCTGAATGATCTTCTTAATGTTTTTGTTCGCAGCTTCAACAGCACCGTTCATCTTCGGCTGATAGGGAGATGAATTGTGATGATAAATCTTGAACTGTTCGCATAGTGCAGTGATCATGGTATTATTCAGATTTGTACCGTTGTCCGTGATGATCCTGTCGGGAACACCATACCGACATATGAGATTATGCTTGATAAAGCGGGCAACCACATTCTTAGTAACAGAGGTGAAGGAAGCTGCCTCGACCCATTTAGTGAAGTAGTCAATGGCAACCAGGATGAAGCGATGTCCGTTGGAAGCCGTGGGCTTGATCTCTCCAATCATATCAATGCCCCACATTGCAAAGGGCCATGGAGCAGTCAGGACGTTGAGGGGAACCAGAGGGATATGAACTTTGTCAGCATAGACTTGACACTTGTGACAAGTACGGGAATGTTGATGGCAGTCAGCCTCCATGGTAGACCAATAATAGCTTGCCCTTAGGATCTTCTTAGCCATTGTATGCCCGCTCAAGTGAGTGCCAAATGTGCCGCTGTGTATATCAGTCATGATCAACTCTGCTTCAACTTTATCCACACATCGGAGTAATACACAATCATGGCTTCGTTTGTAAAGGATGCCGTTGCTCAGAAAGAACTTAGCAGCGAATTTCCTTAAGAACTTCTTGTCATTTACTGAAGCTCCTTCAGGATAATCTCTAGTCTCGAGATACCTTTTGATTTCATGGAACCAAGGTTGGTCTACTACTTCTTCGGTATTAATCTCGTGGCAATGCGCAGGTTCATCCATTCGCTCGATGGTGATTTGGGGAGCCTCGTTATCCCAGTTGAGTTTAAACATGGAGGACATTGTGGCTAGAGCATCCGCTAGCTGATTCTCTTCTCGCGGAAAATGCTCGAAGGTAATTTGCTCGAAATGACGCAACAATGTCAGGACATGTTCTTTGTATGGGATAAGATTAGGATGCTTGGTATCCCAGTCTCCTTTGATTTGGCTGATGACCAAAGCCGAGTCCCCGAATACGATCAAAGATTTGATCCCCAAGTCTATAGCAGCCTTGAGACCAAAGACGCAAGCTTCATACTCAGCCATGTTGTTCGTGCAGCTGAAACAAAGTCGGGCCGTGAAAGGAGTGTGACAACCTTCCGGAGAAATGAGTACCGCGCCAATACCATTTCCAAGTGCATTTGAAGCACCATCAAAGTACAGGGTCCATCGGGATCCCTCTTCGGGTCCGTCATACGGCCCGTCACTTTCAGCGTTGTTCAAATTCATGATGTCCTCGTCTGGGAAGTCAAACCTCATGGGTTGATAGTCTTCAATAGCCTGATGAGCCAGATGGTCAGCTAGTACACTCCCTTTTATAGCTTTTTGGGTGGTGTACTGGATGTCATACTCAGTTAAGATCATTTGCCATCTAGCTATCCTTCCAGATAAGGCGGGCTTCTCGAAGATATACTTGATAGGGTCCATTTTGGATATCAACAAGGTAGTATGAGTCAGCATATACTGTCTTAGTCGGCGAGCAGCCCATACCAAAGCGCAGCAAGTTTTCTCGAGCAATGAGTAGCGAGTCTCACAGTCGGTAAACTTTTTGCTAAGGTAATAAATAGCATGCTCTTTTCGACCAGACTCGTCATGCTGGCCCAAAACACACCCCATTGAGTTATCCAAGACGGTCAAATACATGATCAATGGTCTTCCTTCGACGGGTGGCATCAGAATAGGAGGTTCTAGCAAATACTCCTTGATCCTATCAAAAGCGGCCTGGCAGTCGTCGTTCCATTCAACTACCTGATCCTTCTTCAAGAGTTTAAAAATTGGCTCACAGGTAGAAGTCAAATGTGAGATGAACCTCGCAATATAGTTTATGCGCCCCAAGAATCCTCTAACCTCCTTTTCAGTGCGGGGAGCAGGCATCTCTTGTATTGCTTTTACTTTTGCCGGATCGACTTCAATGCCTTTGTTGCTTACAATGAATCCCAGGAGTTTACCAGACCTAACTCCAAAAGTGCATTTACTCGGATTCAGCCTGAGCTTGTATTCTTTCAATCTGGAAAACAGCTTTCCAGATGTTCAAGGTGCTCTTCCTCTGTTTGTGACCGAGCTATCATATCGTCTACGTAAACTTCAATCTCATGATGTATCATGTCATGAAATAAAGCTACCATGGCGCGTTGATAAGTTGCCCCTGCGTTCTTCAGCCCGAACGGCATCACTTTGTAACAGAAAGTGCCCCATTGTGTGACAAAAGTCGTTTTCTCCATATCCTCGGGGGCCATTTTGATTTGATTGTAGCCCGAGAATCCGTCCATGAAGGAAAACACCTTATGCTGAGCTGTATTGTCGATCAAGATGTCAATATGAGGTAGCGGGAAATCATCTTTAGGGCTGGCCCTATTCAAATCCCGGTAGTCCACACACATTCTGACTTTGCCATCTTTCTTCGGTACTGGCACAATGTTAGCGACCCATTGAGGATAGGACGTAACAGCCAGAAAGCCAGCGTCGAACTGCTTCATTACTTCTGCTTTGATCTTTTCGGACATGTCAGGTCTCATTCGGCGAACTTTTTGCTTGATAGGTGGACAATCCCCTCTTGTGGGGAGACGGTGAACTACGATGTCTGTGTCTAGACCCGACATGTCTTCGTAGGACCAAGCGAAGATCTCAACATGCTCATTTAACAATTGTACTAGGCGCTCCTTTACTTTTGGTTCCAGATTGGCACCTACTTGTACCTCCTTCCGATTCTCCTCGGTTCCCAAGTTAACAGCTTCCAATGGCTCTTTATGCGGTAAGATGGCCCTTTCTTCTTGTTGCAGAAGTCTGGCTAGTTCCCCGGGTACTTCACAACCTTCGTCATCTTCGTACTCGGCTAGATTGACCAGATCTTCAGAGTTATTGAAAGATGCAGCAGAATAGTCACCCATGGAATCCGGAGTGGATGGGTACCTGCATTGGTGAGTGTGGGTGTGTGTAAGGGATAGCCATCCTCAAAAAAAATGCAAAAGGAAAGAAAATAAACATAAGCAGTTTATCAAATGAAAAATGTCCAATGAATCATTAAACATGGCATATGAATATGAAAAATAGTCAAAACCCTTACAAGTGGACCTACATGCCCCGGGCAAGGCAGGAGGTGAAAAGATAGTGTACAGATTGTTTGAAAGTAAAATATTACAGACCAAATAGGAAATGTTTAATAGATAAATTACTGATGAATAAAAGTGATGGGGACAAAGTCTTTAGCCTCCCAATTGCTCAACCCTCCTCTGACAGTTGGATAAATCCACTCTTCAATGTTGCTTTCCTTGTCCTCATCTTCCAGGGCATTGATTCTGTAAGGAGAAATTTTGACCGGCGCTCTTTCAATCTTTGACTGGCGCATAGCTTTCTGGCCAGCGGCTGTGAAACCTAATCCAAACTTATCAGTTTTATGCGGAAAATCGGGTAACTGCCCCCACGCTGAATTCTTCCCTTCTTTGATTGCGGCTCTTGCATCCTCCAGAGATGCCATCCTGGCCATCTGTCTTGGTGTCTCAGCCATCGATTTTGCTACCGCTATTTCAGGAAGTACCTCTTCGAAATGTTGAAACGGCGTCTCAATGAACTCTCCTTCAACCTCTACGTACCGGAAAGAGTTTAAGTGGCTAATCATGTACTCCTCTTCGCCGTGAACAGTAATGATCTTTCCCTTTACAGGATACTTCAGCATCTGATGCAAGGAGGAGGTGACTGCTCCAGCATGGTGTATCCAAGGTCTACCCAGCAGGCAGGAATATGATGGACGGATGTCCATTACGTAGAAAGTAGATTTAAACACCTCAGTACCTATCTTGACAGGAATTTCAACCTCTCCATGGACCATTCTCTTCGACCCATCGAAAGCTCTGACGACAATGTCACTCGGCTTCAATTCCAACCCTTCGCAATCTAGCTGGTCCAAGGCCTTTTTAGGCAAAACATTCAGCGATGAACCGGTATCAACCAAAACATGTGCAAGGGTGGTTCCGAGGCATTCGATTGAAATATGTAAAGCATCATTGTGATTTCGGCCTTTAGGGGTTAGGTCGGAATCAGAAAAGCCCAATCCATTGTCCGCAGTCAGGCTAGCCACGCAATGTTGAAATTGATCTGCAGAGGTTTCCTGGGGCACATGAGCTGCCTTTAGAAACTTAATCAAAGCTTGAGCGTGCGCTTCTGAGCAAAGCAACAGTGCCAGCATGGAGATCTTGGAGGGGGTTTGCCCCAACTGTTCCACCACATCGTAGTCACTTCTCTTGATTATCCTTAAAATCTCGTCCATTTCTTTCTTGGAGGCTTCCGGGATTACCAAGGGTTGAGCCCTCGTCCTGACGGGCTCATCTTGTATTCCTTTTCCTTTATCAGCAATGGTAGGAGAGGCAGCACTAGGAACGACGATTTCCTCAATCAAAGGAGTTCTAGCGGAGAGTTTTACTGGTACAGGGATGACTTCTTTAGCTGATGAGGGTCCAAAGACTGCTCTTGGAGGAGCAATCTCTGGAGAAAATATTCTCCCGCTCCTGGTAATTTTGCTGGTGCCCGCAATGTTACTAATGCTGGCTTCTTCATCATCTGAACTTTCTTCAATTATTTTAACTTGCTTGATACCATGGTAGTAGATGTCACCACCATAGTTCCAAGGTATCGACTTCTCAGAAACGTAGGGAATAGGCCCCGGCATTGTTATCTTCAAAGGTATAGACTTTGCAGCTGGTGTAATATTAACTGGCTTTTTGACGGCCTCGGAAAGATTGGCGTGAATGGTTATGATTGAGATATTTTCAACATGAACTGGAACAGCAGGAACTTTTTCGAACAAAATTTGTCGGCTATCCATGAGGCCTTGGATGCCTTTATTCAATAGCGGACAATCAAACGGCAGAGAGTGGCAACAGTAGCAGTCTTCTTTACATCCCGGGAAGATCCCGGTCCTTAACAAATTCAACTTAATGGTTAGCAGTGGAGTAGTCAGATCACTAACGTCAGCAACATACAGATCCTCTTCAATGGCATTGACATTCCGACCGTGCTTCGGCATAGGTGCAGATATCACATTGGGTTTTTCTGGAGCGTCAAACTCTACCTCCTTAGCCTCTATCAGGTCCTGGATCTTATGCTTGAGTGCCCAACAATCATTGGTGTCGTGTCCAACACTGTCTGAATGATAGGTGCACTTAGCATTGGCATGATAATGCGGGGAGGATGTATTTACATTCTTTGGTGCCTCCTTGATAGTGGCGAGATTCAATTTCAACATATGGGGAAGCACCTGCGCTGGAGTCATATTAATACGGGTGAACTGCCGTTGTGGCCTTTCCACCCGTTGCTGATTTGGTCTGGATTGGTTGTAGCGAGGCTGCTCACTTGGAGTGTTCTGAATCATTACGGCCCCCACAGTTGGCCGACGCTCCATCTTCCCTGCTCTTCTTTGAGAATATACCATAGCCGTCTCCTTCTTAAAAGGCTTCTTCTCCACACTTGCAGCAACACCCTTCTGAATCTTTCCTGACTTGATGTCAACTTCTATTCTTTCGCCTGTTAAGATCAAATCGGTAAACCCCGCGGAAGAGTTACCAATTAGATGATTGAAAAATGGCCCAGATAGGGTCCCAAGAAACATATCAACGAGCTCACGATCGGTTAAAGGAGGCTGCACCCTGCCAGCCAAATCCCTCCATTTTTGTGCATATTCCTTGAATCCCTCACTTGTTCCTAGTGACATACCCTGAAGTTGGGTACGGGTAGGAGCAAGATCAGAATTATACTGGTATTGTTTATAGAAAGCGGTGGCCAAATCTTCCCAATTTCTGACACTGGTTCCTTCTAATTGATAAAACCATTCCAACTGGGCTCCCGACAGGCTGTCTTGAAAGAAATGAATCCAGAGATTTTTATCTGCCGTATAGGGTTGAATCTTTCTCACATAGGACCTGAGATGCATTTTGGGACAGGATAGCCCGTCGTACCTCACAAACACTGGCACTTTGAACTTTGGGGGAATCACAATTCCGGCGACCAAGCCCATGTCTTCAAAATCCAAACCCGGTACCCTTTGCAATTCCATGGCAGCCAATCTGTCTTCTAAACCCTTATATTTGTCATCAGCTGGAGGATACTGCTGGTCAGAATAATCTTCATCCTCTTCAACCTCTTCCTCCTCTGCATCAGACTCGGAAGGCACCGCAACTCGATCTCTTTTACTAGTCCCTTCATCAGAAGTAGGAGGAAATTCAAGCACCCTCCGAGCTTCACTGTCAAATCTTCTCCCCAAAGTAGCCACTCCGACCCTCTTCTTCTTCTTCACTGGGTCCTTGTTCTCCAGATGAGCCTTGATATCCTCTTGACTCTTGACCAAAGTCATCAAGAGTTGCTGGAACTGTGCATTCTGGGCTTGTAGGTCTTTGACTGTTTGCTCGAGATCCATCCTACTGAAATAAACAACAGATAGATAAGGAAACCTGGAGTGAGACCTGCTTATGAGCATGATGAATGGTATGCTGATGTATGCAATGAATTCAAGGACTTAGGACATTCAAAGTTGTTTCAGACAAAGAAGAACGCACGTCATATTAATAAGAAGAAATTTGTTAGTACATAAATGCCCCATGGGCCAAATGTTACAAAATAAACTTCTCAAGGCAGAAAGACATTGTGCATCCTCTTTGGCGCGATGTAGGTGTTGAGGGCCTCTTGCTCGTGGAGTCGGCGGGTAAGCTCTAAAACCTTCTTTTCACTGGCGTAGTAGCTAGCTTCAAAAGTGTTCCGTTCCTCCTTGAGCTGAATCCAACTTTTCTGCATTTCCTCCCACGATGTAGGCATGTCTGGATGCAGGATGGTGTAGGGAACCTCTCCTTCATCGACGGGCTCTTTAATTACTGGGAGTACATGAGGATAAGGCATCATTAGACTTTGGGCTCGGGCTCGTACCCACTTGAGATAGGGCTCAAGAGGGATGGAGTTCTTGTGTCCCAGAGTCTTGCTATCAACCTTGTTGAGTCTTCCCCAAGCTCTGATGAATCTTTGGCGAAGTCCTTGCGCATCGTTGTCGAAGTCAAAAACTAGGCTAGGAATCAACATGTCATGAGGGCCATCCCTCCGTGCATATCCAAATTGCCTCAAAGCTAGGCAAGGGTTGTAGGTGATACCTCCTCTAATTCCAAGTAAAGGAACATTAGGAAATTCTCCGCAACGATCGACGATGATGACATTTTCTCTGGACCGAGAACACCAATGCACATCAGAATGAGTGAGAGTCATCAATCGTTGGGACCACCTTATACCTTGGTCATTCTTCAAGACAGATTGTGGAAGGTGCAAAATAAACCACCTTGCGAGGATATGAGTACAGCACATGAGAACACCCCTCTTTCTCATTGTTCGTGTGTAAAATGAGTGAAGGATGTCCCCAAGCAATGTTGGTATTGGATTTCTGGACAAGAAGATTTTGACGGAGTTGACATCTACCAATTGGTCAGGATTTGGGAACAAGACCAACCCATAGATAAGGAGTGCCACAATCTCTTCAAATGCTTGTAGGTCCAATGAGTTCCAACATTCTTGTGCTTTCTCAAACAAGAATTTTGCTAAGAATCCTTTGACGCCGCTTCTGGTTTCCCAATGCCCCTTGATTTCAGATGGTTGCAGATGTAGTGCTCGAGCAACATCTTCAGGCTTTGGTTCCTTCTCCGTACCGTTGAAGGGTAGTTGATTAAGGATAGGGATTCTTAGGAGTTGAGAAAACTCCTCCAAAGTGGGAACCAACTGATAATCAGGGAAAGTGAAGCAGTGGTGAAGAGGGTCAAAGAACTGGAATAGCACTTTCATCATGTCTTCTTCAATGTTGGTGTTGACTAGGCTGAGCAGTCTACCATGTCTTTCACTGAAGGATGAATTTTCCGGAATTCTTGAAGTGATCTCCTTGAGTTGAGGAGAGATTCTCACAAGGTTGACTTGAATGGTGTTTCTGCGAGGTATTTCCATGTCCTACAAAACAAGAACAAAGCTGAAGATCCAAAACCCTTGAAATGGTTAGTGAATGCATATGATGTTTTTTGATGTTTATGATGTATGCACAAAACATATGTACAAGCAAATCACACCAAACCCTAATTTCAGGCTTGCATGGGGTTTCATAGGTAAGTAGCCTCTTGAGTGTAGTTGGCTTAAAAACCTGTCCTATAAATAGTAACCGGGTTCTAAGGAGCTCAATATCACTGGATTGTTTTCAATGTTCATTGTTTTGGTTTAGCCACTTAACTAGCGACCAAAATATTCCAAGAAAACAACCCTCAATGAGTGTAGTATCGAGTATCTACCAACTTCGGACTGCACCAAAGCCGGTCATCTCACTACCCCTAATAAAAGGCCAAGATGGTCAAGTAAGGTTCTAGGTCATTAGTGCTTAGTGACATCACTCAGCGGCCCCGTACTCTCCTTGATTGAACTCAAGGGTTACTGGTACTCACAAATATGTCGCACTAATATAGCTATTGCTTAGACCGTGTCGGTATACCCCGCACAGTTTCCACAACGTATTGCTATCTATGAATGTTTCCCAAAATCCGGGTGGAGGATTGTAAACCCAAACAATAGAGCCAAAGTATAAAGCAAGCAAATCAAACAATTAGTCATGCAAGAGGGTGATCTAAGCCCTAAGGTTACTCCACTTTAAAATCTCCCCAGCAGAGTCGCCAGTTCTGTGATACGGTGGGAGAACTGACTTGGGGTTTTGCGTTTGTTTTCGCAAATGTTTCGGTTGAGCAAGAGTCGCCACCGACTTTTTATTTTATCCTAAGGAAAGGTTTAAAAAAGCACAGCAAAAACCTTTGAGATTTTTTCTTGGGTTCGGGGAGTAGATTATAGAAGGGGAAGGTATTAGGACCCCTTCTATCCATGGTTATCCATGGGCTCTTAGGTACTTGCTTAGATCAACTTGCCTTTGTTTTTAATTGTTTGAAATGGTGCTTTGTGGTTTTGAAAAGGTTTTGAAAAAGATGCCTTGCATAGGCTACCCTTGTAACAATTCTTTACTCGAATGTTTTACAAAAGGTGTTTATCTTTTTGAAAAGATGTTTCAAGGTTTTTTTGAAAAGTTGATTTTGAAAGTGTTTGTGAAGTGAGTTTTGAAATTAGGCAAGTGTTTTCTTGGTAAATTGGCAAGTACTTAGGAGTTTATCTACCCTAAAGTTTTCTCAAAGATTTTGTCATGTTTTAAACCCTTTTGACAAATTTGTTCCACCATTGCATTTGGTGGACAATCTTGTCTTAGGAGATGAAAGGGACAGGCGCGGGTCATCGTTTAGACCATAGTTGCAATAGTGTTGAATATCTTTGGGCATTTTCTCTTTGAAAGGGACTTGATCATTTTAGGCAACTTTTTGAAAGCGTCATCGAGGGACTATGATCATTTGATTGTTTGTTTTTACCCAAAGAAGTTCAACATGCAATATGGCCCAATTATTTGAAGGCAACAAAGTGGAATACCCTAGGGGTGCAAGTGTGAGATGTGTTGTTTATTTTCATGCTCATTTATCTTGTATTAGGTCAAACTATTTTTTGTCATTTTTCGCATGCAAACCCTAATTCTAACATGGCATAATTAGAAAGCGTATAAAGTGCGAAATTTAAATTCCTACGCTATTACAACATAATAATATAGGGAGGGGGTACAAATTTACAAATGGGGGATATTTAGACAAGAATTTAAATCTAAGCTATTACATCATTTTTGAATATTGGCAAAGTAAATAAATTACATAATTAAATAGAAATTAAATAAATATGCAAAAAGGGAATTTTTTATATGTATGAAAAAGAGTATGGTTTATGTAAAATAAAATAAGAAAATAGAAAGGCATTATTTTTGAGTATTTTCAACTTTTAGGGCAAAAACCCTAATTTTAATCAAAATGTATATTAATTAATTAACTCACATAATATTTATTAATTACATACAAAAATAAATAAAATATGGTATATTTGTAAAAAAAAGGCATTTTTTAGTATTAAATGTTAAAAAATAAAATATGTACATTTTTTTGTATTTTTACCCTAAGTATATTAATATATATATATATATGTATACTTATATTATTTTAAATATGTATTATATACAAATAATAATAATATTCAATTTTTTAGAAAATAATATTTTTTTATATAAAATATTTTCAGAGGATAATATAAAATAAAAAATAAAAATAGAAGTGTTTTTACATATTTTTCTATTTATCCTAAATAATAATATATATATATATATATATATATATATATATATATATATATATATATATATATATATATATATATATATATATATATATATATATATATATATATATATATATATATATATATATATATATATATATATATATATATATATATATATATATATATATATATATATATATATATATATATATATATATATATATATATATATATATATATATATATATATATATATATATATTTATGTATAAACTAAAGGAAAATCAAATAAATACCAATAAAAATCAAAAAATGATGAGAAAAATATTTTCAAAATTTTAACATGTTGAGAAAAAATAAATGAGTCAAATAAAAAAAGAAAAAGTCAAAAATATTAAAAAATGAAGCAAATGGGCTCAGGGGGTTCATGAGTAATTATGGGGTGTGAAAAGGAAAATACAAAGCAAGCCCAGCCCAATGCCACTGTCTTCAACCTCCAGCACAAAGTTTGAAAATGCGCGCGCCCTGTTCTTCAATGTCCAACTCTCGATTCCTGGCTTTTTAGCAAAAACTCATAACACAACAAATGTTCAGCATGAAGAGACGATTCTAACCATGTATAGAACTTGACCTAACTCTCTAAGATGAGGGAGAATTTCTTCTCCCCCAAATCCTAACCTAATTTTTCTGCCATTTTCAAAGCTTAAATTCTCCCAACTCAGGCAAAAGAAATGAAATGTAAAGATATGTACATGTTCAGGGCTATGAGTAGAACCTTGTTTCTTCACAAACTTAAGACTAAGGATGCATAATAAGAGAGATACGAGTTCAAAGTTTTACCTATTCAGTTGAACTTCTATCTGGAGAATGAGGAGCTTTCAGTGCAAGGTGATGATTGGAAAAGCTTCCTTGAGGTCCAGGGATGCTATTCCAATGTTTACTTTGTCTTGAAACTTCTTGTATCGAGCTGTGGAACTTCAACTGCAAAAGGAAAAAATGAAAATGGTGGAAGCTGTTAGAGGGATTACAGGTCAGGCTTCTGCTTTTGGTTAGCTTGCATATGTTGTAAGGAAGGTAGAGGAACAAGTTTGGGCCAGAAAGCTTGAAGGGATTGAGAGATGGCACTCAATCTGCAAGGCCTGCTCTGTTTGAGCAGTTTGATGGTGTTTCTGAGATGGAGAGTGTTTGAGGGGCAAATGGCTCGTGTCACAGCTTGGTTATGATGCCTTGAGTATGTTTGATAAGTTTGTTCTTCTGTTCCAATGCTGAGATGGAAGTTGTTACAAGTTATGGGACTTTCTTCACCCTTAAGCAACAAAATGCAACTTGGCTTTCTAGGCATGTAGGGGGCCTCCTAATGTGCTGCATAATCCCTCATTGATCAGAGTGTTATGCTCATAATCTTATGCTAGAGAGATTTGATCTGTACCTCTTTGATTTACCAATTGACATAAAGCAAGCTTTTGCAAAAATGGAAAGTTCACTTTATCTAGTTTAGGGTTAGTTCATCATGTAATGTCCAAATGCTTAGAATAACAACTTGGCACATTGGTTTTGCATTTAATTCTTGAGTGTAACTTGGTTTAAGGACCTGTAATCTAGCCTAAAGCATGCTGAGTTCAAATTGCAAGATTATGAACATGCTTTGGTTAAGAACAAAAAGTGAATTTTTGCCAACTTGTGAAATTCGAATCTCTCAAGTTATGAGGTTGTTTGATGAGTTCTTGGACATTTTGGAAAGCTTGGAATGTGTACTACAATCCATCTTTGAAATGCAAGTTGAAATTCCAAGTGGAAGGGTATGAAAAATGGCCTTGAAGTGGGGTAGAAAACCTTGTCAAAATAGGTTAAAATTTCACTAAGTTAAAAATGGTTTAGTGCCCCTATTCAAAAAATTGTAACTTGAGATACAAGCTTCAAATGAGAAAACTTTGTTAATAAAAGTTGTAGATTATGCAACAAGCTACAACTTTCATGTTTTGACTTTTGTTTGAATCCAAATGGATCTTGGTGAAAAGATGGGGCAAAGTTGGGAAAAATTAGGGTTTTTCATAACTTAGAAAAATTCTAAGTTATGAAAAATTCCATTTTCTAACCCTAATTTGCATTTTGTGATTTCTTGGTGAAAAAGCTTCATGATTTGGCATGTTTTGATGAAAAATGAATCTTGACTCTTGATTTTGACCAAAAAGTCAAAGTTTGACTTTTCAGTATACAGTCAAAATTGATCAATTGACTGAGAAATTCAACTGTCAATCTTGTGTACTTGGGATCTTTTGAACTTGTTGAGCATGTCAAGATAATTCCATGGGGTCCTTGAGTCCATATGTGAGCTTGGTTTGCCATTGGCTAGGTTAAACAGTCAAAAATTGCCTTTGTACAGTCAAAAACCTAAAAATGACCATTTTGCCCTTTTGGTGATCTGATCAAATTTCTTGGGGAATTGTGATCCAAACTTGACCAAATGATTCATATGAGTTCATAATGTTGATGTGGGTCAAATTTCATGAAGTTTGACTGTCAATTGGCCACAATTGACGTTTTCCCCAATACAGTTGATTTCTAGGTCAACTGTCCAATTGACTGGGCAAAACTTGGAATCAAGGCTTGAAATTTGATATGGGTAAACTTGGGAGTCCAATATGAAGCATGAAAGTCATCTTAGGCATTTTAGGTCAAAATATCTTTGTGCAAACACAAACCCTAATTTTGAGTCCACAGTGCAAGGAGAGGTCTTGAGCAGATGAAACCCTAACTGGGTCTTGAGCTTCAAAGGCTTTGTGGTGAGAAATCAATGAGAAATGGGAGGGCAAATTTTGGGGTACAACAGTTAGTGACATGTAGTAGTCTGAGGAATAGACTCAAGCTGTGGAGATTGTACTCTGTCGGGGGAAATAAACCTTGTTGATGAAGATATTCTGGAGATTTCACTACGGAAACAAATTCTTCCGGGGAGGAGCTTTGTAAGGCTTCTCTTTTAGTTTTGGAAGACCAAACTCGGTTGGGGAAGAGAATTTCCGGGAGATGTGCTGATTGGAACTCTGAAAGGAAATTATGGAGAATTTACTCTATGGGGGATAATCTCATAGAGGTGGCTCTGGAGAATTTACTGGAGATCTCCTTATGAAAAGGACTCTGTGGGGATTTATGGTCAGCATAAGTGTCATCCTAATTCCTAGAGTTCTGAGCAGATGTTTCTTCCTGTTCTTATGTATATATTTGTTAAAAGTTAATCATGTTCATATGCATATGTTTATTTAATTTTAGTCATTGGACGTTTTTGCAATCAAAACAAAAAAAACAAAAAGTTTGCACTTCAAAGTATATTTGTATTGATGATTTTCCTATAAACTGTCGTTTTTGTACAAAGAGACGAAAATCATAGTAAGAGGAAGTCGTCGTGAAATTAAAAGAATACAAAGTGAAAACAAATATAAATGGCCATGTGAAAGATACCTCATTGGGTTCCAACTCTGCTATTGCCCCTATGTCTTCGAACATCATCCCTTATCGTCGGAAGAAGCTGATTGAACTGATCTTGTACCATTTGAACTTTTGACCTTGGTAATAAAGATGACTGTAGTGATCCAATGGGACATAGTCGTACACTTTAATCCCTAACTTTTTCCTGGACCACGCTTTCGGGTTTTCAGACCACCAGGATACCCTTTTTTGCCCAAGCCGCCCTTGCGGGTTTGACTTGTCGGGTGCATAATCTTTTGTATATATCCCTAATTTTTGCCCGAACCTTTTGGTTCGTCGGGATGCCCTTATTTTTTCCCAGGTATGTCAACCTAGCAGGTCGTTCTTATGCGTAGTATTTTTTGACTATGTCCGCGTTCATAGGATGTGGGAAATCTTCACCGTCCATAGTGGTTAACATCATAGCACCGCTAGAGAAAACTTTCTTGACAATAAATGTCCCTTCATAGGTGGGAGTCCATTTGCCCCTGGGATTTCCTTGTGGTAGAATGATGCATTTTATTACCAAGTCACTAGCCTGGTATACTCGATGTTTGATCTTCTTGTTGAATGCCTTGATCATACGCTTTTGATACATTTGACCATGACAGACATTTAGAGAAGGGATTTGCACTTTTATAGGCAGGATAACTTCCATGTCATAGACTAATGAGAAAAGGGTTTCCCCAATTGATGTTCGCACCGAAGTACGATAGGCATGAAGAGCAAATGGTAACATCTCATGCCAGTCTTTATAGGTCACCACCATCTTTTGCACAATCTTCTTTATGTTCTTGTTGGTAGCTTCCACTGCGCCAATCATCTTAGGTCTGTATGGAGAAGAGTTATGATGCTTGATCTTGAATTACGTGCAGAGCTTAGTAATCATAGCATTATTGAGGTTGGTACCATTGTCAGTGATAATCCTTTCAGGAATGTCGTACCGACATATGAGGTTATGTTTGATGAATCGGGCCACAACATTCTTGGTAACTAGGGAAAATGAAGCCGCTTCGACCCATTTGGTGAAGTAATCAATGGCAACAAGAATGAAATGATGTCCATTAGATGCAGTGGGCTTGATTTCTCTGAAAATGTCAATGCCCCACATTGCAAATGGCCAAGGAGCAGCCATGACATTTAAAGGCATTGGAGGCACGTGAATCTTATCAGCATAAATATGGCACTTATGGCAAGTCCTCGAATGGTGGTAACAATCAATTTCCATAGTCGACCAATAGTAATCAGCCCTCAGAATCTTCTTGGCCATAGTGTATCCACTGGAATAATTTCTGATGATACCTTCATGTATGTCTTTCATAAGTTTCTCTACTTCCTTCTTGTCCAGACATCGGAGCAGAGTTGAATCATGGTTTATGTGATACGGTGGCCAGAACCGGGACGTTTTTTAGGAATGCTGATTTGCATTTTGCGTTTTTGTTTGCAAAATGTCGCGGTAAGCAAGATTCGCCACCGACTTTTATTTTATCCAACAAGGAAAGGAAAAAAGCACAGAAAAAATCCTTTTTTTCGAGATTTTGAGTACGGGGGGTAGATTATAGAAAGGGAAGGTATTAGCACCCTTTATATCCGTAGTTATCTACAGGCTCTTAGGTACTTGCTCATCATTTTCAAAATTGCTTATGTGTGTTTGTGTGATTTGAAAAGTTTTTGACTTCGATTTAACTCTTGCTTCTGTCTTCAAGAGTGTTACGAAGTGTTTTTTGAAAGCTTTGTTTGAAAGAGGAGTGTAAGTGTGAAAAAGTTTGTTTGGATTGAGCAAGTACTTAAGATTCTACCTACTCGAAAAAAGAGAATTGTTCTATGTTTGCTTCCTTTAGACAGTGCTATCCCATTATTAGTGAGTAGGTAGCATCGTCGTTGGAGTTTTGAGGGTCAATTCGAAAGGGACGTACAATCACTAAAGCAATGCTAGGACGTCTTAGTAGTAACCCTAATGTCTTAGATCAATTATTCGAGGCAACAATATTCGAGGCAACCATTCTGAGGCCACTTTTCCGAACGGGACTTTGATCTTTGTTTAGACAAGAGAGAAACCACTAATATATCCTATACTTAATGACCGTTTACCGAAGGCAACCAAGTGGGAGTGTACCCTAGGAGTGCGCATGTGTGAGTGATTCAATTTCAGATTATTTATCTTTGCACATTTAGGGTTTGCTAACTGTTTTAAAGTTTTACATACATTCTTGTCATGCATCCCTAATATTCATACATCTAACAGTTAAATATTTTGCAGAATTTAAAGTGCGGAAATTAAACTACGCTATTACAAGGCTTCGGGTATTCACATAGCCAAAAACAAACCATTTTAAAAAGAAACAATAAATGAAAAATAAAAGTCCTAATTAAGCTATTACAACTTGTGGGCAATTACATCAATATGGCAAATAATAATAATAAAGCACGCGATGAAATTAAGATCGGGAGAGAACTAGGGTTTTGACCCCTTTTAACCTAATTAAGAGAAAAAAAATGTTTCTGTTGTTTTTAAATATTTTTAAGAAAAGAATTAGGTTTTAAAATAAAATACAGAATTAATTAGATAATTAAATTAATTAATGAAAATAAATAAATGGTATATTTTTGTGTTATTGGTTATTTTAAGAAAAATAAAATATAATTAAGTTAGAAATAAAACCCTAATTGTTCTAATTAATTTTAATTTATTTACAAAAATAAAGTAAAGTTACCTAAAATTAAAATGTAATTAAATTAATTAATTTATTGATAAAAAATAAACCTAAGTCTAATTGGGTGAAAACTATTATTTGTGATTTTTTGATAAAAAGAAAAATAATTTGTGTTAGTAAAATAATTTGAATAGATTAATGAAGAAAATGTAAAAGAATAAAAGAAAAAGTGGCCTGGTATCAGCGGGAGGGAGGGTCAGGAGGCTTTGCAAATGCCCGGAAGGATGAATTCGACTCAGCACTTTTCTTTATTTTTTGCAAGTTTGTTCTGACCTTGTGCGCCTCTTTTCAGCCTCCTTTTGGGTCTGCCAATACTCCTTATGTACTGAGGAATGAATTAGGGTTGCCAATATGATCACAATCTTCCTCCATCAATGTCTTTGATTTGGATTTGATTCACTTTGAATATATTTCTAAATTTAGGGAAATTCAATCTTTTTGTCCACACCAATGCTTTGCATGATTTCAAATACTTGCCAACTGGATTTGAGACCTGAAACAAGTATAAAATCTTGAGTTTTCAATGCTTTAGATTTTTTCATGATTTGTTTTGTTTAAAATTGATTTAATTTATATAAAAATCAAAATAAATAATAAAAACAAGATAATGACAAGTGAAAAGGGCTAGGGCTCGTGGACCATGTTGCCAAATCAAAACAAATGCAAAAGATTGGGCCCATTAAGAAAAATTTGCAATTTTAGGCATAATTGACTTTTAAGAATTTTTCAAAAAGGGTCAACTTCACCAATGCATAACTTCCTCAATTTTGACTCTTTGAAGGTGCTCTTGGAATTTTTAGAAATCTTGAGATGTCCTCTAAGCAACCCTTTTTTTCTCATCTCAATCTGATATTCCATGCTCATGTATGAAGCTTTGACAAAAAAGGTGTTTTTGTTAACTTTTCAAAATGACCTATAATGTCCAAATTTATAAGTTCTTGTGAGTGCATATTTTGAACTTGGGAGATGAATATTGATTGTAGAGAATTTCATCCTCTTCAAAATGAGCTTTGGATGGGTCATTTATCATAAAGTATGAGAAAGTTATGCTTGGTCAAAGTTGAGTTGACTTTTCCTGTAAAACCCTAATTTAGCAACTTTTGATTCTTGATGAATTATGAGCAATCCTTGATGAATCATGATAAACCCTTGATCAAATGATGAAATATACTTCAAAATGAGGATGTTTACCAAAAATCTTGAAGTTTGACTGTATGTAGGCCACAATTGACTTTTGCCCTAACACAGTCGATTTTCAGGCTTTTGAGTAATTGACTGAGCAAATTTCCTATGCAAGGCTTGAAACTTGACATGGATGATCTTAAGAACATATTAGGAAATTGGTGAGCATTTGGGATCCCTTGGACTTTAAGTATCTTGATGCAACATGAAACCCTAATTTTAGGTAGACTGCCTTAGGAGAGAGCTTGTCTGGTCAACCCTTGGACTTCCTTGAGCAATTCGAGGATATTTCTTGAAATGTATTGAGAAATATGGGAGGGAAAATTTTGGGGTACAACAGCTGCGCTTGTACAAAATCCCATTTCTTAGGAAGAACTTGGCTGAGAACCTCCATAGGAATTTCTTGTCGTTGATTGATGCCCCCTCAGGGTATTCTTGTGCTTCAAGATACTTTTTCACCTCATGGAACTAAGGCTTCTCCTCATCAACGTCAATCTCAAAATAATGCGTCATTTCGCTAAATCTTTTGATAGTAATTCTGGGAGCTTTGTTGTCCCAATTGACCGGGAACATAGATGACATAGTTGCTAAGGAATCTTCCAACTGATTTTCTTCCCTTGGAATGTGTTCAAAGGTGACCTCCTCAAAGTAAGGGATCAAAGTGAGCATAAGTTATTTGTAAGGGATCATATTTGGATATTTGGTATCCCACTCTCCTTTAACTTGACTGATTACCAGAGATGGATCTCAGTACACGCTTAAGAATTTGATTCTTAGGTCAATGGAATCCTTAAGACCCAAGATGAATGCTTCATATTCAACCATGTTGTTGGTATAGTTGAAGTAGAGTCTGGAAGTGAAAGGTGTATGGAAACCTTCAGGAGAAATGATCACATCACCAATTCCCTCACCCAATGCATTGGAAGCTCCATCAAAAACCATAGTCCATCGGGATCCTTTCTCAGGTCCTTCATACGATCCAGGCTTGGCACCTTCAATTATCATCATGATATTCTCGTTCAGGAATTAAAAGTTCCTGGATTGGTAGTCATCCACAGCTTGATGCACCAAATGATCCACCAATACACTTCCTTTGATTGCTTTTTATGTAGTGTACTGGATGTCATATTCAATTAAGATCATTTGCCATCTGGATATTCTTCCGGAGAGAGTTGGCTTCTCGAAGATGTACATGATGGGATTCATCTTAGAGATCAAGAGAGTAGTATGGGTCAACATGTACTGTCTTAGTCGACGAGCAACCCATGCCAAAGTGCAGCAATGTTTCTCGAGAAATGAATATCTCCTTTCACAGTCGGTAAACTTTTTGCTAAGGTAATATATTGCATGCTCTTTTCGACCAGACTCGTCATGTTAGCCCATCACACACCCCGTTGAATTCTATAACACATTCAAGTACATGATCATAGGTCTTCCTTCAACTTGAGGAATTAGGATTGGAGGTTCTTGTAAATACTCCTTGATTTTGTCAAAAGTTGTTTGGCACTCGTCATTCCATCTGACTACTTGATCTTTCTTCAACAGTTTGAAGATTAGCTCACAAGTAAAAGTTAAGTCGGAGATGAATCGGGAAATATAGTTAAGTCGACCTAAGAAGCCCCTGACTTCCTTCTCAGTACAGGGAGCTGGCATCTCTTGTATGGATTTGACTTTTGCAGGATTGACCTTAATACCTTTTCCACTAACGACGAATCCTAGGAATTTTCAAGACCTCACCCCAAAAATGCATTTGTTGGGATTCAGCCTTAGCTTATATTTTTTTCAGCCTTTCAAATAGCTTGTGCAAATGATCAAGGTATTCTTCCTTAATCTGCGATCTTGCAATCATGTCATCGACATAGACTTCTATCTCATGATGAATCATATCATGAAATAGAGCTACCATAGCCCGTTGATAAGTTGCGTCTGCATTCTTTAGCCCAAACGACATGACCTTATAACAGAAGGTACCCCACTATGCAACAAAAGTGGTTTTCTCCATGTCATCAAGCGCCATTTTGATTTGGTTGTAACCCGAGAATCCATCCATGAAGGAGACACTTTATGTTGAGCAATGTTGCCAACCAAGTCATAATATGTTGTAGAGGAAAGTCATCTTTAGGGCTTGCCCTATTTAAACCCATGTAGTCTACACACATACTGACCTTTCCATCTTTCTTCGGCACTCGAACAACATTTGCAACCCATTGGGGATACAATGTTACTGCCAGGAAACCCGTATCAAACTGGTTCATTACCTCAGCCTTGATTTTCTCAGACATATCTGGTCGCGTGCGACGAACCTTTTGCTTAATTGGAGGACATCCTTCTTTCACTGGTAGATGATGAACTACAATATCAGTATCAAGCCCCGACATATCTTCATATGACCAAGAAAACACCTCAACATAGTCGTGTAACATCTGGACCAATATTCTCTTGACACCATCTTCCAGGTTAGCGCTAATCTTGACATCTTTCTTATCTGCCTCAGTACCCAAGTTTACCACTTCAACTGGTTCTTTGTGCGGTTGAATGGCCTTTTCTTCTTGTATCAGGAGTCTGGCAAGTTCCCCAGGTATTTCACAATGTTCTTAACCTTCGTCTTTGGCTTGATAGATTGGATTTTCAAAGTCATAGATGGAAATAGCAGAATCATTGTTAATGAGAACTAGAAGTGATGTGGATATGCAAATGTGTGTGTGTGTAAGGTCACATGGCCATTTGAAAATGCAGTAAAATAAAAGAAAGACAAGGAGCGCAAAATTTTGAATGCAAAATAGTCCAATGTTTTCATTAAAAAGAGCATATGATATATGAAAATGACAAACCCTTAACAAATGGACCATTGTGCCCAGGGAAAGGCACATGGTTTAAAGTCATTATTTTAACGGAAATTACAGACAAATTTCACAAAGTAATAAAATAGGAAATGGAAATTACTCCTGGCTGAAGGAGATTGAGATGAAGTCTTTAGTCTTCCAGTTGTCGAGTCCTCCATCAGCAGTTGGGTAGATCCAGTTGTCTCAGTCACGGTCACTGTCAGCGTCTTCAAGAGCATTAACTTCATAGTTACTAACGCGGAGAGGTGGTTTCCCTGTACGAGCACGTCGAACCTCTTTTTTAGCCTTGGAAGTGAAGCCCAAACCAAACTTGTCTGACTTGTATGGGATATCAGGAAGTTGTCCCTAAATGGTGCAACCTCCATCTTGAACTACGGCACAAGCATCTTTGGGAGAGGCTATTCTTGGTGTATCCTTAGCAGCTTTGGGAGTGGCAGGAGTGGCCTTGGAAACTGCAATCAATGGAGGGATCACTTTAAATGCTTGACAAGGTGTTTTAATGAATTTTCCATCCATTTAGACATATTTGAAGGAATTAAAATGACTGAATATGAACTCTTCTTCTCTGCAGACTGTGACAATTTTCTCTTTGACCGAGTACTTCATATTTTGATGTAGTGTGGAGGTAACCTCACCTGCCCCATGAATCCATGGGCTTCCTAGTAAGCAAGAATAGGTCGGGCGGATATCCATCACATAGAATGTCGAGTTGAATACTTGAGATCCAACTTTGATAGGGAGATCAACCTCTCCATGGATCATTCTCTTTGATCTGTCAAAAGCCCTTACTACAATATCACTGGGTTTCAACACCAGTCTGTCGCAGTCTAGTTTATCCAAAGCTCCTTTAGGTAAGATATTGAGAGAGGATCCAATATCTACTAACACATGTGCCAGGGTGGTGCCTTTGCATTCAATGGAAACATGTAGAGCTTTGTTGTGATTCTTCCCCGCCGGAGTCAAATCTGCGTCTGAAAAGCCCAAACCATTGTTAGCAGTCAAGCTTGCTACATAATTTTCAAATTGGTTGGCCGTAGTTTCTTATGAGACATGTGCATTTTTTAGGAATTTTAACTGGACTTGGGCATGTGCCTCGGAGCATAGCAACAAAGACAACATGGAAATCTTCGAGGGTGTCTGCCCCAATTGTTCCACTATCTTGTAGTCACTTTTTCGAATAATTTTTAAAATCTCCTCCATCTCTTGGGTAGATGGGTCCTCAATTGCAATATCTTTTGCGGGCGCCTCCGTCTGGGAAGGCTCAATCATTTTTTCCTTTCCTCGAGTATCAGCAACAAGTTTAACAGTGGTAATACAAATGGGTGTAGTAGTGGTTGTCGGAGGTGAGATCTCTGGAGAGAAGATCCTTCCCGTCCTAGTAACTTTACTTGATCCAACAATGTTTGTAATATGAGCAGTTTCATCTCCGGCAATCCATGAATCTTGTTTGATACCATGGTAATACATTTCTGCCCCATAATTCCAGAGCACAGCCTTATCAGAAGAGTAGGGGACTGGCCCCAGTGTGATGATAATTAATGGAGCTATTTTTGGTTCAGCGGGAAACCTAGTATGGCCTTTGGAGATGATCCTAATAGGAGTGTTTGAGATAGTAATGATGGACACGTCTTCAAACTCTTGAGATACACTTTGGGTCAGACTTTTCACAGATGGAGTTTTTTCAAATAGAATCTTGTGGCTATCCATCAGGTGTTGGACACCTTTCTTCAGCCATTCACAACCATTAATTTGTACATCACAATGGTAGCAGTCTTTAAAATAACCTGGAAATACACCGGCTTTCAGTAAATTCTTTTTAACAGTCTTCAAAGGAGTGGTCAAATCATTGATGGAGGAAACAAAAAAGGCATCTTCAATGGCATTAACACCCTTACCATGACTGGGCATGGGCACGGTGATCACACTGGGATTCGGTGGAGGTTCGAATTTAATTGTCTTGTTATCAATCAAGTCTTGGATTTTGTTTTTTAATGCCCAACAGTCATTGGTATCATGTCCCGTACTATTTGAATGGAAAGCACATTTTGCATTGGGATTATATTTCGGAGAAGCTGTGTTAGGATTAGAAGGGGATCTCGTAGTGTTACCAAATCAGCTTTCAATAGGTGTTGTAGAGCTTGAGATAGTTGCATATTGATTCTAGTAAATTGTATTTTATGGGCATCCGACCTTTGTTGATTTCTTTATTGATGCGGCCGTTGAGTTAGAGTTGGATTGGAAATCAATACTGCCCCCACTAAATGATGGCGGTAATTATTAGCATGACTTCTTGATCCACACACGAAATTAGTCTATTTTTTACCAATAAATGGTTTTTTCACAGCATTAGAGGTGGATGCCATGGGTATCTTCCTGCTTTCAACCCTCTCGCCAGTTAAGATCAATTGAGTAAATCCGGATGATGAACTCCCAATCAGCAAGTTGAAAAATGGACCAATCAATGTTCCCATAGACATATCTACCAATTCTCTATCATTTAATGGCGGCTGCACCATGCCATCCAAGTATCTCCACTTTGGGCGTACTCCTTGAAGCTCTCATTTGAACCCTTAGCCATGCCTTGCATCTGCACTCGGGTCGGTTCCAAATCAACATTATAGTGGTATTGACGGTAAAAGGCAGCATCCATATCCTCCAATGTATGGATGTTTGTCTCCTCCAATTGGTAAAACCACTCAAACTGCGCTCCAGATAGACTTTCTTGAAAAAAGTGCACCCATAGTTTCCTATTGGTGGTATGCGGCTGAATCTTATGGACATAGGATCTTAGATGAAGCTTCGGACAAGAGACCTTATCATACTTGGCAAAAAAAGGGTCTTGAATTTGTGGGGAATGACTAGCCCAGGTACCAAACCCAAGTCTCCAAATTCCAAGCCAGGCACAACTTGGATCTCTACAGCCTTTAGTCTATCTTCTAGCTGCTTGTATTTGTTGTCGGCCGGTGGGTATTTCTCATCAGAATAATCCTCATCTTCAGAGATTTGATTGTTTCCACCCCCAGCACGGGTGCTTCTAGCGTCTTCATCTTGATTATCATCCCTCTCAAAGGAAACCCCTTTAATTTGAACTTGTCGGGCAGGGATTTGGAACCTTTTCCCCATGTTGATAAGAACTTTCTTTTTGGTCTTCTTCTTCATGACGAGAAGCACCATCATTTCTTGCAGACCTTTTGCAAGGTTGAGAAGAGTCTCTTGGAACTGAGAGTGTTGAATCTGTAAATCCTTGACGGTTTTCTCGGGATCCATCTTATACTAAAATAAACAGTAGAAAGATGAGGAAACATGTGTCGGAAAACCTGCTTATGATATAATGCATGTTATGTGAATGCAATGTTTTCAAGGACTTTTAAGAGATTTAAATTTTCTTAACCAAAGAGGAAACAAAACAAAAATTGTATTAGTAAGTTCGTAGTTATAAATTTCCTCTTGGTTATACAATGAAAAATCCAAAGGTCTCAAAGAGACAACAAAATGAAATCCTAAAACAAAAGACTCAGGTCTCCTACGGACGCATTTTCTTAGGTGTAATATAGGCATTCAGGCTTTTCTCCTCGTGGATTTGCCTTGTGATATCCAACACTTTCTTCTCGCTTTCGTAGAATTGAGCTTCAAAGGTGTCTCGTTCCCCTTTGAGTTGAATCCACGATCTCTGCAATTCCTCCAGGTCGGTAGGCATATTAGGATGGAGTATGGTATGAGGAACATCCCCTTCGGCAATAGGCTCCACAATTATTGGTAGAATAGCGGGATATGGCATCATGAGACTTTAAGCACGAGCTCGTACCCATTTGAGATAAGGCTTAAGCGAGATGGAATTCTTATGCCCCAAAGTTTTGCTGTCAACTTTGCTTACCATGCCCCAAGGATGCACAAACCTTTAATGATAACCTTGAACATCATTATCATAGTCGAATACAATTCCTTGAATGAGTGCATCACGGGGACAATCTCTTCGAGCATATCTGAATTGTCGTAGATCCAGAGAAGGGTCATAAATAATACCTCCCCTAATACCCTGATAACGAGAAATCGTATCATATAATTACTATGCTTTTTACCGATTTTATAATACATTGAGTCGTCTAACTCCCGATTATCCTGAGTTTTTGTGTCTTTTCACAGGTATAACATTTGTCAACTCAAGCCAATGAAAAAGGACCACATGAAGAAAGATAGACAAGAAACAGAAAAGAAAAGAAGCAAATCTGCAAAATACAGATTTTGTAACGGTGACGACCGTCACACCCTGTGACGACCGTAACACATCCTCACCTAGAAAGAACGCTCGTCACACATCATTGACGAGCGTAATGCGCTATTTAAGTGCATTACGACCCTCACCCACCTGTGACGACCGTCACCCACCTGTGACGACCGTCACACGCGTAAAGAGGAATGTTATGAATTAGTGGAGACGTGGGGAACGTGAGGGCTGAATTATTCCCCTATATTTCCTCCACTCAGTAACCATGCATCCTGGTTTTACTCCACTCAAGCCTTTTCCAAGATTTTCTCAACTGCAATATTTTTCCTCTATATATATGTGCTAGTTCAAGGAATGAGGGTTGAAGAAATTTTCCCAGAACCAAATTTCCACTTTCTGCAATTATTTATATTTCCTTGCTTTTGAGCTTTTTCTACATTACTGTAATTTCTATTTCCAGCATTAGTTTTAGAGTGTTAATTCTTCATTTAAGAATTAACACAATTTATTGATTTCGATTGAGCTGCAAGAAATATTATAACATCCAAGATTACCATAGCAACGTTATTTCCAGGTTTTTTATGCAATTAATATTTATTCATTCTTGTATTATGTCATTTATTTTTATGAATATTATTTTAAATTGCATAGTTATTAAATATATTATGTCCGGCTAAATTAATCGTACCGGTATGTGACTCCTAAGTACCGAAAGAATTCAGTGATACCTTGGCCAAAAACATTTATAAAACAATTTCTGGTTTCCAATTTCCATGTTTAATTTAACTACCCTTGTCACGAGAGTGAGAGGATAATTAACACGATTTTTCCACGAGAGTGGGAAATTAATTAAGGCAAGAACCTGCATGCGAGAGCTGGGGTTCAACCCAGATAGTGGTAACGAATCATTAATTTTTAAATACACGAGAGTGTTTTAATAAATTAATTAAACTCAAATTGTTTTCAAAAAGTGTTATTAAATTTAAAGTGCATTCACTAGGTTTAGTAGCATGACTTATTTCATGAACACGAGAGTGTATGTCTCAGGTTTTTAAACAATTCATTTTTACCGAAATACTTTATAGGCCAAGTGATTCACCGAATTCCCGAAGTCCGACTATCACATACTGGTATAACTATTACTATTATTTTTAATTAAACTATTTCCCCCCTAAAACCAAATATTCATCGCTTAGTTAAACAAATTGTAGCATTAGATCGTATACGATTGATCCTCAGTCTCTGTGGGTTCGATAATCATTTAAAACTAGAACGACTAAACTATATAATTGCAGTTAGTATCCCAATAGACTCATAAAGTCCCGATCAAGTTTTTGGCGCCGTTGTCGGGGACTGATTAGTCAATTAATTACGATTCTTCTGTTGCGCGTTTAGACTAGGCAACAAAAACCCTTTTTCGATTTGTATGCCAAGGACTCGCTCACAAGGCGAACCACTTGACAAATCGATGGACGAACCTGAACGCATCCTTTCCGTAAGACGTGCAGTCGGGGATTACTGTTTAAATCACGCTATTCCTTTACCAAAACCCAAAATCAAGATTGATTATGAAACAGATTCTAATTCTTCCTCTGAAACCGAAACTAATCCAGAATTAGACATGGCCGAAGAACAAAGGACTCGTCCACTGAAGGAGTACGCAGCTCCATCACAACAAGAACCCCACAACAGCATTGCTGCTCCAGCAATAAATCGAAACGATTTTGAGTTCAAACCGTCATTGATATCAGCTATCCAACAACACCAATTCTCTGGAGATCCTACCGAGGATCCAAATGAACATCTTACAAAATTCGTTCAATTTGCCGACACATTTATAGGAAATGGTGTTAGTAAAGATGCAATAAGATTACGTCTTTTCCCTTTCTCGCTAAGAGATAGAGCTTGGGCTTGGTTGCAATCCTTGCCATCAAATTCCGTCACTACGTGGGAAGGACTTAAGATTGTATTTTTAGCACGATACTTTCCTCCAAGCAAGACTGCTGCACTAAGAGCCCAAATTAACGGATTTAGGCAGAAGGATACTGAATCGCTGTTCGATGCATGGGAACGATACAAAGATATGATGCGAATGTGCCCACATCACGGTCTAGAAAAATGGCTGATAATCCACACGTTTTATAATGGACTCTTGTACAACACAAGACTCTCTATAGATGCCGCCGCAGGTGGTACACTGATGGACAAGCATTATGACGAAGCTAACCAACTCATTGAAAATATGGCTCAAAACCACTATCAGTAGGGAGGAGAAAGAACATCTGTGGAGAAACTCAAACCAAAGGTGGGATGTACGAGATTAGTAGCCTAGATAAAGTTAATGCTAAGGTAGATGCTCTTACCCAAAAGATAGAAAGCTTGACCTTACCTCCTACAGCCACCGTGGCTGCACTTACCCCAAACTGCGAAGTTTGTGGAGTCCCTGGTCATGTTGGAACCGAATGTCAAATCTTAGCAGGAATATCAGTTGATCAGGTAAATTACGCTCAAGGTAATCCTTATGCTAATACCTATAATCCTGGTTGGAAGAACCATCCTAACTTCTCGTACAAGAGCAATAACGCTTTATATGCACCTGGCCAAGCACCTGCTGTACCTCCAGGTTATCAAAAACCCGCTGTTAATGTTCCTAACATTCCTAAGAAATCTAACCTTGAAATCCTAATGGAAAATTTTATCGCTAATCAAGCTCAACAAAATAAAGAATTCCTCAATCAAAATGTTCACACCGGTGAACAATTGAAGCTATTAGAAAATAAGGTAGATGCCCTAGCAACTCACAATAAAATGTTAGAAACCCAAATCTCCCAAGTAGCACAACACCAAGCTAGTTCTGCCGCACCTGCTGGTACATTTCCTGGACAGCCATAACCCAATCCTAAAGGACATGCAAATGCTATCACATTACGAAGTGGGACAGCCCTTGATGGACCGGTAGATCCTAGACTCCAAAACCCGACCATGTATCAGAAACCTGAAAAGGAAGTAGAGAAGTCGAAAGATCAATCTGAGAATGTAGAGGAAGATGCGAATGAGAACAGAGAGACTTCAGAAAAACCTTACGTGCCTCCACCGCCATATAAACCACTAATTCCATACCCTCAAAGACTTGCAAAATCCAAGAACGAGGGGAGTTCAAGAAATTTGTAGAACTCTGAAACAATTAAACGTTACTATTCCGTTTACAGAAGCTATAACCCAAATGTCGTCATATGCTAAATTCCTAAAAGAAATATTATCTAATAAGAAAAAAATCGTTGAAAATGAAACCGTTATGCTAACTGCCGAATGTAGCGCCATAATTCAAAATAGCATGCCTCCAAAGCTAAAAGATCCTGGTAGTTTCTCCATACCATGTGTAATTGGAAAATCTGTCATAGACAAAGCTCTATGCGATTTAGGAGCAAGTGTTAGTCTAATGCCCTTATCTATTTGCGAGAAGCTCAAATTAGGTGACATGAGACCTACCAAGATGTCCCTACAACTAGCCGACAGATCAGTCAAATTCCCTGTTGGTATGCTAGAAAACATTCCTGACAGAATATGACAATTTTACATACCGACTGACTTTATAATAATGGACATCAAGGAAGATTCAAACATTCCCATCATACTAGGAAGACCATTTTTAGCTATTGCAGGAGCCATCATTGACGTTAAGAAAGGAAAGCTTACCTTCGAGGTAGGAGAAGAAAAAGTAGAATTCATTCTTTCCCAGTTCTTCAAAGCCCCTGCTATAGATGACTCATGCTGTCTCCTAGATATTATTGATGAATATGTCAAAGAACTAGAAAGCCAAGAAGACACCTATTCTGGGATGCTGAAAATTCCGACACCAACTATCCTCAAGGATGATGACCGGAAACAAGAACATCTAGATGGAAACCTAAGCGAATGTTTCGCCTTAACACCCGATCCTGCCCCAACTGATAAGAAAACTGGTATAGAACTTAAAATGTTACCTGAAGATATTAGGTATGAATTTTTAGATAAAGAACTCGAACGACCAATTATAGTTAATGCCAATTTAGGGAAGATCGAAACCGAAAAACTTCTTAGTGTGTTAAGGAAGTATCCAACCGCGTTAGGCTATAATATATCAGATCTAAAGGGAATAAGCCCTTCTCTCTGTATGCACCGCAGTATGTTGGTGGAGGACTGCAAGACTTCTAGAGAACATCAAAGACGGATAAATCCTATCCTAAGTGAATTCGTTAAGAAATAAGTGAAGAAACTACTAGAGGCAGGCATCATATACCCAATATCAGATAGTAACTGGGTCAGTCCAGTTCACGTGGTGCCTAAGAAGGGAGGTGTTACGGTTATAACAAACACGAAAGGCGAATCAATAGCACAACGTACCCAAACAGGATGGAGAATGTGTATCGATTATAGAAAACTAAACAAAGCTACGCGCAAGGACCATTTCCCATTACCATTCATTGATCAAATGCTCAAGCGCTTAGCCAAACATTCCCATTTCTGCTATCTTGACGGATACTCAGGTTTCTTCAAAATTCCCATTCATCCTGATGATCAAGAGAAAACCATGTTCACATGTCCCTATGGTACCTTTGCATACCGAAGAATGCCATTTGGACTATGTAACGCAACTGCAACTTTCCAACGATGCATGATGGCGATTTTTGCAGACTTTTTATATGGAATTATGGAAGTATTCATGGACGATTTCTCTGTCTGTGGAGAAAGTTTTGACGGATGTTTATCAAATCTTGAATTAGTACTGAAATGCCGTGTCAATGTCAACCTAGTGCTCAATTTGGAAAAATGTCACTTCATGGTGAGACAAGGAATTGTGTTGGGTCACATTGTATCAAACAGAGGGATTGAAGTCGACAAAGAAAAAATCGAAATTATGAAAAACCTTCAACCACCCAAAACAGTTAGAGAAATAAGAAGTTTTCTAGGACACGCTGGTTTTTACCGACATTTTATAAAAGATTTCTCTAAAATCACTAAGCCGCTAACTGAATTATTAATGAAAGAAGCTGAGTTTATTTTCGACGATAAATGCTTAAACGCATTTGAGACGCTTAAAGAAGCCTTAATTTCAACACCTATTATGCAACCTCCTGATTGGAACCTACCATTTGAAATAATGTGCGATGCGAGCGATTTTGCTGTAGGCGCAGTCCTAGGAGAAGGAACTCCTAGTTGTTGTATTCGCATTTGATAAATTTCGTTCCTATTTAGTGGGCGCCAAAATCATTATTTACATGGATCATGCTGCGATCCGATACTTGCTAAGTAAGAAAGACGCCAAACCGCAACTACTCAGATGGATCTTACTCCTACAAGAGTTTGACTTGGAAATAAAAGACAAAAGAGGGACTGAAAACGTGGTAGCAGACCATTTATCAAGATTAGATGGAATCCAAACCGAGAGTGTTCCCATAAATGAAGATTTCCCTTATGAACGCCTTATTGCTAAACTAGAGATAGCTCCTACCGACAATTTGGATCAACACAATAAACCCTTAGCAACTGCGGTAGTAAAAGCCATTTGTACCAACACCACATTACCGTGGTACGCTGATTTCGTCAGCTATTTAGCTGCTGGTGTTTTACCACCCGATTTAACGTACCAACAGTGGAAGAAATTCTTCCATGATCTTAAACACTACTTTTGGGATGAACCATTACTCTTTAAAAGAGGCGCTGATGGTATCTACCGTCGCTGTGTTCCTAACGATGAAATAGACAACGTCAATTCCCATTGCCATTCCGCCCCTTATGGTGGACACGCCAGTACATCGAAAACTTGTGCAAAGATACTTCAAGCTGGCTTCTTTTGGCCTACTTTATGGAAAGACGTCCACGTAGCAATTATGAACTGCGATAGATGTCAGCGCACAGGAAATATATCTAGGCGTGACGAAATGCCGCAAAAAGCGATTCTCGAAGTAGGAATTTTTGATGTGTGGGGTATTGATTTCATGGGACCATTCCCCGCATCTTTTGGAAATAAGTACATATTGGTAGCTGTTAACTACGTATCAAAATGGATTGAAGCCATCGCTGCACCCACAAACGATACACGAGTGGTACTTAAACTATTCAAGCATGTTATCTTCCCACGATTCGGTGTACCAAGACTAGTAATCAGTGATGGCGGTTCCCATTTTATCTCTAGAATTTTCGAAAAACTACTTTCAAAATATGGCGTTAAACATCGCATAGCCACACCATACCATCCTCAAACGAGTGGACAAGTGGAAGTGTCAAATAGGGAGATAAAACAAATCCTTGAGAAAACCGCAGCCACATCCAGAAAAGATTGGTCCTCCAAGCTAAATGATGCTCTTTGGGCATATAAGACAGCTTTTAAAACCCTTATCGGAACAACGCCGTTTAAATTAGTTTATGGAAAATGTTGTCATTTTCCAGTAGAATTAGAACATAAAGCTTACTGGGAAATTAAAACCCTTAACTTAAATTACAAGATTGCTGACGAGAAACGAATATTAGATATCCATGAATTAGAAGAATTGCGTTTAGACGCTTATGAAAATGCTAGAATTTATAAGGAAAGAACAAAAAATGGCACGATAAGCGTATCTCGCGGAAAGAATTTAAGGAAGGAGACATCGTACTCCTATTCAACTCTAGACTGAAATTTTTCCCGGGAAAATTACGTTCCAGATGGTCTGGACCATTCGAAATTAATAAAGTTTTCCTAAGTGATGCGATAGAAATTAAAGGAAATTCTATCGAAACATTCATAGTCAATGGCCAGCGCTTAAAGCACTACTTTAACGTCAGAAATCTAAACTATTAGGCTTATCTTCAGTTAAGTGAGCCACCTACCCCGATACCTAACTGAATAGTTATTATTTGTCGAGCCATCGACATAAAACAAAGGCGCTTCATGGGAGGCAACCCGTGTTTTCTTTTAATTATTTTCATTGTTTTACTATGTTTTTATTTTTCTTTTCTTTTTCTTAATCTTTAAAACTTTCATGTTGCATCTCTTACTCATTTTTATTTTCTTTTTCTTCTACTTTTATTTTTCCTTTAAACTTTCTTCTTCTTTTTGACTTAACTTCGGCATTCTTAACCTGAAAATACTAACTTAGTTTTTCAAACATTTATTAAATATTTTCAGGGGGTAATTCTTTAGCTTTCATATTTAGCTCCATGGCACGAGTAAACTACATGAATATCACCTTGAGAAGCAGGCACCAGAGAAGACGCTTTGAGGATCTGGCTGAGCGTGAAATGTGTCCTACAATTTACGCTGATGACCATGTTATGACTGCTCTTGGCATTCATGAGAGTGTCATGTATTTGCTACACCAGATAGGCTGGGACACTACTCCTATTCGAAGACGGTATTGTACCTACAGGAAGCCAACCCTTGAGTTCCTGAGCATATTGAGCTACATTCCAAATCATGGGTTAGGGTTCAACCCTGGGTTGATCACCTTCAGGCTGTTTGACATGGACTACCGCTATAACCTTAGGGAGTTTGCCAACCTGCTAGGATTCCCTTTTGGCTCTGATGTTATTACTATGACCCAAGAGGACCTCTTGCTTAATTCTGATCTTGATTTTTTCTAGGGAAGCATTGCTGGAAATAACCATCCAGAGCCTTCTGACCTTTATTCTGAGTCCATCCACAACCCAGCTATCAGGTATTTTCATAAGATCATCGCCCATACCCTTTTTGGTAAAGAACAAAATGTTACATCGGTATCACGTGATGAGCTCTTCATTATGTACTGTGCCTCTCAGAGCTGTCCGGTAAACGGTGCCACTTATATGCTAGCTAACATGGAGCGTATTATCCAGACTCCGATGCACCAATCCTGTTGGGTGGTTTAGTCACTATGATCTCTAATGCCATTGGACTCCGAAGGCCTATGCTAGGATCAACCCCGCATTATGGAATAAAGCCGATGAACATTGAATTTTGCTTCAACACCAGTTTTATAGGGAATCTTGGGCCAGATGAATTTGAGCTGTTAATTAATCATGAGACTGTCCACCAGTTTATGCTTCCGAACCCTATCACTAGTGTGCACAATAGAGCAAAATGGCTTTTTGACCTCCACCATCCTGCTACACCGCCTTCGTCTCCTTCCACACTTGATATCTACAAAGTACCCAACACCTCTCACGATGCTGAAGACCCTGCCACACCACCGGGATACCACCAGTTTCCCGATCCATGGGAGCAGCAGGTACTTTCTACTGAGACCACCACCCAGGCTCCAGAGATCCCACCACCGCCTCCACCTACTATTACCCTGCACTCTTTGCATGAAGAAATTACTGAAATGCGGGGCGAGCTTACATCTCTCCGAGTGGACTTCATCGCTTTCATGGATTTGGTGACCGACCAGTTGGATTTCATGCACCAACATATGTTCTCTACTCCCCATGGCTAGAGTTGTCGTTGTTATCTTCATTTGTTCTTCTCTCGCATTTGTACATATAGTGAGGTCACTATTTAGTCTTAGTGTGGGGGAGGATTCTAGTTGTTCTATCATTTTATCATTTTTTTATATTATTTTTTATTTAAGTTATTTCTATTTTGAAACAATTCTTTTGGATTAATTCAATTATTTATCAAGTACCAAGTTTCTATTATTTTATTTTCATTCATTTTCATTTTTAGTATATTTTTTATTTCTTTTAATTTACTGTTTATATTTTCCGCAAATATTATTTCATTAGTTTGGTAAATAATATTTCAACATTATTATTATTAGAATATTTCAAACTTAGAATATTAAGAAAATAATAAAAAATTATATAAACATATGCAACGGTCTTGTAACGGTCTTCTCATTAATGACATTGAACGTGTTACGCTCGTCACACCCTCGTGACGACCGTAACACGCATTTTTACCGTGTTACGCCCGTCACACCCTCGTGACGACCGTCACACGCACAATATATTAGAACGACTATTACAGATCCGTTCCAACCATTGCCTTCAAAAACCACAATTCCTCCATTGCTGCAAAATCATGAAACATACCCACTCCACTCCATTTTTTTCAAACTTCCAACCCACTACTCCATTCTCAACCTTTCTCAATCCGTTTTACAAACACCATGGCCAACAATCAACAGGCTCCCGCTCTCACTTTCAGATCCGACGAACAAGGAGAAACCCAACGGGTCAAATTTCAGAAGTTTCAACGCCGAGGTCTCCAACCTACACGGTATGTTGATCTTGACTGTTTGAGGAGTTTGGGACTACTTGACAGTGCCCGACAATTGTTGCAAAGTGTGGATTTATGGAACCTGTGCCGCGAACTGCGACCGATTTATGAAACTCTAACCCTTGGGTTTTTGAGTTCCTTTGTATACATCACTCCGCAAGGTGCCACGAACCAACTGTCAGGCCTGGCCAAATTTTTCATGTTTGGCATAGAGCACGAGCTGTCCCAAACTGACATCGCACGACTTTTAGGCTTTTGTTAGGACGAAGGTGTCCATCTCCGGGTGCCGGATAATTTTGGTGAGGAAGCCTTCAACTTATGGCACAGTATGACGAATATCTGTGCCGGATCCTACGACCACCTCAATGCCACCCACATTCACAATCCGGCCATCTGCTATTTCCACCGCATCCTCAGCAACACAATCTTCGCCCGTGACAGCAACTACAAGCTCAACTCCAAGGAGCTCTTCTTTATGCATTGCGCGTTCACCGGGAAAAAGATCAACGCCTCCCCATTCTTACTGGCTCATATCCATTCTATTTGTGCTAGAGGCGGAAAACACTTTTATTTCGGAGGGCTGGTCAGTTCACTTGCCATAGCTTTGAACTATGGTGCTTCTCTCGCGATTATGCCTTCTATGGCACCGACTTTGCTGACTTTGGATCACTGCAAGGCCGCACATCTCATTTATGAGCGGGAGGATGGCAGATTCCACCCTGTGATCAGGAACACTGTTTATCAGAACATCATTTTGCCTTGCAGTGACCGAATCGATCCACGAAACCGCGCTAAGTGGTTGTTCGATCCTGCAGCTCCCACGGGGCGTGCTCCCACTCATGAAGACCAGCCTGCAGCCCCCGCAGACGAAATGCAAGAAGAGCTGGATAATGCTCCTCCCGTCCAAGACATTCCAGGACCCTCATTTGCACCACCTCGCAAAATGAAATGAGCGCAGCGCTTGAAAAAAGACAACATGAGAAATATGAGTATCTATGCGCTCAAAACGCTCAGATCTTGACTGGACAGTGGAACATGAATGAGAGGTTGGATGAGGCCCTGTCAGAGCTCAATGCCTTAAGGATGGACGTCAGCACCCTTGGTTTCCAGGATACTGACACAAAAGCCACTCCTACCAGACGCTCTCGCACCAGGAGTAGAGGATGTGGTCACCAGTAGTTTTTCTTTATTTTCTATGTAGTTTATTATTTTTTCTGTTTCATTTCCTTTCCGTTTGTTTTTGTATTTGTACTTCCCCGCCTATATACCAAAACATTGAGGACAATGTCGGATTTAGTGTGGGAGAGGTGCCTTTCCATCTTTTATAAACTAGTAATTTTTATGATATGTCTCGATTTAAATTCTTCACTTTATTTAGCCATACCAAAAAAAAAAATTTTATCTTCGCATTAGCCCGACATACCTATTTTAACGAAATCCCAGTTAGGGAAGCCGAAAACGACATAACAAGATCGATACGGTTATGACACCATAGACTTCCTACTTACGCGATCCGTTTCAATAACCATTATACTGATATCTGGAGTTTTTAGTTCTATAGTAACCCCTAGTAGTTTATACTAGCAGTCAGCACCGTCTTGACACAAACCACGTGGAGAATCGATGAATATAAGTGTTTGATGCCTGATCATTAAAATATCCTTCTTATCTCGCTGCTAAAAGAAAAGAAATCTTGTGCACCAAAATATACGGTCACATATAAGAGTTGAGAAAATAACGAAGGAATCCAGTGTTGGTTGGTTCAGAGGTATCTGGTTCTGAACTCGGTAGGGCGTGCTACGGCCCGATCCCCCAGAACCTCCAACTTGGATAACATATGTAGGGTTGCCACATTCGTGTACCAGACCCCGTGCTAAAGGATCAAAGTCACTAACCGGTTACTCCACTACGTGCGTGCTAAGACAAATGGCTTAATGTGATTGCGCCAGAACGAAACCGGGTGAAATAGATATGAAGAACTCTGGGCAGAGTTATAATGGAACCGTTGGATAGCTCGTTTGAAATGGAAGCCTACGACTAAGCGTATTGCTTGTGTCATTAGCGTATCTTTAGTGTTTCAGTCAAGTATTGGCCGAACCGACGAGGATTTCTCGAAATTGCTTTAAAAATCCAAGGTATGTCATGCATATGCGCTTGACAAAACTTGTCCAACCTTTCGAATGACTATTTGCTTGAGGACAAGCAAAGGTTTAAGTATGGGGGAATTTGATAACGAGAAATCGTATCATATAATTACTACGCTTTTTACCGATTTTATAATACATTGAGTCGTCTAACTCCCGATTATCCCGAGTTTTTGTGTCTTTTCACAGGTATAACATTTTTCAACTCAAGCCAATGAAAAAGGACCACATGAAGAAAGCTAGACAAGAAACAGAAGCGAAAAGAAGCAAATTGCAAAATACAAATTTTGTAACGGTGACGACCGTAACACCTCCTCACCTAGAAAGAACGCTCGTCACACATCATTGACGAGCGTAATGCGCTATTTAAGTGCATTACGACCGTCACCCACCTGTGACGACCGTCACACGCGTAAAGAGGAACGTTATGAATTAGTGGAGACGTGGGCAACGTGAGGGCATAATTCTTACCATATATTTCCTCCACTCAGTAACCATGCATCCTGGTTTTACTCCACTTAAGCCTTTTCCAAGATTTTCTCAACTGCAATATTTTTCCTCTATATATATGTGCTAGTTCAAGGAATGAGGGTCGAAGAAATTTTCCCAGAACCAAATTTCCACTTTCTGCAATTATTTCTATTTCCTTGCTTTTGAGCTTTTTCTACATTACTGTAATTTCTATTTCCAGCATTAGTTTTAGAGTGTTAATTCTTCATTTAAGAATTAACACAATTTATTGATTTCGATTGAGCTGCAAGGAATATTGTAACATCCAAGATTACCATAGCAACGTTATTTCCAGGTTTTTTATGCAATTAATATTTATTCATTCTTGTATTATGTCATTTATTTTTATGAATATTATTTTAAATTGCATAGTTATTAAATATATTATGTCCGGCTAAATTAATCGTACCGGTATGTGACTCCTAAGTACCGAAAGAATTCAGTGATACCTTGGCCAAAAACATTTATAAAACAATTTCTGGTTTCCAATTTCCATGTTTAATTTAACTACCCTTGTCACGAGAGTGAGAGGATAATTAACACGATTTTTCCACGAGAGTGGAAAATTAATTAAGGCAAGAACCTGCATGCGAGAGCTGGGGTTCAACCCAGATAGTGGTAACGAAACATTAGTTTTTAAATACACGAGAGTGTTTTAATAAATTAATTAAACTCAACTTTTTTTCAAAAAGTGTTATTAAATTTAAAGTGCATCCACTAGGTTTAGTAGCATGACTTATTTCATGAACACGAGAGTGTATGTCTCAGGTTTTTAAACAATTCGTTTTGACCGAAATACTTTATAGGCCAAGCGATTCACCGAATTCCCGAAGTCCGACTATCACATACCGGTATAAATATTACTATTATTTTTAATTAAACTATTTCCCCCCTAAAACCAAATATTCATCGCTTAGTTAAACAAATTGTAGCATTAGATCGTATGCGATTGATCCTCAGTCTCTGTGGGTTCGATAATCATTTAAAACTAGAACGACTAAACTGTATACTTGCAGTTAGTATCCCAATAGACTCATAAAGTCCCGATCATACCCAAGAGTGGAACATTAGGGAACTCCCCACAATGATAAATGATAGTAATGTCTTCTTGAGATTAAGAGCACCAATGGATATTCGAATGAGAAAGTGACATCAACTTTCGAGACCACCTTAAGCCTTGCTCATTATTCAATACTGATCGAGGAAGGTGCGAAATAAACCACCTAGCAAACAAAGGCGAGCAATACATGAAGGTCTCTCGCTTCCTCATAGTGCGAGTATGAAGAGAGTGCAAAATATCCCCAAGAATTGTAGGCACCGAATTATGAGTAAGGATGATTTTGATAGCGTTCATATCTATGTGTTGGTCAGGGTTAGGAAAGAGAACTAAACCATAGATTATAAGGGCCAAGACTTCTTCAAAATATTGTAAATCCAAAACATAAAAAAATGAATGAGCCTTCTCCATCAGGAACTTAGCCAAAAAGCCTTTGACCCTGCTTCTTGTTTCCCAATTAGCTATAATGTCAGAACTCTTCAAATGTAAGGCCTTGGAAATAACTTCAGGCTTTGGAGTTTCCTCTAAACTGGTGAATGATATTTGGTCAAGGACTGGTATTCCCAATAGTTGAGAGAATTCTTCCATTATGGGCACTAATTGATAATCGGGAAAAAGGTGAAACAATGGTGTATAGGGTCGAAGAACTGAAAAAGCACCTTCATCATATCTTCTTCCAAGCTTGAGGTAACCATATTGAGAAGTTGACCATATCTTTTGGTGAACAGAGAATTTTCAGGAACCCTTGATGATAACTCTTTGAGTTGAGGAGGCACTTTTACAAAGTGGATTTGGATGGTATTTCTGCGAGCGGAAGCCATATCCTACAAAACAGAACAAAGATAAATCCCTAGGTTCTTGAAATGGTGAGTAAAATTATATGGCGTGATGTTATGATGTCATGAGCAAATAATCACACACAAACAAAGCACACAAGGCCTTAAGTTTAGGCTTGCATGGGCTTTATTGGTAAGTACCACCTTTAAGTTTAATTGGTTCAACATGTCCTAAAAAGTAACTGGGTTTTAGGAGCCTCAATATCACTGATCTTTCTTCATCGGACATTGTTTTAGCTCAAGCATCTAAACTGCAGCCAAAATATCCCGAGAGTCTGATCTCAATGAGTGTAGTATCGAGTATCAACCAACTTCAGTTTGTACCAAATCTGGATAACTCACTACTTTCTAATGGCCAAGTTATTCAACTTAGGTTCTACAGTCAGTTAGTGCTTAATGACACCACACAACGGCCCCGTATTCTCCTTGACTTGACTCAAGGGATATCGGTACCAACAAATGTGTCACACTAACATAGTCATTGCTTAAACCATATTGGTATACCCCTTACAGTCCCCAAGATCTACTACTACTTACCTAATATGCCCCCAAATTCGGGTGTAGTATTTTTACAAGTAAAACCCAAGCATAACCCATAAATATAAAGCAAATAAATTCAAGCAAGTAAAGCAATAAATGTAAACTAATCTCTAAGGTAACCCCATTTTTAAGTTTCTCCTCAACAGAGTCTCCAGTTCTATAATACGGTGGGAGAACTAACTTGGGTGTTTTGCATTTTATCGCAAATATTATGGATAGCAAGAGTCATCACTGACTTTTATTTTATCCAATTAAGGAAAGGGTGAAAATAACATGAAAGAACTTTTGAGAATTTTCTTGAGTTCGGCGGGTAGGTTATGAAAAGGGAAGGCGTTAACACCCTATTCATCCGTAGTTATCTACGGGCTCTTAGTTGCTAGCTCACTTTGAAATGCTTTGTAAATTTATTTGTGTTTGTTCGAAAGTATTTTTGAAAAGTTCCTTTATTTAGGAGAACTTTGTAATGATTCTCGTTTCGGCAAAAACTTATACAAAGCGTTGACTTTTGAAAATATTTCATGAAGGTGTTGGTGTGTTTGAAAAGATTTTTGTTTTGAAATGTTTGTGAGCAAACAACTACGGGCATTCTACCTACTCAAAATAAAGTCTTTGTTCTTTTCCTCTTCCTTTAGATAGTGTTATCTTACCATTAGTTAGTAAGAAACCTTGCCATTGGATGTGAAGGGATGGGCGTGGATCATCGTATAGTCATAAAAGGAAACATTGTAAGATACCTTAGAAATCTTTCGTAAGGGTCTAAGATCGTTTATCGAAGGCAACATCGAAGGGTCGTCGAGGGACTACGATCTTGTAATTGAGGTTCTTTGCTAAAGTATCCCACATTCGAGGGACATGACTGTTTAATCCGAGGCAACAAGTGTGGGTTACCCTAGAGGTGCAAGTGTGTAAAGTGTTTTTGTTTTCATGCATTTTTTCTTGATTAGGGTTGTCTAGTATTTATTTTAAGATCTTTCCATACAAGGAAAGATAAGTGATAAATTGTGGAATTTAAAGGTCTTACGCTATAACATCACTTTAGGGGATGGGGATGAAAATTTACAAATGGAGAATGATAAGTGAAAATAAACTCTAATTACTATTACAAGGCTTTGACAATTACATAATTTATAATGCGAAATAATAAAATGTACAAAGGAATGTAAAAGAGAAGAGAAATTGTTCTTTAGGGTTTTTTTTATGGAAAAGGTTTTTGTAGTTCATTTAATTGAAGAATAAAACTAGGTCTAATTTAGCTCAAAAAAATAAAACTAATTGTTTAGGAAAATGTTTTTGATGTCTCATTTTAGAAAAAAAAATGGTTTTATGGTGTTAGGTCATCTCCAAGTAAGGCAATATGTCCAAAAATAAACTAAAAAACTCAAAAATTAGGAAATTCGGTGCCTGAGTTGACACGGGCCATGTTAGTAGACACGGGCACCCGTGTCAGGACCTGTCCCTGGCTTGACACATGTTTTTTTCTGTCTAGTTAAAATGACACGGGTCGTGTCGTGTGACACGAGCACCCGTGTCAATCCTTACCCTGCCTGCTTTGTATGTTTTTTATTGACACGAGCCGTGTCGTATAACACGGGCACCCATGATAGTTCCTGCCCTGCATTTTTGTTAATTTTTGTAACCCAACTGAACTGACACAGGCACCTGTGTCAGCCCCTGGCTTGCCTTTTTTCTATGTTTTCTCTTTGATATGTCCCGTAGAAACCTTTCGAAAGCAAAAGCAAATTATGTATTGATAAAGATATTACTGTTTGAGAAAATTTACCTCTTGAAGCGAAAACTTTATAACATGTACAGATGTTTCCGGGTATGAAGTGGTGATTGATCGAGCTCCTTTGGACCTTCTTGAAGTTGTTCCAATCCTCACTTTATACTGAAAATTGCTAAATCACTCCAACCAAATGAAGTTGCAAAGTACAGTTTTTGAGTTTGGAAGATGATTATAGTGATTTTACAGAAGTTGATCTTGTGTTTGAACAACTTCTATATGATGTATATGAAGTATTTGGATAGTTTGTTTGGGCAAAACTTACAAGGTGTGAGAGGTTCAAAGATTTAGAATTCAAAGCTCAAAAGTGGAGGTTTTATGTAAAATTCTGGTTTTTTGAGAGTATATCAATTTTTGAGGGCTTGTTCATCTCCCTTTATCTTGAAAAATGATCTCTCTATTTATAGGCAAGAGGTTTTAAGACAAGGGTTGATTAGATTTTCCAAGATCATATGTTGTGGCTAGGTTGGGTTGTAAGTGAGAGTTCATGACTTTCCTAGTTCCAATGTGGGCATGGCCTATTTTTAGGAGTGCTTTGCAGGTTGTAGATGGTTGATTCTTGATTTGACATTGTGTATGTGCAGAAGAAACCATTGAGAGGCTCTAGGAGTTGACATTGTGATTAAATCATGCTTTTCAAGAATGGCAATGGTGCCTTTGTGCCAAAAATGGAAAGATCACTTGGGTAATGCTTAAATTAAATGGACCATAGCTTAAACGTTTGTATAAAAATTAAATTATGGTGATATTTACAAGTTAGAAGGCCTGCAACACAAGAATATGCAGCATAGCATGTAGATTGGATTATGTGTTCTTCACCAAAATGACTTGTAATTCAAGAATGGATGTCCAACTTCATGCCTTTGAATCTTTTAGCTCAAGTATGATAAATTGATGCTCTTGAATGTTTTGGAAAGCTTGAAATATTGTCTACAACTTTCATGTTGACCACTTTGGCTAAATCAAATTGGAACTTGATAAAAATTGGCCAAGAAGTTGGGACCAAAACCTGACCAAGACCTTTTGAAAATTTCTCTAAGTGTTAGATAAAAATGTTATGACTTCATGGGCTTATATATTCAAATCTAAGCATTTTTTGGACATCAACCCTCTAATAAAAAGTTGTAAAATTCATCTAGATCTATAACTTTCATGTTGAAAGTTTCCTTTGAATCATCTTTTATCTTGGTGAAAAAATATCATAAAGTAATGAAATTATCAAGTGTAAAAACACTTAGAAAATTTCTAAGTATTGGAAACTTTGACTTTTTGTTGATTTTCTTTATTTTCTTGATTATTGATGATCAAGTTTGTTATTTTTAAGGTCTCTATGAATTTTTATCTTTGAAATTTATTGTTGACCAAAAAGTCAAAGTTTGACTTTTTGTATATCAGTTGACTTTTCGTCAGTTTATCCGAATTTCAACTATCAAACCTTTGATCCCGAGAAATGATTTGAGCCATGAGATTAGGTCAAGATATTATGTTTGAGTCCTTGAGATTATGTTTCAAGCCATCAAATCATATATTAGGTCAAAAGTCAATGATAAGCCCTTCTTAGTCAACACCCTAATTTGGAGGCTCAGTGCTTTAAAGGTGAGTTTGTCTAATCAAACTCTCGAGAACCCTTGAGCATTTGAGATCTTTGGTGAGAAATATCTTGTGAAAAGCGAGGGAAATTTTTTGGATACAACACCATGCATCTAAAGTAAACTTTTTTTTCCAATGTGTTCTTATTTATGTTGTTGATGATGATATGCTTTATGAGTAGGCTTTCTATGTTTTTCCATTGTGTTTGTGTTTATGATCAAAAACACAACTACTGTTGTTGGTGTTGTTTTTTATGTATTTGTTATTATTGATGATGCCTTTTTTGTTGATGATTCCATTGTTGTTTATATGCCATTGTTGTTGATGTCATTGTATTGATGATGCATTTGTTGCTTGTTGATGTTGCCATTGTTGTTGATGCCATTGTGTTGATGATGTCATTATTGTTGATATATGATGCCACTATTGTTGATATGCCATTGTGGTTGATGCCATTGTTGTTGATTATTTTATTATTGTTGATGATGTCATTATGTTGATGATGCCAATATTTTTGTTGATGTCATTGTGTCTCGATGTTGAAATTACGTGTATACATGCTTGTGTGATTGATGCTTGTGTTTGTGTCTTGATGTTGATTGTTTCATGTCTTTATAGATGATCTCTCCTTTATATAGTAGCAAGTAAAATACTCAACAAATGAAACTCGTTCAAATGATTCTCAATCCATAGGCGGAAACAGAAGAAAAAAATAAAGAGAGGCCACAATGATGGCTAAATTAACAAAAGTACACAAGTCGGGTGTCAAATTTTTGGTCGAGTTTAGTGTCATATATATGATATTTGATGGTACTCATACTTTGCTTTTTAAGAGTTATGTTGCATTCCTTGGATGTAGAAAAGTCAACATATTGATAAATGATTGAAAAGATGTACTAAAAAAGGTGAAAGAGAGCATATAGAAAGATGTTCTGGTATTAATTTTAATTTTCATCGATTCGATATTATTTTGTATAACCACTAATACATACTTATTGATGTAACCTTGTAGTTGACGTTTGAGTTTACCGATGATTCTAAGTTGAACAAAAAGTGGATCACTAACGTCTTGGAGGAGCTTTAAAGTCACGGCTTACACGTTGTCGTACCTTAAATTTTGCCCACATTTTTTTACTATCTTATTTTTAGGAGCACTTCAAAAGAAAAAATCAAAAGTGTAAGTTAGTTCAGTTGATAGCTAGGCTGAGGTGTTAGACGTTAGGGTTCAAACCTTATTACATTGCTTTTTATTTGTTATTTTTATTAAAAGGTCAAAAGTCAAAATAGAGTCAAATGTTGACTTTTTTGAAGTATTTTTAATATTATTTTTGTATTTTTTAATTATTAAATTTTTTTTCATTTTTTTTTTTCATTTTAATTACAAAAATAGTCGAAAAATATATAAAAAATTAGTATCTCTCCTGATTTGTCATCTCTGTTTTCTAATTGGTCCATTTTATCATACTTGCTTTTGATTGTATGTTTCTTGTCACACTAGCTTTTGATTAGTCATAATTTGTCAGTTTGCTTATCAAGAAAAAAACAAATGATATTTGATATGATTCTCTCATTCAGATATCATTTGATTTTATTTTGATTAAATTTGACTTTCGTTTTTTATCTTTTTAATCTAATTTTTTACATTATAAATAGAGGTCATTTTTACACAATTGAGAATACATTTTTCACACAAAATTACTTTTTCTTAGTATTGGTCAAATTCATTTGTTTAGAGTCAACACAACAAATAAACCTTATTTTTCTACACACCAAAACCAATCTCACATTTCTTTTTTTTATGGGTTAAATATGGTTTTGGTCTCTATAAATTATTAAATTTTATTTTTTGTCCCTATAAAAAAATATAACATGTTTTAGTCCCTAAGAAATTATTATGCACGTAATTTTAGTCCTTACTGTTAAATTGATGAGTATTTTTGAATGATTATTTTTCAGACATGTTTAGAACGATACAAAAAAAAAAATTCGGAAAAAAAGTAACTCAAAATTTAATTTCTAAGTCGATATTTTCATTACTTTTATCAATATCTTTTAAAATTTAAAAAATTCATATTTAATTCTTCCCATTTTAAAAATATCTAAATTTTGATAAAGACACAATTTATAATATTCTAAACACGTATGAAAAAATTATTCAAAAATTAAAAATTTTAAGATAATTAAATAATTTTTATAATTTTAAAAAATAGCAGGGACTAAAACTGCTACATGAATAAAAAAAATTTAAGACCAAACTTTATCATTTTTTTTAATAATAACTACAAATAAAATTTGAGATATTTATAGAAACAAAAACATATTTAATTCTTTTTTAACCAAAAAAAATCCATAGCAAAGGCAATAAAAAGTTACTCTTATATTTTCTCTCACGTGAGTGAGTGTGGAAACATAAAGATATGCCAAAGGCTCTTTCCACTACAACCATACTTAACTTTCAAACTAATCTTCACCATTCATAATTCTAACTCATAAACCTGCATTAGTGAAAAACTTCATAACTCCATCCATAATTCTAACTCATGAACCTCCATTAACATAAAATCTTCAAACCTCCTTCCGCTCCAATCATCAACACCACAAATTCTACAACTTCAAACATCATAACCACATAATCATTCATATCACACCAAGAAACCACCATAAACCATACACATTACCTCCACCTTCTCAAAACATCATCAACTTACATAACCATTAGCCATCATGAAAACAAAGTGATCTCCATAATGCATTTCACAAAAATCATCAAACCTTCATCACTAAACCCAAACTTACCTCCATACTACAACCATACTTTAACACCAAATCAACACAAATTATTGTTTCACGATTTCAAAAATTTAGCCACAGAAGAAATTATTAGATCGACTTATGGACTATATCGCTCTCTTTAAGACGTTTTGCGACACTGTTTAAAATTATACAAAATAGTCGAATTACTACTTAAATGGTAGATAATTGATAAGTTCTAAAATATCGTTATTTTCAATAGTATTTTGTGACCCTTATCATTCTGTTTTTGTGCATTAATAAGTAAAACTTCAACTTTTGTGTAAATAATAGTATAATCATGTTTTCTTGCAAATATTGTATCGATTGATATTTTTCATGTCTTTTTGTAGGTATTCAAGCAATGATATTTAGTCATTATAATATAGAGCATTTAATAAGATTTCCAACGCTTCTGACCGTGCGAAAATCGGAGTTACGGTTCTCAAGTTATGACAAAAACAAGAGTTGATTTTTTTTCCAAAACAGCAGAGCGCATTGAGCATTGTAGATTATCAATAAGAGTTACGATTCTCATTGATCGTGTTGACACCGTGTTGTATCCCAAAATTTTCCCTCTCATTTTATTCAGAACATACTCCTAGAGGTCCTCAACTTTCCAAAGTATGCCTAAAGATTGACTAGACAAATCCTCCTCCTAAGACAATGAGCCTCAAATTAGGATTTCCATTTTCATCAAGATGTTTGAGTTCCAAGGGTCCCAATTGGTCTCCATTGCCATAAGATATCCTCAAGATCATTCATGTCAAGTTTCATGCCTTGCACAAGAAGTTTGCTCAGTCAACTGCTCAGATGCCTGAAAATCAACTGTACTAGGTCAAAAGTCAATTGTGGCCCACATACAGTCAAACTTCAATTTTTTTGGTCAACATCAACATTTTGAAGTAAAATACATCATTTGATCAAGGGTTGATCATGATTCCTCAAGGAATGCTCCTAATTCATCAAAACTCAAAAGTTGCTAAATTAGGGTTTCTATAGGAAAAGTCAACCAAACTTTGACCGGGCATAACTTTCTCATACTTTATTAGAATTTTCTCATCCAAGGCTCCTTTTGAAGATAATCAAATTCCCTACAACTCATATTCAGCTCTCAAGTTCAATAAATGAACTCATGAAAAGATATAAATTCAGATATTATAGGTCATTTCAAAAAGTCAACAAAAACACCTTTTGGGTCAAGGCTCCTTACAAGAACATGGAAGATCCAATTGAGATGAAACCAAAGAGGTTTCTTAGAGGACATCTTAAGATTTCTAAAAAGTACAATAACACCCTCTTAGGGTTAAAATTGAGGGAGATATGTATCGTCAAATTTGACCAATTTTTGAAAATATGCATGAAGTCAACATTGATCAAACTTACTTTTTTTCTTCCAAATGGGCCCATGTTTTCTTGTTTGAAACATGTTACTAAGATGGACCACGACTCCTATGCTTATTCACTTATTATTTTATTATTTCTATTATTTATTTTAATTTTTTATCCATTTAAATCAAAATAAATCAATTTAAATAATAGAATAATCAAATAAAATCAAAGATTGGATTTTATGAGCACATTATGAGTCCATGAACAGCTAGAAAATCATCCATACCGTGCAAGGTCTATTTGAATTGGAAAAAAAATCATGATTTGGTGTATTTTAGAAACAAATCATACAAGGCAAAAAATCAAATCAAATCTTCATAATTTGCAAAGTTATGATCACTTTGTGTTAACCTAATTCAGTCTACTATATATCCATAACATTCCCAGATCAATAAGATCAAGGTTTAGCTGTGTGGATTGAGAGAGGAAAACTCAACTTTTGACAAAGAAAGAGGCAATCGGATTTTTCTCTACAAGGCAATTCAAGGTGTTTCAAGGCCAACAATCCATTCATGGAAACCTCCTGAAGCTAACAGCATCACTTGCACGCATCAACACCTTCAGAAATCACATGTACTAGTACCACGGTTTGCTCATAGTCTTGAAATTGATTTTTGCAATTCACGCATGATAAATGATTTATAAGTATATGTTCATGTTTGTATCATTCTTTAGAATGTGTTTGCATATTTAATTACGTGTTTTGATGCTTGTGTGATGCAATGCCATTGTTAGGGTTTAAATTTGTTATTTAGGGCTTTGCGTTTCAGGCAAGATCAGGGCCATAGATGAATACCATTGCATTCAGGAGATTAAAACTAATTGATCTGTGTAATTGGATTTGATTTATGTTGCCTGGATTTGATCTTTGAGGATTACAGGTTTATAACAATGGACACTACTGTAGGTAAAAGTCCAGTACCTAAAACGATGGTCCTGCATAGAAGATGAAGGTGTGTCAATACCTGAGTGGATGGTTTGAATCTCGTGCGATTTTTCTTATCAGATAGACTCATTGTTAAATATATTATTTTTTGTTTGTTTATATCAATGAATAACAAGTTGGCTCAGTGGCAATGGGAAATGGTTTCCAGACGCACGTGTGTGGGAGGTCAGGGGTTCGACTCCTGCCTCCTGCATATTATTTTTCTCACAATTCCTTTGCAGATCCAGTAAAGCCATTCCAAACGCGCTCACGGTGCACCTCAATATCTCCTGCCTTGGATCATCCAATGATCAGATCTAAACATCCAGCACAAGCAGCGTATGGTGAACCACCGGAGGGGATCCTCACTGGATCACACGCCAGACTTGGGCCAGCTATTATGGGCCTAAAAATTCCAATTCACACCCCCAGGCTAGAAACAATAACAGGCCCATTTCTATCTTTTTTTTATTCTATTTTTTAATTTCTTCTTTGTTATTTTAATTATTTCAAAAATCATTGTTTTATTTAATCATAAAATCAATAAAATCACAAAAAAATTGAATTTAGGTTTTTTTATTAAAATTAATTTTGTAAATTAATTTGATTTAATTAATTTGATTTAATTATTTTGATTTGTTATCTTTAAAAATAAAATCAGTAAGAATCTAGGATTGGACTTCAAATCTTTTTCTTTAAAAAAAATATCAAAAATATTGGTTTTTCTTTAGAATTAATTTTTAATTAATAATCCTTTTTCAATTAATTAATTACTCTCTTTTTATTATTTAACTTTTTTCTAGATAAAAACAACAAAAAATACTTTTCTCTTAACCTAGGCACGTTTTAGGGTTTAGACGCTTCGTTATCCTTCGTGCGTTTATTATTTTTGTTGATTATTTTTTTCATTATGTAATTGTTCTTGGTTTGTAATAATTTAATTAGGGTTAAATTTCTGCATCTAATTATGTAACTTCCCCAAGGCCTTGTAATAGTTTAGGAACCTTTATCTTTCTGTAATTTATTTTCCGCACGATAAACTGCTTAGATGAATGGCTAATAGGATTGTATGGAAAGATAACAATTAATTGAACATAGAAAACCCTAATTGTGCAAAGATAATTAAACTGAAAAATAAACACTTGCACATGGTCACTCCTAGGGTTTTCCCCGCTTCGGTTGCCTTCGGTAAACGATCATGAAGTATAGGGAGTCTTAGTAGTTGTCCTGTAGTCCCAAAAGATAAAAAATGACCCATTCGAATGTTGCCTCGGAAAGATCTTTAGGACTCTAGGGTAATTACTAAGGTTTCCAAACCATTTCTTTAGTGATCGTAATTGTCCCTTTCGTCCCTTTCTATTGTCCCTTAAACTCCAACGATGGAGATACCTACTCCTTAATAGTAGGATAGCGCTGTCTAAAGAAAATAAGAAAATAAACAGACTTTTTCCGAGTAGGTAGAAAGTTTTAGGTACTTGCTCAAGTAAACTTTTTACACATACACTTTCAAACAAGCTTTTCAAACAAAGTTTTCAAAAACATTTTATCACACCCTTCAGGACTGACACAAGAGTTACCATAAAGTGAAACGCCGCACTAATGCAAATTTCAAAACTTTTCAAAAGCAAAAGCACAAAAGTAATTTAAGAATGAGCAAGTACCTAAGAGCCCATGGAAAACCACTGATAGAAAGGGTGCTAACACCTTCCCTTTCTATAATCTACCCCCGTACTTAGAAACATCTCAAAAAAAGGTTTTTTTTGTTCTTTTACCTTTTCCTTTGTTGGATGAAATAAAAGTCGGTGGCGACTCTTGCTTACCGCAACATTTGCAAACAAAAAATGCAAAACAATATTAACAGTCGGTTCTGCCACCGTATCATAGAACTGACAACTCTGCTGGGGAATTTATAAAAGTGGGGTTTACCTTAGGATCTAGGTCATTCTTAAATGCTTCTTTGGTTTGTCTTGTTTGATTTATCTGTAAGGGTGTCTATTTGGGTTGTTTGGATCCTAAACCCGGATCGGGGAATTCCTTTTAGTTAAGTAGCAATAAACTGTGAGGGAGTTGTGTGGGGTATACCGACATGGTTGAAATAGTAGCTACGTTGATGCGATACTTTGGTGTGTACCGGTAGCCCTTGAGTAATCAAGGAGAATACGGGGCCGCTGTGTGGTATCATAAAGCTTCAACTGACCTTAGCACCTTAATTGACCAACTTGGCTTTTTAGGACGTAGTGAGATAACCGTCTTTGGTGTAAACCCAAAGTCGGTTGATACTCGATGCTACACTCATTGAGGTTTGACTCTTGAGTTTTGTTTGGTGGCAAGTCAATTGTCTATCGGAATGAAACTTGGGGGAAAGATCGGTGATATTGAGATCCCTTAAAACCCAGTTACTATATTTAGGACAGGTTGAACCAATCCAACTTCAAGAGGGTATACCTTAAAATCCATGCAAGCCTTAAACCTAAGGTCTCTATGTGATTTGCTTGTGTTTTCTATATCTGCTATATCTGAGCATAATCATTAGTACAATTATCACAGATGCCAAACAACAATTTATCCATACAACAATCACACACAACAACAATTTCACACAACCCAATTCCCATGTAGCATGCATCATATACCCAATTATAAAGTCAGAATCCCGCTCTTACCTTGGATTGAAGGTTAGTCTACAATTTTTCGATTGAATCCCGCTTTTCCTCTTTTCCTTCTTCTCTTCAACTTCCACGTTCTCTTTCTGTCTTCCAACCCTTATTCCTCTTCTTCTTGACAAAAACCTATTTTCTATTATGATAACCAAACTTAATAATAATAGTATTAACCTAATTTCTCACACCCCTTTAATACTTCTTCTATCACCAAAACAAGCCCAACAACTAATACAATTAATTCCAACATTATTATTATTATTATTATTATTATTATTATTAATCAACCAATTAATTAATTAATAATAATCTTAACAACTTATACCAACAATTCTTAACATCTCCCAACTTTAACGAATAATAAAAAAATAATCTAATTAAATAATTAATTAAATTATCGTGTGTTACATCATCGAAAGCAACAAATAAGGATACTTTAGCAATTATCAGAGGGACTAGATCATTTGTTCGTAGGCAACATCGAAGGGTCACCGAGAGACTCTGATCTTTTATCCGAAGGGACTTTGCTAAAGTATCCCTATTTTCGAGGGACATGACCATGTTCCGAAAGGAAACGAAGAGAGATTACCCTAAAGCTGCGTGTGTGAATAGTGATTCAATTGTTTTATCTTGCATTTATGGTTATGCTATCGATCGTTTTTATCTTGCCATACACGCCTAATTACTAACAACGTACAAATAAGGCAGAAATATAAAGTGCGGAAAATAAAAGTCCTACGCTATTACATGGCTTCGGGGCAGTTACATAATAAAAATGCGGAAAATAAATCCTAAAACTATTACATACTCGGAGCAATTACATAATAGGAAAAAAAGTGCGAGAAAAGTATAAATCTAAGCTATTACATAAGGAATGCGCGACCTATACAATTGATCTAGAAAATAGAAAATAGGAAAATAGAAAAGGAAATGTTTTTGGTGATTTTTATGAAGAAAATAGTTTATGATAATAATTAACAAAAATCTAAAATTCTAATTGATTTTAATATTTTCTTTAAAAAAATAGGTTTAATTAATTTAATTAATAAAAATAAAAATTTAATTGTTACAAAAAACTTAAACCCTAACTTAATAGTTATTAGAAAATTATTAGGTTAATTAAGAATAAGGGTTAAATAAGTTTTTGGTTCTTCTAAATATCTCAAATTTCGTTTTTAGTCCCTCTAAATTTTTCCTTCAAAAAATGATCCTCCTAAAAAATTAAATTTTAACTTTTGGTCCCTCCTGACAAAATCGTAGCTAAAATGGTCTCTAATTTCGTCGCTAAATAAAAACCGTCGCTAAAATTGTCTCTAAAATCGTCGCTAAAATCGTCGCTAAATTGCATGAGGGACCAAATGTTAAAATTTAATTTTTTTAGGAGGACCATTCTTTGAAGGAAAAATTTAGAAGGATTAAAAACGAAATTTGAGATATTTAAAGGGACCAAAAACTTATTTAACCCTAAGAATAATTAGGGTTAGTTAATTATTAGGATTAATTAATTAAAAGAAAAATAATTAAAAATAGGATTAGTAAAAAAGGGTAGAAAAATAATGCATGGGGTGGGTGTTGAACCCACGCCCTAAAAGTCACAGGCACGCCTTCCATCCACTACGCCAGCGCTGCATTTGTGTTAGGAAAAAAATCGCATTACATAATATGAGAAACATGCATGAATTGGTAAAAATATGAAGAAGAAAAAAGCAAAAGGCATGGATCAAACCCACGCCCTTGTATAGTAATGTCTTAACGCGCGCGCTTCTGCCACTGGAGTGGCTATACATCCATTAACTTAATCAAACCAAAATATATATAATATAAATCTGATCAGTGACTGGAGAAGCGCTGGATCCCTAGCTCCGGTCGTCTTCTTCGGCGAGCATATTTTATCAACCTACAAAACAACAACTGTTAGTGATCCAAAGGGACCCTACCCCCCAAATTTGAGGGCTACGAATTCAATGGTGCTCTTGGTTTTGGCTAATTCTCCATACATAATGAGATACGAAGAAAATAATATGGATCGGTTTAAGAATGGTGATCCATGGTTCTGTCATCATGGGGGCCATGCGATGGGTTAAACCTGTATAGTTACATCTCAGAAACACAATGAAAGCATTAGTCTGGATCAAAGCATGGTAAAAATACAAAATCAAAATTCATGAAAATATGTCAACCGACCATGCTTGGAATGCTCGTTTTATGCACTTTTCATCATCAAGGATGATCAAGTCTTACCCTATAACACCTCAAGGATTGTTTGGAACAGCTAGTTTTCTTTAAGAAGGGCTGGAACAATGATTTCAAGTTTTTCCTAATTTGGACAAATTTTGATAGTTTTGAGAGGGTTCTCCTGCAAGGTTTTTTTGTGGTTGTCATATCTAAATATAATGTATATTTATAGGCCATGAATTAGGTTAAAATATTGGCTTGGAATTTGTATGAGAACTTTTAATTTTATTTGAAAATAGAACTTGAATAAGACAAAAGAAGAATATATGGTGCAAGAATAATCTCATACGGTTTTTGTATGATCTTGGGGCCCCAAAATAAATCAAATCTTAAGCCCTTTAAGCCTGGAACCTCCATTTGATATTTTTTTTATTTAATTTGAATTTAAATGAATAAAAATCAAAATGAATAAGATAAAAAATTATCATGGTGCATTAATGGGTTTAGAGGTCCATAATAAGGTCAAGAACACATTTGGACTCTAAAAGATAAGCCCATTTGTCCAAAAATTCAAGTGTGCTCAAATTGAATTTCATGCATTTTCTCAAAATTGTCCAACTTGTGCAATCCATAACTTGCTCAAGTTTCATCATATGGAGGTGATCTTGGACTTTTTGGAAAGCTCAAGATGTCCTCTACAATCTCTATGATGGTCATTTTTCCATTTGAAGAATTTATCTTGATGTAAATTTCTTTTACAAAAAGTGTATTTTTGTTGCTTTTGAAATGACATATAATGTTTTGGCTCATATCTCTCAAATGAAGAATTTTTTGGCCTTGAGCTTAGAGAAACAAAGTTGTAGAGAATTGAATTTCCATCAAAATAAGCTTTGGTTGAGAGTTTTCTGATAAAGCATGTGAAAGTTATACTTGGTCAAAGTTTAGTTGACTTCTCCTAAAGAAAACCCTAATTTAGCAACTTTTGACTTTTGATGAATCTTGAGTTTTCTTGATAAGTTATGATCAACTGGTGAATGTAACATTAAAATATTGATGTTGACCAAAAATATTGAAGTTTGACGGTATGTTGACCATAATTAACTTTTTACTCAAAATAGTCGATTTTCAATCATCTGAGCAATTGACTGAGCAAAATTGTACTAAAAGACTTGAAATTTGACATGAGGATACCTTGATACATATGAGAAACCATGAAATCAACTTGAGGCATTATAAGTCCAATTTCCTCTGAGAAAATAAAACCTAATTATAGGCCCACTGTAACGCGGTGGGAGAACTGACTTGGGTGTTTTGCGTTTGATCGCAATGTTGCGGATAGTAAGAGTGGCCACCGACTTTTCTTTTATCTAATAAGGAAACGTTGAAAAGAACAGGAAAGACCTTTAGAGATGTTTTCTTGAGTTCGGGGGGTAGATTATGAAAAGGGAAGGTATTAGCACCCTTTTCATCCGTAGTTATCTACGGGCTCTTAGTTGCTTGCTAGATCACTTGCCTTTGTTTGAATGTGTGCTTGTGGTGTGTGTTTTGAAGGTATTTTGAAAATGTATTTGTAATGGTTCTCGTTTCTATAAGAACGCGTACAAAGTGTTTTTTCGAAAATAGCTCAAAGAGGTGTTTGTGGAATGTGTTTTTGAAAGAGATTTTAAAAAGGTGTCTTCTTTGTAATGACTCTCGTTTTTATAAGAACGCGTACAAAGTGTTTATATTTTTGAAAATGTTTCAAATGAGTGTGTTGGTGTATAAAATGTTTTTGTTATAAGCAAGCGAGCAACTAGGAGCGAATCTACCTACTCAAAAAGGTCATAAATGTTCTTTTACTCCTCCTTTAGATGTTTCTATCTTACCATTGTTTTGGTAAGAAGCCCCATCGTTGGATGTGAAGGGACGGGCGTGAGACGTTTTTATAGTCATAGAAGGCAACCTATGGGACGTTTTAGCAATGTCATTTAGGGACTAGATCGTTTACCGAAGGCAATCATCGAGGGTCATCGAGGGACTACGATCTTTTATCGAGGGTCTTTGCTAAAACGCCCATGTTTGAGGGGCATGACTATTTTTTCGATAGGCAAGAAGTGGGATTACCCTAAGGGGTGAATGTGTGCAAAGTGTATTTGATTTCATGCATTTAGTCTTTGATTTTTGGGTTGTCTATTTGTTGTTTTTATCTTGCCATACACACCTAATTACTAACAATATACGAAAGCAATAAAAACACAGAAAAGTAAAGTCCTACGCTATTACATCATTAAGGGGATGGGGTGTACAAATTTACAATGGAGATTGCGAGAAATTAAATTCCTAGTTATCTATTACAACCATATTGAATTAATGTACAAGAAATGTAAAATGGACTGGTTTTGTTTTTGTTAAAAAAATAAATAGGTTTGCTTAAGAAAACATTTTTGATCTTTGAGTTTTAAAAGGGATAAAATAAAGTATGTAAATATAAAATGTTTTTGGTGTTTTTAGTTATTAAAGCTAAAATAAGATAAATAACAGAAAAGGGAGTCTGAATCAGCACGTTTCTAAAACGAGAAGGAATAGAAATTCTGACTCTGATACGCTGCAAGAGAGAAAATGTTAGTAGGAAAGTAGAAGGTCAGAAGTTCTGGGCCTCGGTACACCAAGTTCTGAGGTTGCTGGGAACAAAGGAAAACCTAGAAGTTCTGATTGCTGAGGGAGTCTAGGAACCCTGGTAAAATTGGGAATCTAGAAGTTCTAATGTCACTAGGAAATCAGAAGTTCTGGCTGTTTGAGAGAGTGAGGTGATAATGCTGTTGGGTAACCCTAGAAGTTATGATTTAGGAATATTTTCTGACAGATAAATGGGTGAAAATGTCACTAAATAAACCTAAAAAAGGATGCTTGTGGGGATAGAACCCAGGACCATTAGTAGTAATGTCTTATGTGCAAACACTGTCTACCACTGGGGTGGCTGTACATTCGGTATTAGAAGCAAAGGCTTAAATATGTATCACAAAGTAAAATATGATGATGAACTCCATTTCTTTCTCCATGCTAATCAGAATATCTGCAGCTTAGTCAATTCTCAACAGAACAGAAAACACAGAGATAACAATTATGGCAGGTTTCCATCATGGTTTCAGAAACATAAAAAATGTCAAGACTGTAAATCAGAAACAAGCATGTATCTGCTAATCCTAGTTTCTTTAAGAAGTTCTGAACTGATATTCTCCCTACTTAGGCAGAAAATACATGAAATCTATGAATATGTACAACATCAGAATCAAGATGTGTACGTTGTATTTTGAACATGCAAGTCTAACAATGCTTAAGTGATACGATGAGAGTCAACAGAAACTTACCTTGCAGCTGAAAAATGTTCTGACTGCTTGTAATGTTGTGATCAGCCTCCTCACGTGCTCAGCAAGTTGGAACAATCTTTAACATGGGCTATGAGTGGCTGGAAAATTCTGGAACAACCAAGAAGTAAAGTTCTGACTTATTGAGGTGGTGACTGATGGAGAATGCATTACAGTTTGAAAACAGAAGTTAGGACAACTGCTAAATGTATATCAGAAACTGTATGGATGATTTGGTCAAGAAACACTTGAAGGAAATTTGTGTTTGAAAGTAAGAATAAAAAACCAGCAGGTTTTGTATTTGTGTTTGCAGTTTCGGATTCCTGAATATTTTAACAAGGTTTCAAAGCTTTTTCTTTTCAATATTTTTTTTCCGACCCTATTACAGTTGCCAATGAAGTTCAATTTATAGGCAAAGGTTTAGTAGCTTGGTGAGGGCAGGGGTACAACCATCACGCTAGGGTGCTGACTTGTTCTTGAAGCAAGTTAAACAAGTATGGCGGTTAGCAGCTTTTAGCCGTGCCTAAGCTGAAATTGTAAGCATGAATTAAGGAAAATTACCCTCAGAAGCAAAATCCAAGCATGGGCCCAGCATACTCTTGTACAAAAGTTTGTTTTTTCAAGGACAACAATGGTACTTATATCTCACACGTGGGGAAATCCTTTGGATAAAAACTCAAAAGTGGTTGGGAGCATTAAATGATGATGAGATTTATCAAACCAGAAATCCTGCAATGCGAGATTATGCATCATAGCTTTATTCTGGGTCAGAAGTTCAGCATCAGCACAACTTTAGAACAAACATCCAACTTCTGATCTTTGAATCTCTTTGCTCCAGCATGTTCTGAGTGAGTTCTCAGACTTTCCAGAAAGCTTATAACATGCTTTGTAAGCCCTCTTTGAATTACTCTTGCAAATTCTGACTGAACCTACGTGAAAACTGGCCCAGAAGTTGTAAACAAATTTTGATTTGAAAATGCTCAGAATTTACTAAGGGTCTAAGTTTCAGGGACGTGTCTTTGAAGACGTATAACTTGAAATCCCAACATTTCTAGAAGAAGTTATGTTCTAAAATGTTTTAGATCTCATTGAGATATACAACTCTTATGTTATAAGTTCTTCCAGAATCAACTTGCATCATGGTGATAATCTGGCCAGAAGTTCTGTATTTATCATATTTCTTAAACACTTGGAAAATTTCTAAGTATTTATAATTTTGACTTTTTCAACATAAATTTTGACTTCTGATTTTCTTGATGAAACAAACTCCATGCCTTGATGAAATATGATTCTTGAAACTTGATTTTAATCCAAAAGTCAAAGTTTAACTTTTCAATGTGCAAATGACCATTTTGCCCTTGTGAATGACTTTCTTGGAAAATTTGTAATTCAAGGATTTAAATTGCATGGAAGCAAACCTGAGGGTCCAGGATGATCCTTTGAGAAATGAGAGGGAAAATTTTGGGGTACAACACCCACTACTTAGGAGGAGAATATTTCTGATCAATTCTTGAATAATTTTGAGTACTTAATAAGCTTAGGAGTATGAGAGATTTTTTTAAAAAATGAGAGGGACAATTTTGGGATATAACAGCTGCCCCTGTTCAATCTTCTTAAATCTTAAGAGTTAGATTGGCATGCTCGCCATTCGGGTTCTGAAGGTGGAAGATGATTGAACACCCAAGTGCCCAGAAATTTGCACCCGTCTGTGCACGAAGTAACGCTTGTTGGTTGATTGTATTGCTTGAATGGGATTAAAGATGCCATTTGGAGAAGTGATTGAGTCTAGTCGAAGATGGGATTATGGATGCCATCCGAAGTAACCGTTCATAGGAGTATCAGAATGAGTATATGTTTAATTGTATTTTGAGGAATGCTTTTCAAGATTCCGTCTCTAAAGGGGAAATGCTTTTCAGAATGAAGCGCTGAAGGAAATGATTTTAAGAATGAAGTACCAAAGGGGAAATGCGTTTCAGAATTCCTCTGAAGGAAATTCTCTCCAGAACTCGCTCTCTAGGGGAATGCTTTCCAGGGTTCCATCTCTGAAGGGGATATGCTTTTCAGAATGAAGCGCTGAAGGAGATGCTTTTCGAAATAAACTTATGAAGGGAGATGCTTTTCAGAATAAAGTGCTGAAGGGGAAATGCGTTTTAGAACTCCTCTGAAGGAAATGCTCGCCAGTACTCGGTCTCTTGGGATTGCTTTTCAGGGTTCAATCTATGAAGGGGGCATGCTTTTCAGAATGAAGTGCTAAAGAAGATGCTTGTCAGAATAAACTTCTGAAGGGATATGCTTTTCAGAATGAAGTGCTGAAGGGGAAATGCGTTTAAGAACTCCTCTTAAGGAAATGCTTTCCAGAACTCAGTCTCTGGGGGAAATGCTCTTCAGGGTTCCATCTAAAGGGGACATGCTTTTCAGAATGAAGCGCTGAAGGAGGTGCTTTTTAGAATAAAAACTTTTGAAGGATATTATTTTTAGAATAAAGTGCTGAAGGGGATATGCGTTTCAGAACTCCTCTGAAGGAAATCACTTGGTCATGTAGATAGTCGCCCTGTCTTATTTCGGGAATTGATCCATAACCTGTCTGTAAATTACTGGTAATATCTCTCTGCTTGCAAACTTAACCTGAAAAGACAAAGTTAGTTTTGTGCAATGTCATGATGTATGTAATGCATTGCGTCATGATGCTCTCAAAATAAATGAGAACTTTATATGTGTTTCGTATGAATATGTTATAATTTTTGTAAATGATGTATGGATGTAATGTGTTATTGGAGCGTGTAAGTAGCCTTGTGTGATAACGTCTGACTGGGGAAAATAAATCCCTGATTGTTACTGGGGATGAAGATAATAGTTCTTTAACTTGACTTTATTGGGGATTTCTGCTTTTGGTTTGAGGATATTCTGTTGGGGATATTTGACTTCTGCTTTGGGATAGAAGCATTCAAAGAGGGTAAGTTATTTCTTACTGGAGATGAAAGAGATGAAATTCCTTGATATGATGCTTGACCAGGTTTCATATGTGAGTATTGACTCTTCTGGGGAGTACTACATGAAACCTTCGATTCACTAGGCAAATGCCTCTTCATGCTTGCCTTTGATTCACTAAGGCAAAGGCTCATTTCAACTGGCCTTCGAATCCACAAGGCACAGGCTTCCTCAGACTTGTCTTGGATTCACAATGGAAAAGGCTTCTTCTATGATTTCCTTCAATGCACAAGGCAAAGACTTCCTCTGTGTTGGTTTTCAATGCACAAGGCCAAGACCCCTCAAAAAAGTTTGTGCACTATGACACACAATATGACCCCTTCGAAAGAGCACTCCAAAGGTCCATTCGAAAGACACACATTGGTGGCCATTCGAAGGAGACACACAATTATTAAAAGCAAGTTTGTCTTATGATGAGTCTTCGTCCTACATCTTGCCAGGCTTAAACTTCCTGCACAATGGCATTCGAAGGAAGTGACAAAAGAGGCTTCGACTGGCCAGAATGAAGTTCTCGTTTGGTTTATTTGAATCAAGCAGCTAAGGTAAATAGATGGGTCTAATCGAAGGAGCCATGAGGAGCAAGTCATAGCCAATCAAAGAGAAAAGATTTGAGGGGCTTTAGAAGAAGCCCTGATAAGGGAAACTCTGAACATATTCAAATTCAGAATCATCAAAAAGAACAATGCTCTGACGAAGAGAATTTTGGGCAATTTGAATTGATGCAGATGGTGACTTAATTGAAGAAAATATGATAAGGGAAACTCTGAAAAATTGGAATTCATAATCATCAAATATCTAAACAATTCGAATTTATGTAGATAGACTCAATCGAAGGAGGTATAAGGATGAAACTAGAGCCATTTGAAGGAGGCAACTCAGAGTCAATCGAAGGGAAAGACTTGAGGGCATTCGAAGGTGAAACATGTCCAGGTTCACTCAACATTTCAAAATGGCATGGATAATCCGAAAAAGGAAATCCTTTAATTTGTCTGATTTTGCCTTCAAAGTTTGGTTAATGGTCGTCACTTTCCATTTCCACTACCCTCAAACTCCTATAAGTACAGGCCTAAGGCACATTTCACAGGGCGGAAAAAGAACCATACAAATATCAAAAACACTCTTGCCATACTCACGCCATCAGCCAGATGCTGCACCACATACAATATTTACTACTAATTGAAGCTGCATACACATTGCCAAACAAAGGCCTTTTTTTCCACGCACACACGTTGCCCCACAAGAGCTCCACAAAACTTCTAAAGTTCCTACAAGGTTTCTAGAATCGAAGCACCCCACTGGTAAAGAACCTTCGATCTCAATTTCATTTCCCATGTAACTTAATTTAGACTGCATGTTCATGCTACATGATTGTTAATATGTTACATGTAAAGCCTGAAGTAACAAGATACCATCACTAAGACATGTAAAGTGGATTCCTTCGAATCTCAAATCTAGCTCATATGGTGAAGGAATATGGGCAATCGAAAGGGCCTGGGTTTGATACCCAAGCCTCACAATTTTATTTTTTATAACATTGCTTTGCAGATTCTATGTGTTGCATAGTCAAGTGCTCACTATATGCCCTCATGGTTGGACCATCAGATGTCAATAGATTGAGATCTAACTCTCCAAATGTGCAGATCTACCGTGTGCAATCAAGGATTGTCTTCACTGGATCCAACGTGGCCCAGGCTTCCATCTCATGGGCCTAGCAAATCTCAAAAGCATACCCCCATTTTCTTATAACATCAGGCACAACATGCTACTTGTTTTGTTTTATTTGTTTATTCATTTTTTAATCTTTTTTTAATTATAATCATAAAATCAACAAAAAACCATAAAAATATTAGACTTAGGATTTTCTAATTAATTTTAATTTGGAAAATTTATTAATTTAATTATTTTGACATTATTTTATAATTTAAAAATAATTAGAACTAGGTTCTTATAATTCAAATATTATCTTAACAAAAACACAAAAAATATTAGAATTAGTTTTCTTGTATTTATTTAATTAATTAGGATTAAATTTATCCTTCCTCATTTTAATTTTAATTATTTTCTTAAAATAAACAAAAAAAAAACAACCAAAAAGATTTTCTTGTTTATTTAGAAGTTTTAGGGCTCTAGATGTCTCTTTCCCTTTCACGCGCGCTATTTTATTTTCTCACTTTTTATACTAATGTAAACTGCCCATTGGATGTAATAGAGAATTATCTAGGGCTTTACTGTTTTTCTTTATTTTCTTTTCCCAAATTTTTGGATATGTAAATACCCCCCTCCCCGAAGCATTGTAATAGCGTAGGATTTACATTTCCGCACTTTTAATTTCTGTACATATATTAACTGTCTAGATGTATATTAATAGGATTGCATGACAATAGCCTAATAATCAAATGTTAACAAACCTAACTCAAGACTAAAATAACTGAACATAACACACATTGCACATATACACCTCTAGGGTACCCCACTTTGGTTGCCTTTCAGAAATAAAATAGTCATGTCCCTCGAGAATAGGGACGCTTTAGCAAAAGACCCTTAAAACAAAAGATCATAGTCCCATGATGACCCTACAGTTGCCTTTCGGTAAATGATCTAGTCCCTTAAACAAAATTGCTAAAGCGTCTCTATATGTTTCCTTTATGACTGTATGTCCCTTCGATTGTCCCTCAAACATCCAACAACTAGGGCTACCTACTCACTAATAGTAGGATAACACTGTCTAAAGGAAAAAAGGAAAATAACGAACTTTTTCGAGTACAAGTAGATAGCTTTTAGATGCTTGCTCAAACAAAATTTTTACACCTACACAAAAACTTTCAAAAACGTTTTCAAAAAATGCTTTATCAACACTCTTGAGGACTGATACAAGAGTTACCATAAAGCAAACTGCCTCACTATGGCATTTCAAAATAATTTTCAAAAACACACAAAAACCATAAGGTATTTTTTGTACCCCAAAATTTTTCCTCTCATTTATCAAGTATTTTCTCACAAGATCTCCTTTGGTTCAAGACTGCACAAGAGTTGATCAGTTCAAGACACCTCCTTAAGCACTTATGACTGAAAATTAGGGTTTGATATTGCACAAGGACAAATGAACTTTTAATTTCTCACATTAATTTCATGAATCATTTTGGACTCTCAAGATTTCTCATGTCAAGTTTCAAGTCTTGGATCACATTTTTGCTCAATCAATTGATCAGTTGACCTAAAAATCAACTGTATTGGGGAAAAAGTCAACAGTGGTCAATTTATAGTAAAACTTTATAATATTTTATCCATGTCAATATTATGAACTCATATATGTCATTTGATCAAGTTTATACCATAATTCCTCAAGAAATTTGATCAGATCATCAAAAGGGAAAAATGGTCAAAATTAGGGTTTTGATTGAGAAAGGGCAATTTCTGATTTTTGACCTAGCAAATGGTTAATTGGTTTGAGACATGATCTCAAGGTTTCAAATGCATAATTTTTACCTAATGATATGACTCAAAACTTTTCTCAAGATCAATTGATTGATAGTTGATTTTCAGTCAACTGATCAAAAGTCAATTATACACTGAAAAGTCAAACTTTGACTTTTTGGTCAAAATTAAGTGTCAAAGATCACAATTCATCAAAACATGTCAAAATATGAAACTTTTTCATCAAGAAATCAAAAAGTCAAGATTTCATTTTGAAAAGTCAAAGTTTCCAAACTTAGAAATTTTTCTAAGTGTTGAAAACTTCATATTTTTTCACAACTTTAAGCCAACTTTTCATCATGATGCAAGATGATTCAAAGGAAACTTTCAACATGAAAGTTATAGATCTCAATGAGATCTAAAACATTTATGAACACAAATCCTCCTAGAAATTCTTGGATTTCAAGTTATTAATCCATGAAATCATGTTCAAGAAACTAAAACACTTAGTTAAATTTTGAGCATTTTGGTCAGGATTTTGACCTAACTTCTGGGCCAAGTGTCACATAATTCAAATTAGATTTTGCAAAAGTGATTCAAAAAGGGGATGTAGAGAACATTACAAGCTTTCTAAAATGTCCTAGAACTCATTGAGATCATATTTGAGCAAGGAGAATCGAAGGCAAGAAGTTAGGGTTTCAAGTTGTTTTACAAGGCAGAATTTGTGATGCACAATGGACCAAATCACATAGCCATGCTGCATAATCTCACTTTGAAGGCTTCTAACTTTCAATTCACTCCTTAACTAAATTTTTACATAACTGAGAGAACCATTGTTCAATCATTTGAGCCATTATCCAAGTTGTATTTCCATTTTGGGAAGAAAGTTCACACTTCCATTTTGGAAAAGTTGCTTTAATCACAAAGTCCACTCTCCATGAGCATTGAACTTGTTCTTTCTGCACACACAAACCCTATAAACCAAAAGCAAGCATGTCTGAAGTACTAACCACTCTATACAGCCCTGTACCATGCCTTGGAACAAGAAGTTTCAACATTGCTTCAAAAACAAGAAAGATGCTACAATTTGAGATTTCAAATTATGGCTTGTTGTAACTTACAAGGCCTCTTGCCTATAAATATACAAGTCATTTGCAAGCTGCCACACGCATACATAAACCCTCAAACTCCCTAGAACTCTGAATCACACACAAAAACTCCATTGTTGCACAATCTGACCAAAAACTTGAAACTTACATCCCCCTCGTGCGTTTCCAAGCCTTTTGGTTCCTAAAGTTTCTAAACATCAAATACAAACCATTCAAAGTCCTTTTGCCCAACTGTAACACCTCCATCATCAAGTTCCATTTTCAAAAAATAGGGGTCTGCAACTTGACTTCTCCAGAACTCCTCAGCCCGTTTCAGGTCAAGCCAAGCATCACATTAGCTTCCTGGGAACTTGAGGAAGCTAACCCAATCACTAGAACTCATTGAAAGTTGTTCAAACTCAAAACACGATCTCCATTTGCAAGGTGATTTTTCTGATTTTTGAACTCCTCATATATGCATTGTTAAGCTTTCATTTTCAAAGATAAAATGTAGACCTCATTGCCACGAAGCTGTACATATCCATAGTTTGCATTTATATGGCTTGAGCTTCGAGAATTTTGGAGTTGAAGTTTCTGAAATTTTTAGGTTTCAGATTAAGGCCAATAAAATTCATGTTTGTCTTTGATCTATATTTTTAATGCTTTACATTTCTGAAATCGTGAGGAAATTTTCCACAAGATTCATGTTTACACTTTTGCAAATGGATGAGAAATGAACAAGATGCAGGTGGTCTGGCTAGGCGCGAGGTTGAAGATGAAGTTATCTTCAGGAAGCCGTTTCTAATATATATTTATGGTTTGATATAAGTAAACGAATATATAGCCACCTCAGTGGTAGAAGCGCGCACCTTTCACCTTTAGGACCTGGGTTCGAGCCCCAGCGTCCGTTTTGTCATTTTTCCTTTCATTTTTTGTTTCTTTTTATTTTGCAGCCAGCACGTTTGGGCCCTCATCCTTGGGCTTGGACATTTTTGTTGCCTTTAACCCCCCTGTTTGCTTATAACACACAACCCATCTCTTTTTTTTCTTATTATTATTTTTCTTTTTTCTGTTTACAAAAACAATAATGGACCAACTTCAAAACTGTTTTTATAACAAACCTCCCAAATTCAACTTTAACCCCCTGGCTTTATTTATTTTTATTTTATTTTATTTTATCTTTTATTATTATTATTATCATTATTATTTTCATCAATAAAAATAAAAAAATATTTTATTCATTTACATCCAATATTACTTATGTTTTATTTTAAAACCAAAAACCCTAAAAAAAAACTTGCTTGTTTAATTAAATTAATTTCCTTTTTTAATTAATTTAGGTCAACTTCTTATTAGTTTAATTAAACTATTTTCCTTAATTAATTAAATCAAAAATCCTTTCCTCTTAACAAAAATCCAAAACTAAATCAATTTCTTTTTCCTTTATACTTGTATACTATTTTCATTTCAAATTCTTGCACATTATTCAATATGGTTGTAATAGTTAATTAGATTTAACTTTCTTGCAAAATCCCCATTTGTAAATTTGTATACCCCCTCCCCTAATGATGTAATAGTTTAGTATTTTTATTTTCCGCAATTTATCGCTTTATATAAATGCTAATAATTAGGTTTTTATGGAAAGATAAAATCAATGCTTAGAAAATCCTAATACAAGACAAATCAAGCATGAAAAAGATACACTTGCACACTTTGCACCTCTAGGGTTAACTCCACTTGTTTCCTTGAGAAATAAATGGTCATAATACACATATAAGATGTCTTAGCAAAAACAAACAAAAATACAAGATCATAGTCCCTCGATGATGCTCTGAAGTTGCCTTACAAATGATCTTAGTCCCTCAAAGAAAATGATAAGATATCTTATAATATTGCTATTCATGACCATACGATGACCCTTGCCCATCCCTTTTACATCCAAAGATAAGGTTACTTACCAATCCATGGTAAAATAATAATGTCAAAGGAAAAACGAAATAAACAAGAAAGACTTTTGAGTAGGTAGAATGTTCCTAAGTTGCTTGCTCATTTTCAAATCAAAACATCCTTTCTATTTTCAAAACAAACACCAACACTTTCAAAACATCTTTCAAACTTGAAACATTTTCAAAAGATCAACACTTTGTATACGTTCTTACGAATGAGAATTATTACAAAGTTTGCCTAAACGATGGCGCCTTTTCAAAACACTTTCAAAAACTACACAAAGCACATTTTCAAACAAAAGGAAGTGATATAGCAAGCAACTAAGAGCCCGTAAATAACTACGGATGAAAAGGGTGCTAATACCTTCCCTTTTCATAATCTACCCCCCGAACTCAAGAAAACATTTCTAAAGGTCTTTCCTGTTCTTTTCAGCCTTTCCTTTTGGATAAAAGAAAAGTCGGTGGCGACTCTTGCTATCCGCACAATTGCGATCAAATGCAAAACAACAAAGTCAGTTCTCCCACCGTGTTACAGTACTTTTCAAATGAGCTAAGCATCTAAGAGCCCATAGGTAACTACAGATGAAAAGGGTGCTAAAGCCTTCCCTTTCCATAATCTACCCCCCTTACTCAGAAAATTCTCGAAAAGGTCTTTTTCTGTTCTTTTCACCCTTTCGTTAGATGGATAAAAGAAAAGTCGGTGGCGACTATTTCTTACCGCAACATTTGCAAACACAAATGTAAAACCAGTATAACAGTCGGTTCTGCCACTGTATCACAGAACTGGCGACTCTGCTGGGGAATCTAAATAAAAAGTGGGGTTAACTTACGAGTTAGTTCATTTTAAACTGTTTTAATTGCTTACTTTGTATGCTTTATCCTTGGAGGGTTGTTTGGGTTGTTACTATAGATCCTACACCCGGATATGGGGGCATATTTTTAGGAAAACAACAATAGATCGTGGAGACTGTACGGTGTAGACCGATATGGTTGAAGCGATAGCTGCGTTGGTATGACACTTTTGTTGATACCGGTATCCCTTGTGTTGAATTGAGGAGAATACGGGGCCGCTGTGTGGTGTCATGAAGCACTAACGGGCCTTAGAACCTTAGTTGAACAAACTTGGCCCTTAGAAAGTAGTGAGATAGCCAGCCTCGGTGTAAAGTCAGGAATTAGTTGATACTCGATGCTACACTCATTGAGATTGGACTTTCGAGATGTTTCGGCCGCAAGAAAAGATTGCTAAGCTGAAATGATGCTCGATAAAGAAAGATCAGTGATATTTAGACTCCGTAGAACCTGGTTACTTTTCTAAGACAGGTTAAACCAACTAAACTTCAAGAGGGTACTTACCTACAAACCCCATGCAAGCCTGAACCTAAGGCTGCTTGTGTAACTTGTTTGCCTTCATTATCTAACAAGTTGAACTCATTTCAGGGCTTTGTTTGTATTCCTTGAAGAACCTTGTTTGTATACATCATCCAATAAATTGGTTTTATTGCAAGACATACTTGTCTTTATCACCCTGCATTTCTGCTTAATGCATAGCATACACATCATAGCATCATACCATAACATTTTCTTAACCATTTCAAGGATCTCAAGGGCCTGTGGTGCAGGTTATGATGAACCAGACATCAAGCAAGGGGAAAGGGGATTTATTTTCCTCTAGCCAATGTCATCAAAATATCAAAAAACAACAACTTGAGTCAGAGGCTATGACCCACTCGATATGGTGAGTTTGATTCTCGTAGAAGGATATTCAACAATACAAAGTTCTTCCGTCAGAGTTACAGTCAAAATTCAACTTCTGACATTTTCTTGTGTTTACCTTGCGAGGTCCTTGAAAACATTGCATCCATACATCACGCATGCCATTATCGAACAGGTCTTCCAGTACGGGTTTCTCGTGTTCGCATGTTTATTTCAGTAAGAGAAATGGATCTCAAACAGAACAACAAAGATCTCCAAACTCAAGAGCCCCAGTTCATGGAAATGCTCCTCAACCTATCCAAGGGGCAAGAAGAGTTGAAAGCACTCCTCAATGGGAATCTGACCAAGAAACATCCTGAAAACAACAAGGATGACCAGTTGGAACAACTGCAAGATGAAATGGAAAGGATGAGAATCCAGATGAGTAATCAAAGGGCCCTTATCCAAAGTTTACCTCGGGAACAAGAAGAGTTGAGGTTTCTCATCAGCAAGCTTCACCAAGACAAATGCAATCGTATGAAGCAAATAATCAAGACTGAGGATCAGGTCATTAATCAGCCCCTGATGAGACAAGGAGTTAGCTTGGTGGAGAGTAGACCTTCCCAAATTGCTGCTACGTCATGAACCCATCCGCCACCTTGCCAACAACAACAGGGTCATCGGCCTAAGCGGGATGTATTCACTAGGAAATACACCAAACTCAACATACCAATGCGCAAGTCTTGCAACACATGTCGAAGTTGAATTTGGTCACATTAAAAGATCCTTCCCCAAACCCCAAAACGTCTTCTCCTAACTACAATCTTGATGCAATATGTTCATATCACTCTAACAGCCCGGGGCATGATACTGATAATTGTTGGATGTTGAAGTATAAAATTCAAGACCTAATCGATGAAGGAGCGTTGGAATTCACACAAGATGGTAAACTGGAATTCTTCTGCCAATTCCTCAAAGGCACACCATCTGAAGTGACAAGCCAAGACAAAGAGGCTTTTTGTTCATCTAGAATTTTCAATTTGTAATTTCTTTTGATTGTTCGAATATTTATTTATGTCAAACTTTGTTATTTCATCAATGCATTTCATATGTTTGTCTTGAATTATTTTAAACTGTGTTTCTATTTCCTTTCGTGATATTCAACTCTCGATTAAAAGCTCTAAGATTTTAGAGGGAGGATGACGAAAATAATATCATGATCTCTACAACATGCTTTTGAACCGACCCTACTGACGATGTACATGCGTTGTTTCAAATCCCAAATAGTGGAGTTATAAGGAAGATAATCCCTAGTAAACCCCTTTGAGCCTAAGAAGTAGGAGTTTTTCTTTTCACACAAATTAAAACCCTTAATCATAACCTGAGGGATGGTAGTTTTCTCAGTTAATTCACATGCGCATTCAGTCGCAATCTTCCACTTCATACATAATGAATGGCATCAAAGACGTCCTTCCAAATCAGAAGATGGTGATGGTTCTACAAAATCATCAAGACAGGCAGTTGTTATCTCTCAAAATAAAAACTGCTAAGCCAAAACCTATGAAGGAGACTTAAGGAAAAACCGGGGCATCCAGCTGTCTGCAATCACAAAAGAAATACTTCAGGCAAATGTAGGGATAAAAAAATCAAAAAAAGAGGTCCCAAAAATCCTTAACAAAAAAATAAAATGTTACAAAAATGAGTGTCTCTTCAAAATAAACTTCTAGTATCCGAACCATCACCGAAACATCAAGGACAAGATGCCAGACTCAATCGGGATTTAAAGGCACAATTAACTAAGCATAGGACTGAAGAACATCACGAAGAGCCGGTTGGGTACAAATAAAATTTGAGCCTTTATCCTTTGTTTCTTAAAACCGTGAACCAGGCCAGGCTACAACCCTTAAAAGTTCTAACTAAAGTATGGGTTAGTTCGAAAGCATACTGTTACAAAAGGTATCCTGACTCCTGTAAGGTTTGCTATTAAATCCTGAGTTGACATCACACTCCTACAAAATTTGTTTGCTTTACTAAATAATGAATTTTCAAACTTCAAGACAGACATAAGCTTTGCATTCTTAAAATACCATTGTTTGCATATGACTATTTGTTCAACAGCAGAGAAATTTGCACAACGGATATTCGATGAACAAAAATCATCTCAATGGACAGAATCACCTCAGACGGAAGGAAATTTACAGTAACAGGCCTTTCATAACCAAGGGGCATAGCATAGTGTCCATCTGATTTGGGGCAGTCAAGCCAAGATTCGAGGAATTTCTCAAAAGTGCCAAATATCCAGGGGCAGATCTCCATTTGAATCACTTGGGGCATTGTACATGAATTCCAGCAATGAATCACATAAGATCAAGCAAACATCTTCTAGAAGTGTGAAAACACTTACTACTATGGACAATGACAACTCTCCGTACCCGGTGGACATGGACATAGTCGGAAAATACTACGCATGAACAAAGACCCTCTAGGTTGACTATCCTAGGAAAAAATAAGGGCATTCCAGCTGTGATACAATGTGAGAACTGACTTGAAGGTGTTGCGTTTTATCGCAAATGTTTCGGTTAGCAAGAGTCGCCACCGACTTTTCTTTTATCCAAAAGGAAAGGTGAAAAAGCACAGGAAAGACCTTTGAGATTATTTCTTGAGTTCGGGGGGTAGATTATGAAAATGGAAGGTATTAGCACCCTTTTCATCCATGGTTTTCCATGGGCTCTTAGTTAATTGCTAGATCACTTGCTTTTGTTTGAAATTGTGTTTTGTGTGGTTTTTGAAAGTATTTTGTAAAGAGGCCATCATTTAGGCAATCTTTGTAATGATTCTCGTTTGTAAGAATGTATACAAAGATGTTTGATCTTTTGAAAATGTTTTCAAGTTTGTAAGAGGTTTTGAAAGTGTAGGTTTTTTTTTTAAAATAGCAAGGATGTTTTGAAAATTGAGCAAGTAATTAGGAGCATTCTACCTGCTCAAAAAATCTTTCATGTTCATTTTCTTTTTCCTTTGACATTGTTATCTTACCATTGATTTGATAAGTAACCCTATCTTTGGATGTAAACGGGACGGACGTGGGTCATCGTATAACCATGATTAGCAATGTTGCAAGGTATCTTAGCATTCTATTTTAGGGACTAAGATCATTTGAAAGGTAACATAGATAGCGTCATCGAGGGACTGTGATCTTATATTTTGCTTGTTTTTGCTAAGATACCTCACATGCGTAATATGACCATTTTGTAAAGGCAACCAAGTAGATTTACCCTAGGGGTGCTTGTGTGCAAATGTATTATTTTTCATGCTTGATTTTGTATTTTGATTAGGGTTTTCTAAGCATTGGTTTTAGTCTTTCCATACAAACCCTAATTACTAGCAATTGTATATAAAGCGATAAATTGAGGAATTACAAATTACTATGCTATTAAAATACTTGGGGGAGGGGGGTGTACAAATTATAAATGGGGATTACAAGAAAATAAACGTAATTAATCCATTACAACCATATTGAATTTATACAAGAATTGAAATAAATAATGTACATAATGAATAAATATACAAGAATGGAAATGTGAAGAAAATGGTTATTTTTGTTTGGATTTTTTTAGGAAAAGGGAATTTTTTTTAACCTAATTGATTAAAAGAAAATAATTAATTAAAAGTAAAACCTAAATTTACTAAGAAAAGATTTTAAGTAAAACCCTAAATCTATTAATTGATTAAAAAGAAATTAAGGTTAAGAAAAGTATTTTTTGTATTTTTGTCTTGAAAATAATTTATAGTATTATAAAATATTTTTTGTCTTTTTATATATATAAGAGAGCATTTTTTTATTATGAGAGAAATAAACTAAAACCCTAGTCTTTAATTAAATTTACAAAATATTTAGTGAAATAAATAAAGTATGATAAAATAAAATAATTTTCGTGTCCGAAAAAATAAATAAACTATGTCCAAATATAAATGTAATATTTTTATATTTTTTATGATTTTTTAGCATTAGAAAAATAATTAAGAAAATAAATAAAATGAAAATAAGAAAAGAAAATAAAAACTGGGCTAGGGGTATGAATAGCCTGCAAGGGGGTTAGAGGTAAGAAAAAAAAAACATAACGCCCAAAGGAGGAGGCCCAGCGCTGGTCCAAAAAGTCAGAATAGGAAAAAATATGAAAAAAATCAAAAAGGGTACCACTGGGGCTCGAACCCAGGTCCCTCTGGTTACAGGCACGCACTTCTACCACTGGGGTGGCTATACATCCGTTAACATAAGCAAAACAAATAATACATAACACAAGTCAAGTCCTTAAAATGACTTCATCTTCAACCTCCAGCCATGGATCCTGTAACATGCTCATTTCTCAACAAAAATGAAAGATGCAAACATGAAAGTTGCTCCATTTTTCCATAGGAATCCAACCATATAAATATCATAAGCTATAAATCAAATATGAATGAGAATTTCTAAAAGTACCAAATTATGACTTAACTTTTTTCAGAGATTCAAACCTAAAATTCTCTAAGCTCAATCAATATAAATGAAATCTATGGACATGTATAGTTTCAGGGCAATGATGTCTACATTTTATCTTCACAAATGCAAGTCTAACAATGCTTAAATATGAAGATAGAAGTTCAAGAAAAATATATCAAAACTGGAAATCGTGAAATGGATTTGAGCTTGTTTCAGGCAATGGGGATGATCAGGCTAGCTTCCCCAAGTCCTTAGGAAGCTAATGCAATGGTTTTCTTGAGTTGAGAGTGGCTGAAATGGCCTGGAGAAGTCAAGTTTCAGACTTTTTTTTTGGTTATGGAGGTTATGGTAAATGGTGTTACAGTTCTGAAATAATAATGAAGATGAGTTGTATTTGATGTAAGGAAGCTTTAGGAATAAATTTGAGGGAAAACGCACGAGGAAAATGAGAGATACAAGTTTAAGGTCAAAATTGTGTACCGATGGAGTTTTTTGTGCAATTTCTGGCTAGAGGGAATTTGGGAGTTTTCCAGGGTTCTAAAACTTGTCCCTTAGCTAAAAAATAGTGACTCTATTTATAAGCAACAAGTTTGAAGTTCTATAGTTGATCAGAATTCAAATTTGCATGTTTAAGTTTAACATGTGATTTTTTGACAAAACAAGTTTCCATGCCTTGTACTTGGTTCATAGAGTTGTTATGCTTTAAACAAGCTTGCTTCTGACTTTGTGGATGGAGTGTTATCAGAGGTAACAAGTTATAGGCTCAAGAATGGACTTTATGCAAAAAGCTTGCTTTACAAGAATGTCAATGTTAACTTTGTGCCATTAATGGAAATGCAACTTGGATAATAGCTCAATTGCTTGGATCAAATCCATGATAGCTGTGTAAACATTTAATTATGGAGTGACAAACAAGTTTGAGGCCTTCAAAGCAAATATTATGCAGCCTAGCATGGATTTGGTTCATGTGTTCATCAAAAAATGACTTGTGAATCAAGTGATTAAACCCTAACTTCATCTCTTCGATTCTCCATGCTCAAGAATGATCTCAAGGAGTTCTTGGATATTTTGGAAAGCTTGTAATGTGCTCTAAAACCCATATTTGAATCAATTTTGAAAATTCCCCTTGGAACTATATGAAAAAGTGCCATGAAGTTAGGTCAAAATCCTGACCAAATCAGGGCAAAATTTCACCAAGTGTTTTTATTTCATGACCATGACTTTATGAATTAATAACTTAAGATCCAAGCACTTTTAGGAGAAGTTGTGTGAAGCAAAGTTGTAGATTTCATGGAGATCTAGAACTTTCATGTTTGAAGTTTCTTTTGAATCCTCTTGCATCATGGTGAAAAATTAGCTTAAATTTATGAAAAAAACATGAAGCTTAAACACTTAGAAAAATTTCTAAGTTAGAAAACTTTGACTTTTCAAAATGAAATATTGGCTTTTTGATTTCTTGATGAATAAGTTTCATATTTTTACATTTTTTGATGAATTGTGAATTTTGACATTGAATTTTGACCAAAAAGTCAAAGTTTGACTTTTCAGTGTACAATTGACTTTTTGATCAATTAACTGAAAATTCACTATTAATCTAATTGATCTTGAGCAATGTTTTAGGTCATGTTATTAGGTCAAAATGATTCAATTGAACTCTTGAAATCATGCTTCAAACCAATTGACCATTTGCTAGGTAAAAAATGAGAAATTGCCCCTTCTCAGTCAAAACCCTAATTTTGACCATTTTGCCCTTTTGATGATTTGATCAAATTTATTGAGGAATTATGGTCCAAACTTGATAAAATGATGCATATGAGTTTATAATGTTGACGTGGATAAAAAATTATGAAGTTTGACTATAAATTGGCCATGGTTGACTTTTTGCCCAATACGGTTGATTTTTAGGTCAACTGATCAATTGACTGAGCAAAAATGTGATCCAAAGCTTGAAACTTGATATGAGTAATATTGAGGGTTAATAATGATCCATTAAAGTCATATGGGGCATTGGAAGTTCAAAAATCCTTGTGCAAACTCAAACCCTAATTTTGGTCATCAGTGCTTAAGGAGATGTCTCTAGCTGATCAAACCTAGTGCAATCTTGAGCCAAAGGAGATCTTGTGAGTAAATTCTTAATAATTGAGAGGGAAAATTATGGGATACAACAGCTTCCCCTATTAAATCTTCTTAAGCCTGAAGAGTTAGATTGACGAGTTTTGCCATTCGCGACTCGAAGGTGGTAGATGATTGGACATTAGAGTGCCCAGAAATTTGGACTCGATGATGTGATGGTAGAGGAAATGGGCTTAAAGATTCCATTTAGAGAGATGATGGAAAGTTGTTGGATATGGGCTTGTAGATGCCATCTAGAAATGATTACTGAACCGTATCTGTAAGCTGAAAATGAATGAGTATCAGAATGGCGTCCATGTCTAGAGCGTATCTGAACTATATCCGAAAGTTGAATCTTAATGAATATCATGATGGAATCTGTATCTGGAGTGTATCTGAACTATATCTGTAAGCTGAATCTGAATGAGTATCAGGATGGCATCCGTGTCTGGAGCGTATCTGAACTGTATCTGAAAGCTTGAATCTGAATGAGTATCAGAATGGCATCCGTGTCTGGAGCGTATTTAAACTGTATCTGAAATCTTGAATTTGAATGAGTATTAGAATGGCATCCGTATCTGGAGCGTATCTGAGTTGTATCTAAAATCTAAATCTGAATGAGTATGAGAATGGCATTAGTGTTTGGAGCATATCTGAATTGTATCTGAAAGCTGAATCTGAATGAGTATCAGAATGGCATCCGTGGCTGGAGCGTATCTGAACTGTATCTGAAAAGCCTTTGAACATTGTTAATGGTAGCTATTTGATTAACCTTATCCTGAAAAGGGTAAAATGTTAGCTAATATGCAAATGTCATGTTGTATGAAATGCAAGGTATAATGCATTCGTGTTATCGATGTTTATGATATATGGATGCAATGAATGCGTATGTAAGCTAATCTGCTGCACTGCTATTGGATTGGGGAAAATAACTCCCTGACTGCTGCTGAGGATATGGAGTATAAGTCTTCATGTTTTAAAGTTGAAGTGCTGATGAATTTCTGCTTAGGGAAATAAGCTCTGTTGTAAGGGAAACGCCGTGTACTGCATGTAAAATCATGTTGGGGAATCTTGGGAAATTGGACGACTTCTACTGGGGATTGATAACTGGAAGCCTTGTTCTGCTGGGGATTAAACTGCACACTGCGGGGGATCTTATGGAAACAACTTAGAGAGATTTCCCTATTTCTTAAAGCCATTAGTGATTGTCTTTTCTATTTTGTTCATTTGTAAACAGTAATTATGTTCAAATGTATATGTTCAAAAATAAATCATTGGACGTTTTTGTAAACAAAACACAAAAATAAAGAAAAACACAGATAGTTTTGCACTTTCAAGGGATATCTTTGTATTGACTTTAGTAAGTATTTTTGTACAATGAGACTAACATTCTAGTAAGAGAATACCGTCGTAAAAAAATGAAAATTTGATACAAAGAAAAGATATCTATGTGAAATAATCCCATGGGGTTCCCATTCTGCTATAGCCTTCGTGTCTCTGGGCATCTTATTTGTTTATTGCCTTGTCCGGAGTTGATTGGGTTGATTAGAACCGCTGAGTTTGCAGGTTATCCGTAAGTTGATGCAACGGGACATAGTCATATGCTTTAATTCTCTAACTTTTTCCTGGACCGCCCTTTCGGGTTTTCAGTCCACCGGGATACCCTTTTTTGCCTAAGTCGCCCTTTCGGGTTTTCAGCTTGCCGGGTGTACAATTTTTTTCGTTTTATCCCTAATTTTTTCCCGAACCTTTTTGGTTCGCCGGGATGCCCTTGTTTTGCCTAGGTGTGTCAACCTAGCAGGTCTCTTATGCGTAGTATCTTTTGACTATGTCTGTGTTCACAGGGTGTGGCAGGTCGTCACCATCCATAGTGGTCAAGATCATTGCTCCACCAGAGAATATGCTTTTGATTACAAATGGTCTTTCATATGTAGGAGTCCATTTTCCCCTAGGATCACTTTGCGGAAGTATGATACATTTGATCACCAAATCCACGACTTGATACACTTGGCGTCTGACCTTTTTGTTGAAAGCCTTGATCATCCGTTTTTGATACAATTTGACCATGACAGACAACAGTAAGCCTTTTCTCAACAATAAAGTTTAATTGATCAAGTCGAGTATGGATCCAATCGTTTTCATTCAGTCCTGCATCCTTCCTAATTCTCAGAGAGGGGATCTTGACCTCAATAGGCAAGATAGCCTACATGCTGTAAACCAAAGAGCAGGGTGTTGCCCCGGTTGATGTGCACGCTGTGGTACGATACCCATGGAGAGAGAATGGTAGCATCTCATGCCAATCTTTGTATGTGACTGTCATTTTATGTATGATCTTTTTGATGTTCTTATTTGCATCTTCGACAACACCATTCATCTTGGGCCGGTAAGGGAAAGAATTGTGATGCTGGATCTTGAATTGCTCGCACAAGGCGGTGATCATAGTATTGTTTAGATTCGTACCTTTTTTTGTGATGATCCTCTCCGGGATACCGTACCGACAGATAAGATTCTGCTTGAGGAACCAGGATACAACATTCTTGGTGACGGAAGCAAAAGAGGCCGCCTCAACCCACTTTGTAAAATAGTCAATGGCCACTAAGATGAAGCGGTGTCCATTAGAGGCTGTGGGTTTGATTTCACCAATCATATCAATTCCCCACATGGCAAAGGCCCAAGGAGCCGTCAAGACATTCAGAGGAACCAGAGGTACATGCACTTTGTCAGCATAGATCTGACACTTATGGCAAGTTCAAGAGTGTTGATAGCAATCTGCTTCTATGGTAGACCAGTAATAGCCTTCCCGTAGAATCTTCTTTGCCATCGTATGCCCACTGGAATGAGTGCCAAAAGTGCCCTCATGTAGATCAACCATGATCTTTTCAGCTTCAACCTTGTCTACACACCGAAGCAAAACAGAGTCATGGTTGCGTTTGTAGAGAATGCCATTACTAAGGAAGAATTTAGCAGATAATCTCCTTAAGAACTTCTTATCATTGAATGAAGCTCCTTCCAGATATTCTTGAACCTCGAGATACCTCTTGACTTCGTGGAACCGAGGCTGGTCCACTACTTCTTCAATATTAATCTTATGACATTGAGCTGGTTCATCCATTCGTTCAATGGTGATCTGGGGAACCTCGTTATCCCATTTAAGTTTAAACATGGATGACATTGTGGCTAGTGCGTAAGCTAGCTGATTTTCTTCACGCAGGAAATGCTCGAAGATAATCTTCTTAAAATGTGGGATCAATGTCAGTACATGTTCTTTGTAATGGATAAGGTTAGGGTGTTTGGTGTCCCATTCCCCTTTGATCTGGCTGATGACCAAAGTTGAATCTCCGAATACACTTAAGGATTTGATCCCCAAATCTATGGCAGCTTTAAGACCAAAAATGCACGCTTCATATTCTGCCATGTTGTTTGTACAGTTGAAGCAAAGTCTTGCCGTAAAAGGAATATGACACCCTCCAGGAGATATGAGTACAACACCAATACCATTGCCGAGTGTGTTGGATGCCCCATCAAAAACCAGGGGCCATCGGGATCTTTCTTCAGGTCCGTCATATGGTCTGAATTCTTCATGGTTGTTTACCATCATGATGTCTTCATTTGGGAATTCAAACTTCATAGACTGGTAGTCTTCCACAGCTTGGTGATCCAGGTGATCAGCTAGTACACTGCCCTTTATTGCTTTCTGGGTAGTATACTGTATGTCATATTCTGTCAGGATCATCTGCCATCTCGCTATTCTCCCAGAGAGTGCAGGTTTCTCGAAGATGTATTTTATTGGATCCATTTTAGATATCAATAAGGTAGTATGGGTCAGCATATATTGTCTTGGCCGGCGAGCAGCCCATGCCAGAGCGTTGCAAGTTTTCTCGAGCAGTGAATATCTTGTTTCACAGTCGGTAAATTTTTGCTCAAGTAGTAAATAGCGCGCTCTTTTCGCCCAGACTCGTCATGCTGCCCCAGCACACACCCCATTGAATTTTCCAAAATAGTCAGATACATGATCAACTTTCTTCCCTCAATTGGCGGCATCAAAACAGGAGGCTCTTGCAGGTACTCTTTGATCTTGTCGAAGGCAGTTTGGCACATATCATTCCATTTGACTACCTGATCTTTCTTCAGTAATTTGAAGATTGGTTCACAAGTAGCTGTCAGGTGAGAAATGAATCTGGCAATGTAGTTTAAACGTCCCAAGAATCCTCTGACTTCCTTCTCAGTACGAGGAGCAGGCATCTCTTGTATCGCTTTCACCTTTGTAGGATCTACTTGAATTCCTTTATTGTTGACAACAAAGCCTAGGAGTTTACTAGACTTCACTCTAAACGTGCATTTATTTGGGTTCAACCTCAGCTTGTATTTCTTTAGCGTCTCAAATAATTCTTGCAAGTGATCAAGATCTCTTCTTCTGTTTAATATCTAGCTATTATGTCGTCCATATAGACCTATATTTCATGATGTATCATGTCGTGAAATAAAGCTACCATGGCACGTTGATAGGTTGCCCCAGCATTCTTCGGTCTGAATGGCATAACCTTGTAGCAGAATGTTCCCCACTGTGTGATAAAGGTTGTTTTCTCCATGTCCTCGGGCACCATTTTTATTTGGTTGTAACCTAAGAAATCGTCCATGAAGGAAAACACTTTGTGCCATGCTGTATTGTCAACTAGAATATCAATACGGGGAAGGGGGAAATCATCCTTAGGGCTTTCCCTATTCAAATCTCTATAGTCCATGCACATTCATACCTTGCCGTCCTTTTTAGGCACGGGAACAACATTGGCAACCAATTGCGGATAGGAGGTGACGGCCAAGAATCCGGCGTTAAATTATTTCACGACTTCTGCTTTGATCTTCTCTGACATGTCTGGTCGCATGCGGCAGACCTTTTGTTTTACTGGTGGGAAGTCTTCTTTTGTTGGTAGACGATGTACCATGATGTCTGCATCAAGTCCTAGCATGTCCTCATACGACCAGGAAAAGACATCGACATAATCGTGTAGCAATTGAATCAGACGCTCTTTGATATTGGGTTCCAGATTGGCACCCACCTTGACTTCTCTTTTGTCTTCTTCGGTACCTAGGTTGATTGTGTCCACTCATTCCTCGTGGGGCCGAATGGTCCTCTCTTCCTATTGCAGTAACTTGGCGAGTTCCCCTGGTACTTCACAATCTTCCTCACCTTCGTCTTCGGCTTGGTAGATTAGATTTTCAGAGTCACAAAAGGCCATAGACGAATCGTTACCCATGGGATCCCGAGTGGATGTAGACCTGCATTGTGAGTGTGAGTGTGTGTAAGAGTATAGCTATATTTGAAAGAAATGAAAATTTAAAAAGAAAAATAATGAGCACAAAGTTTGTATGCAAAAACGTCCATGATTCATTGATGTCATATGGAAATGAGATAATAACCCTTACAAATAGACCATTGTACCTCGGGTAAGACACAAGGTTTTAAGAGTCTGAATTATTTTAATATTACAGATCCGACAAAATGTAAAGACAAATTACTGTGGGATAAATGTGATCGGGACAAAATCTCTAGCTTCCTAGTTGCTGAGGCCCCCACTAACAGTTGGGAAAATCCAATCCTCTAAGTTATAGCTATCTTCATCATCCTCCACGGTGCTGACTTGGTGGTTGTTGATCTTCAAGGTTAGTCCTCCGGCACGAGCACGGCGTACAACCTTCTGGGCCCCTGAAGTGAAACCCAAACCAAATTTGTCAAATTTGTATGGGATATCTGGGAGTTGGCCCCAAATAGTGCACCCACCTTCTTCTATCACTTCCTTGGCATCCTTCAAAGACGACATCTTGAGCGGATGCCTTTTAACCTTGGGGACTTGAGACACAACCTTGGTTATCGCCATAGTCTGTGGGACTTCTTCAAAGTGCTGGAATGGAGTTTTAATAAATTCACCTTCTAGTTCCACATATCTGAAGGAATTTAGATGGCTGACCATATACTCTTCTTCTCCATGAACGGTGATGATTTTCCCTTGAATTGGACATTTCAACATTTGATGCAACGTAGAAGTAACGGCACCAGCATTGTGAATCCATGGCCGGCCTAATAAGCAGGAATATGAAGGGCGAATATCCATTACATAAAAAGTTGAATCAAATGCTTGGGTTCCAACTTTTAGGGGGATGTCCACTTCCCCATGCACCGACCTTTTTGAGCCATCAAAGGCCCTTACTATAATGTTGCTCGGTTTCAATGTCAATCCTTCACAGCCAAGCCTATCAAGAGCCTTTTTAGGCAACACATTCAGAGATGAACCAGTGTCCACCAAAACATGAGCCAAGGTTGTGCCCCTGCATTCGACTGAGACATGTAATGCTTCATTATGCTACCTCCCTCTTGGCGTTAAATCATCATCTTAAAAACCTAAGCCATTATCTGCAGTCAAGCTGGCTACGCGGTCTTTGAACTGATCGGCAGATGTTTCTTGGGGTACATGGGCAGTTTTCAGGAATTTTACTAAGGCCTTTGCATGAGCCTCAGAACATAATAATAAAGCCAGCATGGAAACTTTTGATGGAGTTTACCCCAGTTTCTCAACTACATTCTAGTCTCTTCTTTTTATGATCTTTAGAATTTCCTCCATCTCTTTTCGAGAAGTCTTAAGGATAGCTACTGATTGTGCCCTCGTCCAGACAGGCTCAATCAGAATACCTTTACCTCGAGTCTCGGTTGACTCGGCAGCAAGAATGTCATTAGGGGTGATAACATGGATTGTAACGGTTTTGTCAACAGGAGTATTAGCAGAGATGATTGTAGGACTGAGAATAGCCTTTGGAGAAGAAACAACAATAGGAATGATCACTGGTCCAGAAGAAGCTTTTGGAGGAGCAATTTCTGGAGAGAAAACCCTTCCACTTCGTGTTATCTTACTAGTCCCTGCAATGTTACTAATATCAGAGTCAACCTTCTCAGAACTTGAATTTTCAGCAGCTGGCCAATCTTGCTTAATATCGTGGTAGTAGACATCAGCTCCATAATTCCATGGGACAATTTTGTTTGGCGAATACGGGATTGGTCCAGGCATTGTAATTATCAATGGAGCCACTTTAGGAACTGATGTAATTCTAACGGGTCTTTTGGTGGAGACCCTGGAAGAATTGTCGGAAATGGTCACGATGGAAACATCATTATAAGAAACATTTGGAACAGAAGTCTTCTCGAACAAAATCTCCTTGTTATCTATTAGGCATTGAACGCTTGCTTTTAACAATGGATAGCTGGTTGGTGAGGATAAACAAAAATGACAGATTTCATCACAGCCTGGGAATACACCGGCATTCAACAAGTTCTTTTTGATAGTCAGGAGTGGGGTCACAAGTTCATCAATTGAAGTAACAAACATATCTTCCTCAATGGCGTTGGCATTATGGCTGTGCTTGGGCATAGGGGCAGTAATGACATTGGGAATTTCTGGTGCATCGAATTCAATCTCTTTGGCTTCAAGAAGGTCTTGTACTTTGTTCTTTAGAGCCCAACAATTGTTAGTGTCATGGCCGGGACTATCGGAATGGTATGCGCAACGGGCATTAGGATGATAGTGAGGAGAGGTTGTGTTAGGGTTCTTTGGAGCTTCTTTCAAAGTCACTAGATTGGATCTGGACAAATATGGAAATACTTGAGATATTGTCATATTAATTCGGGTGAATTGTCTGACTGGTCTTTCCATTCTTGGTTAGTTGCTTCTTTGCTGACCAGGCGCATGTTTAGGAATCATGACAACCTCCACAATTGGACGTCGTTCAGTCCTATCTTGATTTCTCTGAGGATATACAACAACAACTTCTTTCTTTCGAATGAATGGTTTCCTTACAGCATCTAAGAATGCATCTTTTTGAATCTTCCCATTCTTTATCCCGACTTCCACCCTTTCTTTGGTCAATATCAATTTAGGAAAAACTGCCGAAGAGCTCCCAATTAAGTGATTGAAGAAAGGTCCGGACAAGGTGCCCAAAAAAATGTCTACTAATTCTCTTTCAGATAGGGGAGGCTGGACACTTCCTGCTAAGTCCCTCTATTTTTCTGCATAGTCTTTGAAGTCCTCTCTTGAAACCATGGCCATACTCTGGAGTTGAGTACGTGTAGGCGCAAGATCAACATTGTATTGGTATTATTTGTAAAAGGCAGCGGCCAGATCCTCCCAGTTATGAACATTAGCTCTTTCTAACTGATAAAACTAATCAAGTTGAGTTCCAGATAGACTGTCTTGGAAGAAATGTACCCATAAATCCTTGGCAGCGGTATGAGGCTAGATTTTCCTTTACATAGGACCGGAGATTCATTTTGGGACATGAAACTCCATTGTTTTTGGCGAACACCGGTGCTTTCAATTTTGGAGGAATGACAATCCCCGATACTAATCCCAACTTCTCAAAGTCCAATCCAGGCACTTTTTTGATTTCCATTCCACTTAACCGTTCTTCTAGATGCTTATACTTGTCGTTGGCCGGAGGGTATTGTTCTTTATAATAATCTTCTTCTTCCTCTTCCTCTTCTGAATTTGGCTAAACAACTGCTTCCTTGCCTTTCCCATCTTGATTGTCTTTCTCACCAGATGATGTAGGAAAGTCTAAAGTCCTTCTTGCTTGTCCTTGGAATCTTCTTCCCATATTTAAAACTCCAGTTATTTTCTTTTTCTTCTTTTTCTCTTCAACCAGCAAGGTCTTCAATTCTTCTTGTCCTTTGGCTAGAGTTAAGAACATCTGTTGAAACTGGGCATTTTGTGCTTGGAGGTCCTTCACCATTTGCTCGAGATCCATCTTACTGAAATAAACATTAGAAAGATAAGGAGACTTGTTGCAAGAAACATGCTTATGTTATGATGAATGGTAAATGCATATGCAGTGATTTCAAGGATTTTAAAGATTCAAATTTGTTTTAGACAAAAAGGAAACACACGTTATATTAATAAATTAAAGCTTGAGTACATCAAGGCCTCTTTGGGCAAAATAATACAAAAACTCTAAGATAAAAAGGTAGTAAGCATCCTCTTTGGTGCGATGTAGGCATTCAAGTTCCGCTCCTCATGGAGTTGCTTAGTGAGTTCCAAAACCTTCTTCTCGTTAGCGTTGAATTGGGCTTCGAAGGTGTCTCGCTCCCCCTTGAGTTGTATCCAATCTCTTTGTAAGTATTCAAGAGAGGTGGGAATGTCAGGATGTAGGATAGTGTATGGAACATCTCCTTCCATAATAGGCTCAATGATTACCGGGAGAATGGAGGGATAAGGAATCATAGGACTCTGAGCACGAGTTTGTACCCATTTGAGGTAAGGATCAAGAGGGATGGAATTATTATGCCCCAATGTCTTTCTATCTACCTTGTTTAACATCCTCTAAGCTCGGATAAATCTCTGGCGAAGACCTTGATCTTCGTTCTCGTAGTCAAATACCAAACCTTGAATGAGCATCTCATGTGGGCCATTCCTTTGGGCGTAACCAAACTATCTTAAGGCTAAGCAGGGGTTGTAGGTGATACCTCCCCTAATGCCAAGTAAAGGGACATTAGGTAATTCTCCGCAACGATCGACAATAGTAACATTCTCTATAGATCGGGAACACCAATAGATGTCTGAATATTTGAGCGTCACCAACCTTTGTGACCACCTTGAACCTTGATCGTTCTTTAATACAGATCGGGGAAGATGAAAAATAAACCATATTTCCAAGAGAGGAGTGCAGCATATAAGGACACCTCTATTCCTCATAGTGCGAGTGTGAAAAGAATGTAGAATGTCCCCTAGCAAAGTAGGCAATGGGTTGCGAGATATGAAGATTTTGACTGTGTTCCCATCTATGAGTTGGTCAGGATTTGGAAACAAAGCCATCCCGTAGATGAGGAGAGCCACAATTTCCTCAAAGGCTTTCAAATTCAAGGAGTTCAACCAGTTTTGGGCTTTTTCAAATAATAACTTTGTTAGGAAACCTTTGACACCACTCCTTGTTTCCCAATTAGTTGTGACATTAGATGATTGCAAGTGTAAAGCTTGAGCAATCTCTTTTGGGTTTGGGTCTCTTTCCGTACTGTTGGAAGGTAGTTGATTAAGAATGGGAATCCTCAAGAGTTGGGAGAATTCTTCCAAATTTGGCATAAGTTGATAATCGGGAAATGTGAAGCAATGGTGTAAAGGATCAAATAACTGAAAGAGTACCTTCATCATGTCTTCATTAGTGTTGGAAGTGACCAAGTTGAATAGGAGACCATGTCTCTCGGTGAATGGAGAATTTTCTGGAATCCTTGAAGATAGCTCCTTAAGTTGTGGAGGGATCCTTACAATATTGACTTGAATGGTTTTCCTGTGAATAGAATCCATGTCCTACAAAACAGAACAAAAGTAAATCCCAAGATCCTTGAAATGGTTAGTGAATGAGTATGATGTTATGATGTTTATGATATTATGTACAAGTATGTATACACAAACAAAGAAAACAAGTCCTTAGGTTTAGGCTTGCATGGAGTCTTATAGGTAAGTACCCTCTTGAAGTATAGTTGGCTCAAACATGTCCTAGTAATAGTAACCGGGTTCTAAGGAGCTCAATATCACTTATTTGTTTCCTTGGTTTTGTTTCAGCACAAGCCTCTTTAATGGCGACTGAAATATCTGTTAGAACATAGTTTGATTCTACAACCCTCAGTTAGAGTTTTGATGATAACAAAATACAAGATTAAATAAATTGTAAGATTTATATAAGACATATATGCTACTTAAAATTATGTTGTGTATCTACAGAAACTCTGATGGAATCAGCATCAGAATATCAGTATCAACATCAGCATCTGAAGATATGTCAGCATCAGAAGATCAAATAACATGTGCTATACGCTGAAGCCTGATGAACAGAATCTGCGCATAAAATACTCTGACTCTGATCAAGATCCTAACCAAGTCATCAGCACTCAGAAGCGTCATCATAAAGGAAAGAACACTCTGATTATCATTAGCAGAACACTCTGAAGCGTTACTATGCATTCAAGACAGATTAATTACCAACGGCTTTGTCCAAGACAAGATCTTCTCAAAAAGGAAAGAACGTTATTATCATTGAAAGTGATTTATGGACAACCAACATATCTCTTCCGTGGCTATTTAAACAAGACTGTGTGAGAAAAGAAAAGGCTAATCATCTTCACGCATATACACGCCTACGTAATTGATCTCACTTATACAATTTGCTAAAGCTTTCAACCACGCCTACTCAAAAGCATTAGCAGTCTAGTTTCATTCTAAGCTTATTATTGTGTAATATCACAGTTGTGATATATAGTTTTGTTAGAAAACATTAACACACACTTTTGTTCAATTATCTGTAAGAGAATTTCCTTGAGATAAACCGGTATGTGGTTAGACTCAAGAAGGCTTTAACAATTGTTAAAGTAGTTGTTATATTCAGTTGAATATAGTGGATTAAGACCTCGTTGGAGAGAGGCGAAATCACCTTGACGGGTGGACTGGAGTAGTTTGAGATCAAACGAACCAGGATAAAAATAACGTTTTGTCTGCACTTTTGATTTTAAGTTTTACAATTCAACCCCCCTTCTTGTGTTTTTCACATCTTCAATTGGCATCAGAGCGCCTGGTTCTGAGCTTATAACACTTAACTGTGTCAGTACAAGATCCAGCGTCAGAAAAACACAATGGCAGGACCACATCAAAACATTAGCAATGACAACAATGAAGAAAGAGACAGATTCAGTGGCAAACCTCCAGTCTTTGATGGAGAGAACTTTGACTACTGGAAAGACATAATTGAAAGCTTCTTTCTGGCCCATGATGCTGATCTGTGGGACATGGTGACTGATGGATACATGCACCCAATGGATGGAAGTGGTCAGAAGATTGACAGGAAAGCAATGTCTGATCAGCAAAAGTGTGATTTCAGAAATCATCACAAGGCCAGAACAATTCTTCTCAGCGCCATCTCTTATTCTGAATATGAAAAGATATCAAACAGAGACACTGCAAAGAATATGTTTGACTCTCTGAGAATGACGCATGAAGACAACATTCAAGTCAAAGAAACCAAAGCTCTTGCGCTCATTCAGAAGTATGAGGCATTCAAGATGGAAGAAAGTGAATCAATAGAGACTATGTTTTCAAGATTTCAAATTCTGGTTGCTGGTCTCAAAGTTCTTGACAAAGGGTATTCTACTGCTGATCATGTTAAGAAGATCATCAGAAGCTTTCCAAAACAGTGGAGGCCAATGGTCACAACGCTTAAGCTAGCCAAGGATCTCAACAAAATCTCTCTGGAGGAACTTGTGAGCTCCCTCAGAAGTCACGAGATAGAGCTAGAAGCAGATGAACCTCAAAAGCAAGGTAAGCCATTAGCTTTAAAATCTAATAGAAAATATGACTCCAAAGTTTTGTAGGCTGTAGAAGAAACCTCTGATGGGTCTTCATCAGAAGAAGATGAACTATCTCTCCTCTCCAGAAGGGTGAACCAATTATAGAAGAAGAGGCAAAGGAAGTTCAGGAATCCCAAAAGATCAGAGAATCAGAATGAATCCTTCTCCAGATACAAAAGGTCAGAATCCTCCTCTGGACATAGAAGATCTGAAGGCTCTTCAGGAAGCAGAAAGCCAAACAACAAAGACATCATCTGCTATGAATGTAACGAGCAAGGACACTACAAAAGTGATTGCCCAAGGCTTCAGAAGGAAAAACCCAAAAAGAAGTTTGGCAAGGAAAAGAAGAAAAGTCTCATGGCTACATGGGATGATTCTGACACATCTGAAGCTGACTCAGAATCAGATGATGAAAGAGCAAACATAACTCTCATGGAAAAAATAACAGAAGACGGTGAAGCTTCTGAGTCAGACTCTGAATCAGATACAGAAGAGGTATTTCCTGACTTTGCTATAAACTTTACTACGGCTGAACTAGCTGAAAGCCTTAATGAAATTCTGGAAAGATATCAGCAGATCAGAGTCAAATTCAGAAACCTAAAAAGGAATCTTGCTTCTGACTCTGATAAGACTGAGAGTCTCAAATTGGAGAATTCTGAGTTAAAGACAAAATCTCAAAATTAGAAAATCTATTGCAAAACTCTCAGAAGGAAATAATCCCTGAAACTCCCAGCAGTGCTGATGACATCATCAAGGAGTATGATCACAACTTTCAGAAGTTTCTAGCTAAAAACATAGATAGAAGCAAAATGGCTTCAATGATCTATGGAGTTAGCAGAAATGGCAGAAAAGGAATAGGATACCAAGGTAAGGTACCTACACCAAAGAATGCCATGGATTTAGTTATAAAACGCACCTCACTTGATTCACACTTTGTATATGGGCACACACATGACATCAAATATACTAGTAGTAATTATTCTGTCAAACCAAAACTCAACCAGAGTTTTGGTAAAACTAACAAATCAGGACCCAAGAAAATATGGGTACCTAAGGATAAAATAATATATTTGGCAGATATCTTTAGCAGCAAAGCAGAAACACCAATCATGGTACCTGGACTCTGGCTTCTCACGACACATGATGGGAAGAAGGCATATGTTCCAAAGCCTGGAACTTAAGCCTGGAGGCCACGTAGGCTTTGGAGGCAATCAGAGGGGAAAGATCATTGGCTCTGGAACTGTAGGTAATGGAAATCTTCCCTCTATAAATAATGTTTATTAGTAGATAGATTAATGCATAACCTATTATCCATAAGTCAATTAAGTGATAACGGTTATGATATAATCCTTAATCAAAATTCATGCAAAGCTGTTAGTCAGAAAGATGGGACTATCCTATTTAATGGAAAGAGGAGAAACAACATTTATAAAATAAAACTTTCTGAACTGAAAAGTCAGAATGTAAAGTGTCTTCTGTTTGTTAACAACGAGCAATGGATCTGGCACAGAAGATTGGGACATGTTAGTATGAGAAGAATATCTCAGATTAACAAACTCAATCTGGTCAGAGGACTTCCTAACCTGAAGTTCAATTCAGATGCTCTGTGTGAAGCATGTCAGAAAGGTAAGTTTGCAAAACCAGCTTTCAAATCTAAAAACGTTGTTTCCACCTCTAAGCCATTAGAACTTCTACACGTTGACTTATTTGGACCAGTTAAAACTGCTTCATTCAGTGGCAAGAAGTATGGGTTAGTAATCGTAGATGACTATAGCAGATGGACATGGGTAAAGTTCTTAAGACACAAGGACGAGTCACACTCTGTGTTTGTCACCTTATGCAACCAAGTTCAGAATGAAAAGGATATTAGAATCGTCAAAGTCAGAAGTGATCATGGTGGAGAGTTTGAAAACAAAGATTTTGAATCATTCTTTAATGAGAAAGGCATTCTGCATGATTTCTCTTGTCCTAGAACTCCCCAACAAAATGGAGTTGTAGAACGAAAGAACAGAACATTGCAAGAAATGGCAAGAACCATGATCAACGAGACTAACGTTGCTAAGATCTTCTGGGCAGAGGCAATAAACACAGCGTGCTACATTCAGAATAGAATCTCCATAAGACCTATTCTGGAAAAGACTCCATATGAATTGTGGAAAAACATAAAGCCCAACATTTCATATTTTGATCCATTTGGATGTACTTGTTTTATTTTAAATACAAAAAATTATTTGAACAAGTTTGACTCTAAATCACAAAAGTGTATTATGTTAGGATACTCTGAACGCTCAAGAGGGTACAAAGTATACAATACTGAAACACAGATTGTTGAAGAATCAATCAGTGTTTGTTTTGATGATAAGCTTGACTCTCAAAAGTCAAAGCAGAATGAAGTATTTGCAGGTATGGAAATTTAATTCATAGGTACTGAAGACAAGTCATCAGAAGCTCTTAACAGAGACACTCCCTCAACATCAGAAAGAGGCACTGCAAGCAATCCATCACCTTCTGTTGATCAACTTTAGAAAAGACCATCCAGAAGCAGCATGGATCACCCAGAAGAAACAATCTTAGGAAGAAAGGAATATCCAATCAGAACAAGATCTAGCTTCAGAAACTCTGAAGAATCCCTCATGGGACTTGTATCTCTAATTGAACCATCATCAATTGATGAAGCACTTCTGGACAATGACTGGATTCTAGCAATGCAAGAGGAGCTGAATTAATTCACAAGAAATGACGTATGGGATCTAGTTCCCAAACCAAAAGGATTCAACGTCATTGGAACAAAATGGGTGTTCAGAAACAAACTGAATGAACAAGGTGAAGTCATCAGAAACAAAGCACGATTGGTAGCACAAGGTTATAGTCAGCAAGAGGGGATAGATTATATAGAAACCTTTGCTCCAGTCGCCAGGTTAGAATCTATCAGACTCTTAATTTCATTTGCTGTTAATTAAGGCATCACTCTGTATCAGATGGATGTTAAGAGTGCATTCTTAAATGGCTATATAGAAGAAGAGGTATATGTGCACCAACCCCCTGGTTTTGAAAGTTTAAAAAATCCAGAATATGTTTTCAAACTAAAGAAGTCACTGTATGGTCTGAAACAAGCTCCCAGAGCTTGGTATGAAAGACTAAGTAACTTCCTGTTAGAAAAGGAATTCACCAGAGGGAAAGTGGACACAACCTTATTCTGTAAGACAGTTAAGAATGACATTTTAGTATGTCAGATTTATGTTGATGACATCATATTTGGATCTACTAAACCTTCTCTGGGAAGAAAATTTGCTAAGTGTATGCAGGCAGAATTTGAGATGAGCCTAATGGGGGAACTGAAATTCTTTCTAGGCATTCAGATCAATCAAACCCTAGAAGGAACTTACATTCATCAGAGCAAATATGTCAGAGAACTTCTGAAGAAATTTAATCTCTCAGAATGTAAGCCATCAAAGATTCCAATGCATCCCACGTGCATTCTGGAAAGAGAAAAGGTAAGTAAAAAGGTAGAACAGAAGGTCTACAGAGGTATGATTGGTTCTCTTCTTTATCTGACGGCTTCATGGCCTGACATTTTATTCAGTGTTTGCATTTGTGCTAGATTCCAATCAGATCCTAGAGAATCTCACTTAACAGCAGTTAAGCGAATTTTCAAGTATCTGAAAGGTACTACTAATCTGGGTTTGTTTTATAGAAAATCAAGTGATTACAGCTTAGTAGGATACTGTGATGCTGATTTTGCTGGAGACAGTAGAACGTAAAAGAACTTCTGGAAGCTGCCAGTTTCTGGGAGAAAATCTGATCTCATGGTCCAGCAAAAGACAATCCACAATTGCTCTATCAACAGCAGAAGCTGAATACATAGCAGCAGCTGGATGCAACACACAAATGCTCTGGATGAAAAGTCAACTTGAGGACTTTCAGATATTTGAGAGTAACATTCCTATCCTCTGTGACAATACTTTTGCTATTTGCTTAAGTAAAAATCCAATTTTACATTCTAGGGCTAAGCATATAGAAATAAAACATCATTTTATTAGGGACTATATTCAGAAAGGGATTTTAAATTTTAAATTTATTAACACAGACCATCAATGGGCTGATATTTTCACAAAACCACTTTCTGAAGATAGGTTCAACTTCATTCTGAAACATCTCAGCATGAAGCTCTGTCCAGAATAAAATTGTTTTAATTTTATATATTAACCTTCAGAATTGTGTTTATTTTCTGTGAACTACTGATCGATCTTCTTTCAGAACTTTAGAAATGCAGATTGTATCAAAATCTATCCATGAAGATTTGAGCGCTTCATTTCAAGGATAGAAATGTGCTGTTCACTCAAGCAAACAAGTGTCATCCAGTCATCAACTATTTTCTGAGGCTGAACACGCGTTCACATTTCTGAAAAGGGAAATGCGCTGATTGGATGCATTGAGACACATGTCATGGGTAACCGTTCCAAATATCTTTCTGAATCCCCTAAAATCAGCTATCATTAAATGCTAATAATCATTATTAATTTCTCTCTCTTAACGTTTACGCTTTCAAAAATTTTTTAGAAATCTATTTAAACACACTTCACACCATTCACACTTTTTACCTTCACTTTCGTTTTCTCTCAATATTTCTGATTTCAGTGTTCTTCTTTCTCAAGAAAACCTCTCAATCTTTTTCACAAAAACCTCGTGTGAACATGGCTTCTTCCAGCATTCCTTCTTCAGGTTCCCAAAAAACTGTTTGATTTGAACAATATGAAGTACCATTCAGAACGCTTCTAACTCCAATCAAGAATCTTAAAGTTCTGTCAGAATTAATAGTGGATTTCAACAGTCTCAAGGAGAATGGTTTTGATTTATCTGAAGAGGTTAAAGCTCAAGGTTGGTAAAAGTATTTTGACAGGCTGGTGGGTCCAACATTTCCTATTCTGGTAAAGGAATTTTGGATTCACGCTTCTTCTTTAAACCATCAGGTCACTTCATATATCATGGGGAAGAAGATTGTTATCACTGAAGACCTCATTGCACGCTTGATAGGCTACAATGGTGGTGGTGTTCATTGTATTGATATGGCAGAAAGGTGTGCAGATGCTGCCCTAGTTGCAAGGGAAATTTTCACTCTGGGGCTTCCCTCCAGCAAGATAAGGGATTTGAAAGACAAACACAGAATTTGGGCCAAGATCATTCTGGGCTGTTTCAACCACAGGAAGCCTACCAGCTCTCCTGATTACATTAATATTGATCAGCAGTTTCTGATCTATTTTATCTCTCAGAAGGTCAAGATAAATCTGGCTCATCTTCTGTTCAACCATCTCAGAACAAGTGTCAAGGAAACAAGAGAAGAGGAACGTACAAAAAGGGATTGGATACCCTTAGGAAGACTGATATCAGATATTCTGACAGAGAATAGGCTGATTGATCATTTGACAGAGGCACAAGAAATCAACAATCTGGAACCTACTGTTGGTAAGCAACTGAATGCCAAAAATCTGAAGAAAATGAAGTTGATAGAGAACATTAAGAAGGATCCCAGCGTCACTCTTTTTGCTGAAATATCCAGTAGAAGAGTCCCTCTGGACGACTTCCCTCTGTTCTCAGAAATTGACTCTAAGCCAGAAATCATTCTGAGATATCTGGATGCTTGTAAAGTTGATGGTACAGCACTAAATCTGAATATTCAAGATCTTCAGCAGGAGGCTCCAGAGGTTGTTCTGAAGAAGACAAAGAAAAGAAAAGCTGCTGCAGAAGGATCATCTCAACAGACTCCCAAGAAGAGAGGTAATCTTTCTTCTGTAACTGTTTTAGATTCAACTGTCGTTTCAACATCTATCCCTATTCCAACTCCATCTGAAAACCCAACACCTCAAACTTTCGATGATTTTGACTTAGACTTTGACCCTTCTGAATCATTAACCCTCAGAAGATCTCTCCCCCAACCATAAAATCCATATACTGAAGCCATACCAGAACAAGACCTTAAAAAAGTTCTTTCTGATATAGACCAACACACTTCCGCTCCCGAAAAAGAAAATCCAAATCCAAATCCAAACACAGAAGCACAACCTGAAACTCCCCTCTCACCAATACCAGAAATTCCACTCTCTCCAGAACCAGAAATCCCTCTACCTTCATCTCCTCAACCAGATATTAATCCTCCCTCTCCTCAACATGAACAATCTCCACAACCTGAGACTCAAACCTCTGAGGCTCAACCCTCTGAATCCCCTGAACCACAACCTCTGGCCATTCAATTACCCTGTGGTACCACTGAATATTCCTCAACTTCCCTCTTCACCAGAAATAACTCCACCAAAATTCCTCATCAAGTCCAATCGTAATTCCTGACTCTCCCACTCCCTCACCTAAGAAAAATTCAGAAGACCACAGCAAGACTGTCATTGATTTAACAGTCTTTGAACGCCTTGCTGCCATCAACCATAAAACTGGTATCCCTAAACCAAAACATCCAGATGTTGGTTCCATCATATTGAACTTTGAAATAGATATACAGAAGTGGATCACTTCTCTGAAACAAGCAAGTCTGGAACTGGTTGATCCTGCTGTATCAGACCTCCTCTGGACAAAATTCAGAAGATGGGTATGCTCTGAAACCTTTAAGTTGCAAGACCAGAGCTACGGACAGGCTCAATAGAACTTCAACAATCTGCTGAAAGAAATTGAAGGTCCAGTTCTGAGCAAGCTGCTTAAGGAAGAAGTTCTCCATCTGGACATTGCTCCTTGGTCTGAACAGCGTCCAACATCCAAAGTTCAACCTGCAGAAGAACAGATGATTCCAGCTGAAGACTTGGGTCAAGAAGAAGATATTGAAGAAAGCTCTGAGAAGCATCCTGTATCTGAAGATCCTCAAGCTTCCTCTCTTGACAGGCAGACTCTGGAGGATTTGAAAAGATCTGATATGTTGATGAATGAAAGAATGGATAAGCAGGACATCAAAATTGATGTTATAGCAAACATGGTATCTCAGCAACAGGAAACCAGCACTCAAATCAAGAGCATGTTGGAAGCTCTGTTCACACGTCTTCCACCTCCCTCTTAGAATTTTCTTGTGTTTTCCTTGTTTTCTTTACATGTTTGTCTGTAATATTTTTACATACTCTGAACTTATCATTGCTTCTGTTTTTTAATATAAACGCATTTTAGCTCTGATCATTTTTTTTCATCTGATTATTTGTGCTTTTTAATAATTGACAAAAAGGGGGAGAAAGAATGATATTTTTCAATAACGGATTACTGAGACATAAGTCTCAAACATTCTAACATTATGATATATTTGAATTTCTTTCTTCTGAAAAGCTTACAGGTACAAGAATCTGATGAATCTGATGAACTCTGATAAAGTAAAGTTCTGATACTCAAGGTCTCATGGAATTAAAGGGAAGTAATCAACATAGGGGGAGTTTTTCTCTTCGTTGCTCTGATACCTTTTATTCCTTATCTTCTTATCTCTGATACCTTTTATTCGTTATTTGTTTATCTCTGATACCTTTTATTCTTTAATTTTAATTGAAAAAAATCCGGTTTTTGTCATCATCAAAAAGTGGGAGATTGTTAGAACATAGTTTGGTTCTACAACCCTCAGTTAGAGTTTTGATGATAACAAAATACAAGATTAAATAAATTGTAAGATTTATGTAAGACATATATGCTACTTAAAATTATGTTGTGTATATACAGAAACTCTGATGGAATTAGCATCAGAATATCAGTATCAACATCAGCATCAGAAGATATGTCAGCATCAGAAGATCAAATAACATGTGCTATACGCTGAAGCCTGATGAACAAAATCTGCGCATAAAATACTCTGACTCTGATCAAGATCCTAACCAAGTCATCAGCACTCAGAAGCGTCAGCATAAAGGAAAGAACACTCTGATTATCATTAGCAGAACACTCTGAAGCGTTACTATACATTCAAGACAGATTAATTACCAACGACTTTGTCCAAGACAAGATCTTCTCAAAAAGGAAAGAACGTTATTATCATTGAAAGTGATTTATGGACAACCAACGTATCTCTTCCATGGCTATTTAAACAAGACTGTGTGAGAAAAGAAAAGGCTAATCATCTTCACGCATATACACGCCTACGTAATCGATCTCACTTATACAATTTGCTAAAGCTTTCAACCACGCCTACTCAAAAGCATTAGCAGTCTAGTTTCATTATAAGCTTAATATTGTGTAATATCACACTTGTGATATATAGTTTTGTTAGAAAACATTAACACACACTTTTGTTCAATTATCTGTAAGAGAATTTCCTTGAGATAAATCGGTCTGTGGTTAGACTCAAGAAGGCTTTAACAGTTGTTAAATTAGTTGTTGTATTCAGTTGAATATAGTGGATTAAGACCTCGTTGGAGAGAGGCGAAATCACCTTGACGGGTGGACTGGAGTAGTTTGAGATCAAACGAACCAGGATAAAAATAATTTGTTGTCTGCACTTTTGATTTTATGTTTTACAATTCAACCCCCCTTCTTGTGTTTTTCACATCTTCAATATCCCAAAAAAACAAACCTCAATGAGTGTAATATCGAGTATCTACCAACTTCGGACTGCACCAAAGCCGGTTATCTCACTACGTCCTAAAGGCCAAGTTGGTCAAGTAAAGGTTCTAAAAGTTCATTAGTGCTTCATGACATCACTCAGCAGCCTCGTATTCTCCCTGAATAACTCAAGGGCTACCGGTACCCACAAATATGTCGCACTAACATAGCTATTTCTTAGACCATGTCGGTATACCCCGCACAACTTCCACAACATATTGCTACTTACCTATAAGGTATCCCAAATCCGGGTAGAGGATTCAAACCCAAACAAAGAACCATAATGTAAAGCATACAAGAAAAATAATGAAAGTAAGTAAATGTGATATAACCCTAAGGTAACCCCACTTTTAGACTATTCCCCAGCAGAGTCACCAGTTCTGTGATACGGCGGGAGAACTAACTTAAAGGTGTTGCATTTTATCACAAATGTTGCGGTTAGCAAGAGTCTCCACCAAATTTTCTTTTATCCAAAAGGAAAGGTGAAAAAGCACAGGAAAGACCTTTGAGATTATTTATTGAGTTCGAGGGGTAGATTAAGAAAAGGGAAGGTATTAGCACCCATTTCATCCATGGTTTTCCATGGGCTCTTAGTTACTTGCTAGATCACTTGCTTTTGTTTGAAATTGTGTTTTGTGTGGTTTTTGAAAGTATTTTGTAAAGAGGCCATCATTTAGGCAATCTTTGTAATGATTCTCATTTTTAAGAATGTATGCAAAGATGTTTGATCTTTTGAAAATGTTTTCAAGTTCGTAAGAGGTTTTGAAAGTGTAGGTGTTTGTTTTTAAAATAGCAAGGATGTTTTGAAAATTGAGCAAGTAATTAGGAGCATTCTACCTACTCAAAAAATCTTTCATGTTCATTTTCTTTTTCCTTTGACATTGTTATCTTACCATTGATTTGGTAAGTAACCTTATCTTTGGATGTAAATGGGACGGACGTGGGTCATCGTATAACCATGATTAGCAATGTTGCAAGGTATCTTAGCATTCTCTTTTAGGGACTAAGATCATCTGAAAGGCAACATATATATCGTCATCGAGGGATTGTGATCTTATATTTTGCTTGTTTTTGCTAAGATACCTCACATGCGTAATATGTCCATTTTGTAAAGGCAACTAAGTAGATTTACCCTAGGGGTGCTTGTGCGCAAGTGTATTGTTTTTCATGCTTGATTTTGTCTTTTGATTAGGGTTTTCTAAGCATTGGTTTTAGTCTTTCCATACAAACCCTAATTACTAGCAATTGTATATAAAGCGATAAATTGCGGAATTAAAAATTACTACGCTATTACAATACTTGTGGGAGGGGGTGTACAAATTATAAATGGGGATTGCAAGAAAATAAACATAATTAATCTATTACAACCATATTGAATTTATACAAGAATTGAAATAAATAATGTACATAATGAATAAATATACAAGAATGCAAATGTGAAGAAAATGGATATTTTTGTTTGAATTATTTTAGGAAAAGGGAATTTGTTTTAACCTAATTAATTAAAAGAAAATAATTAATTAAAAGTAAAACCAAAATTTACTAAGAAAAGATTTTAAGTAAAACCCTAAATCTATTAATTGATTAAAAGGAAATTAAGTTTAAGAAAAGTTTGTTTTTGTATTTTTGTCTTGAAAATAATTTATAGTATTATAAAATATTTTTGGTCTTTTTATATATATAAGAGAGCATTTTTTTTATTATGAGAGAAATAAACTAAAACCCTAGTCTTTAATTAAATTTAAAAAATATTTAGTGAAATAAATAAAGTATGATAAAATAAAATAATTTTCGTGTGGAAAGAAATAAATAAACTATGTCCAAATATAAATCTAATATTTTTATATTTTTTATGATTTTTTAGCATTAGAAAAATAATTAAGAAAATAAATAAAATTAAAATAAGAAAAGAAAATAAAAACTGGGCCAGGGGTATGAATAGCCTGCGAGGGGGTTAGAGGTAAGAAAAAAAACATAAGGCCCAAAGGAGGAGGCCCAGCGCTTGTCCAAAAAGTCAGAATAGCAAAAAATATGAAAAAAAATCAAAAGGGTACCACTGGGGCTCGAACCCAGGTCCCTATGGTTAAAGGCGCGCACTTCTACCACTAGGGTGGCTATACATCCGTTAACATAAGAAAAACAAATAATACATAACACAAGTCAAGTCCTGAAAATGACTTCATCTTCAACCGCCAGCCATGGATCCTGTAACTTGCTCATTTCTCAATAAAAATGAAAGATGCAAACATGAAAGTTGCTCCATTTTTCCATACGAATCCAACCATATAAATATCATAAGCTATAAATCAAAGATGAATGAGAATTTCTAAAAGTACCAAATTCTGACCTAACTTTTTTCAGAGATTCAAACCTAAAATTCTCTAAGCTAAATCAATATAAATGAAATTTATGGACATGTATAGTTTCAGGGCAATGATGTATATATTTTATCTTCATAAATGAAAGCCTAACAATGCCTAAAAATGAAGATAGAAGTTCAAGAAAAATACCTCAAAACTGAAAATCGTGAAATGGATTTGAGCTTGTTTCAGACAGTGGGGATGATCAAGCTAGCTTCCTCAAGTCCTTAGGAATCTAATGCAATGGTTTGCTTGAGTTAAGAGTGACTGAAATGGCCTGGAGAAGTCAAGTTGCAGACTCTGTTTTTTGGTTATGGAGGTTATGGTAAATGGTGTTACAGTTATGGAATAAGGATAGGGATGAGTTGTATTTGATGTAAGGAAGGTTTAGGAATGAATTTGAGGGAAAACGCACGAGGGAAATGAGAGATACAAGTTTAAGGTCAGAACTGTGTATAAATGGATTTTTTTTGTGAAATTTCTGGCTAGAGGGAATTTAGGAGTGTTTCAGGGTGCTAAAACGCGTTCATTAGCTCACAAATAGTGACTCTATTTATAAGCAACAAGTTTGGAGTGCTCTAGTTGATCATAATTCAAATTTGCATGTTTAAGTTCAACATGTGATTTTTTGATAAAACAAGTTTCCATGCCTTGTACTTGGTTCATAGAGTGGTTATGCTTTAAACAAGCTTGCTTCTGACTTTGTGGATGGATTGTGATCATAGGGAACAAGTTAGAGGCTCAAGAATGGACTTTATGCAAAAAGCTTGCTTTACAAGAATGGCAATGTTAACTTTGTCACATTAATGGAAATGCAACTTGGATAATAGCTCAATTGCTTGGATAAAAGCCCTAACAGCTGTGTAAACATTTAATTATGGAGTGAAAAAAAAGTTTGAGTCCTGCAAAGCAAAGGTTATGCAGCCTAGCATGGATTTGGTTCATGTGTTCATCAAAAAATGACTTGTGAATCAAGTGATAAAACCCTAACTTCATCTCTTCGATTCTCCCTGCTCAAGAATGATCTCAAGGAGTTCTTGGACATTTTGGAAAGCTTGTAATGTGCTATGAACCCCATCTTTGAATCACTTTTGAAAATTCCCCTTGGAACTATATGAAAAAGTGCCATGAAGTTAGGTCAAAATCCTGACCAAATTAGGGCAAAATTTCACTAAGTGATTTTGTTTCATAACCATGACTTTATGAATTAATAACTTAAGATCCAAGAACTTTTAGTAGAAGTTGTGTGAAGCAAAGTTGTATATTTCATGGATATCTACAACTTTCATGTTGGAAGTTTCTCTTGAATCCTCTTGCATCCTGGTGAAAAATTGGCTTAAAGTTATGAAAAAACATGAAGCTTAAACACTTAGAAAAATTTCTAAGTTAGAAAACTTTGACTTTTCCAAATAAAATATTGACTTTTTGATTTCTTGATGAATAAGTTTAATATTTTTACATTTTTTGATGAATTGTGATTTTTGACATTGAATTTTGACCAAAAAGTCAAAGTTTGACTTTTCAGTGTACAATTGACTTTTTGATCAGTTGACTGAAAATTCACTATCAATCCAGTTGATATTGAGAAATATTTTAGGTTATGTTGTTAGGTCAAAATGATGCAATTGAACTCTTGAATTCATGCTTCAAACCAATTGACCATTTTCTAGGTCAAAAATCAGAAATTGCCCCTTCTCAGTCAAAACCCTAATTTTGATCATTTTGCCCTTTTGATGATTTGATCAAATTTCTTGAGGAATTGTGGTCCAAACTTGATCAAATGATACATATGAGTTTATAATGTTGATGTGGATAAAAAATTATGAATTTTGACTATAAATTGGCCGTGGTTGACTTTTTCCCCAATACAACTGATTTTTAGGTCAACTGATCAATTGACTGAGCAAAAATATGATCCAAAGCTTGAAAATTGATATGAGTAATATTGAGGGTCCATAATGATCTATGGAAGTCATATGGTGCATTAGAAGTTCAAAAATCCTTGTGCAAACTCAAACCCTAATTTTGGTCATCAATGCTTAAGGAGATGTCTTGAGCTGATCAAACCTAGTGCAATCTTGAGCCAAATGAGATCTTGTGAGTAAATTATTGATAAGTGAGAGGGAAAATTTTGGGGTACAACAACTGCCCCTGTTCAATCTTCTTAAGCCTGAAGAGTTAGATTGGCGAGTTTTTCCATTCGCGACTCGAAGGTGGAAGATGATTGGACATTAGAGTGCCCAAAAATTTGCACTCGATGATGTGATGGTAGAAGAAATGGGCTTAAAGATGCCATTTGGAGAGATGATGGAAATTTGTTGGAGATGGGCTTGTAGATTCCATCCAGAAATGATTGTTGAACCGTATCTGTAAGCTGAAAATGAATGAGTATTAGAATGGCGTCCATGTCAGGAGCGTATCTGAATTGTATCCGAAAGTTGAATCTGACGTATTCTTAGCATGCAACCTAATGATGTCAGGTGTTCTCATATCCCCGACCAAGCAAGAATCTCCAACTACTACTCCGACATCTAAGCAAAGTTCCCCAGTGAAGCTGCCAAGCTTCTCACGATTCCCCAGAAGGATCTCACAATACCCCCAAGCGGATTACAGAGTTTCCCTTCCCAAACGAATTTCTTCTCAAAACAGCAGGAACAAGAATCCCCAGGGGAATCATTCTAAATAAAGCGGATTCTCCTCTAGAAACGGTGCAGATACGATCTAGAAATGGATGTCATTCTGACACTTATTTCAACTCTCTTCTAGAAACAGTTCAGGTACGATCCAGAGACAGATGTCATCCTGAAACTTATTTCAGACTCTCTTCTTGAAATAGTTCAGGTACGATCCAGAGACGAATGCCATCCTGAAACTTAATCCAGATTCTCATCTAGAAACAGTTCAGATACGATCCAGAGACGGATGTCATCCTGACACTTAATCCAGATTCTCATCTAGAAATGGTTCAGGTATGACCCAGAGATGAATGTCTTCCTGACACTTACTCCAGAATCTCTTCTAGAAACGGTTCAGGTACAATCAAGAGACGAATGTCATCCTGACACTTAATCCAGATTCTCATCTAGAAATGGTTTAGGTACGATCCAGAGACGGGTGTCATCCTGACACTTACTCCAAACTCTCTTCTAGAAACAGTTCAGGTACGATTCAGAGACGGATGTAATCCTGGTACTTATTCCAGACTATCTTCTAGAAACGGTTCAGGTACGATCCAGAGACGGATGTAATCCTGATACTTATTCAGATCATCTTCTAGAAACGGTTCAAGTACAATCCAGAGACGGATGTCATCCTGATACTTATTCCAGACTATCTTCTAGCAACATTTTAGGTACGATCCTGAGACAGATGTCATCCAGATACTTATTCAGATTATCTTCTAGAAACGGTTCAAGTATGATCCAAAGACGGATGTCATCCTGATACTTATTCAGATCATCTTCTAGAAACAGTTCAGGTACAATCTAGAGACGAATGTCATCCTGATACTTATTCATATTATCTTCTAGAAATGGTTCAGGTATGATCCAGAGACGGATATCATTCTGACACTTATTCAATACATCTCCAGATACAATCATGACATAGATTCACTCTGACAATCCCCAAGAGGTCCGCAGAGTTTCCTTCTCCAACAGAGTTTATTTCTTTAAAAAAACGGAAATCTGTCTCCCAGCATTTCAACTTCAAACAAAATCTGAAGACCTACATTCTTCATCTTCAGCTACAATCAGGGATTTATTTTCCCTAATTAAACGACACTGCAATATAACAGCTGATACGTTCATACATTGCATTCATGCATCATTTTACAAACATCATAGCATATGCAGCACAAATGCATATATCACAATCTCATTTATTTTGAGAGCATCACGCAAGTCATACATCATGACATTGCATGAAACTGATTTTACCTTTTCAGGTTAAATTAGCAGACAGATAAATACTATCAACTTACGCAACAGGTCAAAGATTATTGCTCGAAACCGGATGGGGAAACTATCTACACGACCAAGTGGTATGAACTCCCGAAGCAAGACGGGTTTACCAACAAATACAGTAGGCCACAGATTAGTGCCCGAAACCAGATGGGGAACTATCTATGTGACTAGTGTTGCCAAGTCCCAAATTAATGCCTGTAACAAGCCATGATAACTATCTGTGGACGTCTGATTGTAGATTAATACCTGTAACAAGCCAGGAAAACAATCTACATGAGGAGATTGAGGATTAATACATGTAACAAGCTAAGAAAACTATCTTTCTTTCTCAGATCAGAGATTAATACCTAAAACCAGACAGGACAATTATCTCAACGACCAACAAAAATAAGTTCCAGATTAATACCTGTAACAAGCTAGGACAATTATTTATGGACAACCGACTGTAGGTTAATACCTGTAACAAGCAAGGACAATTATCTGTGAATGAACGACTGTAGATTAATACTTGTAACAAGCCAGGAAAACTACCTACATGAAGAGATTGAAGATTAATACCTGTAACAAGCCAGGAAAACTATCTTTCTTTCTCATGTTAGAGATTAATACCTGAAACTAGATAAGACAAATAGCTCAATGACCGATAATATTCAAGTTCCAGATTAATACCTGTAACAAGCCAGGACAACTATCTGTGAATGACCAACTGTAGATTAATACCTGTAACAAGCCAAGAAAACCATATACATGAAGAGATTGAAGATTAATACATGTAACAATCCAGGAAAACTATCTTTCTTTCTCAGGTCAGAGATTAATACCTGAAACTAGACAGGATAACTATCTCAAACGACCTACAATTTTCAAGTTCCAGATTAATACCTGAAACCAAACAGGGTAACTATCTGTGAACAACTGATTTATAGATTAATACCTGAAACCAGACAGGAAAACTATCTATGTGACTAGATGAAGCAATCTTACACGGGTTTCTTCTCATGATCTTCAGACGCATACTAACACAGACTCATCCTTAAACAGCCCTTCACAGGCTCTTTCTAATACATTTTCATGTAACGGTTAATTCCATTATCCCCAGCAAGTTACTATGAAACCTGGATTTCAACCAGAAAGCAGCAAACTCTCATCTCTCCAATACAGAGATAACCCCTCAGTAGAGTCTTGGACAACTGAAGCTTCTAGACTTTATTCCCCATAGAGTTTTCCTCAAGCGAGAGAACAACAGAAACCCACATTCCCCAGCGAAGTCCTCCTCAGACAACATGAGCAAGAATTCCCCACAAAGGGACCATTTATGAAATTAGCATCTACTTTGGATGGCATCTTTAAGCCCATCTCCAACAACTCTCTGTCATCCTCTCCAAATGGCATTTGTAAGCCTATTCTCGCCATCATCAACCATCAGTGTTACTTCATGCGAGTGCAAATTTCTGGGCACTCTAGTGTTCAATCATCTTCCACCTTCAGATCACGAAAGGCAGACAAGCCAATCTAAATCCTCAGGTTTAAGAAGATTGAACATGGGCATCTGTTGTACCCCAAAATTTTCCTTCTCATGCTTCCCGAGGTTTTTCTCTTACATGGGTGGTTACAAACACTTTTCTAAAGAAAATGAAATTTTTTAAATGATGTTCAAGTGTCTTTCGATTGGCATGTCAACAGTGTCCTTCGATTGACATCTGAACAATGTCCTTCGATTGGCATCTGAACAATGTCCTTCGATTGGCATGTTAATAAGCTTCGATTGGGCATCTAAAACCCTTCGATCAAGAATTGGCCCACCAGATTCGATTGAGCGTTGGGTCCCCTTCGAGAAAGCCTTGGTCCAAGTTTCATTTAGGAAAGAACCCCCTACAAGTTCCCTTCGATTCACCAGCAGTGGCCTCCTACATGTTTATTTTGATTCACAAGACAAAAGGCCTCTACATGCAACCTTCGATTCACTAGGAAAAGGCCTCTTAATGCTTTCCTTCAATTCACTAAGTCAAAGGCTCCTTTCAACTGGCCTTCTAACCCACAAGGCATAGGCTTCCTCAGACTTGTCTTGGATTCACAAGGGCAAAGGCTTCTTCTATGATTACCTTCAATGCACAAGGAAAATACTTCCTCTGTATTAGTTTTCAATGCACAAGGCCAAGACCCCTCAACACAGTTTCTGCACTATGACACGCAATGTGACCCCTTCGAAAGAGCACTCCAAAGGTCCATTCGAAAGACATACATTGGTGGCCATTTGAAGCAGACACATAATTATTGAAAGCAAGTTTGTCTTATGATGAGTCTTGGTCCTACATGTTGCCAGGCCCAAGCCTCCTGCACAATGGCATTCGAAGGAAGTGACAAAAAAGGCTTAGACTGGTGTTGTACCCCAAAATTTGCCCTCTCATTTTATCAACTTTTCTCATCACAAGGCTCTTGGAACTCAAGATCAAGCTAGGGTTTGCTCTGCTCAAGACATCTCCTTGCACTGATGACCTAAACAAGGGTTTGAGTATGCACAAGGATTTTTGGACCTTAAATGTTCAAATTGACTTTCATACTTCATAATGGACTCATAATTTTTCCCATACCAAATTTCAAGCGTTGAATCAAATTTTTGCCCAGTCAATTGGGCAGTTGACCTATAAATCAACTGTATTGGGGAAAAAGTCAACTGTGGCCAATTTACAGTCAAACCTCATAAATTTTGACCCATATCAACATTATGAACTCATATGAACCATTGGATCAAGATTGGACCACAACTCCACAAGAAATTTGATCAGATCACCAAAAGGGCAAAATGGTCATTTTTAGGGTTTTGACTATACAAAGGCAATTTCTGACTTTTTGACCTAGCCAATGGCAAATTAGGTTAAATCATGGACTCAATGACTCAATGAAATCATCTTGACTTATTCAACAAGTTCAAAAGATCTCAAATGCATGGGATTGACAGATGAATTTTTCAGTCAATTGATCAAAATTTGACTGTACACTAAAAAGTTAAACTTTGACTTTTTTGGTCAAAATCAAGTGCCAAGGGTCATTTTTCATCAAGATGTGTCAAATTATAAAACTTGTTCATCAAGAAACCCAAAATTTCAAATTAGGGTTTGAAATTGAAAAAATTTCATAACTTAGAATTTTTCTAAGTTATGAAATTTTCTTAATTTTTCCTAACTTTGCCCCACATTTTCACCATGATGCCAATGGATTCAAACAAAACCTCCAACATGAAAGTTGTGGTCCTCCATAAAGTCTACAAACTTTACTCACAATGTTTTCTCAAAAGAAGCTTGGATCTCAAGTTATGATTTTTGGAACAAGGGTCCCTAAAACTTTTAACTTAGTGAAATTTTGCCCTAGTTTAGGCAGGATTTTGACCTATCTTCTTGGCCATTTTTCACATAGTTCCACTTGGAATCTCAAGTTGAATTTCAAATATGTATTATAGAGCATGTTACAAGCTTTCCAAATTGTCCAAGAACTCCTCAAACACATTTGTGGTTAGGGAGAATTGAAGGCTTGAAGTTGGCAAAAACTCACTTTTCATCCATGGCATATTCATGTTCATGCAAGTTGCATTTTCAAATCAGCATGCCTTACACTAGTTTACAGGCCTCTAAACCACTTCACACTCTATAATTAAATACAAATCCATCAGTCTAAGCTTTTGTTTTGGCCATTTGGCCATTGTACAGAAAACTAAGCCCTAAGTAGAAAAAGGCACATTTCCATTTTTGCCATAATGTGCTTTATGTCAAACCACTATCCCTTGAGCATTGGTCCATATCTCAGAAGGAAAATAAAATCCACAAGTTGGAGGGGCCAAGAGCAAAGTATGCAAGCATATTTGATAGCCTGTACATGCCTGTAACTTCACTTCCATTTTTCTTACTTCAAAAACAAGAAACTTGTCCAAAACCTTAAAACTTGAAAACCAGCCAATACCAACTTATGCAAACAGTTTGAACATCTTTCTCACACCCCTTTGAGCTAGAAACACGATTTCTTGAGCCTCTAAACACCCCATATCCAGAAATCACATTCCTTTGGCAAAACAGGGCAGGTTCTGCAACTTGAGTTCCATAGCTTATTTGGCTCGTGCAGTTTGCCCAAAGTTGCTTCAAACACCTTCCATTCAACTCATCCAAGCTATCCCAAACCTCAAACACCAACTGTAACTCCATTTACAGTGTTCATCATTTTCATTTTGAGCTTGTACAGGTTGAGTTCTATAGGCTAATTCAAGGACATTTAAGGCAAGCTAGTTATTGGAGAAGGTCAAGGGAAGTTCAAGCAAGCTACCAGACATCTCAAGCCTTGTTGAAAATCACTACATTGCCCTACACGAGGTCAGCTGAAACAGGTTTTTCTCCACTTCCTATCTCTCTATTTAGGAACGTTGAACTTTAGGTTTGTGAATAAAAAATGTAGTGTTCATTGCCATGAAGTTGTACGTATGCTCAGTTTTCATTTATATTAAGTGTGCTAAGAGAATTTCATCCATAAACATGCTGAAAAAACTAGGTCAGATTTTAGGGCCAGAGAAATTCTCTCTGGTCTTTGAGAGTTAAGACAAGTTGTTTATATGGTTGGAATCGTCTTGAAATTCTCTGCAAGTTTGATGTTGTGAGTTTTTGCAATAGAGCTAGTATGCAGGATGTCCAAGTTTGTACAGGCGCACGCGTTTTTTTCAAAATCTGGAGGTTGAAGATGAAGTGGTGGGTTGGGCTTGGCCTGGCTCACTCTTGACACCCCCTATTTTCCTTTTTGCACCCCCTGGCCCAATTTCTTGTATTTTTATATTTTTGCATTTTTGTTTTCATTTCTGATTTTGTTTATTTATTTCCAAATATAAAAAATGCTCAAAAATATTTTCATAAATTTTTTACATTTATTTGGCATTTTATTTTAATTTTGCTAATATAAAAAGTATTTAAATACTTTTATATTATTTATTAAAACTTGAAAAATATATTATTTATACTTTTATTTTTGTTCTTTATTTTTATTCATACTAAAAATATTTTCCTAAATATATTTTATTTTTGTACATATTTTATTTTATATTGTACATATTTAATTTATTTAATATACATATATAAATATATACTTTTTTATTTTATTAAATACTCTAGAATAAAAAATACAAAATATTACATTTTTACTTTTATTTTTATTTATATTAAAAAAAATACTTTTTCTAAGTAAATTTTATTTTTACATATATTAATATATTTTATTGTATATAAATAATATAATATATTTATTTTCTTAAAGAAATTAGGGTTTTACCCTTAAACAAATAAAATAAATCTTTTATTTATTCCTTTATTTTTACATTAAATATTTTACATACATTAATGACCAAAAATCCTTTTTTTTGCATATTTCATATATATATATATATATATATATATATATATATATATATATATATATATATATATATATATATATATATATATATATATATATATATATATATATATATATATATTTATTTTGTTTATTTAAATATTGTCCATTTAAATATTTATGCTTTGGGATTCAATTTGGATGTAATAGTAAACTAGGGTTTATATTTCTTGTCAAATACCCCCCATTCAAAGATTGTACCCCCATCCCTATAATCATGTTGTAATAGCTTAGAATTTCAATTCTCGCACTTTACACTTTCAATTATGCCATGATTAGAGAATTAGGGTTTGTATGCAAAAATCAAAATCAACAAGTAGCTTGACCTAATCAAAGACAAATATGCATGAAAATCAAACACAATGCACACTTGCACCCCTAGGGTTACAATCCACTTGTTGCCTTCAAAAATGGGCCATGTTATGCATGTCGGGTACTTTGGAAAAACAAAAACAAAACAAAACATCATAGTCCCTCGATGACGCTATCTTGGTTTCCTAAACAAAATGATCAAGTCCCTTAAAAATTTGCCAAAACACTTGGCATAATTGCTATCATGGTCTATACGATGACCCGCGCTTGTCCCGTTTAACATCCTAACACAAGGTTGTTCACCAAATGCAATGGTGAAACAACGCTGTCAAAAGGGTTAAAAACATTAGGAAAGATCTTTGAGTAAAATAGGGTAGATAGCTCTTAGTTACTTGATCAAAAAGCTTGCAAAAACATCCTTGCTATTTTCAAACACACTTCACAACACAATTTCAAAACATTTTCCCAAATCAAACTTTCAAACATTGAAATCTTTTCAAAAGACAAAAACACCTTTGTATACATTCAAACAAGAATCATTACAAAGGTTTCCACAACGATGGCCTCTTTTCAAAACATCTTTCAAAACCACACACAAAGCACCATTTCAAACAATTGGAAAAGCAAAGTAAGTGATCTAAACAAGTAACTAAGAGCCCATGGATAACCATAGATGAAAAGGGTGCTTGCACCTTCCCTTTTCATAATCTACTCCCCGAACCCAAGAAAACATCTCAAAGGTCTTTCCTGTGCTTTTTAACCTTTCCTTAGGATAAAATAAAAAGTCGGTGGCCATTGATTATTTTAACAAGTGGGTTGAAGCAGCTTCCTTCGTCTCTGTTACAAAGAATGTGGCTGTCCGCTTCATCAAGCAGAACCTCATATGCCGGTATGGTATCTCCGGCAGGATCATCACGGACAACAGTACAAACCTGAATAACATTGTGATCACCGCTCTGTGCGAGCAGTTCAAGATTCAACATTGATCAGTGCATTTTGATGTACATCCTTCCATGATTGTACTAATGCATTTCTTTAGTTTATTATGTTTATTTTTATGTTTCAATAGCTTTTTCTAATTTATTTTATTTTTGCATTTAATTAATTTTCGTATTTTATTTTCAGTAACTGCAGCTTTCACGAAAATATTCATAACTAATTTTACAAAAATCAGATCGAGGCATTTGACCATGCGTTGGAAAGCTAAGAAAATGGCCTACAACTTTCCAGTTTTGGCCAGAAGCTGATTTGAAGTGAAGAAAGGTTTAAAAAGTCGTTGAAGTTGCAGCTTTAGACTTTTAAGTTTTGGGTTAGTAGTTTTGGGCCTGGGTTATGTTTTCAACCCAGTTGGTTTGTAAACTGAATGGATTGTTCCTCTTTAACCAGGGGGCAGCCGCATAACGGGGGATTGATCACGTTTTTACTGTAGACAAAGGGAGAAAACAATTTTGTACGAATGGGAATGGAGAACTAATCCGTTAGAGTTGATCTGCTGTAACTTGGTTTCCAAAACTTGAGGTTAATATAATTTACATTTCAATTTCTATTCATATCAATTTTTCCTTTTATATTCGTTTGCTTAATTCGAATCATCTTAGAGTAATCTTGTTGGTTCGATTGAATTATGTTTCCCAATTATAATTGCGTTATATCGTATGCTTAATTCGTTATTCCGTTTGTTGATTAACCGTTTGCTTAATTCGGTGAAAAGGGAACATAATTCTTATTTTTTTTCATTCTCGCTTGTTGGATGAAATTGTGATCGAATTTCAATAGGAATCCGCTTAGGGAAGTTAAATTGTATTAATCGATGATAGTAGGAACCCGAAACAGTAGATCTACTTATTTCATAATCACTTATTTTAAGCGCTTATTTTCTGTTTTTTTTATAAATCGTCCTTAAAACCAAACCCCACCAATTTGATTTCTGTTGTTTAATAAAATCAAGAATCCTTGTGAGAACGATATCCGAGTTACAGTTGTCGTTAAATACTACAGTTTTAAAAAATACTCGTTTTGATCCGCGCGCGACAGCGGATCAAATTGGCGCCGTTGCTGGGGATTCTTGTTTTTATTAACTGATATTATAGTCATAGGTTTAATGTTCTTGTTATTTTTTTCTTATTTTTTTTTTATTTTTTTCATTGTGTTTGTTGATTTTCAGGGTTGCAGTTTCGGTTGCAGTACAGTTTTTCAGCCTAGCAGGTATGTTTGAAACCTACTGTTTCGATTTGCTCCGAATTTTTTTCGTGAAGTTCAGAAAAAAATCGACGAACAGTACTCCTTTAGAATAAAATTCTAAAAGATTTAGGCCCTCAAAATCGCAAATTCATCTTTTTTCTATTTTTAACGAATTTTTTACTGTTTTCATAGAGTCGAAAAAATCGAAAAAATTCTCAAAATTGTTATTTTTCCTATTTAGATTAAATCTGGTGTTATTTTATTTTTCTGAATTTTATTTAATCGATTTCCTTCACTGTGTTTGTTTTTTTATTATTAGGGACATTGTTGCATTTTGAACATTGTTGCTGCATTGTTGTGTATTAGTCCTGGCCACTAGGTCTTGCTGTTCTGAATTTGTTGCTTTTGATCCTGAAGTAGAGAAACCTTGCACACACGGTGTAGAAAAGTCCAGGCTACCACTAGTTCACCACCCACAATTGAGTCTGATTCTGAATCTGACTATTTGCATAACTTGTTTGCTTCGAATTCTAAATTTGTTTTTGATATGGCTCTCCAAAGAACCTTAAGGCAATTGGCTTCCCCTGATGGGAATTATAATGACACGTGTATTGAATATGATAATGTTGCTGTTCCTTTTGAATTAAAATTGGATTTAATACACTTGTTGCCCAAGTTTAGTGGTCTTGCAGGTGAGGATCCACACAAACATTTGAAAGAATTTCAGGTCGTGTGTTCTACACCATTGAAGCCTGAAGGGATCACTGAAGATCACGTCAAACTTCGAGCTTTTCCTTTTTCATTACAGGGTGCGGCAAAGGATTGGATATACTATCTTGAGCCAAATTCAATCGCAAGCTGGAATGCTCTGAAAAAAGTGTTCTTGGAGAGATATTTTCTTGCCTCTAGAGCTGCCTCAATAAGAAAGGAGATTTGTGGTATTAGACAAGGCAATGAGTCGTTGACTGAGTATTGGGAGAGATTCAAAAACTTGGTATCTAGCTGTCCTCAACACCAGATTACCGAGAAACTACTTATCCAGTACTTTTATGAAGGTTTGTTACCGATGGATAGGAACATTCTTGATGCTGCTAATGGTGGAGCACTTGTCGATAAAACTCCAGCTGCTGCCAAAGCCCTTATTGAAAATATGTCTCTTAATTCTCAACAGTTTACCAATAGAGAAAGTTATGTTCAAAGCAAAGGCGTGGATCAAATTCAGGTTTATTCCAACAAAGCCTTAGAGACCAGAACTGACGAGCTCACCGCCTTAGTCAAACAGCTGGAAGTAGCAAAACCTCAAACTACAAATGTGTGTGGTATTCGTACTTCTCATGAGCATCCGACCGATACTTATCCTATTATGAGAGACGTGTCCATTACTGAGCTGCCTCAAGCTTATGCGGCCAACCTTTACAATCAAAACAGGTATAACAACACTCCTGACCTGTCCACCCATAAATACCATCCCAATTGGAGGAACCATCCCAACCTTCGATATGGAAATCCACAAACCAGCCAACAATAGAACCCACCCCAAGTGGTTGTCCCTGCACCTTCGGGACCATCCTTAGAGGATCTTGTCAAACAAATGGCTGCCAATAACCTTCAGTTCCAACAAATGATTGATTCTAGCATTCAGACCTTGCACACACAGATGGGACAGCTTGCTGCTCAAATAAACACCATGCAATCCCAAGGGTCAAACCAACTTCCAGCCCAAACAGTTGTCAATCCGAATGGTCCTAATGCTAATGTCAGTGCAATTTCTTTATGATCTGGAAAGGTTACAGAACCAGCCCCTGAAAAAAATAAAAAAATTATTGTGGTAACATCTGAACCTTCTCCTTCTGAATCTGTTTCACCTGAACTTTCCTCACCTTCTTCTGTTGCGGTGGAAATTGAAAAAATTAAAGAAAAGGAGTATGTTCCACTAGTTCCCTTCCCACGTAGAGTCATGAAAAATAAAATAATTGAGGAGGGAGAGAAAGAAAGAGAGATATTGGATGTTTTTCGAAAAGTCGCGGTAAACATTCCGCTTCTTGATGTAATTAAGCAGGTTCCTAAGTATGCTAAGTTTCTGAAGGATTTGTGTACCAACAAGAGGAGCATTAAGGGAAATGAAAGAGTCAACTTAGGAAGAAATATTTCTGCTTTTATTCAGCCCAAACCTTCATCCGAAAAGGTTGTAGGCGAGCAAAATGTTCCAGCCCTCACTACTAAGGTTCTGCCACAAAAGCAGAAGGATCCAGGAACATTTTCTATTCCTTGCACGATCGGGAACAGTAAATTTGAGAATTGCATACTTGATTTGGGAGAGGGCATTAATGTGATGCCTACTTCTGTTTATAATAACCTTTGTCTTGGTCCTTTGCAGCATACAGTTTTAATCATTCAATTGGCGAACAGGAGCAACACTCGCCCGCCGGCGTAGTCGAAGATGTCCTTGTTCAAGTTAAAGATTTGATTTTTCCTGCTGATTTTTAGATTCTAGACATGGAAGGAGAAACAAAATCCAGCAGAGCTCCCATCATTTTAGGAAGAACGTTCATGAAAACGAAAAAAACAAAAATTGATGTTGACGGTGGAACCATGTCCATGGAATTTGGTGACATTATCGCAAAATTCAACATTTTTGATGCCATGAAACATCCCCTGGAGGAGAATTCCATTTTTCACATTGAGTTGATTTCTAGATTGGCTGATGACACTTGTTATGAATTATTTTCCATTGATTTTCCATCTTTATCTGGATTTGATGATGTTTACGTGTGTTCTGATTATACTGACAATAACTTGTGTGTTGTGTGTGCTGAGATTGATGCTGCCTTACAGGCTGATGTGTTTCCTACAGGTGAATTTGTTATTGATGAATTTGTTTTTGCAGCTGATGCCCTTGACATCCTTGCTGCCCCAAACACTCCACCCATAGAGCAGCCCCCGTCCTTAGAGCTGAAACAACTCCCTGAAAACCTGAAATACGCTTATTTCGTTTTGAAGAAGCATAAGAAAGGAATTGGATGGACCTTAGATGATATTTATGATATTAGTCTGTCCATGTGCATGTATAGGATCTCACTTAAAGATGTAGCAAAAGCAGTGAGGCAGCCCCGTAACCTTTTGATCCTTGATGTTGTGAAAGATAAGATCACGTTCACGTGCCCATTTGACACTTTTACTTTTAGAAGAATATTCTTTGATCCAGAAATAAAAAGTGAAGGTATTGATAAAAATTGCAAAGTCAAAGGACACCGCCTCAAACTATTCCATGAGAGTCCCACGTTGGAAGAGGAAACTATAAAAATGATCTCGTTGGGAAAGGCTACTTATGCGATCATCTATCCGCCTTGACTTCTCGGGTGTGTTCTTTCCTCTCTCTCCTCTCTCTTATTTTATGCTTGTTTCTTTCAATGAGGACAATGTGTGTTTTAAGTGTGGGGGAGAGAATTATTTATTTGTTTTGTTTTCTTTGCTTTTGTTCGCTGTTTTATTTTCAGTTATAAAAAAAATAAAAAAATATGCATCTTTTTGAAAGTTTTGGGTTGCAGACTAATTTGAGGTTATGTTTGTGGAGACTTGGGAAAAGCTCACAAGATCGGTATCGTCTTAACACTGTAAGTCTCCTGCATATGGAAATTGATTTGAATTCTTATTATGTATTAGCCTTGAATTCTCACTCTCTAAAAGCTCTTGAGTAGTTTATTTCAGCAGTCAGCACCATCTCACACACTCTACGCAAGGAAGCCGATAAATATAAGTGAGTGTTCCGAAAAAGAAAAAAAAGTGTTTTAAAAAGAAAAAGAAAAAAAGGAATGCACCTTCTAAGTTTGGTGACTCTCACCCGGTCACTTAACCCAACGGTCGTAGTGGCTACAAAATTTTTTTTTTTTGAGAATAAGACTCGTTGTTACTTGGTTCAGCGGTTTCTGGTGCTGAACTTGGTAGGGCGGATTACGGTCCGATCCCCCGCAAATGCAACTGAGTAAGCAAAGGGTCATGCCATGTAAGTACCAGAACCCTTTGCAAAAAAGGATCAGAGTCACTAACTGGTCGCTTTTCTATGAGTGTGTGGAGATAACGGGCTTAATGTGATTGCGCCGGAATTAAAAAGAAAAAAATGAGGATGAGTAAGTTAGACTTTTGCATAATAATATGATTCATATTGGTTTGTATATTCAGGAGGCAAGACTAGTGTTCCTATGATATCCTTAGTGTACGAGACTAGTACCTGTTGATGCAATCTTGACCGAAGATGAATTTGTAGCCTAGGATGAGTAATTGATGATGCTTTTGCGTTTCTTTTGATTGCATTTTGCTCGGAGTGCAAAAGTTCAAGTGTGGGGGAATTTGATCAGTGCATTTTGATGTACATCCTTCCATGATTGTACTAATGCATTTCTTTAGTTTATTGTGCTTATTTTTATGTTTTAATAGGTTTTTCTAATTTATTTTATTTTTGCATTTAATTAATTTTCGTATTTTATTTTCAGCAACTGCAGCTTTCACGGAAATATTCATAACTAATTCTACAAAAATCAGATCGAGGCATTTGACCATGCGTTGGAAAGCTAAGAAAATAGCATACAACTTTCTAGTTTTGGTCAGAAGCTGATTCGAAGTGCAGAAAGGTTGAAAAAGTAGTTGAAGTTGCAGCTTTAGACTTTTAAGTTTTGGGTTAGTAGTTTGGGTTTGGGTTATGTTTTCAACCCAGTCGGTTTGTAAACCGAATGGATTGTTCCTCTTTAACCGGGGGGCAGCCGCATAACAGGGGATTGATCACGTTTTTACTGTAGACAAAGGGAGAAAACAATTTTGTACGAATGAGAATGGAGAACTAATCCGTTAGAGTTGATCTGCTGTAACTTGGTTTCCAAAACTTGAGGTTAATATAATTTACAATTCAATTTCTATTCATATCAATTTTGCCTTTTATATTCATTTGCTTAATTCGAATTATCTTAGAGTAATCTTGTTGGTTCGATTGAATTATGTTTCCCAATTATAATTGCGTTATATCGTATGCTTAATTCGTTATTCTGTTTGTTGATTAACCGCTTGCTTAATTCAGTGAAAAGGGAACATAATTCTTATTTCTTTTCATTCTCGCTTGTTGGATGAATTGTGATCGAATGTGAATAGGAATCCGCTTAGGGAAGTTAAATTGTATTAATCGATGATAGTAGGAACCCGAAACAGTAGATCGACTTATTTCATAATCACTATTTTAAGCGCTTATTTTTTGTTTTTTTTTTATAAATCGTCCTTAAAACCAAACCTCCCTAATTCGATTTCTATTGTTTAATAAAATCAAGAATCCTTGGGAGAACGATATCCGAGTTACAGTTGTCGTTAAATACTACAGTTTTGAAAAATACTCGTTTTGATTCGCGCGCGACAGCGGATCAAACATCACAATTCATCTCCCTATCGGCCAAAGATGAACTGTGTTGTTGAAGCCGCAAACAAAAATATCAAGAAGATCATTCAAAAGATGAAAGTCACCTACAAGGACTGGCATGAGATGTTACCATTTGCTCTGCACGGATATCGTACCACGGCGCGTACTTCAACTGGGGTAACTCCATTTTCTTTGGTATATGGCATGGAGGTTGTTTTACCTATGGAAGTTCAGATTCCTTCCTTGAGGATTATGAAGGATTTTGGTTTAAATGAAGATGATTGGATTCAGACCCGGCTTGATCATCTTAACTTGATCAACGAGAAGCGACTTACTGCTGTTTGTCATGGTCAGACGTATCAAAAACGGATGATCAAGGCTTTCAACAAGAAAGTCAAGCGTCAGGTATATCTAGTCGGAGATCTTGTAATCAAGCGGATCATCTAGCCGCAAAGTGATCCCAGAGGCAAGTGGACTCCTACTTACGAAGGACCATTTGTGATCAAGAACATATTTTCTGGTGGAGCAATGATTCTGACACCCATGGACGGCGACGACTTGCCGCACCCTGCGAATGCAGACATAGTAAAAAGATACTACGCACAAAACAACCCGACAAGTTGAAAACCCGAAAGGGTGACTTGGGAAAAAATGGGCGTCCTGGTGAATCGAAAACCCGAAAGGGCGGTTCAGGAAAAAATTAGGGATAAATAAAAAAAAATCTGTACACCCGGCAAGTTGAAAACCCGAAAGGGCGACTTGGGCAAAAAAGGGTTTCTTGGTGGATCGAAAACCCGAAAGGGAGGTCCAGGCAATAGTTAGGGAATTAAAGCGTATGACTATGTCTCGTCGGATCACTTTAAGGACAGTCTCTTCACGACCAAACTCCAAGCTTTTGATCAATCCAATCAGCCGCGGACGAAGCAACGAATGGACAAGATACTCAGAGTTGTGAAGGCTATAGCAGAATGGGAACCCCATGGAATTGTTACACATAGCCATCTTTCTTTTTGTATAAAATGTTTCTCAAATTGTATGACAACATTCTCTTACTAGGATGTATGTGTCCTTTGTACAAAGATACTTACAAAAGTTAATACAAAGATACTTCAAAGTGCAGAAATTTGCTTGCCTTTCCTTTCTTTTTACACTCATGTTTTATTTCAAAACGTCTAATGGTTTGTTAAATGAGCATATGCATTTGGATATAATCACTGCTTACAAATAAAACAAAATAAGAAAGGATAATTACTGATAGGTCGAAAGTATAGGGAAACGTCTTTAGGCTATTCCAGAAGAAATCCCCTACAATATGTTAGTCAGATCTACAACAGAGTTAAAACCTTGAAATACATATCCCCAGTGGTGTTAAGTTCCAAAATTCCCCTTAGAGCTAAGTTTCTAAAGCTCCCAGTCCCCGGCGGAGCCTGGAAACTTTGAACTACAGGTCCCCAGTGAAGATGAAGCTTTCTTCCCCAGCGGAGCCAGAATAATCTAGACTTTCATCCCCAGCGGAGTCCAAAATTTCAAATCTTAAACCCCGGTGGAATACTATCCAACTTCCTCCGATTCCCCAGCGGAGTTTTCCACAAAACAGAAATTCCCAGTAGATTGGCATACAACCCAAGCTCCCGATTTCCCCGGTAGAATAAACACTCTCCCCACAGAGTTATTTCCCGATAGAACGAAGGTTCTAGTTCCCGTTTCTCCATTTGAAGCCTCCCAGGTTTTAATTCCCCAGTAGAGGTCGTCGGATTTTTCCTTATTTCCCCAGGAAAGTCGTGAAGGATTCTCACATCCCCACAGAAGTTGTCAAAGTTTAGATAATCCCCGCAGGTTACCAAGGATTTTCTATCCCCAACAGTAATCAGCAAGGATTTCTCATCTTCAACAATCAAAGATTTTTGGAATCCCCAGCACCGGTCAAGGATTTACTTTCCTTGGCAGCAGTAAAAAATTTCATTATCTCCAGCTATCAAGGATTTATTTTCCTCAACAAGATAGATAATCAGCTTACATGTGCATCCATTACATTCATATATCATAAACATTTATGGAACACATTTTATTGCATCATACATACCATGCAACATAACTTTGTGTTCTAGCTAACATTCACCCCTTTTTAGGATAAGATTAAAAAGCTATCGTTAACAACTATTCAAAGATTTCAGATACAGTATGGATACACCCCAGACACGAAGGTCATTCTATTACTCATACAGAATTTCAAGTCAAGATATAGTATGGATACACCCCAGACACGACGGTCATTCTATTACTCATTCAGAATTTCAAGTCAAGATACAATATGGATACACCCCAGACACGGCGGTCATTCTATTACTCATTCAGACTTCAGCAATCAGATACAAACTAGATATGCTCCAGACGCGGAAGCCATTCTGTAAATGTTTGGTTATTGGCATGTATTTTTGGTAAAACCTGGTGTGTGAATGTCATGACTGATGTCATAACATTCTGGGTGACTAGGTACTTTCTGCAGAAAAAGAATGGCATACAGTAGCTGCTCATTATGAGTGTGTAGCTGATCATTATGCAATTATCACATTTATTACATTCTACCAAAATCAGTAAACAGGATTCTTGTTGTCATAACCAATGTTAAGACATCCTGTACTGATCTAACAGTTATCCAATTGTGTTAATTCTGAGATTTTTCAGGAATATGGTTCATACATTCCAGAACAGAATCTCACGTGGATTTTAGGTTAACTTGGCTGAACCCTAAACTGTTTGATAAATTCTTGTGACCAAGTCTTGAGGTTAACCCTAATTAACCCTAGCTATTTTCATGGAAGCCCTAACTGAAGAATAGCTGCCTATATATTCAACAAGAAGGCTGTTGGTGAAAAACACTTTTAGACAGAAGATCATATAGGAGCTGTATAGTTTTAACTACTGTAATCCAAGCAAGTATCATTGTGATAAGTGACTTGGAGTAGGTTTTGATTGTAAGGGTTGTGTATCACTCAAAGCTTTGAAGCAAGAGTGTTTGTGTCACTTTATTAAAGCTTTGAAGCAAGGTCAAGTTAGGTTTATGTATCACTCAAAGCTTTGAAGCACGAGTGTTTGTGTTACTTGATAAAAAGCTGTGAAGCATAATCAAGTGTATGTTCTGAAGAGTGTCTTCATAATTTAATTAGTCAATTGTTTAGTATCACTGTTGTGATTGAGGGGGAGTGAGTAGGAACTCAGGTTTAAGTTGAACTTAGATTGAAGTTGCATTGGATAGGTCTTAAGTGAAGGAGATAAACTGGTTGGTTTATTCCTGAATTAATATATCTTATAGTGAATTTCCTCCCTGGCTTGGTAGCCCCCAGAGTAGGTGTTGTTTCACACTGAACTGGGTAAACAATTGACTGTGTTCTTTACTGCTTTTTGATTTACTGTCTTATAGAAAGTCAGATACAGTGTCATAACATTCACTATGACATTGAGTATCTGCTGCCAGAATTTCAATTGGTATCAGAGCAGGCACCCTGCCTGTCTTACTGGGTGAGATCTAGGGATATCACTTTCTGGCGCTATGGACAAAGAAGGAGTTTTTGGAAACAGACCACCCATTCTGGATGGATCAAATTATGACTACTGGAAACCTCGTATGATTGCCTTCTTAAAATCACTGGACAAAAAGGCTTGGAGAGCTGCTGACAAAGGATGGAACCGTCCCACCATAACTGAGAAAGATGGGACAATCAGTCTGAAACCTGAGGAAGAATGGAGCAAAGAAGAAGATTAGTTAGCCCTGGGTAATTCCAAAGCATTAAATGCCTTGTTCAATGGAATTGATAGAAACATATTCAGACTAGTACATCAATGTGAACTGGCCAAGGAAGTTTGGGACACTCTCAAAACTACCCATGAGGGCACATCCAAAGTAAAAATGTCAAGACTTCAGATGCTGACTACCAAATTTGAGAACCTAAGGATGATGGAAGATGAAACCATTCATGAGTTTCACATGAACATCTTGGAGATTTCCAACACCTCAGGAGCATTGGGAGAAAAGATGTCAGAAGAAAAACTGGTGAGAAAGATTCTCAGATCCTTGCCTAAAAGATTTGCAATGAAGGTAACTGCTATAGAGGAAGCCCAGGATATCAGCAATTTGAAGGTGGATGAAATCATTGGGTCTCTTCAGACCTTTGAGATGGGGATCAGTGACAATGTCGACAAGAAAAACAAGAGCATAGCACTTGTATCTAATACTGAAGATGAAAACAAGGAGGATGAAGAAGAAAATATTTCAGAAGCTATAGCCATGCTTGGAAGACAATTCAACAAACTCATCAAGAGAATGGATCCAAAGTCAAGGTCAAATGTTAAGAACATTCCTTCTGATATTAACAGATCTTATGACTCCAGCAGAAGACCAAAGTTTGAAGAGAAGGGAAATCAAAGCAGAGAAATTTAATGCCATGGATGTGAAGGATATGGACACATTCGAGCTGAATGTCCTACCTTTCTTAAGAAACAAAAGAAAGGAATGTCTGTTACTTGGTCTGATTGTGATTCAGAAAGTAACTCTGAAGAAGAATCTGCCAAACTAGTTACTGCACTAACTGGTATTTGTAACTCTGATAGTGAATCTAGTGATGAGGAAGTGACATTTGAAGAACTGGCTGATTCCTACAAGAAATTATGTATCAAAAGTGCTGAAGTCTGTCAGCAAAATGAGAGACAAAGAAAACTCATAATAAAGTTGGAGGCTGAGAAAAAGGCAGACATTGATACTATAAGTCCTCTAGAAGGGGAAGTTCAAATGCTAAACTCAAAACTGGACCAGATGACCAAATCTGTTAAGATGTTGACAAATGGAACTGACAAATTGGAAGAAATCCTTCAAGTTGGACAAAATGTGGGAAACAAGTCTGGTCTAGGATTTGTGGCAGCAAAGAAATCTGGTATAGACAAGAAGATCAGGCCTGATAAACAAATGTCAAAGCAGATGTCACAACATAACACTCAACATCGAGAATAGAGAAATATGAAGAAAAATTATCAAAGATGGAGATGTCATCATTGTGGGAGGTTTGGTCACATAAAGCCATTCTGCTTCAGATTATATGGATATCCTAATAAGAACCCAGGTGTCAAACCTAAGTCTAACAAGGTACCATATACTCCACTGTGGAAGAAAAAGGCTACTGCCCTGATAGCTCACACTTCCCTTAGAGTCTCTGCAAAGGAAGACTGGTACTTTGACAGTGGATGTTCTAAGCACATGACTGGAATCAAGAATCTTCTCAACAATGTTAAACCTCACACCACTAGTTATGTGACCTTTGGAGATGGTGCTAGAGGAGAAATCAAAGGAGTTGGAAACTTGGACTGCCCTGGAGTTCCAAATCTAAATGAAGTATTGCTGGTAAAAGGCTTGACTGCTAATCTCATAAGTATCATCCAATTATGCGACCTAGGATTCAAGGTCAACTTCTCCAAATCTGAATGTCTTGTAACTAATGAGAAACAAGAAGTTGTAATGAAAGGAGTCAGATCTAAAGATAACTGCTACTTGTGGGAGCCTGAGAACACTAATTACTCTACTGTATATTCTATTGCCAAAGAAGAAAAAGAAGTGAAACTGTGGCACCAAAAACTTGGTCATCTACATCTAAGAGGAATGAAAAGGATTATATCCATGGAGGAAGTCAGAGGGATTCCAAGACTGCAAATTGATGAAGGGAGAGTCTGTGGTGAATGTCAGGTTGGTAAGCAGACTAGGATGTCACATCCAAAGTCAAGACATCTGACCACCTCTAAGGTTCTAGAACTTCTACATATGGATCTGATGGGACCAATACAGGTGGGAAGTCTTGGTGGAAAAAGATATGCCTATGTTGTTGTGGATGATTTTTCCAGATTCACCTGGATTAACTTCATTAAAGAAAAATCTGATGTATTTGAAGTTTTTAAAGAACTGTGCAAAAGAATTCAAAGAGAAAAAGAAAGGTGCATTGTCAGAATCAAAAGTGATCATGGAAAGGAATTTGAAAACAGTAAGTTTAATGAGTTCTGTTCCTCAGAAGGAATTAATCATGAATTCTCTTCACCTATAACTCCTCAACAAAATGGAGTTGTAGAAAGGAAAAACAGGACCATACAAGAATCTGCCAGAGCAATGATACATGCCAAAAGACTTCCTATTCATTTTTGGGCTGAAGCTATGAATACAGCCTGTTATGTCCATAACAGGGTCACCTTGAGAAAAGGAACCTCATCCACCATTTATGAACTCTGGAAAGGAAGAAAGCCAACAGTGAAGTACTTCCATGTATTTGGTAGCAAATGCTATATTCTGGAAGATCGGGAACAAAGGAGAAAGCTGGACCCTAAAAGTGATGAAGGAATATTTCTAGGATACTCCACCAACAACAGAGCTTATAGGGTTTTCAATTCCAGGACCAAAGTCATGATGGAATCAATAAATGTCATAGTTGATGATTATCATGAGGAAACGGATGTCCCTTGTAATGTTGAGACATTCTTTGAGACTTCAACTCAACAGAATGATCTACCTAACACTACTGCACCAGACTCTGAATCAAAGGAAGCTAACAAAAACCCTTCCATCAGAATTCAGAAAGATCATCCTAAAGAACTCATCATAGGAGATCCTAACAGTGGAGTCATTACAAGATCTAGAGAAATCATCTCAAACTCTTGCTTTGTGTCTAAAATTGAACCAAGAAATGTTAAGGAGGCTTTAACTGATGAATACTGGATTGGAGAAATTCAAGATGAATTGAACCAATTCAAGCAACATGAAGTATGGGAGTTAGTTCCTAGACCAGAAGGAACAAACATCATTGGTACAAAATGGATCTACAAGAACAAATCAGATGCTGAAGGAGTTGTCACCAGGAATAAGGCAAGACTTGTTGCTCAAGGATACACTCAAGTTGAAGGGGTTGATTTTGATGAGACCTTTGCCCCTGTAGCCAGACTGGAATCAATCAGACTCCTATTGGGAATTGCTTGTCTCCTGAAGTTCAAGTTATTTCAGATGGATGTAAAAAGTGCCTTCCTAAATGGGTACTTAAATGAGGAAGTTTATGTGGAACAGCCTAAAGGATTTGTGGATCCAAACTACCCTGATCATGTCTACAAATTGAGGAAAGCTTTATATGGCCTGAAACAAGCTCCTAGAGCATGGTATGACAGGTTGACAAAATTCCTCTCTGACAAAGGATACAGAAAAGGAGGCTTGGATAAAACCCTTTTTGTCAAAAATGAAAGAGGAAAGATAATGGTAGCTCAAATCTATGTTGATGACATAGTGTTTGGGGGAATGTCAGATAAAATGGTTAAACATTTTGCTGACCAGATGCAGGCTGAATTCGAAATGAGCCTCATAGGAGAATTGACCTACTTTCTTGGACTGCAAGTCACACAGATGGAAGACTCAATTTTTTTGTCTCAAAGCAAGTATGCAAAGAACATTGTCAAGAAGTTTGGAATGGAGAATGCCAGTCACAAAAGGACTCCTGCACCTACTCATTTAAAGCTATCCAAAGATTCAAGTGGGGTTAAGGTGGACCAAAGCCTGTACAGAAGCATGATAGGAAGTCTGCTGTACTTAACAGCCAGCAGACCTGACATTGCTTTTGCAGTTGGAGTATGTGCTAGATACCAAGATGATCCCAAAGTCAGTCATATCAACCAAGTGAAGAGGATTTTGAAGTATGTAAGTGGAACTTACAACTATGGCTTGTTGTACTCTCATGGTTGTGAACAAACTCTGACTGGTTACTGTGATACTGATTAGGATGGAATTGCTGATGATAGAAAGAGCACCTCTGGAGGATGTTTCTTCTTAGGAAATAATCTGGTCTCCTGGTTCAGCAAGAAACAGAACTGTGTGTCTCTCTCTACTACTGAAGCTGAATACATAGCAGCTGGTAGTAGCTGTTCTCAAATGATCTGTATGAAACAGATGCTTACTGAGTATAATGTCACACAAGATGTTATGACATTGTACTGTGACAATCTGAGTACAATCAACATTTCCAAGAATCCTATTCAAAATAGCAGGACCAAGCATATTGACATTAGACATCACTTTATCAGAGATCTTGTAGAGGAGAAGACGATTAAACTGGAACATGTTGCCACTGAACTACAGCTGGCTGACATTTTTACCAAGGCACTTGATGCAAATCAGTTTGAAAATTTGAGGGGCAAGTTGGGTATTTGCCAACATGTGGAAATGTAGAAATTAATTTTGCTTAAAACAAGGGATGAAAGAGTTTTTTGTGTTAAGTCTATTTTGATTGGGTTAATCATATGTTTCCCTATTTCTTTCAAAATTATTAAGAAGTTAAATAGACACTCATTTACCTCCTTCCTTTCTTGGCTCTGCAACAATCTCCATTCTCTCAATCAAAGATTTCACTCTCGTTGTTACTGGTTTTCTAAGACTCTCAAAATGTCTCAACTATCCATGACATCATCCTCTTCAAAGATGACTGTTTCTTCCTCATCCTCTGATCGAGAACCTAGGGCAATCACAACCTGCATGGATTCTGATGTTCTGGAGATTACTCCTCTTAGAGAACTGGCAGCTAACCCCTATAAGGTTAAAAAGCTGAGAACAAGGCATGCAGGAAGGTCTCAAGCTTCTTCATCTGGTAATCCCTCTCAACCATCATCTTCTGTTCCCTCAGAAATAGAAAATAAGGAAGGCTCAACCTATGTTCATCAAGCAATAGCTAGACTTGTTACAAGAATTCTGAATGAGAACCACTCGGTACCTGGCATTTATGTTCCTTTAAATCAAGAATCTGCTAGTCCAAATGTTGAAATGAATCCAGATGTCACTAAGAATGTTGAGACACCGGATGACAACATTCGGAAATCATCTGAAAATCTTGATGATCTCCAAAACCCTTCAGAGAAGGATGTTGAACCCCCGGTTATTGATGTGGATGAAGAATACTCTGACAATGACCTAATTGCAAATATCAACCCTAGCATAGCTAGAAGGGTGATGAACAGAAAAGGAAAGCAGGATGCTGCAAAATGTCTGACCAAAGAGAAGACTGCTGATGTTGGTCATAAGAAAACCAGGTCTGAAGACAAGACTGGTGTAGAAACTGTGAAGACTAGATTGTCCAAAGGGAAGGTGAAAACCCGAGTACCTGCTGGTAGTCTCTCAAATCCTGTGAGACAACCAATAGCAAAGAAAAGGAAAGAGCCTGAACCTTCTGATTCTGATGAGGAATCAAAATTTGAAGTTGATGCTGAAGACATTCCTCTCAGAAGGAAACTCCCATCAAGAAAAATGGCTAAAGTTCCTGAAGTCCCCACTGACAACATTTATTTTCACCACCCTGAAAATGCTAACAGATGGAAGTATGTTTGTTTGAAAAGAATAGCTTTGGAAAGAGAACTGAACAATGGTGCCATGGAATGTAAGGAGATCACGGACCTAATCAAAACTGCTGGTCTAATGAATACTGTGGTAAAGTTTACCAACTGCTATGAAAATCTTGTCAAAGAATTCATAGTGAATTTATCTGATGGATGTGCTGATGGAAGGTCAGCCGACTTTAAGTGTGTCTATGTGAGAGGAATAAAGGTAAATTTCTCTCCCTCGGAAATAAACAAATTCCTTGGAAAACCATATGAGGCTTGCCCTGAACTAGAGGTTACTGACAACCAAGTATGCCAAACCATCACTGCAAATCAAGTCAAGAGCTGGCCCTTAAAAGGCAAGCTGAATGAAAGCAAGCTAAGCATGAAATTTGCCATCCTGCACAAGATTGGTGCAGCCAACTGGGTTCCCACAAACCATAAATCAACCATCTCCACAGGATTGGGAAGATTCATTTATGCTGTTGGAACCAGGACAGAATTTGACTATGGCAGGTATATCTTTGATCATACTCTAAAACATGTTGGAAGCTATGTTGTTAAAGGCCCTATTTCCTTTCCCTCCCTCCTATGTGGTATTGTTCTTGATCAGTATCCTGACATTCTAGTGGAAAGAGATACTGTATGCAAAAGAGCCCCTGCTCTTGGGTTGCACTATAAGCTATTTCAGGGAACTCATGTTCCTGACATTGTCATGACATCAGTTGAGACATCAACTGTCAAAACTCAGTCCAAGAAATCTGATGTTATAGCTGTGCTGAAGGAAACCTGTAAAGAGCTGGAGACAAGGAAAAGGACTCTTGAGAACCTAATTGCTAGACTAGAACAGAAGGAGACTGAGGGACAAAGAAGGGAAGAGGATGTTGCTGAAGATCAGCTTAATGCTGAAGATAGTGCCTCCTCTGAAGATGACAGTGCTTGAAGATCAGTGGGGTTGTCAAGCTTGCTGCTGGTACCTGTTGCTGCAAGTGATTTCAGACTTTTTGTTTTTATTATTCATTTTGGATGATTGTATAACCTAAAAGTACATGTATCTTTGGCCTATTTATGGCTAAAGAGGGGGAGAAGATTTTGTGTTAATTATACTTGGTAGACATTATTTTTTCTGCAGACATATTATTTCTGCTGCTCTCTAATCTCTGATTGTTTAGGGGTTTTAGCCAAAAATTTTCCAAAGGGGATGTTTGTAAATGTTTGGTTATTGGTATGTATTTTTGGTAAAACCAGGTGTGTGAATGTCATGACTGATGTCATAACATTCTGGGTTACTAGGTACTTTCTGCAGAAAAAGAATGGCATACAGTAGCTGCTCATTATGAGTGTGTAACTGATCATTATGCAATGATCACATTTATTACATTCTACCAAAATAAGTAAACAGGATTCATGTTGTCATAATCAATGTTAAGACATCCTGTACTGATCTAACAGTTATGCAGTTGTGTTAATTCTGAGATTTTTCAGGAATATGGTTCATACATTCCAGAATAGAATCTCACGTGGATTTTAGGTTAACTTGGCTGAACCCTAAACTGGTTGATAAAGTCTTGTGACCAAGTCTTGAGGTTAACCCTAATTAACCCTAGCTATTTTCGTGGAAGCCCTAACTGAAGAACAGCTACCTATATATTCAACAGGAAGGCTGTTGGTGAAAAACACTTTTAGACAGAAGATCATCTAGGAGCTGTATAGTTTTAACTACTGTAATCCAAGCAAGTATCATTGTGATAAGTGACTTGGAGTAGGTTTTGATTGTAAGGGTTGTGTATCACTCAAATCTTTGAAGCAAGAGTGTTTGTGTCACTTGATTAAAGCTTTGAAGCAAGGTCAAGTTAGGTTTATGTATCACTCAAAGCTTTGAAGCACGAGTGTTTATGTTACTTGATTAAAAGTTGTGAAGCATAATCAAGTGTATGTTCTGAAGAGTGTCTCCATGATTTCATTAGTCAATTGTTTAGTATCACTGCTGTGATTGAGGGGGAGTGAGTAGGAACTCAGGTTTAAGTTGAACTTAGATTGAAGTTGCATTGGGTAGGTCTTAAGTGAAGGAGATAAACTGGTTGGTTTATTCCTGAATTAATATCTCTTATAGTGAATTTTCTCCCTGGCTTGGTAGCCCCCATAGTAGGTGTTGTTTCACACTGAACTGGGTAAACAATTGACTGTGTTCTTTACTGCTTTTTGATTTACTGTCTTATAGAAAGTCAGATACGGTGTCATAACATTCACTGTGACATTGAGTATCTACTTCCAGAATTTCACATTCTATTTCTCATTCGGATTCAACTATCAACTTCAAGTTCAGATGCACTACAGACACGGAAGTCATTCTGTCACTTGTCCGGATCCCAGTTATAGTACAGATACACTCCAGACACGAAAGTCATTCTGCTACTCATACAGATCTCAACTTCAAATACAGTCCAGATACGCTCCAGACACGGTTGTTATTCTGTCACTCATTCAGATTTTATCCCCAGCATATAGATGCTCCATACACAAATGTTTCTTTGTTACCCATTCAAAATACAGATACACTCCTGACACGGCAATAGTTCTGATATTCATTCAAGAATCAAATACAGTTATAGCTCGGATACGCTCTAGGCACGGACGCCATTCCCTTGCTCATACGAACCCAGTCTCCAGATACAACTCAGATACGTTCCAAATACGGATACCACTCTGATGTTCATTCTACTGATTTTCAACAAACAAGTTTTGGATGGAATCTCTAATCCCATCTCCAGCAAGATTCTACCATTTCCAAATGGCATCTTTAAGCCCATTCCCTCAGCTACATTTTGACGAGTGCAAATTTACGGGCACTCTAGTGTCCAATCCTCTTTTACCTTCGAGTCACGAAAGGCAAACTTGCCAATCTAACTCTTCAGGTTCAAGAAGATTGAACAGGGGAAACTGTTGTACCCCAAAATTTTCCCTCTCATTTTATCAACTTTTCTCATCATAAGGCTCTTGGAACTCAAGATCAAGCTAGGGTTTGCTCTCCTCAAGACATCTCCTTGCACTGATGACCTAAACTAGGGTTTGAGTTTGCACAAGTATTTTTAGAACTTCAATTCTAAAATTGACTTTCATACTTCATAATGAACTCATAAGTTTTCCCATACCAAATTTCAAGCCTTGAATCAAATTTTTGCCCAGTCAATTGGACAGTTGACCTATAAATCAGCTGTATTGGGGAAAAAGTCAATTATGGCCAATTTACAGTCAAACCTCATGAATTTTGACCCATATAAACATTATGAACTCATATGAACCATTGGATCAAGTTTGGACCACAACTCCACAAGAAATTTGATCAGATCACCAAAAGGGCAAAATGGTCATTTTTAGGGTTTTGACTGTACAAAGGCAATTTCTTACTTTTTGACCTAGCCAATAGAAAATTAGGTTCAACCATGGAATCAAGGACTCAATGACATCATCTTGACTTATTCAACAAGTTCAAAAGATCTCAAATGCGTGGGATTGATAGATGAATTTTTCAGTCAATTGATCAAAATTTGACTGTACACTAAAAAGTCAAACTTTGACTTTTTGGTCAAAATCAAGTGCCAAGGGTCATTTTTCAACAAGATGTGTCAAATTATGAAACTTGTTCATCAAGAAACCCAAAATTGCAAATTAGGGTTTGAAATTGAAAAAATTTCATAACTTAGAATTTTTCTAAGTTATGAAATTTTCTTAATTTTTCCTAACTTTGCCCCACATTTTCACCATGATGCCAATGGATTCAAACAAAACCTCCAACATTAAAGTTGTAGTCCTCCACAAATTCTACAACTTTTATTCACAAAGTTTTCTAAAAAGAAGCTTGGATCTCAAGTTATGATTTTTGGAACAAGGGTCCCTAAAACTTTTAACTTAGTGAAATTTTACCCTAGTTTAGGCAGGATTTTGACCTATCTTCTTGGCCATTTTTCACATAGTTCAACTTGGAATCTCAAGTTGCATTTCAAATATGGATTATAGAGCATGCTTCAAGCTTTCCAAATTGTCCAATAACTCCTCAAACACATTTGTGGTTAGGGAGAATCGAAGGCTTGAGGTTGGAAAAAACTCATTTTTCATCCATGGCATATTCATGTTCATGCAAGTTGCATTTTTAAATAAGCATGCCTTACACTAGTTTACAGGCCTCTAAACCACTTCACACTCCATAATTAAATGCAAATCCATCAGTCTAAGCTTTTGTTTTAGCCATTTGGACATTGTACACAAAACTAAGCCCTAAGTAGAAAAAAGCACATTTCCATTTTTGCCATAATGTGCTTTATGTCAAACCACTATCCCTTGAGCATTGGTCCATATCTCAGAAGGAAAATCAAATCCACAAGTTGAAGGGGCCAAGAGCAAAGTATGCAAGCATATTTGATAGCCTGTACAGGCCTGTAACTTCACTTCCATTTTTCTTACTTAAAAAACAAGAAACTTGTCTAAAACCTTAGAACTTGAAAACCAGTCAATACCAAATTATGCATACAGTTTGAACATCTTTCTCACACCCCTTTGAGCTAGAAACACGATTGCTTGAGCCTCTAAACACCCCATATCCAAAAATCACATTCCTTTGGCAAAACAGGGCAGGTTCTGCAACTTGAGTTCTATAGCTTATTTGGCTCGTGCGTTTTGCCCAAAGTTGCTTCAAACACCTTCCATTCAACTCATCCAAGCTATCCCAAACCTCAAACACCAACTGTAACTCCATTTACAGTGTTCACCATTTTCATTTTGAGCTTGTGCAGGTTGAGTTCTATAGGCTGATTCAAGGACATTCAAGGAAAGCTAGTTATTGGAGAAGGTCAAGGGAAGTTCAAGCAAGCTACCAAACATCTCAAGCCTTGTTGAAAAGCACTACATTTCCCTACACGAAGTCAGCTGAAACAGGTTTTTCTCCACTTCCTATCTCTCTATTTAGGAACATTTAGCTTTAGGTTTGTGAATAAAAAATGTAGTGTTCATTGCCATGAAGTTGTACGTATGCTCAATTTTCATTTATATTAAGTGTGCTAAGAGAATTTCATCCATGAACATGCTGAAAAAACTAGGTCAGATTTTAGGGCCAGAGAAATTCTCTCTGGTCTTTGAGAGTTAAGACAAGTTATTTATATGGTTGGAATCGTCTTGAAATTCTCTACAAGTTTGATGTTGTGAGTTTTTGCAGTAGAGCTCGTATGCAGGATGTCCAAGTTTGTACAGGCGCGCGCGTTTTTTTTCAAAATCTGGAGGTTGAAGATGAAGTGGTGGGCTGGGCTTGGCCTGGCTCACTCTTGACACCCCCTATTTTCCTTTTTGCACCCCCTGGCCCAATTTCTTGTATTTTTATATTTTTGCATTTTTGTTTTCATTTCTGATTGTATTTATTTATTTCCAAATATAAAAAATGCTCAAAAATATTTTTATAAATTTTTTACATTTATTTGGCATTTTATTTTAAATTTTCTAATATAAAAAGTATTTAAATACTTTTATATTATTTATTAAAACTTGAAAAATATATAATTTATACTTTTATTTTTGTTCTTTATTTTTATTCATACTAAAAATATTTTCCTAAATATATTTTATTTTTGTACATATTTTATTTTATATTGTACATATTTAATTTGTTTAATATACATATATAAATATATACTTTTTTATTTTATTAAATACTCTAGAATAAAAAATACAAAATATTACATTTTTACTTTTATTTTTATTTATATTAAAAAAAATACTTTTTCTAAGTAAATTTTATTTTTACATATATTAATATATTTTATTGTATATAAATAATATAATATATTTATTTTCTTAAAGAAATTAGGGTTTTACCCTTAAACAAATAAAATAAATCTTTTATTTATTCCTTTATTTTTACATTAAATATTTTACATACATTAATGACCAAAAACCCTTTTTTTTCTTTCATATTTCATATTATTTGATATATATATTTATTTTGTTTATTTAAATATTGTCCATTTAAATATTTATGCTTTGGGATTCAATTTGGATGTAATAGTAAACTAGGGGTTATATTTCTTGTCAAATACCCCCCATTCAAAGATTGTACCCCCATCCCTATAATCATGTTGTAATAGCTTAGAATTTCAATTCTCGCACTTTACGCTTTCAATTATGCCATGATTAGAGAATTAGGGTTTGTATGCAAAAATCAAAATCAACAAGTAGCTTGACCTAATCAAAGACAAATATGCATGAAAATCAAACACAATGCACACTTGCACCCCTGGGGTTACAATCCACTTGTTGCCTTCAAAAATGGGCCATGTTATGCATGTTGGGTACTTTGGCAAAACAAAAACAAAATAAAAGATCATAGTCCCTCGATGACGCTATCTTCGTGGTCTAAACAAAATGATCAAGTCCCTTAAAAATTTTCCAAAATACTTGACATAATTGCTATCATGGTCTATACGATGACCCGCGCCTGTCCCGTTTAACATCCTAACACAAGGTTGTTCACCAAATGCAATGGTGAAACAACACTGTCAAAAGGGTTAAAAACATTAGGGAAGATCTTTGAGTAAAATTGGGTAGATAGCTCTTAGTTACTTGATCAAAAAGCTTGCAAAAACATCCTTGCTATTTTCAAACACACTTCACAACACAATTTCAAAACATTTTCCCAAATCAAACTTTCAAACATTGAAATCTTTTCAAAAGACAAAAACACCTTTGTATACATTCAAACAAGAATCATTACAAAGGTTGCCACAACGATGGCCTCTTTTCAAAACATATTTCAAAACCACACACAAAGCACCAGTTCAAACAATTGGAAAAGCAAAGCAAGTGATCTAAACAAGTAACTAAGAGCCCATGGATAACCATGGATGAAAAGGGTGCTTGCACCTTCCCTTTTCATAATCTACTCCCCGAACCCAAGAAAACATCTCAAAGGTCTTTCCTGTGCTTTTTGACCTTTCCTTAGGATAAAATAAAAAGTCGGTGGAGACTCTTGCTAAACCGAAACATTTGCGAACACAAAACGCAAAACCTCAAGTCAGTTCTCCCACCGTATCACAACTGGACATAATGAAGTTCTCGTTTGGGTTATTTGAATCAAGCAACTAAGGCAAATAGATGTGTCCAATCGAAGGAGCCATGGGGAGAAAGTCATAGCCAATCAAAGAGAAAAGATCTGAGGGGATTTCGAAGAAGCCCTGATAAGGGAAACTCTGAACATATTAGAATTCAAAATCATTAAAAAGAACAATGCTCTGACAAAGAGAATTCTGGGAAATTTGAATTGATGCAAATGGTGACTTAATTGAAGAAACTCTGATAAGGGAATACTCTGAAAAATTGGAATTCAGAATCATCAAAGGTCTAAACAATTCGAATTGATGTAGATAAACTCAATCGAAGGAGCTATAAGGATGAAACTAGAGCCATTCGAAGGAGGCAACTCAGAGTCAATCGAAGGGAAAGACTTGAGGGCATTCAAAGGTGAAACATGTCCAGGTTCACTCAACATTTCAAAATGGCATGGATAATCTAAAAAAGGTAATCCTTTAATTTGTATGATATTTCCTTCAAAGTCTGGTTAATGGCTGTCCCTTTCCATTTCCACTCCCCTCAAACTCCTATAAGTACAGGCCTAAGGCACATTTCACAGGGCGGAAAAAGAACTATACAAATATCAAAAACACTCACGCCATCAACCAGACGCTGCACCACATACAATATTTACTACCAATCGAAGCTGCATACACATTTCCAAATGAAGGCCTTTTTTCCACACGCACATGTTGCCCCATAAGAGCTCCACAAAACTTCCAAAGTTCCAACAAGGTTGCCAGAATTGAAGCACCCCACTTTTAACGAACCTCCAATCTCAATTTCATTTCCCATGTAACTTAATTTTGACTGCATATTCATGCTACATGATTGTTAATATGTTACATGTAAAGCCTGAAGTAACAGGATGCCATCACTAAGACATGTAAAATGGATTCCTTCGAATCTCAAATCTAGCTCAGATGGTGAAGGAATGTGGGAAATCGAAAGGGCCTGGGTTTGAAACCCGGGCCTCACAATTTTATTTTTTCTAACATTGCTTTGCAAATTCCATGCGTTGTATAGTCAAGCACTCACTATATGCCCTCATGGTGGGACCATCAGATGTCAACAGATGGAGATCTAACTCTCCAAATGCGCAGATCTACTGTGTGCCATCAAGGATTGTCTTCACTGGATCCAACGTGGCCTAGGCTTGCCATCTCATGGGCCTAACAAATCTCAAAAGCATACCCTCATTTGCTTATAACATCAGGCCCATCATACTAGTTTTGTTTTATTTGTTTATTCTTTTTTTAATCTTTTTTTAATTATAATCATAAAATTAACAAAAAAACATAAAAAATATTAGACTTAGGATTTAGTAATTAATTTTAATTTGGTAAATTAATTAATTTAATTATTTTGACATTATTTTATAATTTAAAAATAATTAGAACTAGGTTCTTATAATTCAAATATTTTCTAACAAAAACACAAAATGATAGAATTAGTTTTCTTGTATTTATTTAATTAATTAGGATTAAATTTAGCCTTACTCATTTTAATTTTAAGTATTTTATTAAAAAAAACAAAAAAAAAAACAACCAAAAAGATTTTCTTGTTTATTTAGAAGTTTTAGGGCTCTAGATGTCTCTTTCCCTTTCACGCGCGTTATTTCATTTTCGCACTTTTTATACTAATGTAACTGTCCATTGGATGTAATAGAGAATTAACTAGGATTTTACTGATTTTCTTTATTTTCTTTCCCCAAATTTTTGGATATGTAAATACCCCCTCCCTGAAGCATTGTAATAGCGTAGAATTTACATTTTCGCACTTTTAATTCCTGTACATATATTAACTGTCTAAATGTATATTAATAGGATTGCATGACAAGAGCCTAATAATCAAACGTTAGAAAACCTAACTCAAGACTAAAATAACTAAACATAACACACATTTCACATATACACCTCTAGGGTACCCCACTTTGGTTGCCTTTCGAAAATAAAACATCCATGTCACTCGAGAATAGGTACGATTTAGCAAAAGACCCTTAAAACAAAAGATCGTAGTCCCATGATGACCCTATAGTTGCCTTTAGGTAAATGATCTAGTCCATTAAACAAACTTGCTAAAGCGTCTCTATATGTTGCCTTTATGATTGTACGTCCCTTTGATTGTCCCTCAAACATCCAACGACTAGGGTTACCTACGCACTAATAGTAGGATAGCACTGTCTAAAAGAAAAGAGGAAAAGAACGACCTTTTTCGAGTACAAGTAGATAGATGTTAGATGCTGGCTCAAACAAACTTTTTACACCTACACAAAAACTTTCAAAAACGTTTTCAAAAAATGCTTTATCAACACTCTTGAGGACTGATACAAGAGTTATCATAAGCAAACTGCCTCACTATGGCATTTAAAAATACTTTTCAAAAACACACAAAAAGAATAAGGTATTTTTCAAACGATCTAAGCATCTAAGAGCCCGTAGATAACTACGGATGGAAAGGGTGCTAACACCTTCCCTTTCCATAATCTACCCCTCTTACTCAGAAAATTCTTGAAAAGGTCTTTTTCTATTCTTTTCACCCTTTCCTTAGATAGATAAAAGAAAATTCGGTGGTGACTCTTGCTTACTGCAACATTTGCAAACACAAATTCAAAACCAGTATAACAGTCGGTTTTTCCACTGTATCACACATCTCATCCCTAACTTTTGCCTAGACCTCCCTTTCGGGTTTTCAGTCCACCAGGATATCCTTTTTTGCCCAAGCCGCCTTTTCAAGTTTTCGACTTGCCGGATGTACATATTTTTGTATATATCCCCAATTTTTGCCTGAACCTTTTTGGTTCGTCGGGATACCCTTATTTTTACCTAGGCCAGTCGACCTAGCGGGTCTCTTTTATGCGTAGTATTTTTTAACTATGTTTGTATTCACAGGGTGTGGAAGATCTTCACCATCCATGATGGTAAGTATCATAGTGCCGCCTGAAAATATGTCCTTAATCACAAATGGCCCTTCATATGTTGGAGTCCATTTCCCCCTAGGATCACCTTGTGGTACGATGATGTGCTTTATTACCAAACAGCCAGCCTGGTATACCCGAGGTTTGACTTTCTTGTTAAAGGCCTTAATCATGTGCTTCTGATACATCTGACCATGACAAACAATCGCAAGCCTCTTCTCATCAATCAAGTTTATCTAGTACAGTCTAGTTTGAATCCATTCGTCTTCATCTAAACATGCGTCTTTCATAATCCTTAGAGAAGGAATCTGAACCTCTACAAGCAAGACAACCTCCATACCATAGACTAGAGAAAATTGGGTTACCCCAGTTGATGTATGCGCTGAAGTGTGGTAACCATGAAGAGAAAATGGTAACATCTCGTTCTAATCTTTGAATGTCACTGTCATTTTCTGCAAAATCTTCTTAATGTTCTTGTTAGCGGCTTCCGTTGTGCCATTCATCTTTGGTTGATACAGAGATAAATTGTGGTGTTTAATCTTGAACTGCGTGTAGAGTTCTGTGATCATAGTACTGTTGAGATTGGTATCATTATCCGTGATGATCATTTCAGGTATGCCATACTATTGTACCCCAAAATTTTTCCTCCAATTTTACTCAAAAAATACTCCTAGAGGATTGACTAAGGATTGACCAGACAAATCCTCCTCCTAAGACAATGAGCCTCAAACTAGGGTTTCACTCCTCATTAAGATGTTTTAGTTCCAAGGGTATTCAATTATTTCCATTTCCCTAATATGCCATCAAGATCATCCATGTCAAGTTTCATGCCTTGCACAAGAAGTTTGCTCAGTCAACTGCTCAGATGCCTAAAAATCAACTGTATTAGGTCAAATGTTAACTGTGGCCCACCTACAGTCAAACTTCAATATTTTTGGTCAAAATCAACATTTTGAAGTAATATCCATCATTTTATCAAGGGTTGATCATGATTCCTCAAGGAATGCCCCAAATTCATCAAAACTCAAAAGTTGCTAAATTAGGGTTTCTACCGGAAAAGTCAACCAAACTTTGACCAGGCATAACTTTCTCATACTTTATCAGAAATTTCTCATCCAAGGCTAATTTTGAATAGAATCCAATTCTCTACAACTCACCTTCATCTCTAAAGTTAAAAAAATGCACTCATGAAAACATATAAATTCAGACATTATATGTCATTTCAAAAAGTCAACAAAAACACCTTTTGGGTCAAAGCTCCTTACAGAAACATGGAAGATCCAATTGAGATGAAACCAAAGAGTTTGCTTAGGGGACATCCTAAGATTTAGAAAAAGTCCAATAACACCCTCTTAGGGTCAAAATTCATAGAAATATGCATTGTCAAAGTTGACCATTTTTGGAAATTTGCCCAAAATCAACAATGCTCAAAATAGCATTTTTTTCCACACGGGCCCATCTTTTCAATATTGAATCTCAGTCCTAGCATGGTCCACGACCTATGGGACCCTCCATGCCTTATTCATTCATTTATTTAATTTATTTTGATTTTTATTCATTTAAAAATCAAATAAAATAAAATAAATCCAAATAAATCATATAATTTGTTTTAGGAATGATTTTTGCATTGAAGGGAGATCTTATATGCTGTGAAATAGCCAAGAAATCGTGCAAAGCCAAATAAGACACAAAATCTTCACATATGGCAATTCTTTAAGATTTGATTTTCTTCCAAAATCAGGCAATTATATTTTTGATTCTTTCTAATTCTACTAACCTAATTTGATTTAGTACATATACAGAAGCATTTGTGAACCCTAAGGACAAGAATTCATGCGCAGCTTGCCTCCCTAGAGCAAGAACAAAGTTCAACTTTTTTACAAAAAAGTGCGGATCAGATTCCTTTCTACAGGCCGTTTCAAGCCATTCCAAGGATCAAAACACATCCCTGGGCATCCTCTGAAGCGATTGCAAGCATTATCAAGGCTTGAAGCATCAAGAATCACGTGTTATCACCTTCACGATTTGCCCTTTTTTCTAAAACTCGATTACAACGATTCTTGCATCATAAATATGTTTTGATTATATATTTATGCTTGTTATCATATTTACAACATACTAGAATTCTATGATTGGAGTTTAAGTGCAGGTATGGGCATCTGCCATGGCTAGGGTTCCAAAGCTCCAATTTGGGGAACTCTAGTTAGAGGCAAAATTAGGACAAATTAAGGACCTCTTCGTGTTCAGGGGTTGATTTGCAATCGATCCATGGCTTTGGATGGAATTTATTTTTCTTGTATTAGATTTTGGATGTTTACAGGTTTGTAGCCACGCACAAGAACCTTCACTATAGCCTATAGTCACGAGTTCGTCCGTAGGTAAAAGCTCTTTCTAAAACAACAGTCCCTGGGGAAGAAGATGAGGGTGTGGCAGCATACCATTGGCTTGTTTAAAATTTGCGCGTTTTTCTGGGTGCACTACTTTGTTTAGATTATATTTTATTTTGTTTATTATGTGAACAACTAAGCCTTCCAGCACAGATGGTCAAGGAACGTGCGCTTAAGGCAAGCGTCCTGTGTTCGATCCCAGGCGTGTTGCTTTTTTATTTTTCTTGATGCTTAACTGCAGATCCAGTAGTATCCTTCTGAGCACGCCCATCATGCACATCAACATCTCATCCACTAGATCCATCATCAGTCCAGATTTAACACACCACAAGCGTAGCACATGGTGAACCCTCCAAAGGCTAATGGCACTGGACCAGGCGCATCCTTAGGCCAACTATTTTGGGCCTAGACAAATTCAGCATACACCCCCCAAAATTACTTCCAATATCAGGCCCATCTCATTTTTTTTGTTTTATTTATTTTTTAATTGTTTTAAAAATATTTTTAATTAAATCTCAAAAATCACAAAAGTCACAAAAATTAGAATTAGGTTTTTTTTTAATAAAATATTTGATTCTATTAATTAATTAGGTTAATTACGATAACTCAAAATTCTTTTTTCAAAATTAAAATTAATTACAAATTAGGTTAATTTGCAAAACTAATTACTTCTCTCAAAAAAATCCAAAAAAAAATATTTTTTTCTTTATTCACTAACTAAATATCTTTGAATTTAATTTTAATTCCATATTTAATTTCATCGCGCATATTTATTTCATTATTTTTCCAATTAATGTAATTTCTCCGAGTTTGTAATAGTTTAACTTAGGTTTACTATTTGCATTTACTGTTTTCCCTAAGTTTTGATTATGTAATCCCCTTCCCCAATTCCTTGTAATAGCTAGGTTTAAATTTCTCGCATTTTATTTTCCATCGTTATAAACTGTTAGATGATTGATAATAGGATTGTATGCAAAAGATCATAATTTTAAAACGGTCGAAAACCCTAAATGTGCAAAGACTAAATTGACTGAAAAATAAACACGTGCACATGCTCACTCATAGGGTTTTCCCCACTTCGGTTGCCTTCAGTAAACAGTCATGAAATATAGGGAATTTTAGTGGTTTCCCCTCTAGTCCCAAAAGATCAAAAAATGACCCATTCGAATGTTGCCTCGGAAAGATCTTTAGAACTCTAGGGTAACTACTAAGGTTTCCTAACCATTGCTTTAGTGATCGTAATTATCCCTTTCGCCCCTTTCGATTGTCCCTTAAACTACAATGATAGAGCTACCTACTCCTTAATAGTAGGATAGCGCCGTCTAAAGGAAATAAGAAAATGAACAACCTTTTTCGAGTAGGTAGAAACTCTTAAGTACTTGCTCAAAACAACAAATTTTTACACATACACTTTCAAGCAAGATTTTCAAACAAAGTTTTCAAAAACACTTTATCACACCCTTGAGGACTGATACAAGGATTACCATAAAGTGAATCACCGAACTAAGGCATTTTCAAAAAAACTTTCAAACACACAAACACATAAAAGAAATTTAAGAATGAGCAAGTACCTAAGAGCCCATGGAAAACCATGGATAGAAAGGGTGCTAATACCTTCCCTTTCTATAATCTACCCCCCGTACTCAGAAACATCTCGAAAAAGGTTTTTTCTGTTCTTTTTCTTTTTCCTTTGTTGGATGAAATAAAAGTCAGTGGTGACTCTTGCTTACCGTACCTTTGCAAACAAAAAATGCAAAAACCAGTAGTAACAAAAACAGTCGGTTCTGCCACCGCATCATAGAACTGGCGACTCTACTGGGGACTTCTTAATAAAGTGGGGTTTACCTTAGGATCTAGGTCATTTTTAATTACTTTCTTGTTTGCTTTGCCTGCTTTATCTTTAAAGGTTTTTGCTTGGGTATTATTGAAGATCCTACACCCGGATCTGGGGGCACTGTTTAGGTAAACAACAATAGATCGTGGAGACTATACGGTGTAGACCGATATGGTTTAAGCGATGGTTGTGTTGGTGTGACACTTTGGTTGGTACCGGTATCCTTCGTGTGGAAACGAGAAGAATATAGGGTCGTCGTGTGGTGTTGTGAAGCACTAACGGACCTTAGAACCTTAGTTGAACAAACTTAGCCATTAGAAAGTAGTGAGATAGTCGGCCTCAGTATAAAGCTGAGGATTGGTTCATAATCGATGCTACACTCATTGAGATCAGACTTTCGTGATATTTCGGCCGCAAGAAAAATTGCCTGAGTTGAAACAATGCCCGATAAAGGATGATTAGTGATATTGAGAATCCTTAGAACCCGATTACTTTTCTAAGACAGGTTTGAAACCAACTAAACTTCAAGAGGGTACTTACCTTTAACCTCGTGCAAGCCTTTCCTAAGGTCTATTGTGTGCTTTGCTTGTGTGTGATTTACTATGTTTAAACATAACATCACACATCATAACATAACATCCATTCTCATTACACTAACCATTTAAAGGACCAAGGGAATTTATCTTTGTTCTATTTTTGCAGATCATGGCTTCCGCTCGTAGAAACACTATCTGAGTTAGCTTTGTGAGAATACCTCTCTAACTCAAGGAGCTAGTATCAAGGGTTCCTGAAACTTCTTCGTTCACTAAGAGATATGGTCGACTTCTCAACCTAGTTACTTAAAGATTTGATGAAAAGATGATGGGTGTACTCTTTCAGTTCTTTGATCCCAAGCACCACTGTTACACCTTTCCAGACTATCAGTTGGTGCCTACCATGGAAGAGTTCTGTCAGTTATTAGATCTACCTATTCTTGACCAGATGCCTTTCGCAGGTTTAGAAGAGGTTCCTAATCCAGAAGTCATTGCCTCAACTTTGCATCTGAAACGGGCCGACATGGTATCCAATTGTGAAACAAGAAGCGGAGTCGAGGGTTTTCTAGCCAAGTTCCTAATAGAGAAGGCCCGACTGTTTTGGAATGATTTGGATTTTCAGGATTTTGAGGAGGTTTTGGCTCTTCTAATTTATGGGTTAGTATTGTTCCCTAATCCAGATTTACTCACAGATGTGAATGCTATCAAGATCTTCCTCTCTCGCAACCCTGTGCCTACCTTGCTCGAAGATATCTTACATGCTCTCCAAACTCGTACTATGAAGAGAAGAGGGGTTCTTATGTGTTGCACGCCATTACTGTTGAGGTGGTTTATTTCTTACCTCCCTAAGTCAGTGCTGAAGAATGAAGAAAGTTTGGGTTGGTCGCAAAGGATAATGTCACCTTCTCACGTAAATATTCTCTGGTATTCTCGATCTATGGGAGATATTTCTATTATTGACCGCTGCGGGGAGTTCCCTAATGTCCCACTACTTGGCATTAGGGGGGCATAACTTATAATCCTTGTTTGTCTCTGCGACAGTTTGGTTATGCTCGAAGGGATGGTCCTCATGAGATGCTTATCTAGGGGATCATGTTCAACTATGAGGATGATGTTCAAGGGTATCTCCAGAGGTTCATACGAGCTTGGGGCATGGTAAATAGATATGATGTCAAGACTTTGGGGACGAAGGCTTCCATTCCTCTGGAACCTTACCCCCAATGGGTACGAGCTCGTGCTCAGAAACTGATGGTTCCAATATGGAAAGGACAAAAGCACAGCAAAATTCCTTATTCGAGAATGTTTCTCGGTTTGGGAGGTAGATTTATAGAAAGGGAAGGTGTTAGCACCCTTTCTATCCGTAGTTATCCACGGGCTCTTAGGTACTTGCTCTTATGTTTTCAAAATTGTTTGCTTTTCAAGTGTATGTGGGTTTTGAAAAAGTTTCGTTTGAAAAATTTCTAAGTAACTCTTGTATCTGTCCTCAAGAGTGTATGAAAAATTTGTTTGAAAACTTTTAGAAAGTATAGGTGCGAAAAATTGTTTTTGTTTGTTTTGAAAGAGCAAGTACCCAGGAGAATCTACCTACTCTAAGGAATTAGGCTGTGTAAGAGTCCTTTAGATAGTGCTATCCCACGATTGAGAGGTAGGTAGCACCGTCGTTGGAGGTATTCGGGTCAATTCGATTATGAGGGACATGTGGTCACGAAAGCAATGGTAGGACGCCTTAGTGGTAACCCTAATGTCCTAGATCCTTTTTATCCGAGGCAACCGTTTCGAGGCAACTGGATCTTAGACAGGAGGGCGACCTCTAAAACACCCTATACTTGATGACCACGTCGAGGCAACCTAGTGAGGCGTACCCTAGGAGTGGCATGTGCATGTGTGTTGTTTTTCAGTTTATTGTCTTGTACATGTTATTTGTGAGCTACGGATTGATTTTATTTTTCATACATTCTTGCAGGCATATTAACAGTTAAATGATTTGCAGGAAATAAAGTGCGGAAAGGTAAATCTAGCTATTACAAGGCGCGGGTCTATACATCGCCAAAAACAAAAACCCGTTTGGAAATAAAGTGCGAGAAAAGTAAATAAAACGCAATAAAATCCTAATTAACTATTACATTTCCTGAGCAGATACAAAATAATGAATTAAAAAATAAATACGCGCGAAAGATTGAATTGGGAACGTCCTAGGGTTTTGACCCTTTTGAGAAAAAATTGAATATGTCCTTTTTTGTAATTAAATGAAATTAAGCCTAATTACTAATTAATTAATTTAATTAAAAGAAAAATATTTTTGTGTTTTTTAATGTTTTAATGAAAATAAAGAGAAAATAAAAGTGTCAAAAGAAAAACCTAAGTCTAAATAATTTTATTTATTGTAAAAAGAGAATTAAAATTTAAACCTAACTAAACTAGATTAATTTAAGTGAGTATTTATTTACAAAATAATGACTAAATAAATTTAATTAATAAAAATATTATTTTTTTTTTTTTTTGTTTTCTGGGTTTATTATGAAAAAATAATTATCTAGCTAATAATTAAAAAAAATTATAAAAAAAAATAAAGCAAATGAAAAATAAAATGACAAAAATAAAATGCAAACCCATGGAGGGTTTGGGCCAGATTTGAGGGTTTGAAGGAGCAATTTGGCCCACTAAACTGCAAGCATGCTTGGACTTTTGGAGTTGACTGCACATTGCTTTGACTTGGAGCATGGTATCCAGCATCTCATAGCCCTGGGATTGATCTTTGAGGCCACTTGGCGCATGATCGTTTGATGCACATGGTGGAAAGCCTTTGTGAAACCTGCACAGGAACATGTTATGGAAAAATAGAAATAAGCATTTGGGGGGACCTGGGAATCGAACCAAGGTCCCAATGATGAACAAACACCTCACCAACCACTAGGCCACGCGCGTGTATCTGTTATAATATTAACAATTGAAAATAAGACGGCGAAAAATAACGAATAGAGTTATGCTCTATATAAATTGGGCGCGATGGTTGGATTCAGTTCATATTGATCTCCTGAGTTCAACCATGGGTGTCACGAAGCGTGATTTTCCCTATTCTGAAAAGCCCCAAATCAAAAACTCGGAAACCCTAGAATTCGTTAATGGTGGTTTCGGTTCCAGGGCCCCATAATCCAATTGACTTATGCCAAAAGCTTCAGGGAGGTTCTAGCAATGCAAAGCACATAACAAATCACATTAATAATGCATGAATTATGATTTAAGATTATGAAAATATAACCAAACCGTGTGACTTGTTCTGGCGTGTTCTTGGAGTGTCAAGGCTTGTTTGTGATTGCTATGCGTTCCTGAGTGTCCCAACAATGTGTTGGAAACAATCAAAGGCTTTGAATTGGTGTGGAAGTACGAAAACAATTTTGACTTTTTGCTTGATTTTTTTAATATGGTTTGGCCGTTTATGCAGTGCTCAGATCGTGAATTAGGCCTGTAATGCTTGCATATGTATATGTGAATGCAATTAGGTTAGCAGCTAGGCTTGGGATCCATTGCATTGATGTCTTGAGATTCTTCTTAACCACCATTGAAAGCTTTCCATACTTGGAGCAAAAACCATGATTTTGTGCACAAAATAGCCTAGCACGAATTTGTGAGTTGGCATATGACACATAAAAGCCATTCAAATCAAAAGATGTTATCCATTTAATTTTTTAGATTTTATTTGAATTTTTATGGATTTAAAATGAATTAAATCAATAAAAATTAAATAAAAATGGAAAAATAAATGTTTGATCTTGAAATTAATCATGGTACACGTGTATGGCATGACAAGGCTGAATCAAGTGGAAGAAAGTGGGCCCTTTTGTCAAAAATTGAAGTTTTAAGGATAGTTGACTTTTGCCATTTCACAAAAATTTCCCAACTTCTCCAATGCATATCTTGCCCAATTTTGATCATATGAACATGTTCTTGGACATTTTGTAAAGGTCTTGAAGTCCTATAACCAATGCCTTTTGTCCCATGTCATTTTGATTTACCAATCTCAAGTTATGGTCTTTGACTTAAAATGCCTTTTTGTTGACTTTTGAAAATGACCTATAATGTAGAAATTGATAACTTTTTGTGAGAGTATTTCTTGGACTTGGAATGTGAAGATGAGTTGTAGGAAATGTTATCCCCTTCAAAATGAGCATTGGATGGGATTTTTCTGATGAACCATGAAAAAGTTATGCCCTGGTCAAGTTACAGTTGACTTTTCAGCTATCCAAAAATGGAAACTTTTGCATCTTGATGATTTTTGAGCCATGCTTGTGGAATCATGATAAAATGATGATTGTGGCCTCAAAATAAGATGTTGACCAAAATTTTTGACTTTTGACTGACAAATGACCATTTTACCCCTACAGTTGACTGTGGAGCAACTAGGGCTTTTGACTGTGTAATTTGATGCTGTGAGTCTTGCAACTTGACATGTGGATGATTGACAATGTATATAGACATATAGGACTTGATTGAGCCCTTGAAAACCTCAACTTCCTTGCAAGAAACAAAACCCTAATTTTGACTGGCTTAGGAGGATGTTTGACTGTGCAACCCTTGAGTAGACTTGAGCAAATTTAGATGATGCTTGTCAAAACTTTGAAGAATATGGGAGGGCAAATTTTGGGGTACAACAGTTGCCCCTGTTCAATCTTCTTAGAACTGAGGATGTAGATTGGCTTGCGTGCCTTTCGTGATCCGAAGGTGGAAGATGATTGAACACTAGAGTGCCCAGAAATTTGCACTCACATAGTGGAGTATCAGCAATGTGATGTCGGGAATGGGCTTACAGATGCCATTTAGAAGGATGATGGATAGGAGGATGGGCTTATAGATGCCATCTGGAGATGTGACAGAATCTTGTCGGGAATGGGCTTATAGATGCCATTTGGAAATATGATGGGTAGTTGTGGAGATGGGCTTATAGATGCCATCTGAAGGTGTCGATCGCGTAAGAGATTCCTTAGCGAGAACTTGCGTACTTTGAGAAAGGAAGGTTGTTTACGGACGTGCCCTGGCTGGATACAGGTATCGAATCTCTAAACTCTTCATGCAGATATGCCCTGGCTAGATACAAGTATCAAATCTATAATCGATTGCTCACAGATATGCCCTGGCTAGATACAGGAATCAAATCCGGAACTTCAAAAGGTTGTTTACAGACGTGACCTGGATGGATACAGGTATCGAATCTCTAAACTCTTCATGCAGACATGCCCTGGATGGATACAGGTATCGAATCTGGAATTAGTCGTCTACAGATATGCCCTGGCTGGATACAGGTATCGAATCTCTAAATTCTTCATGCAGATATGCCCTAGCTGGATACAGGTATCGGATCTACAATCAATCGCTCTCAGATATGCCCTGGCTAGATACAGGAATCGAATCCGGAACTTCAAACGGTTGTTTACAGACGTGCCCTGGCTGGATACAGGTATCGAATCTCTAAACTCTTCATGCAGACATGCCCTGGCTGGATACAGGTATCGAATCTACAATCAGTTACTCACAGATATGCCCTAGCTAGATACAGGAATTGAATCTGGAATTGGTCGTTTACAGATATGCCATGGCTGGATACAAGTGTTGAATCTCTAAACTCTTCATGCAGACATGCCCTGGCTGGATACAGATATCGAATCTATAATCAATTACTCACAGATATGCCCTGGCTAGATACAGGAATCGAATCTGGAATTGGTCATCTACAGATATGCCCTGGCTGGATACAGGAGTCGAATCTCTAAACTCTTCATGCAGACATGCCCTGGCTGGATAAAAGTATCGAATCTACAATCAGTTACTCACAGATATGCCCTGGCTAGATACAGGAATCGAATCTGGAATTGGTCGTCTACAGATATGCCCTGGCTGGATACAGGAATCGAATCTCTAAACTCTTCATGCAGACATGCCCTGGCTGGATACAGGTATCGAATATATAATCAATTACTCACAGATATGCCCTGGCTAGACACAGGAATCGAATCTGGAATTGGTCGTCTACAGATATGCCTTGGCTGGATACAGGAATCGAATCTCTAAACTCTTCATGCAGACATGCCCTGGCTGGATACAGGAATCGAATCTACAATCAGTTACTCACAGATATGCCCTGGCTAGATACAGGAATCGAATCTGGAATTGGTCGTCTACAGATATGCCCTGGCTGGATACATGAATCGAATCTCTAAACTCTTCATGCAGACATGCCCTGGCTGGATACAGGTGTCAAATCTACATTTAATCGCTCACAGATATGCCCTGGCTAGATACAGGTATCGAATCTGGAATTGCGACAGTTGATAGTAATCATCTTCGGATTGACCTTTTTTCTGAAAAGGCAAAACATTCGTTGTATGCAATGTCATGATGTATGAAATGCATGATGTTATGAGATCGTGTCGTATGCACTTTATCATGTATGTAAGCAGGATGTATGAAATGTGAGATGTTTATGAATGTATTTTCGTCTAGGAAAATAAATCCTTGACGAATGCCGGGAAGTTAACTCCTGGGCTGACGTTTGAAGAGTAGAGTTCTTCGTTTCCGCTGGGGATGATGGTTGCAAGAATAAACCGGTAAGAGAAGATGACTCCGTTGAGGAATAAACTTGTTGGAGAGATTACTCTGTGGGGAATTACTCTATGGGGAATTAAACTGTGGGAAGAGATACTTCGCTGAGCTTTTGATGATAACTCCGCTAGGGATTCCGTTGATATGTTTTGTTGAGGAATTTGATGAACTCCGCTGGGGGTAGGAAGAACTTCTCCGAGGACGATCTTTCTGTGGTAATTAGCTGAGGATAACCCAGTTATAAGATCTGGTGTGGAATAACCTTTGAATAAAGTCGGGGAGATGCGTTCGTACTCTGCAGGGGGATAAGCTTCCAGAATCTACTGGGGAGATTGATTCAACTCTCCTGGGGAAACTTTTGGACTGTACTAGGGAATGGCTCCACTGGGGTGTCTGGTATTCCTCCGGGGAACAATCTTAGATCAAGACTGCCGGGGATGCTTGCTTAGGAACATCTGTATATTCCGTTGGGGAAGATTGAGATCTTCTGGGGATACCCAACTTCCTTAAGGCTGACAGTAGACTAACTCTGCTTGGGGAGAGTATCGCTGACTTGCTGGAGATACTGTGCCTTTTCGGGGCTGATGAGAGACCAACTCTGCTCGGGGGAGAGTATTACTGATTCTGGTCTTACTCTGCGGGGAGTGGAGATATCTTGGTTACGTTCTTCAGCTGAACCTACCTTAGTACCTTGGTGGACAGAGCAACTAAATCGCTTAGACAACTCATTATTGCCCTTGTTTCTGATGTCACCTGTAATTAGTCCTTTGTTTCGTATGCAAATATTTATGAGTTAGCAATTAGTGTCAAATGCATATATCAAAAATGAATATTGGACGTTCTTTGCAAAACAAAACAGAAAAAGAAAAACAATGGCAATTTGTATGGAAAGGTGAATTTGTATTGATTTTTGAAATTTTCCTGTAAATAGGCGTTTTGTGTACAAGAGGCTGACGTCCTAGTAAGAGAACGCCGTCGGGCAAAATAGAGTTTTATACAATTTGTACAAAGGAAAGCAAAACAGCTATGTGAAAAAATAATCCCGCTGGGTTCCAACTCTGCTATCGCCTTTATGTCTTTGAGCGTCTCATCACTTCACTGCTTAGTTGAAGGTGAAGCTGATTGATCGATGTCGTCCGAACCTGATAGTTGATACCGAATTCTGGATGCAAGGTGATCCAATGAGACATAGTATTACACTTTATCCCTAACTTTTGCCTGGACCGCCCTTTCGGGTTTTCAGTCCACCGGGATACCCATTTTTGCCCAAGCCGCCTTTTCAGGTTTTCGACTTGCCGGGTGTACAGATTTTTTTCATTTCATCCCTTATTTTTGCCCGAACCCTTTTGGTTCACCGGGAAGCCCTTATTTTTTACCTAGGTGTGTCAACCTAGCGGGTCTTTTATCATGCGTAGTATCTTTTTACTATGTCTGCATTGGCGGGGTGAGGAAGGTCGTCACCATCCATGGTGGTTAGAATTATAGCTCCTCCTGAGAAGATATGTTTAACCACAAATGGCCCTTCGTACATAGGGGTCCATTTGCCCCTGGGATCACTTTGAGGAAGAATGATGCGCTTGATTACCAGGTCTCCGACTTGATACTCCTGTCGTCTGACTTTCTTGTTAAACGCCCTGATCATCCGTTTTTGGTACGTTTGACCATGACAAATAGCGGTGAGTCTCTTTTCGTCAATCAGGTTTAATTGATCAAGCCGAGTCTGGATCCAGTCATCTTCGTTAAAACCTTCATCCTTCATTATCCGGAGAGAGGGTATCTGGACTTCAATAGGCAAGACTGCCTCCATGCCATAGACCAAGGAAAAGGGAGTTGCCCCTGTTGACGTCCTTGCTGAAGTACGGTACCCATGAAGAGCAAACGGTAACATCTCGTGCCAATATTTGTAGGTCACTGTCATCTTCTGCACAATCTTCTTGATATTCTTATTAGCTGCTTCTACAGCCCCATTCATCTTCGGCCGGTAAGGAGAAGAGTTGTGGTGTTGTATCTTGAATTGCTCGCAGAGCTCAGTGATCATCTTGTTGTTGAGATTGGTACCATTATCCGTAATGATCCTCTCAGGTACACCGTATCGACAGATCAGGTTGTGCCGAATGAACCGTGCCACGATGTTCTTGGTTACCGTAGCGTAGGAAGCTGCCTCAACCCACTTTGTGAAGTAATCAATCGCTACCAGGATGAAACGATGCCCGTTAGATGCCGTAGGTTTGATCTCACCGATCATATCAATGCCCCACATTGCAAAAGGCCAAGGTGCTGTCAAGACGTTCAGAGGAACTGGAGGAACGTGCACCTTATCAGCATAGATCTGGCACTTGTGACACGTCCGAGAATGTTGATAACAGTCGGCTTCTATTATGGACCATAAATATCCTACCCGAAGGATTTTCTTTGCCATGGTATGTCCACTGGAATGTGTTCCAAAGGTACCTTCATGTAGCTCTGCCATGATCTTTTCTGCTTCAGTTTTATCCACACAACGCAGTAAAGTTGAATCATGGTTTCGCTTGTAGAGAATGCCATTTCTGAGGAAGAACTTTACCGCGAACCTTCTCAGAAACTTCTTGTCATTAACAGATGCACCCTCGGGGTATTCTTGAGCTTCAAGGTACCTCTTCACTTCATGATACCAAGGCTTTTCAGTTACCTCTTCAGCCTCGAGATCGTAGCAATGTGCAGGTTCTTCCAACTTCCAGATAATGATCCGGGGAGCCTCGTTATCCCATTTGACTTTGAACATAGAAGACATTGTGGCCAGCGCGTCCGCCAACTGATTCTCCTCTCTTGGGAAGTGTTCAAAAGTTATCTCCGTGAAATGGGGGATCAATGTCAACACACACTCTTTGTAAGGAATAAGATTTGGGTGTTTCGTATCCCACTCGCCTTTGATCTGATTGATCACGAGAGCGGAATATCCGTAGACACTCAGAAACTTGATCCTTAAGTCAATTGCAGCTTGAAGACCCATGATGCACGCCTCGTACTCCGCCATGTTGTTGGTGCAGTTGAAACATAGTCAGGCAGTAAGTGGAGTATGAGTGCCTTTAGGGGATATGATCACAGCGCAAATACTGTTACCCAAAGCGTTTGAGGCTTCATCAAAGTGCATAGACCATCGGGATCCTTCCTCAGGTCCTTCATCCGGTCCAGGTACATCACAATCAGTCACTACCATGATGTTCTCGTCTAGAAATTCAAAATTCATCGATTGGTAATCATCCACTGCCTGGTGTGCCAAATGGTCTGCCAGTACACTTCCCTTGATTGCTTTCTGAGTCGTGTACTGGATGTCGTATTCTGTCAAGATCATCTGCCGTCTTGCTATTCTTCCGGACAAAGCAGGATTTTCGAAGATGTACTTTATTGGATCCATTTTTGAAATCAACAAAGTAGTGTGAGTCAACATATACTGTCTCAGCCGGCGAGCAGCCCATACCAAAGCGCATCAAGTTTTCTCGAGCAGTGAGTATCGGGTCTCACAGTCGGTAAACTTTTTGCTAAGGTAATAAATGGCGTGCTCCTTTCGGCCAGACTCATCATGCTGCCCCAGCACACACCCCATTGAGCTGTCAAGTACTGTCAAGTATAATATTAGAGGCCTCCCTTCAACCGGTGGCATAAGAATGGGTGGCTCTTGGAGATACTCTTTGATTCTTTCGAAAGCGGCCTGACATTCATCATTCCAACGTACTACTTGATCTTTCTTCAGTAGCTTGGAGATTGGTTCACAGGTAGCAGTTAGGTGCGAGATGAATCGGGCAATGTAGTTCAGCCGTCCTAGAAAGCCTCTGACTTCTTTCTCTGTCTTGGGAGTTGGCATCTCTTGTATGGCTTTCACCTTGGTAGGGTCCACCTGAATACCTTTGTCGCTCACGACGAAACCTAGTAGTTTTCCAGACCTCACCCCGAAGGTGCACTTGTTCGGGTTCAACCTCAACTTGTACAATTTTAGACGGTCAAACAGTTTCTGCAGATGGTCAAGGTGTTCCTCCTCAGTTTGGGACCTTGCAATCATATCATCGACATATACCTCAATCTCGTGATGGATCATGTCATGAAACAAAGCAACCATGGCACGTTGGTGGGTTTCCCCAGCATTTTTCAATCCAAAAGGCATGACCTTGTAGCAAAAGGTGCCCCACTGAGTAACAAAAGTGGTCTTCTCCATGTCTTCAGGAGCCATCTTGATCTGATTATAACCTGAGAACCCATCCATGAAGGAGAATACCTTATGCTGAGTCGTGTTGTCCACTAGAACGTCGATATGAGGAAGAGGGAAGTCATCCTTAGGGCTCGCCCTGTTCAAATCCATGTAATCAACACACATTCGGACCTTACCATCTTTCTTTGGCACTGGAACCACGTTGGCAACCCACTGAGGGTAAGAAGTCACTGCTAGAAACCCGACATCAAATTGTTTCATAACCTCAGCTTTGATTTTCTCTGACATCTCTGGACGCATACGACGGACCTTCTATTTAACCGGAGGGCATTCTTCCTTGGTAGGCAGGTGATGAACCACAATGTCGGTATCCAACCCAGGCATGTCTTCGTAAGACCAGGAAAAGATTTCCACATAGTCATGCAACATCTGAATCAACCGTTGTTTCACACTGAGCTCTAGATTGGCACCAATCTTGACTTCCTTTCTATCTGTTTCAGTACCCAGATTTACCGTTTCCACTAGCTCTTCATGTGGCTGAATGGCCCTCTCTTCCTGGAATAGCAGTCTTGCAAGCTCACCAGGCACTTCACAATCATCTTCACCTTCGTCTTCGGCTAAGTTGATCGGATTTTCGAAGTCATAACTGGCAGTAGCAGAGTCGTTACCAGTGGGATCCAGAGTGGATGGGAACCTGTATAGGTGAGTGTGTGTAAATATATTTGTTTTGCAATATATAAAGAAAGAAAAGGAGCGCAAGGTTTGAAATGTAAAAAAAACGTCCAATGCTTTTATTAATGATATATGGAAGTGACACACAAAAGCCCTCACAAATGAAACCACGGTTCCCCGGGTAAGACACTGGGCCATAAAGTTTGGTGATATTGTTTGTTACAAATTTAAAACAAAGGAGTTCATTACTGAGTGACAAAAGTAATAGGTGTAAAGTCTTTGGCAGTCCAGCTTCTTGATCTACCATTGGTTGTTGGGTAGATCCAGCTGTCAAATTCAGATTCCTCCACTTCGTCATCATCCCCAATAGCATTTACTCCATGGTTGGGCATGGGAGCTGTCACCACATTAGGCCTCTCGGGCGCCTCGAACTGAACCTCTTTAGCATCAATAAGGTCTTGAACCTTATTCCTCAGAGCCCAACAATCATATGTGTTATGCCCCAGGCTATCAGAGTGATAAGCGCAGCGGGCGTTGGGGTTGTACTTTGGAGAGGTTGTGTTCACAACCTTTGGAGCTTCCTTGACAGTTACCAGATTGGTTGACAGCAGTTGCAGCAATATCTGAGAGAGGGTCATACTGAGCCGAGTGTACTGCCTTTTGGGCCTCTCACCTCTTGGTTGGTTGTATTGTTGAGGAGCAGCAGCAGGCTTTGAAATTACCACCGCGTTGACAGCTTGGCGGCGTTCCGGTTTGTTCTGTCTCCTTGGACCATAAACAACACTAGCTTCCTTCTTGAAGGGCTTCTTTTCAGTACTCGAGGAGGCACCTTTTTGTATCATCCCTGACTTGATACCAGCTTCGATCCTCTCACTAGTCAGGATCAGGTCTGTAAACCCAGCAGAGGAATTACCAATCAGGTGATTAAAGAATGGACCAGACAGAGTCCCTAAGAACATGTCCACGAGTTCAAGGTCAGTCAACGGTGGCTGCACCCTGCCAGCCAGGTCTCTCCACTTATGCGCATACTCCTTAAAACCTTCACTCGTTCCTAGTGACATACCCTGGAGCTGGGTACGCGTAGGAGCGAGGTCGGAATTGTACTGATACTGCTTATATAATGCAGTAGCCAAGTCCTCCCAGTTACGAATATTGGTTCCATCCAGCTGATAGAACCATTCGAGTTGAGTCCCTAAAAGACTCTCCTGGAAGAAATGGATCCATAAGTTCTTGTCTGCAGTGTAAGGCTGGATCTTCCTTACGTAAGAACGGAGGTGCAGCTTAGGACAGGAAGCCCCGTCGTACTTCACAAAGGCAGGCGCCTTGAACTTGTGTGGGATCACCACCCCAGAAGATAAACCTAGGTCTCCAAAGTCCAACCCAGGCACACGTTGAATCTCCATAGCATTTAACCGGTCCTCCAGCTGTTTGTACCTGTCCTCAGTAGGAGGGTACTGTTCATCATTGAAATCTGTCTCGTTGTCGGAGACCGCAGGACTAGGAACTTCTCTCCCTTGTGGGCTGTCCTTCCCTGTAGATGAAGTGGCCTGATCAGCCTCATTCTGCAGTGTATTCCCAAACCTTCGTCCAGTGTTAAACAGCACAATCCTTCTCTTCTTCTTCTTCTTCTCCTTCAAGAGCAGGGTCTTCAACTCCTGCTGACCCTGGGCTAAGCTCATGACCAGCTCCTGGAACTGGGCGTTCTGGGCCTGGAGGGCCTTGATAGCTTGTTCGGTAGTAGGCTCGGAAGACATGATGATTGAGTGAGTGCTGAAATGAACAGCGAAGAAGATTAAGCAACCTGTAGAAAAAGAGTACCTGTTATGCACATGATGCATGATATGCTATTTATGCAATGCATTCAAGGGTTCGAAAGTTCAAATTCGTTGTAGACAAAAAAGGAACACACATTGTATTAAGAAATAATTTGTTCAGTACATCAGGGCCTCATGGGCAAAACATTACAAAATAATTAATCCCAAAAGATATTGCGCATCCTCTTTGGAGCTATGTAAGTGTTGAGAGTCTTTTCCTCGTGCAGTAGGCGGGTGAGCTCCAAGACCTTCTTCTCACTGGCATGTAGACTAGCTTCAAGAGAATTCCATTCTTCCTTGAGTTGGATCCAGCTCTTTTGCATTTCTTCCCAAGATGTTGGCATGTCAGGATGTTGAATGGTGTATGGCACCTCTCCTTCCATAACTGGCTCTTTGATCATAGGGAGAACATGAGGATATGGCATCACCAGCTTCTGGGAGCGGGCTCGTACCCACTTGAGATAAGGCTCTAGGGGGATGGAGTTCTTGTGCCCCAGTGTCTTGCTATCTACCCTGTTAGGCATCCTCCAAGCTCTGATAAATCTCTGGCGAAGTCCTTGTGCATCGTTGTCAAAGTCAAAAACTATGTCAGGAATCAACATGTCATGAGGGCCATCCCTCCGAGCATATCCAAATTGTCTCAAAGCCAGACAGGGGTTATAAGTAATTCCTCCCCTGATTCCAAGTAAAGGAACATTAGGATACTCTCCGCAACGATCAATGATAGTGACATTTTCTCTGGACCGAGAACACCAATGTATATCAGCATGTGTAAGAGTCATTAATCGTTGTGACCATCTCAGACCCCACTCGTTCTTCAAAACTGATTGTGGAAGGTGCGAAATAAACCACCTTGCCAGGAGAGGAGTGCAGCACATGAGAACACCTCTTTTTCTCATGGTTCGAGTGTAACATGAGTGGAGGATGTTCCCAAGCAATGTAGGTATAGGATTCCTGGACATGAAGATCTTGACAGCATTGATATCTATAAGCTGATCCAGATTCGAGAACAACACCAACCCATAGACAAGGAGTGCCACAACTTCTTCAAAGGCTTGTAGGTCAAGGGAATTCCAACATTCTTGTGCTTTCTCAAATAGGAACTTTGCCAATAATCCTTTGATACCACTTCTAACTTCCCAATGTCCCTTGATGTCAGATGGTTGTAGGCATATTGCTTTAGCCACCTCTTCAAGTTTTGGCTCCTTTTCTGTACCGTTGTAGGGTAGTTGACTAAGGATAGGGACCTTCAGAAGCTGGGAAAACTCTTCCAAGGTAGGCACCAATTGATAATCCGGGAAAGTAAAACAATGGTGAAAAGGGTCAAAGAACTGGAAGAGAACCTTTATCATATCTTCTTCAATGTTGGTGTTGACCAAGCTGATGAGTCTACCATGTCTTTCACTGAAGAAAGAGTTCTCAGGAATCCTGGATGTAAACTCCTTAAGCTGAGGAGGGACCCTTACAAGGTTGACCTGAATTGTCTTTCTGCGGATAGTTTCCATGTCCTACAAAACAAGAACAAAGATGAAGATTCGAACCTTTGAAGTGGTTAGTAAATGCATATGATGTTGTATGATGCTATGATGTTATGATAAGGACACACCACAAGTATTCACAAAAAGCAAACATGATAAGGCACACAAGTCACACCAGACAGCCCTTAGAGTTTAGGCCAGCATGAAGTTTGGGGTACTACCCTCTTGAAGTTGGTGGGCTCAAAAACCTGTCCTATCAAAAGTAATCGGGTTCTAAGGAGCTCAATATCATTGGGTTGTTTTCTATGTTCATTGTTTTGATTTAGCCACTGAACTGGCGATCAAAATATTCCCAGAAAGCAACCCTCAATGAGTGTAGTATCGAGTATCTACCAACTTCGGATTGCACCAAAGTCGGTCATCTCACTACCCCTAAAGAGGCCAGGATGGTCAAGTAAGGTTCCTAATGTCAGTTGATGCTTCACGACACCATGCAGCGGCCCCTTACTCTCCTTGACTTAACTCAAGGGTTACCGGTACTCACCAAAGTGCCACATCAACGTAGCAAACTGCTTCAACCGTGTCGGTATACCCTGCACAGTTCCCTCACAGTTTGTTACTACTTTCTAAAAGGTATCCCCCAGATCCGGGTTAGGATCTATGAAACTCCCAGACAGGCCTACAATATTAAATCAAACAAAGAAAGCAATTGAAAACATAAGAGTGGTCTAATCCTAAGGTACACCTCACTTTTATAAGTATAATTCCCCAGCAGAGTCGCCAGTTCTGTGATCGGTAGATATATAACTGATTGTTTTTTTAAGCTGGTTCGCGAAATGTCGCGGTAAGCAAGAGTCGCCACCATCTTTTATGTTCTCCAATATGGAAAGGACAAAAGCACAGCAAAATTCCTTATTCGAGAATGTTTCTCGGTTCGGGAGGTAGATTTATAGAAAGGGAAGGTGTTATCACCCTTTCTATCCGTGGTTATCCACGGGCTCTTAGGTACTTGCTCTTATGTTTTAAAAATTGTTTGCTTTTCAAGTGTATGTGGGTTTTAAAAAAGTTTCGTTTGTAAAAATTTCTAAGTAACTCTTGTATCTGTCCTCAAGAGTGTATGAAAAATTTGTTTGAAAACTTTTAGAAAGTGTAGGTGCGAAAAGTTGTTTTTGTTTGTTTTGAAAGAGCAAGTACCCAGGAGAATCTACCTACTCTAAGGAATTAGGCTGTGTAAGAGTCCTTTAGATAGTGCTATCCCACGATTGAGAGGTAGGTGTAGCGATAAAAAATGTAGCGGGGTAAATCGGAGATCGAATTATTGATTAATTCGTCTCACAAAAGCAAGAGTCGCCACCGCGCTTTATTGTTTCCAAAGGAAAAGGGAAAAGAGCGAAATAAAACCCTAAATATGCAATGTAAATAATACTTTTTAAAAGTAATAAAGATACAAGGTGTTTTTGAAAAGATCTATGGTTCGGGGGTTGGTTATACAATGGGAAGGTATTAGCACCCAATGCATCTATAGTACTCTATAGGAACCTTTTGAAATATCTGTTTTATTTAGAATTGATCGCTTGATTGAAAATAAATCGTTTTGGCCGAAAAGGGATACGGACGGGTTTTTGAAGATACGACGACCTAATGTCGAAGTTTTTGCTTAAAAAGGTATAAGTCTTGAAAAGGTTGAAATTTTGAAGAAAGGTGAATATTTGAGGAAAAATTATCCTAAGTTTTAATGAAATGCGAAAATTCGTGCAGTTAGACTTGGAGACATGAGGTCAACAAATTTACTGTTTTTCCTTTGGATTTAAGCATAAACCGAATAAACAAATAAATACACGGACAAAATATGCGAATAACGATTAAATAACGATAATCTAAATGATGGAATAAAAGATACGAATAATGCGTTTTTTATGGTTTTTGTTTTTTTTATGTTAACGGGAAGAGAGTATTTTAATTTTTACGCATTTTTTGATAAGGATAAAACAAAAGAATTATTTAACGAGGACGTAAAGTTTTTTAGCTTTAAGTTATTAAGCCTTTTGATATGTTTTGATATTAATATTAATAAGACGAGAAAATAAAATATTTTTTAGTTTTTTTATTTTTATTTTTCATGCCTTTTATTATAAAAGTATTACTTTAAGAACTCTTTAATGATTAAATTAAATTAAAACTCAATGCTACTAACTTGAATCTAATTTTTTTTTTAAAAAGATACTAAGGTTATTAAATTAGATCCTGAAAGTTTAAATTAATAAAATGGTCCATCATTAAAAAATTGTTTTAAAATACATCTCTTATTTTGATTAACTAGATTAAAACTTAAACTAATAAGATTCTAAGGGGGGTAATCAAATAGAGAGAAATGGGCTAAAAAGATTGGGATAAGGCCCAAGGCAAAAAATTGAAGACAGGGGGGTGCACAAAGGAATCGTGGGCTTAAGCTGGGAATAAGGGGATGAGGCCCAACAGCTTGATATGGCATTAGGGTTAATCTTATGTTTTAACAAAAAATTAGGGTTAGTCTTGGGCAGAAACGACGCCTCTTCTTCGTATCTTCTTCTTCGCATCTCTTCTTCGCATCTCTTCTCTTGAACCTTGCTGTCTCCTTGCTACGGCCACCCACTCCGGCCCTTCTTCCCTCCACTGAACGAGAAACGAGACGGCTAATGGATTCGGTAAGAGCGCGTTTGATTGTTAACACTCGATTCGGTCTTGCATGTTGACTTGATTTCACGATTTCCACTATGTTGATCTTTATTATTAATTCTTATACTTGATTGTTAATGCTTGATTTGAGGATGTTCAAAGAAATAAAAGAGAGGAAGGACCGTTACCTAGGTGGAGACGGAGGAGGAGGCTAGGGGTGACGGAGGCCAGGCGGCGAGGAGAGTGGAAGCGAGCCCAACGGTGAACGGTATTTCACGATTTTTCTTCTCTTGGTGGCCTTGGTACTGTACTGTATTTTATTTCTTCTCCTTGTTGGCCTTGGTTCTGTACTTCTGTTTTCTTCTTCTTCTTCTTTGAACGGGCTACTGTATGATGATTTTGTTTTTCTCTCTTTGAATGGATTACCGTTTCTCTTCTTCTTTGAATGTGATGCTGTACGATACGTATGTTGGCCTGAATAGTGATTTTTTTTGGAATGAGGTTGGCTTGAGTAATTGTTTGAAAGGCCAATGATGTTGATACTGAGGCCTAGCCGGTTGCCTTAGAAATTTTTCAGGTTTTTGGATTGATAAAGTTCAAGCTTGAATAACAGTTGGACATGGTTATGTGTATAGGAATCTCGTATGGTTTGGACAGGTTGACGGAAATTGGGGGCATAAGTTTGCTAGGCCATATTGATGGTGATTTCAACTGGTTTTCTGTGAGATGATTTTTGATATTTTTTTGATGACAGGATGATGATGTTGGCTTTAATGGCTCAATCCAAATGCAAAGTTTTGGTGTATGGTTTGGAAATGGTTTTTTGACAGTATATGTGATTATGCAGGTTTACTAGCTTTGTGTGTTTTTTGAGAACTAAAAATCTCTAAGTTTTCTTGAAGGCTTGGATATGTATCTGCTGTGATATTGGTTCTCTTTTTGTTATGTGTTATAACAACTTTCCTCCTTCTTTTCGCTACAGGCTGGAGATTTAAAAATGCCTTGGGATTCCTGGGCATTCTGCACTATGCTGTCCCTCCAATTTGTTTCTATTCTTCTTTTGTGTTATTATCTCTACTGGCTATATTTTTGTTTGTCTTGTATACCCTCTTTCTGCCTATGCCAAGCCTGCAAATCCCACACTTCTCCCTCTCTTTTTCTCTCAGTATAGCTTTGATAAAAGAGTGATAAGCTGTACCTTTTTTCTGAAACTGCAATGGCCAGAAAAATGATGAAAAATGGAATTTTTATATTGCTTGCAAATGTGGTCAAACTGCATGTTTTCCCTTTAATACAAAAGTTGTTTTGTTTTCTGCTGTGTGGGCAATGGTTCACGTAGCATGCTTGCATATGTAGAAAATGCATGGGTTTTGTATGCTTATGCTGTATGTTTGCATTTGGGATTTTGGAAAAAAAAGTGATTAATTTAAACATGCAATTTTTGGAAAACATAAACTTGTGCATATGTTTTAAAATTCCTTTCTTTTTTGTGAACCGGGAGAAATCCCGTGATTTGCAAAAAAGAATAACTGATTCCGGCCATTGCATTTAATGATGAATCTTTAATAATTTCGCTTTTAATCATTTATTCGAATTCTAATCTCTTTCTTTTTTTTAATTTTGCAGGTAACATTAAGCGAGCAGACAAAACGCATTGGATCGGAAGTTTTAGAATTAGGAATATTAGTTTTTTATTTCATTTTAGTTTTTTGTAAATTTATTATTGTAACTTATTGTAATAGATACAATGTTTACATAATAACTGTACAATTAAAAAAAATGAATAAAAATACTATTTGCCAATTAAATTCTTCTTTCCCTTTAATCATTTATTTATCCTTTATAGTTCTTTAAACGAATCATAATTGAAAACGAATTTCAATTACTTACATTCCGAATAATAAACAGATAAATAAATAAGTATCATTGGTCAATTAATAGTCTTCATTATTTAGTTCTTCATCCATAACTTTCTAAATTATAATAATTAAAATAAGGTTTCAATTATTTAATTTAGAATGACGAATGATTTAAATAATCGTTATTGACCAATGAATTTTTCCGAATGCTTATTATATTATTCATAAACCTTTAAATTATGTAATAACTAAGAATAAATTCCAGTTATTTAAATTTAAGATAAATGAGTAATAAATAAATACTGTCCGCACAAATTAATGCGCCTCTTTTCTAATGTTTATTTTATTATCTATACATCTTTAAACTACATAATAATCGAAAACGAATTTCAATTATTCAAATTTAAGATAATAAATAATTGATAAACATCATTTTAGCGCGAATCGATTAAATGATTTAATGTTCAGCATAAATAACTCTTGGCCAGAAAAAGTTATGAATTTTAAAATCGATGGATCAAAATAAAAGTAATGTAATAATGCAGGTAGGAGACGATATCTTAGGTCAAAATTTGGGGTACAACAGCTGCCCCTATTTAAGTTTCTTCTATCCGGAGATATGAAGATTGAAATCTTCGTTTCGACGAGATTGAAGGTACTTAAATACATAACTACGCAAATTTTGTCCTAAGATGTCGTCGTCATGTTTGATATGAATGCAACAATCGAACTCACAGAGAAAGATATGGTGTGAAACGAGACAATGTTGGGGGAATCGAACACCAACAAAACACAGCGGTACGGATTATACATTACTGGGGAAACAAGCTATCGACTTCAAACGACAGACTACTGACAGCGAATAAAATCGAGGGAATACAACCTCTAACCCTGACAAAGAGAGCGTCTTGCATAGGCCGTAACAGATTATTGATCCCAAAACAGTGAGTTCGCAACTCAAGGTCGATGGTAGACAAAGAGTATCAAATTGCTGACAACTGATTACCGACTTCTGGAGGTATAGATTCGTAACAGACTTCTCTGCTAGATTTTCAGAGATATACTCATTAATGCTGAGGTAATAAGACTGTAGATACGAAGGTTGTTCAAATAAAGAAAACTGCCATTTGTTGTCGTCCAAAGAAAATACCGATAACATACAAGCTGCTCAAATAAAGAAGCTGCCGCTTGCTGTTGTCCAAAGAAAATACCAATAACAAACAAGTTGCTCAAATAAAGAAGCTGCCGCTTGCTGTCGTCCAAAGAAAATACCGATAACATACAAGTTGCTCAAATAAAGAAGCTGCCGCTCGCTGTCATCCAAAGAAAATACCAATAACAAACAAGTTGCTCAAATAAAGAAGCTGCCGCTTGCTGTCGTCCAAAGAAAATACCGATAACATACAAGTTGCTCAAATAAAGAAACTGCCGCTCGCTGTCATCCAAAGAAAATACCAATAACAAACAAGTTGCTCAAATAAAGAAGCTGCCGCTTGCTGTCGTCCAAAAAAGTAATAACGTACTGGTAACTCATGAAGAGTTTGCTGCTTGTCGCTTTCAGAAAAATAAAATGACGCACTAGTAGCTCGTGAAGAACTGCTGCTCGACGCTTTTGAAAAGATAAAATGACGCACTAGTAGCTCATGAAGAACTGCTGCTCGGCGCTTTCAAAAAGAATAAATGACGCACTATTAGCTCATGAAGAACTGCTGCTCGGCGCTTTCAAAAAGAATAAATGACGCACTAGTAACTCATGAAGAACTGCTGCTCGGAGCTTTCAAAAAGAATAAATGACGCACTAGTAGCTCATGAAGAACTGCTGCTCGGCGCTTTCAGAAAAGTAACGTACAAGTTGCTCGTGAAGAGCTGCCGCTTGTCGTTTTCCAACGGTGTCTATAACGTACAAGTTGCTCGTGAAGAGCTGCCGCTTGTCGTTTTCCAAAGAATAACTCAGAAGGAAATTGCGATGACACTGGTAGAGAAATAAAATCTTCACCAAAGAGAACCCTGAATCAATCCTTCCCGAGGAGATCATATATTTTAACGTGCAAAATAAATGCACCAACCGTCTAGGTCGCAATTTCACTGGGGAAAATCAATGAGATAGCCTATACAAGAGGCAACAACTTCATCTAGGAATAAACCAGAGAGAAAACAGTCAAACAAGACTCCACCCAATGAGAAAGTAACTCGATTGGGGAATTTATCCTATCCAGAAATGGACAAGGTAAGCTAAATCAAAAATCATCCACGAGGATTAGCTCAGTTGGGGAATTAGAAAGGAGGCGCATTTTATGCTTAAGTTGGCACTCTATTTGGAAAGATCAAATGTGCTGTTTGAAAAGACACAACCAAGGTGCGACTCAAAATCAACGGCAAATGTGGATATGCATGCTGATATGAGTGTAAATGAATAAATGAATGTTATGCTGACAAAACAGACAGGTGAAATATCTTGGAGATAATAAGATGTCACAGCAAAATAGATACTCGGCCAATCTTGAAAAGACGGAAGATAAACGGAACTGGAAACACACAGCAACGTCGGAGGGTATCACGCTACAAGGTCCAAGTCTTCTGAGGAGAAAAGCAATCAAATCCAATCTTCTAACACCAACAGATCACGGTATGAGACAAAACGTGCCAAACTTCGGAGATCGCCCAACTAGAGATAGCCAAAACAATGCTCAAAGGGAAAAGCTGGGGAGTCACCAAACTTAGTACCACTAGAAACACAAGTTTCCACAACCAACACCTCATGATGATTTTGAAACATGCTCATCATGTAAGGATAAACTACTATACTGCTTTGCATTTCATGGCTTGACCATCCTTGGAACAAACTGTTAATATTCCTTTCGTTATCCACGACACATATTTAAAATAAGGACACTTAAGTAAATTTGTTTCAAGTATTTTTTCATAAAAATTAAAATTTTGCCCACAAAAGGTAAGTGCTCTCATTTCATTGATAAGAGGTAGTTTGCCAACAATGCGACTCCAACGGTTTACAAAAGCTTGGGGAAATAATACATGAAATAACAGGTCATACAAAAAACAATGATCGCTATTCTCCCTAACAACTTTGAATTCCAGAATGTGTTCAGATGCCAAGACTGATTTGACCAGAAATTTGCCTAAGCGAAATACTTCTTGACTGCATCGGCGTTCAAGGGACGTGGGAGTTCTTCACAATCCATATTGGTGAGAATCATGGCACCCCCAGAGAAAACTTTCTTAACAACATACGGTCCTTCAAAATTCGGAGCCCATTTTCCCCTGGAATCAGGTTGGAAAGATAATATTTTCTTGAGCACAAGGTCACCTTCTCTGAACTCGCGCGGTCGAACCTTCTTATCAAAAGCCTTCTTCATCCTTTGCTGGTACAACTGACCGTGACATAACGCTGTCAATCTCTTTTCTTCGATTAAGTTCAACTGGTCATATCTACTTTGACACCATTCAGCCTCAGAAAGTTTAGCTTCCATCAACACTCTCAGAGACGAATCTCAACCTCCACGGGGAGTACTGCTTCCATACCGTAAACTAGGGAAAAAGGGGTCACGCCCGTTGAAGTTCGAACTGAAGTACGGTACCCGTGTAAAGCAAACGGAAGCATTTCATGCCAATCCTTATAAGTTACCACCATCTTCTGGACAATCTTCTTGATGTTCTTGTTAGCAGCTTCAACAGCTCCATTCATCTTCGGCCTGTAAGGAGAGGAATTATGATGTTCGATCTTGAACTCCTCACAAAGCTCCTTCACCATCTTGTTATTCAAATTCGAACCATTATCAGTGATAATCTTGCTCGGGATACCGTATCGACAAATGATCTGATTCTTGATAAACCTGACTACCACCTGTCTGGTTACGTTAGCATAAGATGCTGCTTCCACCCATTTAGTAAAATAATCAATCGCTACCAAGATGAAACGATGACCATTTGAAGCTTTGGGTTCAATCATCCCAATCATATCAATGCCCCACATAGAGAAAGGCCAAGGTGAAGATATAACATTGAGGAGAGTCGGCGGCACGTGCATCTTGTCCGCATAAATCTAGCACTTATGACACTTCTTCACATATTTGCAGCAGTCGGATTCCATTGTCATCCAATAGTAACCAGCCCTCAACATCTTTCTAGCCATTGCATGTCCATTGGCATGAGTGCCAAAGGATCCTTCGTGCACTTCTTGCATCAGCATGTCTGCCTCACGTCTGTCTACACATCTGAGCAAGACCATGTCGTAATTCCTCTTATACAACACTTCTTCATTGAGAAAGAAACTGCTTGCTAATCTTCTCAACGTCTTCCTATCTTTGTTGGATGCCCCGGGTGGGTACTCTTGAGCTTGAAGAACTCGTTTAATGTCATAGAACCATGGTTTGTCGTCGGTGACCTCTTCCACTGAAAACACATGAGCAGGTCTGTCAAGGCGCATAACTCGGATTGTAGGCACGTCGTTCCAATCATTCACTTGAAACATGGAAGACAAAGTAGCTAAAGCATCAGCCATTTGATTCTCGTCTCTAGGGATATGATGTAATTCCACTTTGTTGAAGAAAGTCAACAACCTTCTAGCATAGTCTCTGTAAGGGATCAAACCAGGATGACGAGTCTCCCATTCTCCTTTGATTTGATTAATTACCAATGCCGAATCTCCGTAAATATCAAGAATTTTAATCCTTAGATCTACTGCTTCTTCGAGACCCATAATACATGCCTCATATTCCGCCATGTTGTTCGTGCAGTCAAACTTCAGTCTTGCCGTGAACGGGATATGAGTACCTCGGGGAGTAACGATGATTGCCCCAATTCCATTTCCATAGGAATTCACAGCTCCGTCAAAAATCAAACCCCAACGGGATTCAGGATCAGGTCCTTCTTCAGGTAACGGCTCTTCACAATCTTTAGCTTTCAAGTACATAACATCTTCATCTGGGAAATCAAACTTGATGGATTGATAATCGTCAATTGGTTGGTGAGCCAAATGATCGGCTAAGATACTTCCTTTGATCGCTTTCTGAGTGTGGTACTCAATGTCATATTCAGATAACAACATCTGCCAACGGGCTATTCTTCCATATAAGGCGGGCTTCTCAAAGATATATTTGATTGGGTCCATTTTGGAGATCAACCAAGTAGTGTGATTAATCATATACTGGCGTAGACGGCGAGCAGCCCAGGCTAAAGCACAACAGGTTTTCTCAAGCAATGAGTACCGAGACTCACAGTCTGTGAATTTCTTACTCAAATAGTATACAACATGTTCCTTTCTTCCAGTCTCATCTTGTTGACCAAGCACACATCCCATGGAATCTTCCAATATAGTCAGGTACATAATCAAAGGTCTTCCTTCCATTGGAGGAATCAAAATGGGAGGTTCAAGCAAATATTCTTTGATACCATCAAAAGCTTTCTGACAATCTTCTGTCCATACACATCCTTGGTTCTTGCGGAGAAGCTTGAAAATCGGCCCACAGGTAGCAGTCATATGAGATATAAATCTAGAAATGTAGTTCAGTCTCCCAAGGAATCCTCTTACTTGTTTTTCCGTCTTGGGTGCGGGCATTTCCCGAATAGCTTTGACTTTATCGGGATCTACCTCAATGCCTTTCTGACTGACAATGAAGCCCAGAAGTCTTCCAGAACGAACACCAAAAGTGCACTTGTTGGGATTCAGACGGAGTTTGTACTTTCTCAAACGCTGGAATAACTTCAACAAATGCTCCAAGTGATCTTCCTCAGTCTGTGATTTGGCAATCATATCATCCACATACACTTCTATCTCCTTATGCATCATGTCATGGAACAAAGCAGTCATGGCCCTTTGGTATGTTGCACCAGCATTCCTCAAACCAAACGGCATAACCCGATAACAAAATGTTCCCCACGGTGTAATGAAAGCGGTCTTCTCCATATCTTCCGGCGCCATCTTGATTTGATTGTAACCAGAGAAACCATCCATGAAAGAGAAGACTTTGAACTTGGCGGTACTGTCGACCAATACGTCAATATGAGGTAATGGGAAATCATCCTTCGGACTAGCTCTATTCAGATCTCTGTAGTCTACACACATCCGAACCTTGCCATCCTTCTTTGCAATAGGCACTATGTTGGCTAACCACTGAGGATAGACCGATGTAACAAGGAAACCTGCATTGATCTGCTTCTGAACCTCCTCTTTAATCTTGTCAGCCATGTCGGGACGAGTCCGTCTCAACTTCTGCTTGATCGGTGGACACTCGGGTCTCAACGGTAAACGATGCTCCACAATGTCATTGTCCAACCCTGGCATATCTTGGTAGGACCAAGCAAACACGTCAACATACTCTCTGAGAAGCTCCAACATTTTCTCCTTAACTTCCGGGATAAGCAATGCTCCGACTTTGACTTCCTTTCTATCCTCTTCATCACCCAAGTTGACTAACTCTACAGGTTCTTCAAAAGGTTGAATGACCTTCTCATCATGCTCAAGCAAACGGGAAATCTCAACAGGAATCTCTTCATCATCCTCTTCTTCGGCTCTGAACACGGGGAATTCAAAGTTGGGAGAGGGCATAGGATCATTGTTTTCGATGGTTAAGTCATGAAGTAATCTGCACACATGATTATGCTTTATTTTAGAAATCGATTTGTGCAAATAAAACAAGATGTTATTAATTAATTTCATTGTTATTTCCCAGAAAAAGTGAAAAATAAAACAGCAGTGGACAAAATAACATTTGTATTCATTAAAAGGGAAATACTTGAAACAAAAAGCCCAGACATTTCTCTTTTGCCTTGGGCAGAGCAAAAGGAGTTATTTTTCATAGCCTGACACAAAATACGTTTCGCCTTGGGCAGAGCAATTCTTCAAAAGGAAGATAACCAAAACATTACTCGGAAATGTGCATAACCACAGGAACATCAACAGCTATCCAGTTTTGGCAAGCCAATCCAGGCGTCACAAACACGGGCAAATCCTCCTCGGAATCATCATCTATGATAGCATCAACCTCAGGATGCACAAACCCTGCACTCCGGAAAACCTCTTGAATTGGACGAACAACCACCTCCTTCTTGACCCTTGCAGATATTGGATGAAAACCCAAACCTTCCCCAGACTTGTTCTCAGGTAACGTCAACACCTGGCCCCATCCTTCGGCCGAACCACTTTCCACCACTCGCCGCACATCCTCAAAAGAAGAGATGGATGCCCCTTGCTTCTTCACTGTATTCTTAGCAACAGATAGGCCCTGGAACTGGGTCCCAACATCCTCGTCAGCATCAATAAAAGAAAACGATGATAAATGGCTTACCACCGTGGCCTGCTCTCCCCCAATCATCACTAGCTTCCCATGTTTTACAAACTTTAATCTCTGATGGAGCGTGGAGGTGACTGCCCCGGCATCATGGATCCAGGGACGACCCAATAAACAACTGTAGGCAGCATGGATGTCCATCACTTGGAAAGTGATTTGAAAAGTGTGGGGACCAATCACTATGGGAAGATCCACTTCACCAATAACTGTCTTCCTGGAACCATCAAATGCTTTAACAATTACTCCACTAGGCCTCATAGGAGCACCTGGATATGAAAGTTGAGACAACGTGGTCTTGGGCATCACATTCAACGACGAGCCCGTATCCACCAACACACTTGATAAGGTATCGTTTCCACAACTTACAGAAATATGCAAAGCCATATTATGGTTTCTCCCCTCCTCCGGGAGCTCTTCATCACTGAAACCCAGGTTGTTACACGAAGTTATATTTCCCACAATCCCATCAAACTGATCAACTGTCACATCATGGTCTACGAACGCCTGGTCCAAGACCTTCATCAAGGCTTCTCTATGTGCACCAGAATCTCTCAATAAGGCAAGCAAAGAAATCTTGGAAGGTGTTTGCAGAAGCTGGTCCACAATCTTATACTCACTTCTTTTGATAAGCTTTAAGATCTCATCTTCTTCAGGGTGAGGGATAGGTTCACTGGATCGGCCTATCTCAACCCTTGGTTCAACATTTCTTACAGGAATCTCCGCTGGTATGGGCCTCCTAACTTGAACTTCTGGTCTCCTCGACGGTACTGCGGCAAAAACACGCCCACTTCTTGTAACTCTACTCACATCGGCAATATTAACAAAAGACGGTCTGGTTGGTATGGGGACTTCTTCCCCATTCTCGATCATTGTGGCGTTATACTTGTACGGCACAGCTTGGTCTGAGCTGTAAGGCACAGGGCCAGGTGGGTAAATAATCAAAGGATCAACAGACGCAGTCTGGCTGTTGTAAGCAATCTCTACTGATTCTGGCAAATTAAATTGTGGGGTGATAACATTCACTTCATCTTCTGGATTTCGGTCATAGGTAATAGTGATAATTCTCTGATCTAGCAACTTCTGAATGTCCTCCTTCACAATAGGACAATCATCTTCTCTTGAACAAAACTCACAAACGTCATAATTATGCTGGTGCCTAACAAAGGCAAGTCTTCTCAAACTCTGATGTAACCTGATCAAAGATTCTCTTATGTGCTCGACTTGAAAAACTCGGAACTTCCCCGGACAACCTTCCACCATATTCACAAAAGCTGCCCCATGTCGAGGCAAAGGATTATCTCTAACATTTGGATTAACATCCTTAAAAGACAAGATGCCATTCTTAATTAACCTCTGCACGTCCGCCTTCAGAGCAAAACAATTCTCAAGATTGTGCCCCGGCGACCCTTGATGATATTCACAGAATTGATCCACCTTGTACCACGGAGAAGCACTGTTCGGTGCGACAGGAGGAGGTTTTGTTGTGATGAGATTCTTTCTGATGAGAGCAGGGAACAATTCAGTATACGTCATAGGAATGGCATCGAACTGCGGTTTTCTGGGTGAACGGTTCTGATTGTTGAACGGATAAGCCTGTTGTCGAGGCTGCTGCTGAAATGGTCGTGGTTGAGTTGGCGGGATTTGATGAGCTGAGGCCATCAAAGTTGGGCGGACAGCCGGAGTGACTGCCGCAACGTGAGAGTAGCCTCTCCTAGGCCTACCTGGAAACAAAGCACTGACATCCTGCTCTTTTCTTTTTGGGAAAGCACTTCCAAACTTCTTCGCACTGCTAGACGGACTCCCTTCTTTAACCAAACGCCCTTCGCGAATCCCTTCCTCTAATCGCATGCCCATGCTCACCATTTCGGTAAAGTCACTGGGTGCGCTGGCTATCATTCTCTCATAGTAAAAGGACCCCAAAGTTTTCAAAAATATCTTAGTCATCTCTTTCTCCTCAAGAGGTGGATAGATTTAAGCAGCAATTTCACGCCACCTCTGGGCGTACTCCTTAAAAGATTCTCGGTCTCTCTGCGACATCGCCCGGAGTTGGTCCTTGTCCGGCGCCATGTCAACGTTGTACTTGTACTGATGGACAAAGGCTTCACTAAGATCGTTAAAGTTGCGGATTCGAATGCTGTCTAAACCCATATACCACTTTAGAGCAGCACCCGTCAAGCTGTCTTGAAAATAATGAATCAACAAATCATGATCATCGGAGTATGTAGACATCTTCCTTACGTACATTGTCAAATGACTTATAGGACACGAATCACCCTTATATCTCTCAAAGTCTGGAACTTTGAATTTCGCTGGAATCTTGACATTCGGAACTAAACAAAGGTCATGCGTACTCTTCCCAAACAAATCCTTCCATTTCAATGCTCTAAGCTCCTTCTGCATTTCCTGGAACTGATCCTGAAATTCTTCCATTCTATCAAAAAGACCCAAACTTTCAGCGGGCTCGGCAGGATAAATTGGTTCATTCAAGTATGGCACTGAGTGGACCACAGGAGCAACGGTTGTCATAACTGGTTGCGGAAAAGGTGCTACAGACGGAATTACTGGCGGCATGGCAGTTGTCTCTGGTTGAGGAAGAGACAATGCAGACTGAAATATAGGTTGTACGGTAGGCTGATACCCCTCTGGCACAAAGTTGTAAGGCATTCCCCACGGAAAACCTTTCGGCATCTGATGTTGAAGCGGAGAGTTGATTTGAGTTGCGGAGGCAGGAACTGTGACAATTTCGGAAACCACTGGAGTTGAAGTCTGAATCTTGGCAGCCGTAGTCGATGGCTGATTCTGAACAGCCACCAAACTTTCCACCAACGCTGTTAACTTTTCCATCTCGGCACGAAGTGTAGAAACTTCCCCACGAAGCTCATGATTTTCCTGTTCCAAATCTTCCATTTTCCTCTGACGATTGGCCCGAGTGTCGTATTGGTGAGACAGCTTGACAACCTTCGGTGGAAAAAGAACAAGGATGAGACTCTAGAAAACATGTGATGTGGAATGTGAAATGATGCATGATGGCGATGCAAATGATGACTCATTTTAAAAGTTTTTCAAGGAACTTTAGTAACTTTGCATACATCAGTGGTATAGGAATTTAGAACAACAAAAACTCAATCCGTTAATCGAAAGCGATAAATTACAACTTACAATTTGGAATAATAAATTACAACCTTGGGATAACAAATCCACTAATGAAAGCAATAAATTACAACTTGCAACATGAAAACCATAATAAAGTGATAAATTACATTTTTAAAACATGAAAGCAGTAAATTACAACTTGGAGCATGAAGCCCAAAATAAGACAATAAATTACAACTTCGGAGCATGAAGCCCTTAATAAAACAATAAATTACAACTTCGGAGCATGAAGCCCTTAATAAAACAATAAATTACAACTTCGGAGCATGAAGCCCTTTTACATAGTTTTACAAAATGACATCAATAAAATAAACTAAAGCTAAAGCTTACTCGGAATCCTCAGATGACGGACCAAACACCAGCTGTAATCGGAGATTCTTGATCTTTTCTTCGTAAAAGTCTTCCATATCCTTCTTTTCCGCTATCAGTCGATCGATGATTTCTTCTTGCGGATTAGGAATGAGAGCCACGCTTACCGAACCTTCCCTTTTTCTTTTCCTCTCACTCGCATACTTCTTCAGCAAGGCATCTTTCTGACGAAGCTTCTCATCGTGGTCAATGAACCGGCCGTCTTGAATAAGCAACAACTCCTTCTTTTCTTTCAGCTGTCGAGTCAGGACTCGATTCTCGTATTCAGACATATGGTACTTTTCCTTCCAAGCATCCCTTTCGGACTTCATCCTAGCCAAGTTTCCCTGATACTCTCCTACATCCGCGATAGGGATAACAACTGACGATGGTGCGATGGCAGGGAATAAAGGTTTCTCAAGCTTATATGGCATCTTGAGAGCACAAGCCCTAGCACGGACCCACTGCAGGTAAGGTTCCAAAGAGACGGCACCTCTATGTCCCAGCATATCTTTCCCTTTCTTGTGGATATGGCGCCAAGCTCCTTCAATCTCCCTCTTAGCAGCCTGATGATCTTGTCCTTCCTGAAGAAAGAAACCACTCACATGGATACTGTTCGGCTTATCTCTCATCGGGTACCCGAACTGACGGCGCGCTAGAACAGGGTTGTAGTTGATTCCACCCCTCGTACCAAGAAGAGGTACGTTGGGAAAAGCACCACAGCTGTCAATGATCTCCACGTCATGGTAAACTCGATTGTACCAGTCAATATCGAAATGAGTGAGAGCCATAATCTTTGGCGCCCAACGCGGTTCCCTCTCGAGATCCCAGAAAGCATCGGACCCAGGTAAATGCGAGACGTACCACTGATACAGCAACGACACACAACAGATAATCATCCCTCCTTGATAAGAGTTTCGAAGATGGATAGAGTAATACGTGTCCCCTAGCAGCGTAGGGACCGGATTTCCAATCAGGAAAGCTCTGATGGCATTGACATCCACAAATTTATCAACGTTAGGGAATAAGAAAAGACCATACGCGAGTAAAGCAAACACGTCCTCGAAGGCAACGGTATCCTTTGTATCAGTAAAGTAACGAGCTTTCTTCACCAGAAACTGCGCCGGCAAACCCCGGATTCCCCCTTTCGTAGTCATATTCTCCTCTATCTCTGACTTCTTCAGGTGGGTGATGGTTGCTATCTCATGGGATTTAGGCTCCTCTTCTAATCCGGAAAGAGGAACACGGTCGGCGATCAGCAAACCAAGAATATAGGAGTACCCCTCTAAAGTAGGCATCAACTGATAATCCGGGAAGGTGAAACATCGGTACAGGGGATCATAGAACTGAACCAACGTGTTGAGGATACCTTTCTTCATCTTGCGCTTCATGAGCGGTACGATGGACCCATATTTCTTCTGAAAATTTGTCGGACTCTCTATCTTCGAAATCAAACTCTTCAACTCTTCAATCTCGGGCTCCTTGAAGCTAAAGCTTCGAGTATTTCTCCTTCCAAGTTCCATAATACCCTGAGACGTTTGCAAAAATCATTCCAAAGTTCCTTGAAAAACGTGTTTTTTACAAATATGTTGATGAATGCATGAATGAATGATAGTGCAACAGTCACACACAAATTTGCAAACATGGGGTTTAAAGGTTCAACGTTCAGCATGGAGTCGAGGGTAAAGCCCACCCAAAGGTATGTACTAACGTTTCGATCACACCTGTAAGACAAGGTTCTAAGAGTTCCCAGAGTCTACATCCCTCTTTCGGATATTACCAACGTCTTGATTACTCAATAATTAGCAATATTCTCAAGAGAAACTCGTCCGAGCGTAGCATCGCGTGACAACTACTTCCGAATTACTCCGTCATAGTCTTCGCGCTAAACCTAAAAGGCCAAGATGGGTTAGGGTTCTACGGTCCTCAACTTCTCGGGCTCCTAGGTCGAAAATAATAATGTCTTCCCGATTACTCGGTAAACAAATATTAAGTTCAAGAGGGCCTTCCATTGAGTGGGGGATTTCATGCCTCCTTCTTCGGGATTACTCCCTCAAAGTTAACATGACTGTACCGCCCGTCCTATTCCTTAAATGTTACTTAATCCGGGTATAGGATTCGTCCTTTGCAAAAAAAAGAAGAAAAAAAACCCAAACACCCCAATTTAAACACATAATCAAGCACATCAAATAATAATAAAACAGATAAAACAAATTAGGCTTAACCCACTTAGGGATGGACCAGCAAGAGGTCAATCTTTCCCCAGCAGAGTCGCCAATTCTGTAGCGATAAAAAATGTAGCGGGGTAAATCGGAGATCAAATTATTGATTAATTCGTCTCACAAAAGCAAGAGTCGCCACCGCGCTTTATTGTTTCCAAAGGAAAAGGGAAAAGAGCGAAATAAAACCCTAAATATGCAATGTAAATAATACTTTTTAAAAGTAATAAAGATACAAGGCGTTTTTGAAAAGATCTATGGTTCGGGGGTTGGTTATACAATGGGAAGGTATTAGCACCCAATGCATCTATAGTACTCTATAGGAACCTTTTGAAATATCTGTTTTATTTAGAATTGATCGCTTGATTGAAAATAAATCGTTTTGGCCGAAAAGGGATACGGACGGGTTTTTGAAGATACGACGACCTAATGTCGAAGTTTTTGCTTAAAAAGGTATAAGTCTTGAAAAGGTTGAAATTTTGAAGAAAGGTGAATATTTGAGGAAAAATTATCCTAAGTTTTAATGAAATGCGAAAATTCGTGCAGTTAGACTTGGAGACATGAGGTCAACAAATTTACTGTTTTTCCTTTGGATTTAAGCATAAACCGAATAAACAAATAAATACACGGACAAAATATGCGAATAACGATTAAATAACGATAATCTAAATGATGGAATAAAAGATACGAATAATGCGTTTTTTATGGTTTTTGTTTTTTTTATGTTAACGGGAAGAGAGTATTTTAATTTTTACGCATTTTTTGATAAGGATAAAACAAAAGAATTATTTAACGAGGACGTAAAGTTTTTTAGCTTTAAGTTATTAAGCCTTTTGATATGTTTTGATATTAATATTAATAAGACGAGAAAATAAAATATTTTTTAGTTTTTTTATTTTATTTTTCATGCCTTTTATTATAAAAGTATTACTTTAAGAACTCTTTAATGATTAAATTAAATTAAAACTCAATGCTACTAACTTGAATCTAATTTTTTTTAAAAAGATACTAAGGTTATTAAATTAGATCCTGAAAGTTTAAATTAATAAAATGGTCCATCATTAAAAAATTGTTTTAAAATACATCTCTTATTTTGATTAACTAGATTAAAACTTAAACTAATAAGATTCTAAGGGGGGTAATCAAATAGAGAGAAATGGGCTAAAAAGATTGGGATAAGGCCCAAGGCAAAAAATTGAAGACAGGGGGGTGCACAAAGGAATCGTGGGCTTAAGCTGGGAATAAGGGGATGAGGCCCAACAGCTTGATATGGCATTAGGGTTAATCTTATGTTTTAACAAAAAATTAGGGTTAGTCTTGGGCAGAAACGGCGCCTCTTCTTCGTATCTTCTTCTTCGCATCTCTTCTTCGCATCTCTTCTCTTGAACCTTGCTGTCTCCTTGCTACGGCCACCCACTCCGGCCCTTCTTCCCTCCACTGAACGAGAAACGAGACGGCTAATGGATTCGGTAAGAGCGCGTTTGATTGTTAACACTCGATTCGGTCTTGCATGTTGACTTGATTTCACGATTTCCACTATGTTGATCTTTATTATTAATTCTTATACTTGATTGTTAATTCTTGATTTGAGGATGTTCAAAGAAATAAAAGAGAGGAAGGACCGTTACCTAGGTGGAGACGGAGGAGGAGGCTAGGGGTGACGGAGGCCAGGCGGCGAGGAGAGTGGAAGCGAGCCCAACGGTGAACGGTATTTCACGATTTTTCTTCTCTTGGTGGCCTTGGTACTGTACTGTATTTTATTTCTTCTCCTTGTTGGCCTTGGTTCTGTACTTCTGTTTTCTTCTTCTTCTTCTTTGAACGGGCTACTGTATGATGATTTTGTTTTTCTCTCTTTGAATGGATTACCGTTTCTCTTCTTCTTTGAATGTGATGCTGTACGATACGTATGTTGGCCTGAATAGTGATTTTTTTTGGAATGAGGTTGGCTTGAGTAATTGTTTGAAAGGCCAATGATGTTGATACTGAGGCCTAGCCGGTTGCCTTAGAAATTTTTCAGGTTTTTGGATTGATAAAGTTCAAGCTTGAATAACAGTTGGACATGGTTATGTGTATAGGGATCTCGTATGGTTTGGACAGGTTGACGGAAATTGGGGGCATAAGTTTGCTAGGCCATATTGATGGTGATTTCAATTGGTTTTCTGTGAGATGATTTTTGATATTTTTTTGATGACAGGATGATGATGTTGGCTTTAATGGCTCAATCCAAATGCAAAGTTTTGGTGTATGGTTTGGAAATGGTTTTTTGACAGTATATGTGATTATGCAGGTTTACTAGCTTTGTGTGTTTTTTGAGAACTAAAAATCTCTAAGTTTTCTTGAAGGCTTGGATATGTATCTGCTGTGATATTGGTTCTCTTTTTGTTATGTGTTATAACAACTTTCCTCCTTCTTTTCGCTACAGGCTGGAGATTTAAAAATGCCTTGGGATTCCTGCGCATTCTGCACTATGTTGTCCCTCCAATTTGTTTCTATTCTTCTTTTGTGTTATTATCTCTACTGGCTATATTTTTGTTTGTCTTGTATACCCTCTTTCTGCCTATGCCAAGCCTGCAAATCCCACACTTCTCCCTCTCTTTTTCTCTCAGTATAGCTTTGATAAAAGAGTGATAAGCTGTACCTTTTTTCTGAAACTGCAATGGCCAGAAAAATGATGAAAAATGGAATTTTTATATTGCTTGCAAATGTGGTCAAACTGCATGTTTTCCCTTTAATACAAAAGTTGTTTTGTTTTCTGCTGTGTGGGCAATGGTTCACGTAGCATGCTTGCATATGTAGAAAATGCATGGGTTTTGTATGCTTATGCTGTATGTTTGCATTTGGGATTTTGGAAAAAAAAGTGATTAATTTAAACATGCAATTTTTGGAAAACATAAACTTGTGCATATGTTTTAAAATTCCTTTCTTTTTTGTGAACCGGGAGAAATCCCGTGATTTGCAAAAAAGAATAACTGATTCCGGCCATTGCATTTAATGATGAATCTTTAATAATTTCGCTTTTAATCATTTATTCGAATTCTAATCTCTTTCTTTTTTTTAATTTTGCAGGTAACATTAAGCGAGCAGACAAAACGCATTGGATCGGAAGTTTTAGAATTAGGAATATTAGTTTTTTATTTCATTTTAGTTTTTTGTAAATTTATTATTGTAACTTATTGTAATAGATACAATGTTTACATAATAACTGTACAATTAAAAAAAATGAATAAAAATACTATTTGCCAATTAAATTCTTCTTTCCCTTTAATCATTTATTTATCCTTTATAGTTCTTTAAACGAATCATAATTGAAAACGAATTTCAATTACTTACATTCCGAATAATAAACAGATAAATAAATAAGTATCATTGGTCAATTAATAGTCTTCATTATTTAGTTCTTCATCCATAACTTTCTAAATTATAATAATTAAAATAAGGTTTCAATTATTTAATTTAGAATGACGAATGATTTAAATAATCGTTATTGACCAATGAATTTTTCCGAATGCTTATTATATTATTCATAAACCTTTAAATTATGTAATAACTAAGAATAAATTCCAGTTATTTAAATTTAAGATAAATGAGTAATAAATAAATACTGTCCGCACAAATTAATGCGCCTCTTTTCTAATGTTTATTTTATTATCTATACATCTTTAAACTACATAATAATCGAAAACGAATTTCAATTATTCAAATTTAAGATAATAAATAATTGATAAACATCATTTTAGCGCGAATCGATTAAATGATTTAATGTTCAGCATAAATAACTCTTGGCCAGAAAAAGTTATGAATTTTAAAATCGATGGATCAAAATAAAAGTAATGTAATAATGCAGGTAGGAGACGATATCTTAGGTCAAAATTTGGGGTACAACAGTAGGTAGCACCGTCGTTGGAGGTATTCGGGTCAATTCGATTATGAGGGACATGTGGTCACGAAAGTAATGGTAGGACGCCTTAGTGGAAACCCTAATGACCTAGATCCTTTTTATCCGAGGCAACCGTTTCGAGGCAACTGGATCTTAGACAGGAGGGTGACCTCTAAAACACCCTATACTTGATGACCACATCGAGGCAACCTAGTGAGGCGTACCCTAGGAGTGGCATGTGCATGTGTGTTGTTTTTCAGTTTATTGTCTTGTACATGTTATTTGTGAGCTACGGATTGATTTTGTTTTTCATACATTCTTGCAGGCATATTAACAGTTAAATGATTTGCAGGAAATAAAGTGCGGAAAGGTAAATCTAGCTATTACAAGGCGCAGGTCTATACATCGCCAAAAACAAAAACCCGTTTGGAAATAAAGTGCGAGAAAAGTAAATAAAACGCAATAAAATCCTAATTAACTATTACATTTCCTGAGCAGATACAAAATAATGAATTAAAAAATAAATACGCGTGAAAGATTGAATTGGGAACGTCCTAGGGTTTTGACCCTTTTGAGAAAAAAATTGAATTTGTCCTTTTTTGTAATTAAATGAAATTAAGCCTAATTACTAATTAATTAATTTAATTAAAAGAAAAATATTTTTGTGTTTTTTAATGTTTTAATGAAAATAAAGAGAAAATAAAAGTGTCAAAAGAAAAACCTAAGTCTAAATAATTTTATTTATTGTAAAAAGAGAATTAAAATTTAAACCTAATTAAACTAGATTAATTTAAGTGAGTATTTATTTACAAAATAATGACTAATTAAATTTAATTAATAAAAATATTATTATTATTATTATTTTGTTTTCTGGGTTTATTATGAAAAAATAATTATCTAGCTAATAATTAAAAAAAATAAAAAATAAAATAAAGCAAATGAAAAATAAAATGACAAAAATAAAATGCAAACCCATGGGGGGTTTGGGCCAGATTTGAGGGTTTGAAGGAGCAATTTGGCCCACTAAGCTGCAAGCATGCTTGGACTTTTGGAGTTGACTTCACATTGCTTTGACTTGGAGCATGGTATCCAGCATCTCATAGCCCTGGGATTGATCTTTGAGGCCACTTGGCGCATGATCGTTTGATGCACATGGTGGAAAGCCTTTGTGAAACCTGCACAGGAACATGTTATGGAAAAATAGAAATAAGCAATTGGGGGGACCTGGGAATCGAACCCAGGTCCCAATGATGAACAAACACCTCACCAACCACTAGGCCACGCGCGTGTATCTGTTATAATATTAACAATTGAAAATAATATAAGAAACAATCATATGCTGGAGAGAGAAAACAAAAAAAGCGCGCGCCATTTGAACTATCCAGTAGCAAGCTGACAACACATCGTCGTCCTCGTTGAACACCTGCAAAACAAGGCAAATTGCGGGGGTTTTTAACCCCCACTAAACAAGACGGTGAAAAATAACGAATAGAGCTATGCTCTATATAAATTGGGCGCGATGGTTGGATTTAGTTCGTATTGATCTCCTGAGTTCAACCATGGGTGTCACGAAGCGTGATTTTCCCTATTCTGAAAAGCCCCAAATCAAAAACTCGGAAACCCTAGAATTCGTTAATGGTGGTTTCGGTTCCAGGGCCCCATAATCCAATTGACTTATGCCAAAAGCTTCAAGGAGGTTCTAGCAATGCAAAGCATATAACAAATCACATTAATAATGCATGAATTATGATTTAAGATTATGAAAATATAACCAAACCGTGTGACTTGTTCGGGCGTCTTCTTGGAGTGTCAAGGCTTGTTTGTGATTTCTATGCGTTCCTGAGTGTCCCAGCAATGTGTTGGAAACAATCAAAGGCTTTGAATTGGTGTGGAAGTACGAAAACAGTTTTGACTTTTTGCTTGATTTTTTTGAATATGGTTTGGCCGTTTGTGCAGTGCTCAGATCGTGAATTAGGTCTGCAATGCTTGCATATGTATATGTGAATGCAATTAGGTTAGCAGCTAGGCTTGGGATCCATTGCATTGATGTCTTGAGATTCTTCTTAACCACCATTGAAAGCTTTCCATACTTGGAGCAAAAACCATGATTTTGTGCACAAAATAGCCTAGCACGAATTTGTGAGTTGGCATATGACACATAAAAGCCATTCAAATCAAAAGATGTTATCCATTTAATTTTTTAGATTTTATTTGAATTTTTATGGATTTAAAATGAATTAAATCAATAAAAATTAAATAAAAATGGAAAAATAAATGTTTGATCTTGAAATTAATCATGGGACACGTGTATGGCATGATAAGGCTGAATCAAGTGGAAGAAAGTGGGCCCTTTTGTCAAAAATTGAAGTTTTAAGGATAGTTGACTTTTGCCATTTCACAAACATTTCCCAACTTCTCCAATGCATATCTTGCTCAATTTTGATCATATGAACATGTTCTTGGACATTTTGGAGAGGTCTTGAAGTCCTCTAACCAATGCCTTTGGTCCCATGTCATTTTGATTTACCAATCTCATGTTACGGTCTTTGACTTAAAATGCCTTTTTGTTGACTTTTGAAAATGACCTATAATGTAGAAATTGATAACTTTTTGTGAGAGCATTTCCTGGACTTCGAATGTGAATATGAGTTCTAGGAAATGTCATCCCCTTCAAAATGAGCATTGGATGGGATTTTTCTGATGAACCATGAAAAAGTTATGCCCTGGTCAAGTTATAGTTGACTTTTCAGCTGTCCAAAAATGGAAACTTTTGCATCTTGATGATTTTTGAGCCATGCTTGTGGAATCATGATCAAGAATTGATCAAATGATGATTGTGGCCTCAAAATAAGATGTTGACCAAAAATTTTGACTTTTGACTGCCAAATGACCATTTTACCCCTACAGTTGACTGTGGAGCAACTAGGGCTTTGACTGTGTAATTTGATGTTGTGAGTCTTGCAACTTGACATGTGGATGCTTGAAAATGTATATAGGCATATAGGACTTGATTGAGCCCTTGAAAACCTCAACTTCCTTGCAAGAAACAAAACCCTAATTTTGACTGGCTTAGGAGGATGTTTGACTGTGCAACCCTTGAGTAGACTTGAGCAAATTTAGATGATGCTTGTCAAAACTTTGAAGAATATGGGAGGGCAAATTTTTGGGTACAACACTTTGTTTCCTGGGGCTATATGTGCTAATTCATTGGCCTTTTGATTCTTCAGTCTAGGAATGTGCTTGATATCCATATCTTCAAATTTTCAAAGCAGCTTATTTGAAATAACAAAGTACATTATCAAATTTTCCTTTATGCACTTGTACTCCTTGGTTATCTTCTTAATCACCAGTTCAAAGTCACCTTTTATTTTGACTCTAGTTGCCCTCAATTCCAACAAGACTTCAAGTCCTGCTATTAAAGCCTCATATTCAACTTCGTTATTCGAACAGGGGGGCCTTCGATTCTGAACTTGAATATTGTTGGAATTTTGTCAAGAGAAATAATCAAACTCCAACACCAATTCCATCTTTATGAGTAGAACCATCAAAGAATAATTTCCAATTTTCTAGTTCAACATAGTTCTGAGGAACTTTGATCACTGCGTGGTCCACAATAAAGTCTGAGACTACTTTTCCTTTCATCGCTTTTAAAGGCATGAAAGTTAAGCAATACTCAGTTAGGGAAAGTGCCCATTTTCCAATTTGATTATGCAAGATTTGCTTTTAAAGCATATGTTTAATGACATCGAAATGAGATGAAACATACACATCAACTGGCTTTAAATAATATTTCAACTTTGTACAAGAAAAGTATAAAGAAAGACATAACTTTTCTATAATAGTATATCTAGTCTTTGCATCATTAAGCACTCGAATAAGGTAGTAAATGGATCTTTTGATGCCATTCTCATCCTATTGAGTGAGCATACTTCATATTGTTGCATATGATGCAAATATGTACAATCTCATACACCTATTTCTATAAGGAGGTGCTAACAATGAAGGTTGAATAAAATATTTCTTGATCTTATCGAATGCCTCTTGAAGTGCTTGCCTTTATTTGAAGCTTCCTTGTTTCAAACATAGAAGGGGGGAGAATGCATGAGTGTTCCCACTTAAGTTTGAAATGAATCTTCTAAAAAAATTTATCTTCCCAAGTAAAGACTACCAGTCTTTCTTTGAGGATGGCACTTTTGCTTCCATTATGGACTTCATCTTGTTTTTTTTAATATATATTCCCTTATTATGGACCACAAAGCCCAGGAAATCACCTGCTTGCACAAGAAAGGCACACTTAATGGGATTCATATTCAACCCATGTTTCCTCATTCTTTCGAATGATTGTCGAAGGTGATCCAAATGACTTTTATCTAACACAGATTTCACAACTATGTCATCAATGTAAACCTGCATGAAAGTCTAAATGAAATCATGAAATATAGAATTCATTTCCCTTTAGTAAGTTTACCCAGAATTCTTTAATCCAAATGGCATAACCACCCATTCGTAGGTGCTTAATGCCCCTGGGCATCAAAAAGTTGTCTTGGGCACATATTCTTCAACAATGAAATTTTGATTGTACCCAGAGTATCCATAGAGCATGATAAGATACTCGTATCTTGTGGCTAAATCAATCAACATGTCTTCCATAGGCATGGGATACTCATCTTTTGGGGTTGTAGAATTTAAATCACGAAAATAAATTTAAACCCTTAAGGATCAATTTTTTTAATAACATGCACTATATTTGAATACCTTGTAGACCTTATTGTTGTAACCCAAAATTTTCCCTCTCATTTATCAATATTTTCCTCACAAGACTTCTTGGACTCCAAACAAGATTAAGGTTTGCTCAGCTCAAGACCTTATCTTGCACTGATGACATGAAATTAGGGTTTGAGTTTGCACAAGTATTTTTGGACCATCAATGCTTCATGTAACTTTCATACCCCATCTTGGACCCCTAAGATTGCTCATGACAAGTTTCAAGCCTTGAATCACATTTTTGCCCAGTCAATTGGACAGTTGACCTAAAAATCAGCTGTATTGGGGAAAAAGTCAACCATGGCCAATTTACAGTCAAAAATCATAATTTTTGATCCACAACAACATTTTAGGCTCCTATGAACCATTTGATCAAGTTTGGATCACAACTCCTCAAGAAATTTGATCAAATCATCAAAAGGGCAAAATGGTCAAAATTAGGGTTTTGACTGAGAAAGGGCAATTTTTTATTTTTAACCTAACCAGTTGCCAATTGGTTTCAAGCATGATTTAAATGACTAAATAGCATCATCTTGACCTAATCACATAGTTCAAAAGATCTCAAATGCATAGGATTGACAGATGAATTTTACAGTCAACTGATCAAAAGTCAACTGTACACTGAAAAGTCAAACTTTGACTTTTTGGTCAAAATCAAGTGCCAAGGGTCATAATTCATCAAGATATGTCAAAATGTGAAACTTTTTGACCAAGAAACCTAAAATTGCAAATTAGGGTTTTAATTTGAAATTTTCCATAACTTAGAATTTTTCTAAGTATGGAAAATTTCTTATTTTTTCCCAACTTTCGACAACTTTTTCACCATGATGTAATTGGATTCAAAGAAAACTTCCAACATGAAAGTTGTAGTCCTCCATGAAATATACAGTTTTGATTCATAAAGTTATCCCAAAAGATGCTTGGATCTCAAGATATGAATTTGTGAATAGGGGTCCATGAACTAAAAGACTTAGTGAAAATTTGCCCTAATTTAGGCAGGTTTTTGACCTAACTTCATGGAAATTTTTCACCTAGTTCCAAGAGGTATATCAAAATGAATTTCAAATATGGATTTTAGAGCATGTTACAAGCTTTCCAAAATGTCCAAGAACTCTCCAAGATCATTTGTGGTTAGGGAGAATCGAAGAAGAGAAAATGGCAATTTGTCACTTTTGTTCAAGCCATGTTTACAATGCTTCAAGTTGCAAATCAGATCTTAGCATGCTTGTATCTTGAATTGCAGGTCCTAAATCCCTTCTAGACTCCATAATTAAATGCAAACTCATGGGATAATGGCTTTATTTTGACCTTTAGAGCATTGTACAAAGAATAATTCCATAAATGGCCAAAAGTTCACAATGCCATTTTGATAAAGCAAGCTTTTTACAACTTTGCTATCCTTGAGCACTGGACCTGTTTCTTTGTCACAAGCAAGGTCCACAGATATCAAGCTTTATTCACCAACTCTCTGCAGCCCACAAGCTAGCCTGTACAGGCCTTTGGTATAGTCATTTCAACTTTCTTCAAAAGCAAGAAAAGTGGCAAAAGTGAAGGGAACTGGTACATCTGATAAAGGGTGAACTTGGCCTCATTCAAAACACATTCAAAAACTTGTTGCAAGCTATAACACGAGTGCGTAACTTCTGAAACTCTCCCAAACACAAAAACATGATTTTTCTACCCAAACTTGCAGTTTCTGTAAAACTCTTGCAAACTCAATATTGGCTCGTGTGTTTCTTGCTTTAACACTTGAAACACCTTCCATACATCACATCCAAACTATCCAAGCCCTTGTCCTGGTTCTGTGAGCTCTGTTTTAGACATCACCATTTTCACTTTTGAAGGTTGCAGGTTGACTTCAACAGGGTGTTTCAAGCATCCTCAAGGCAAGCTAAGCATTAGAATAGCTTGAGGAAACTTCAAGGAAGCTCACATGATCTTCAGGCCTCACTAAAAATCCCCACATTGCCATATCCAAACTCAGCTGAACAAGGTATTTTTCAAAACTCTATCTCTCTATTTAGGAATCCTCAAGCTTTGATTTGTGAAGCAAATATGTAGTCCTTAACATGGTGAAGTTGTACATATGCATAGTTGTTATTTATATTAACTGAGTAGTGAGAATTTGAAGCTTGAAGTTCATGAAAAATTTAGGTCAGAAATTAGGGCTATAGAAATTCTCCATGATCCTTGAGAGTTAGATTATGTTTTTTATATCATTGGAATCATGATAAAAAATGATACATGTTTCATGTTGCAAATTTTTGTTTTTGTGCAAAGAATGGAGAGTTGCAGGTTTGAAAAAACGCGCGCAGGAAAGGAACCAAGGACAGGGACGAAGATGTTGTCTTGGGCTTTTTTGCTTCTGGCCTTTTTTGGTTTTGCTATCCACACCCCCTGAATTCCTTTTGCACCCCCTGACTTATTTCTTATATTTTCATATTTTTCTTGCATATTTTTATTTTATTGCTTGCATTTATTTTTTCCAATGATAAAAAACCCCCAAAAATAATTTATTTATTTTCACATTTTATTTTATTTTTTTATTTTATTTTATTTGCCTAAAAATAGTTTATTTTGACAAGTGGTTTCTATTTTCTTAAATAAACTTGTAAATAATAAAAAAAATACTTAATATTTTATTTCATTATTTTATACACATTAAATATTTATTCTTCATACATATTTAATTTTTAATATTTATACATAATATTATTATTATTTTTCTTAAACAAAAAAATGAATAAAATAAATATATAACATATATTTTCTTTTAATCAAAAACTAGGGTTTTACCCCTTTCAAAAATAATAATGTTATTTTTTCTTATTTTTTAGGACTTAAATAATTTTATTTTCTCACACTTAAAACAAATACAAAACATTTTTTTATTTACATTTTTATTGGATTTTTAATATTTATTTATTTATTTAATTTGCAAATATTCAATTGGGTTGTAATAGTATTTTATGGTTTTATTTTGTGCAAATATTCCCATTCAAAAACTTGTATCCCCCCTCCCATAATAATTGTTGTAATAGCTTAGGTTTATTTTACGCAATTTATCGCATTATATACATGTTTAGTAATATTAGGGCTTGTATGATAAGACAAAAATCAAACAAATAGCATGACCTAATCCAAGACAAAAATACATGTAAAATGACAACACATTGCACACAAGCACCCCTAGGGTTTCACCCACTTGGTTGCATAATTTAAATGGCCATGGTATGCATGCAAAGTATCTTGGCAAAACAATACAAACAAATAAGATCATAATCCCTCGATGACGCTATCAAAAGGTTACCTAAACAAATGATCTTAGTCTCTCAAAATGCTAAAGATACTTGGCAACATTGCTATCATGGTCATACGATGACCCACGCCTGTCCCGTTTAACATCCAAAGATAGGGTTGATTACCAGAGCAATGGTAAATCAACAATGTCAAAGGAATAAAAATGTATAGAAAAGACTTATGAGTAGGTAGATAGCTTCTAGTTACTTGATCAATTTCAAAACAATCCTTGCTATTTTCAAACAAACACACACACACATTTCAAAACATTTCCAAACAACTTTCAAAACATTGGAACATTTTTCAAAAGACAAACATCTTTGTATACATTCTTACGAACGAGAATCATTACAAAGATTGCCTAAACGATGGCCTTTTTTCAAAATACTTTCAAAATCACACAAAGCGCCATTTCAAACAATTGCAAAAGCAAAGCAAGTGATCTAAACAAGTAACTAAGAGCCCATGGAAATCCATGGATGAAAAGGGTGTTACCATCTTCCCTTTTCATAATTTACCCCCCAAACTCAAGAAAACATCTCAAAGGTCTTTCCTGTGCTTTTTTGCCTTTCCTTTTGGATAAAAGAAAAGTCGGTGGCGACTCTTGCTAACCGCAACATTTGCAAACACAAACGCAAAACCTCAAGTCAATTCTCCCACCGCATCACAGAACTGGCGACTCTGCTGGGGAAAATTATAAAAGTGGGGTTACCTTAGGGTTTAGATCACCTTTATTTACTTACAATTGTTTGACTTGTTTGCTTTACATTTTGGTTCTATTGTTTGGGTTTGAATCCTCCACCCGGATTTGGGAAACATTATAGGTAAATAGCAATACGTTGTGGAAACTGTGCGGGGTATACCGATATGGTCTAAGCAATAGCTATGTTAGTGCGACATATTTGTGGGTACCGGTAGCCTTTGAGTCAATCAAAGAGAATACGGAGCCGCTGAGTGATGTCATGAAGCACTAATGAACTTCTAGAACCTTTACTTGACCAACTTGGCCTTTTAGGATGTAGTGAGATGACCGGCTTTAGTGCAGGCCGAAGTTGGTAGATACTCGATACTACACTCATTGAGGGTTGGTTCCTTGGAATATTTCGGTCGCCAGTAAAGAGGCTAAATTGAAACAATGAACAAGGAAACAATCAAGTGATATTGAGCTGCTTAGAACCCGGTTACTATTTCTAGGACAGGTTGAGCCAACTAAACTTCAAGAGAGTACTTACCTATGAAACCTCATGCAAGCCTAAACTAGGAACTTGTGTGAATTGCTTGTACATATATACTTGTGCATAACATCATGGACATCATGAGCATCATATGCATCCACTAACCATTTCAAGGATTTTGGAGATTCATCTTTGTTCTTGTTTTGTAGGTTATGGATTCACTTCGCAGGAAAACTATCAAAGTCAACCTTGTAAGAATTCCTCCACAACTCAAGGAGCTAGCTTCAAGGATTCCTGAGAATTCTCGTTCACCGAGAGACATGGTCGTATACTCAACTTGGTCACTTCCAACACAGAGGAGGATATGTTGAAAGTTCTCTTCTAGTTCTTTGACCCTTTGCATCATTGCTTCACATTTCCTGACTATCAACTTGTGCCCACTTTGGAAGAATTCTCTCAACTTCTGAGGATTCCTATTCTCAATCAACTATCCTTCAACGGTACAGAAAGAGATCCAAAGCCAGAAGAGATTGCTCAATCCCTGCACTTGCACTCATCTGATGTCACAACTCATTGGGAAACTAGAATTGGTGTCAAAGGCTTCTTGTTAAAGTTTCTGTTTGAGAAGGCCCAAAGCTGTTGGAATTCTCTATACTTGCAAACTTTTAAGGAGATTGTAGCTCTTCTCATCTATGGGATGGTCTTGTTCCCTAATCCTGATCAACTCATAGATGTGAGCGCTGTAAAAATCTTTATGTCTCGCAACCCGGTGCTTACATTGCTTGGGGATATCCTCCACTCTTTTCACACTCGTACAATGAGGAAAAGAGGTGTTCTCATGTGTTGCACTCCTCTCCTGGCAAGATGGTTTATTTCGCATCTTCCCCAATCAGTCTTGAAGAATGAGCAAGGTTTGAGGTGGTCACAACAGTTAATGACACTTAACCATTCAGATATTCATTGGTGTTCTCGATCCAGAGAGAATGTCATGATCATTGACCGTTATGGGGAATTACCTAATGTCCCTCTACTTGGCATTAGGGGAGGCATCACCTACAACCCTTGCTTGGCTCTAAGACAGTTTGGTTATGCCTGAAGGGATGTCCCACATGATATGCTGATTCAAGGATTGGTTTTTGACTACGACAGCGATGACCAAGGACTCCGTCAAAGGTTCATCCGAGCTTGGAGGATGCCCAAAAGGGTGGATAGTAAGACTCTGGGACACAAGATTTCCATCCCTCTTGAGCCTTACCTCAAGTGGGTATGAACCCGCGCCCAAAGTCTTATGATGCCTTACCCCTCGATTCTACCAGTGATTATAGAGTCTGTTAAGGAAGGAGAGGTTCCATACACCCTCCTACATCCTGACATGCCAATATCACTTGAAGATCTACAAAGGAGTTGGATACAGCTCAAGGGAGAGCGCGATACTTTTGAAGCCCAATTCTACGCAAGCGAGAATAAGGTTTTGGAACTCACTCGGCTACTTCACGAAGAGCATACTCTCATCACCTACATTGCACCAAAGAGGATGCACAACGTCTTTTTACCTTAGAATTTTGTATTATTTTGCCCAAGGGGCATTGATGTACTAACAATTCTATCTTATTAATATGAAGTGTGTTTCTTTTTTTTTGTTTAAAACAAATTTGAATTTCTGAATCCTTGAAAACATTACATGAATACATATCATTCATCATATGCATAAACAGGTCTTCACACCAAGATTCCTCATCTCTCTGCTATTTATTTCAGCAAGATGGATATTGAACAAACGGTCAAAGATTTGCAAGCTCAGAATTCACAATTTCAACAGCTACTCTTGACCTTAGCCAAGGGGCAGGAGGAGCTCAAGACTCTGCTAGAGAAAGAGAAAGAGAAAAAGAATAAGAAGCGAGCCGGTGTGGTTCTCATGGGCAGAAGGTTTGAAGGACAAGCCAGACGGACTTTGGAATTCCCATCAACATCTGAAGAGGGGGAAGGAAAAGGAAAAGGAGCGGCAATGCCATCAGATTCTGAAGCAGAAGAAGAGGAAGATGGGGACTACTCTGAACAACAGTACCCTCTGGTCGATGACAAATATAAAAACTTGGAAGAACGTCTAGCTGCTATGGAGATATAGAGAGTACCGGGGCTGGATTTTGAGGAGTTAGGGTTGGTTTCTGGAATTGTAATCCCTCCTAAGTTTAAAGTGCCATTGTTTGCTAAGTAAGATGGGGTGTCTTGCCCAAAAATGAACCTCATATCCTATGTCAGGAAAATTCAACCACATTCTTCTGACAAAGATTTATGGGTCCACTTTTTCCAGGACAGTTTATCGGGAACACAGCTTGATTGGTTCTACCAGTTGGAGAGAGTAGATGTTCACAATTGGGAAGACTTGGCAGCCGCCTTCTATAAATAGTATCAATATAACACCGATTTGGCGCCAACCCGTACTCAGCTACAGAGTATGGCTATGGCTTCCAATGAGGGCTTCAAAGACTACGCCACAAAGTGGAGGGATCTAGCCGGAAGGGTACAACCACCTTTATCTGAAAGGGAGCTAGTGGACATGTTCTTAGGGACTCTGTCAGGTCCTTTATTTAATCACCTGATTAGAAGCTCCTCTGCAGGTTTCACTGAATTGATTTTAATTGGCGAAAGGGTGGAAGCCGGTATTAGAAGCGGGAAAATTCATAAGGACGCGTCTGCCTCAACTACTGCAAAAAAGCCCTTCACTGAAAAGAAGGAAGTGTCTGTTGTCTATGCCCAGAGGAATCAGGGAAGAATTGAAAGACGACCAACTGTGGGGGCCATGATGATTCAAAAGTCTGCATCAGACCAACCAAGAAACAATCAGCCGAGAATTGATCAGCGGAGAAATAACCAGCAAAGGGTGGAAAGGCCTGTAAGGCAATTCACCAAGATAAACATGACTCCTGCTCAAGTCCTACCATATCTCTTAAAGTTAAATTTGGCCATGCTAAAAGAGGCCCCTAAAAATCCTAACACTGCTTCTCCACATTACCATTTGAGCGCCAGATGCGCGTACCATTCAAAAAGTCCAGGGCACGACACCAACAACTGTTGGGCTCTGAAGAACAAGATTCAAGATTTGATCGATGCAAAGGAAGTTGAATTTGAAGCTCCTGAGAAACCAAATGTTATCTCCGCTCCAATGCCTAGGCATGGACACAATGCCAATGCTGTGGAAGAAGATATGTTTGTTTCTACTGTGGATGAATTGTTAACTCCTCTCCTAACCATCAAGTTGAATTTGTTGAAAGTTGGGGTGTTCCCAGGTTATGACCAAGATTGCCATGCTTTCCTGTCCTCCCCATTTGACTGTCCTCTGTTGTAAGAAAGGAATCCAACAATTGATTGATAACCGAGAATTCTTGATTGAGAAAGCTCCTATTTCACCCATTCCAGATCCAGAAGTTTCGATAATAACCATATACGCCAATCCTTCCAGGGTTCCTAAAAAACCCGTTAGAATTACATCTACTCCTATGACTACTCCGTTGAAGATAACAATACTCGGGCCTGCCCCATACAAATCAGATAAAATGGTACCATGGAACTATGGTGGAGAAATCTACTACCATGGTGTCAAACAAATTGAACAGATTGCAGAAGAAGAAAGCTCCGAAGAGGATACTCCCGACATCAGTAACATTGTTGGAACAAGCAAGGTTACCCGTAGTGGAAGAATCTTTTCTCCAGAGATTGCTCCTCCATTAGCAGTATTTGGACCCGTGGTCGTTTTGAAGATTACCCCTACACTAGTATTTGCACCTAAAAGTGTACCCGCCAACAAAGACAATACAATTCCCATCCCTACTTCCGCTGCCGAGAATAAAGGAAAGAATGTTGAAGATGAGCTTGTCCTGACGAAGGCTCAATCACTAGTTATTCCTGAAACATCCAAGAAGGAGATGGAATAAATCCTGAGGATCATTAAGAAAAGTGATTATGATGTGGTGGAACAACTGGGGCAGACCGCTTCCAAAATCTCTATGTTAGCATTGTTGTTTTGCTCTGAGGCACATGCTAAAGCTTTGGTCAAGTTTCTGAAGACAGTGCACGTGCCGCAAGAGACTTCGGTTGATCAATTCCAAGAGTGTGTGGCCAGTTTAACAGCTGACAATGGCCTGGGTTTCTCCGATGCTGACTTGACACCCCGAGGGAGAAAACACAACGATTCATTACATGTCTCAGTGGAGTGCAGAGGAACTACCCTAGCTCATGTCTTGTTTGATACTGAGTCATCTTTAAATGTCCTGCCAAAGAAATCCCTTGATAGGTTGGATTGCGAGGGGCTGACTCTAAAACCCATTAATATAGTGGTGCGAGCTTTTGATGGATCTAAGAGCATGGTCTATGGAGAGTTGGACATCCCAATCAAGGTAGGAACTCAGGTATTCAACTCGACATTCTATGTGATGGACATCCGTCCTTCTTACTCCTGTTTGTTGGGACGTCCCTGGATCCAGAATTCCAGAGCTTTCACCTCCACCTTACATCAAATGCTCAAGTACCCCGTCCAAGGGAAAATCATAACTGTTGTGATACGGTGGGAAGAAATGACTGTATTTTGGAATATTGGTTTGCGTTTTGTATTCGCAAAATGTCGCGGTAAGCAAGAGTCGCCACCGACTTTTATTTTATCCAACAAGGAAAGGAAAAAAGCACAGGAAAATTCCTTTTTTCGAGATATTTCTCAGGTTCGGGGGGTAGATTATAGAAAGGGAAGGTGTTAGCACCCTTTCTATCTGTGGTTATCCACGGGCTCTTAGGTACTTGCTCAATTGTTTTCAGAATATTGCTTTCTTTGTGCTTGTGGGTTTGAAAAAGTTTTTGTTTGAAAACTTCGATTTAACTCTTGCTTCTGTCCTCAAGAGTGTATGAAGTGTTTCTGAAAATTTTGTTCGAAAAGTGTAATTGTGAAAAGTTTTTGGTTTTTTAAAGATCAAGTATCTAAGAACCATCTACCTACTCGAAAAAGGAATCGTTCTATGCTAATGTCCTTTAGACAATGATATCCCATTATTGATGAGTAGGTAGCATCGTCGTTGGAGTTTGAGGGTCAATTCGAATGAGGGACTTACGGTCACAAAAGCAATGTTAGGACGCCTTAGCGGTAACCCTAAAGTCTTAGATCATTTGTTTGAGGCAACCATTTCGAGGCGACTATGATCTTTTAGACAAGAGGGCGACCTCTAAAGTGACCTATACTCAATGACCGTTTACGAAGGCAACCAAGTGGGGTGTACCCTAAGAGTGCACATGTGCGAGTGTGTCGTTTTCAGTTATGTTTATCTTTGTACATGTTAATGGTGATCTAAGTTGATTTTAGGTTAAAACATTCAGTCTTGTCATGCCATCCTATTATCAAACATCTAATAGTTATATTTTGCAGAAATACAATGCGGGATTTAAATTGCAAGGCGTCAGGTATTTACATCGCCAAAGACAAACCCTTTAAAAATAAATAAAACGATAGAAATAAATAAAAGTCCTATTTGCTATTACAATCCAGAAGCAAATACATTATTGGATAAAAATAAATAAATCGCGTGCGGGAAATTAAATCGAGCGCAAGTTCTAGTGTTTTGACCCTTTTGGTTAAAGAAAATATTTTTTTTTGTTTTTATTTTAAGAAAGAAATTAGTCTTAAATTAATTATTAAATTAATAAATTAATTAGTTAATAAAATAAATTATTTTTTTGGGTTTCTATTATTTTAAGAAAGAAAATAAAGATTAATTGAATTAGTGAAAACCTAATTAAGTTTAGTTAATTTTAATTATTTACAAAAATAGGTTAAAATTATTCTAATTAATACCTAAATTAATTAATTAGATTTGTTAATAAAATAAAATACTAAAATTTGATTTGAAATAAAAATATTTTTTTGTGATTTTATTTTAAAGAAAAGAATTTTAATTGGTTAGTAATTAAATAAAAATAATAAAACAATTAACTAAAATAAAATAAATAAAATAAGAGAAGAGGGGTTAGGCCTGAAATAGTGGTGTGATTAGCAATCTGAAGGCCCATTTGGAGCTGGCCTTGTTGACTTTGTAAGATCTGGTGGGCGTGCGTGGACCTTGCCTATGGTGGACCCTCACCCCTGGACCATCAGATCTGGCCAATGGCCATCTGGCCACTGAATGGGCTATGGTGCATGGTGGTCTACAAGCTTGAATACACACACAATCGCCTAAAAGAAAAAAACAATGAGAAAGTGGGGGGCCTGGGATTCGAACCCAGGTCCTGAAAGTGATTGCTTGCTTGCCTTTCCACTATGCTGCCTTGATTCATTTGTAAGTATATTGCATAATAATAATAATATAACAAAACAAAATTAATGGGTCAGAAAAGAAAAAAGCGCGCGCCATTTTTGAATGGCCCAATGGGTGACTGCCAGCTCCTCGTCCATGTCCTTCCACTACTGTAATTTTACCTGCGGATTTGAATCCGCAACTAAAAATGCAGCTCGATCCAAAAATCAATTCCAGGCAATAAGAATGACTTTCAAGGGCATGGTTGTGTTCGTCTCCTTCACCTGAGTGCAACCATGCCCATTATATGGACCAATTTCACCTGAAGTAAGAATCCCTAAAAACAAAAACGCAACCCTAGCTATGGTGTTTCGGGGTTACAACGCCTATAAACTAAATTGATTATTTCCAAAGGTTTGCGAATAACATGAGGGTTATGAATATGCAATTACTTCATTCAAATGATGCCAGAATGGACCTAATCGAATCCAAGAACAGAGCTAGGTAACGTGGGACTTACAACGCGTTGTGGTGTGTGAGGAAGCTTGCTTTTGATCCAGATCGCTTGTGTGAACACCCAGGAAGAGATTGGGACCGGTCTCAGCCTCTGAAAGTGCCTCTAGCTATGGTTTCGATCTTAAGATTTTTGGTGCTTTTTTCAATTTCTGTTATGCCTCCTTCTGCAATTGTCAACCCTTATTTCGATCCCTTTGGCTTGCTTATGTACTATGGAGTGTATTAAGGTAACAAACTTGGCTTAAATCTTCTCCCATCAATGCTTACCAATTTGATTTGATTCACCCTTTACAAACTTGCCAATTTTGCCAAATCTCGATCTTTTTGCACATGCTTTGGTTTGATACGGATTTGATGATGTTAATGATGATAATCAAATCCTGAAATAGCCAAAAGATCTCATGTAATCAAAGTTTTGGATTTTAAATGATTTAATTTGATTTAAAATGAATAAATTCAATAAAAAATCAAATAAAATAATAAAAATGAAATATGAGCTCATGGATAAAGCTAGGACACGTGGGCAATGATGCAATCTCAAATCAAGTGGAAAAGAATGGGCCCATTTGAAAAAATTTGAAGTTTTGGGGATAGTTGACTTTTGGCAATTTTGCAAAAATGTCCAACTTCAACAATGCATAACTTCTTCAATTTTGAACTTTTGGAGGTGTTCTTGAACTTTTTAGAAATCTTGAGATGTCATCTAATCAACCCTTTTGTTATCATCTCATTTTGATATTCCATGATCAAGTTATAAGCTTTGGAAAAAAGGTGTTTTTGTTGACTTTCAAAAATGACCTATAATATCCAAATTTATAACTTCTTGTGAGTGCATTTTTTGATCTTGGGATATGAATATGGATTGTAGGAAATTGCATCCTCTTCAAAATGAGATTTTTATGGGTCATTTCTCATAAAGTATGAGAAAGTTATGCTTGGTCAAAGTTGAGTTGACTTTTCCTACAAAACCCTAATTTAGCAACTTTTGAGTCTTGATGAATTTTGAGCAATCCTTGATAAATCATGATCAACCCTTGATCAAATGATGAAATATCCTTCAAAATGATAATGTTGGCAAAAAATATTGAAGTTTGACTGTTTATAGGTCACAGTTGACTTTTGCCCTAACACAGTCGATTTTTGGGCCCTTTGAGCAATTGACTGAGCAAACTTCCTCTGTAAAGCTTGAAACTTGACATGGGTGACCTTGAGAATATATTAGGACATTGGGGAGAACTTGAGGTCATTTGGAATCAAGGACCTTGATGCAACACAAAACCTTAATTTGGGGTTAACTGCCTTAGGAGATGGCTTGTCTGACCACTTCTTGAGCAACCTTGAGCAACTTGGAGATTTTTCTTGCAATGTTTTGAGAAATATGGGAGGGAAAATTTTGGGGTACAACAGCTGCCCCTGTTCAATCTTCTTAAACCTGAGGATGTAAATTGGCTTTCGTGCCTTTCGTAATCCGAAGGTGGAAGATGATTGAACACTAGAGATCCCAGAAATTTGCACTCGCATGAAGTGGTATCAGCCTTGTGATGTCAGGAATGGGCTTACAGATGCCATTTAGAGATTGTTGGCAGGAGGATGGCCTTAAAGATGCCATCTGGAGGAGTGTCAATCGCATAAGAGATTCCTTAGCGAGAGCTTGCATACCTACTGTTGAGGAAGATTCCGCTGGGGAAGTCTGATCTTTGTTGAGTTTGTAGGAACTTGTCTGTACTTCAACTGAGAGCACATCTCTGCTGAGTTTTAAGAACTTGTCCGTAATTCAACTGGGGGGAAGTCTGTCGAGATTTTAGAATCTTATCTGTAATTCAACCGAGACTAATTCAGTCGAGATTTAAGAACCGGTCAGTACTTCGACTGGGTGAAACATCTTCATCAAGATCTAGGAACTGTTTGTACTTCAATGAAGGATAATTCTGTTGAGACTTAAGAACTTGTCCACACTTCAACGAAGGAAAATTGTCGAGATTTAGAACCTATTCTATAATTCAATCGAGACTAATTCAGTTGAGATTTAAGAACCGGTCCGTACTTCGACTGGGTGAAACATCTTCATCGAGATCGAAGAACTGTATGTACTTCAACGGAGGATAATTCTGTTGAGATTTAAGAACTTGTCCACACTTAGACGGAGGAAAATTGTCGAGATTTAGAACCTTATCTGTAATTCAACTGAGACTAATTCAGTCGAGATTTAAGAACCGGTCAGTACTTCGACTGGGTGAAACATCTTCATCGAGATCTAGGAACTGTCTGTACTTCAACAAAGAATAATTCTGTTGAGATTTAAGAACACGTCCACACTTCGACGGAGGAAAATTGCCGAGATTTAGAACCTTATCTGTAATTTAGCCGATACTAATTCAGTCGAGATTTAATAACTGGTCAGTACATCGACTGAGGGAAACATCTTCATAGAGATATAGGAATTGTCTGTACTTCAACGAAGAATAATTCTGTTGAGATTTAAGAACTCGTCCACACTTCGACGGAGGAAAATTGTCGAGATTTAGAACCTTATCTGTAATTCAACCGAGACTAATTCAGTTGAGATTTAAGAACCTGTTAGTACTTCGACTGGGTGAAACATCTTCATCGAGATCTAGGAATTGTCTGTACTTCAACGGAGAATAATTCTGTTGAGATTTAAGAACTCGTCCATACTTCGACGGAGGAAAATTGCCGAGATTTAGAACCTTATCTGTAATTCAACAGAGACTAATTCAGTTGAGATTTAAGAATCGGTCTGTACTTCGACTGGGTGAAACATCTTCATCGAGATCTAGGAACTGTTTGTACTTCAACGGAGGATAATTCTGTTGAGATTTAGGAACACGTCCACACTTCGACGGAGGAAAATTGTCGAGATTTAGAACCTTATCTGTAATTCAACTGAGACTAATTCAGTTGAGATTTAAGAACCGGTCAGTACTTCGACTAAGGGAAACATCTTCATCGAGATCTAGGAACTGTCTGTACTTCAATGGAGAATAATTATGTTGAGATTTAAGAACTCGTCCACACTACAATGGAGTAAAATTGTCGAGATTTAGAACCTTATCTGTAATTCAACCGAGACTAATTCAGTTGAGATTTAAGAACCGATCAGTACTTCGACTTGGGTAAAAATTTCATAGCTGAGAACTTGATTGCATCCTTCCTGAAAGGTAAAGGTCGGTCGTATGCAATGCATGATATATATCAAGAAATGATGTTCTCAAAATAAATGAGATTGTGTTGTATGATGTGTATATGCATGTATCATGATGTATGGAAATGTAATGTTTTGGCTGGGGAAAATAAATCTCGTATAGCTGCTGGAGAAAAGAGCTGAATTCTTCATTTTCGCTGGGGATGGCGAATGAAGATGATTACGAGAATAAACCTGCAGGAGAGGATAACTCTGTTGGGGCATAAACTGATGAGGAGATTTCTCTGTGGGGAAGAGATGCTTTGCTGAAGATTCCACCAATAAATTCCGCTGGGGATGAATTACCGTTGCTAGTGATACTGAATCTTATTGGGGATTGACTTCTTATTTGAAGGGAAAGAACTCCGTTGGGGATGATCTTTCAATTGCGGCTTCACTGGGGATAACCTTTTAGACTCTTATGGGGATAATCCTTTGAGCTTTGTTGGGGACAATCTTACAAAGTTTACTAGGGATGATTCTCCAAATTCTACTGGGGAAGCTTTCTTCAGACTGCGCTGGAAAGATTTTAAACTCCACTGGGGATATTTTTCATTCTGCCAGGGAATATTCTTATACTCCACTGGGGAATATTAAGACTGCCTGGGATATTGAGCCTTTTCGGTGCTGATGGTAAATAAACTCTGCTTGGGGAGAATATTATTCATTTACAGTTGCAAGTCTCGGCTGGGGAGAGTTAACCTTACTGTCTTACTCTGTGGGGAGTGAATGCATCTCAATCATATTCTTCAGCTGAATTTACCTTGTACCTGGTGGACAGAGAAACCGTAGTTTGGACAATTCTTATTGCCCCTGTTTCTGATATTACCAGTAATCATCTTTTGTTTCGTATGTAAATATTTATGAGCAGCAATTAATGTCAAGTGCATATATCAAAAATGAACATTGGACGTTCTTTGCAAAACAAAACAGAAAAAAGGAAAAACAGTCTGAAATTTCTCTGAAAATGAATTGTATTGATTTTGAAGTTTGGCCTGTAAATAGGAGTTTTTGTACAAGAGGCTGACGTCCTAGTAAGAGAACACCGCCGAATAATAGAATTTACACAATTTGTGAAAAACTAAACAAAACAGCTATGTGAATAATCCCACTGGGTTCCAACTCTGATATTGCCTTTACGTCCTCGAGCATCTCATCACGTTGCTACTTGGTTAAAGGTAGATCAGATTGATTAGTGCCGTCCGAGCTTGATAGTCGATACCGAAATCTGGATGCAAGGTGATCCAATGAGACATAATGTCACGCTTTGATCCGTAATTTTTTCCCGGACCGCCCTTTCGGGTTTTCAGTCCACTGGGATACCCTTTTTTGCCCAAGCTGCCTTTTCAGGTTTTCGACTTGCCGGGTGTACAAATTTTTTTTATTTTCATCCCTTATTTTTGCCCGAACCCTTTTGGTTCGCCGGGAAGCCCTTATTTTTTCCTAGGCCAGTCAACCTAGCGGGTCTTTGATTATGCGTAGTATTTTTTACTATGTCTGCATTGACGGGGTGAGGAAGGTTGTCACCATCCATGGTGGTTAGAATCATAGCTCCTCCTGAGAAAATGTTCTTAACCACAAATGGCCCTTCATAAGCAGGGGTCCATTTGCCCTTGGGATCACCTTGAGGCAGGATAATACGCTTGATTACCAGATCCCCAACTTGATAGTCTTGTCATCTAACCTTCTTGTTAAATGCCTTGATCATCCACTTTTGATACATCTGACCATGACAAATAGCAGTAAGTCTTTTTTCGTCGATTAAGTTCAGTTGATCAAGTCGGGTCTGGATCCAGTCATCTTCGCTTAAACCTGCATCCTTCATAATCCAAAGAGAGGGTATCTGAACTTCAATGGGCAAGACTGCCTCCATGCCATAAACCAAGGAATAAGGGGTTTCCCCTGTTGACGTTCGCGCTGAGGTACGGTACCCATGAAGAGCAAATGGTAACATCTCGTGCCAATCTTTGTATGTCACCGTCATCTTCTACACAATCTTCTTAATATTCTTATTAGCTGCTTCTACAGCCCCATTCATCTTCGGTCGGTAGGGAGAAGAGTTGTGATGATGTATCTTGAACTGCTTGCAGAGCTCGGTAATCATCTTATTGTTGAGATTTGTACCATTGTCCGTAATGATCCTCTCTGGTACACCGTATCGACAGATCAGATTGTGCCGAATAAACCGTGCCACGACGTTCTTAGTTACGGTAGCAAAGGAAGCTGCTTTAACCCACTTCGTGAAGTAATCAATTGCTACTAAGATGAAATGATGCCCGTTGGATGTCGTAGGTCTGATCTCGTCGATCATGTCGATTCCCTACATTGCAAAAGGCCAAGGAGCTGTCAAGACGTTCAAAGGAACCGAAGGTATGTGCACCTTATTAGCATAGACTTGGCACTTATGACAGGTCTGAGAATGCTGATAACAGTCGGCTTCCATTGTGGACCCAAAATATCATGCCCGTAGGATTTTCTTTGCCATGGTGTGTCCATTGGAATGAGTTCCGAAAGTACCTTCATGTAACTCTACCATGATCCTTTCTGCTTCATTCTTATCCACACACCGTAGTAAGGTTGAATCATGGTTACGCTTGTAGAGAATACCATTGCTGATGAAGAACTTCGCAGCGAACCTCCTCAAAAACTTCTTATCATTAACAGATGCACCCTCGGGGTATTCCTGAGCCTCAAGATACCTCTTCACCTCATGAAACCAGGGTTTATCTGCTACCTCTTCAGTCTCAATATCGCAGCAATGCGCAGGTTCGTCCAGCTTTTTAATGATAATCCGGGGAGCTTCGTTGTCCCAATTGACTTTAAACATAGAAGACATCGTAGCTAGCGCGTCTGCTAACTGATTCTCCTCTCTAGGGAAGTGTTCAAAGGTTATCTCCTCGAAATGTGGAAGCAATGTCAACACATACTCCTTATAAGGAATAAGATTAGGGTGTTTTGTATCTCACTCGCCTTTGATCTGGCTGATCACGAGAGAGGAATCTCAGAAGACACTCAAGAACTTAATCCTTAGGTCAATTGCTGCTCAAAGACCCATGATGCACGTTTCATACTCCTCCATGTTGTTGGTGCAGTTGAAACATAGTCGGGCGGTGAATGGAGTATGAGAGCCTTTAGGAGATATGATCACGGCGCCAATGCCATTACCCAAAGCGTTTGAAGCTCAATCAAAGTACATAGACCATCAGTATCCCTCCTCAGGTCCTTCATCTGGTCCAGGTGTCGCACATTCAGTTACCAACATGATATTCTCGTATGGAAATTCAAAGTTCATAGACTGGTAATCATCCACTGCCTGATGTGCCAAATGGTTTGCCAACACACTTCCCTTAATTGCCTTTTGGGTCGTATATTGGATGTCATACTCAGTCAAGATCATCTTCCATCTTGTTATTCTTCCGGATAAGGCAGGCTTCTCGAAGATATACTTGATTGGATCCATCTTCGATATCAATAGGGTAGTGTGAGTCAGCATATACTGTCTCAGTCGGCGAGCAGCCCATGCCAAAGCGCAGTAAGTTTTCTCAAGCAACGAGTATCGGGTCTCGCAGTCGGTAAACTTTTTGCTAAGGTAATAAATAGCATGCTCTTTTCGTCCAGACTCGTCATGTTGACCCATCACACACCCCATCGAGTTGTCGAGTACTGTCAAGTATAAGATTAAAGGTCTCTCTTCAACTGGAGGAATCAGAATAGGAGGCTCTTGGAGATACTCTTTAATCCTTTCGAAAGCGGCCTGACATTCATCATTCCATCTTACCACTTGATCTTTCTTCAGTAATTTGAAGATTGGCTCACAAGTAGCAGTCAGGTGTGAGATGAATCGGGCAATATAGTTCAGACGTCCCAGAAAGCCTCTGACTTCTTTCTCTGTTCGGGGAGCTGGCATTTCCTGTATAGCCTTCACCTTTGCAGAGTCCACTTGAATACCCTTATCACTTACGACAAAACCCAGTAGCTTACCAGATCTCACCCCGAAGGTGCACTTGTTCGGGTTTAACCTCAGCTTGTACAACTTCAACCTATCAAATAGCTTCTGAAGGTGGTCAAGATGTTCTTCCTCGGTCTGGGATCTTGCAATCATCTCGTCGACATATACCTCAATCTCATGATGGATCATGTCATGAAACAAGGCAACCATGGCGCGTTGATACGTTGCCCTAGAATTCTTTAATCCAAAAGGCATGACCTTGTAGCAAAAGGTACCCCATTGAGTAACAAAGGTTGTCTTCTCCATGTCTTCGGGAGAAATTTTAATCTGATTATAACCAGAGAAACCATCCAAAAAGGAGAAGACCTTATGCTGTGCGGTGTTGTCATCCAGAACGTCGATATGAGGTATAGGGAAATCATCCTCGGGGCTCGCCCTTTTCAGATCCCTATAGTCAACACACATTCGAACTTTACCATCCTTCTTCGGCACAGGAACCACATTGGCAACCCACTGTGGGTAAGAAGTAACTGCTAGAAAACCAGCGTCAAACTGTTTTATAACTTCAGCCTTGATCTTCTCAGACATCTCTGGGCGCATTCGGTGGACTTTCTGTTTTACTGGAGGAAAATCTTCCTTGGTAGGTAGGCGATGAACCACAATATCGGTATCCAACCCAGGCATATCTTCATAAGACCAGGCAAAGATCTCAACATAGTCATGCAGCATCTGAATCAACCGTTGTTTAACACTAGCTTCCTGATTTGCACCGATCTTGACCTCTTTCTTGTCTACTTTTGTACCCAGATTCACTGTTTCTTCTGGCTCTTCATGCGGTTGTATGGCCCTCTCTTCCAGAAGTAAGAGTCTAGCAAGTTCACCAGGCACTTCGTAATCATCTTCACCTTCGTCTTCGGCTAAGTTGATTGGACTTTCAAAGTCATAACTAGCAGTAGCAGAGTCGTTACCAGTGAGATCCAGAGTGGATGTAGACCTGTATATGTGAGTGTGTGTAAAATAGTTGTTTTGCAATATATAATAAAAGAAAAAACAAGGAGCGCAAAATTTGAAATGCAAGAAACGTCCAATGCTTTTATTAATGATATATGTAGATGACACACATAAAGCCCTCACAAATGAAACCACGGTGCCCTGGGTAAGACACCGGGCCGTAAAGTTTAAAACATTGTCTGTTACAAATTCAAAAACAAAAGTCTCATTACTGGGTAACAAAAGAAATTTGGATGAAGTCCTTTGTTGTCCAGTTGTTTAGTCCACCATCAATAGTAGGATAGATCCAACTGTCGAACTCAGATTCTTCAACATCGTCTTCAATGGCATTCACTCCTGAATTGTTGATAAATAGGGGAGGTCTTTCGATTCATGCACTCCGAACAGCCCTTTGAGCTTCTGCAGTGAAACCCAAACCAAATTTGTTAGTCTTATGTGCAAAATCAAGGAGTTGGCCCCAATTTGCACACCCAGTTTTCTCAACAACAGCCCGGGCATCCTTGAAGGAAGCCATCTTCATGGGAGGATCTTCGGTAACAGTTTCAGCTGATGCCAATGTCTAGGGAACCTCTTCAAAATGTTGAAATGGGGTCTCAATGAACTCCCCATCCATCTCTACATATCGGAAAGAATTGAGGTGGCTCACCATGTACTCCTCCTCTCCTCGTACCATCATAATTTTCCCTTTGACTGGGTATTTCAGCATCTGGTGGAGCGTTGAAGTGACTGCCCTAGCTTTGTGGATCCATGGGCGACCCAGCAAACAAGAATAGGATGGCCGAATGTCCATCACATAAAAAGTAGACGCAAAGATCTGAGAACCAACCTTCACTGGAATATCCACTTCTCCATGTACCATTCTCCTTGACCCATCAAAGGCCCTGACAACAATGTTACTTGGCTTCAACTCTAAACCTTCACAGTCCAACCAGTCTAGAGATTTCTTAGGTAAAACATTCAATGAGGAACCAGTATCCACCAATACATGGGCTAGAGTGGTGCCCCTGCATTCAATGGAGACATGCAGGGCATCGTTGTGATTCCTCCCCTTAGCGGGCAAGTCGGCGTCAGAGAAACCTAACCCATTATCAGCAGTCAGACTAGCCACGCAATCTTTAAACTGATCAGCTGATGTTTCTTGCGGTAGTGTGCGGTCTTCAGGAAAGCAATCAGATCCTTGGCATGGGCCTCTGAGCATAGCAACAGGGACAACATAGAAATTTCGGATGGGGTTTGCCCCAGCTGCTCGACTACATTATAGTCTCTCTTTTTGATGATTTTCAAAATTTCTTCCATCTCTTGTCTAAAGGCTTCAACTGTAATTGTCTTTGGTGCCTCCGTCCGGGCAGGCTCATCAGTGGTCCCTTTTCCCCGAGTGTCAGATGACTCGGAAACAGGGGTAAGAATGGGAACTTGAACAGGAATAGTAGCAGGTACACTGGCAGGCGTAATGACAACAGGTTTCCGAACAACTGGTGGAGAGATCTCGGGGGAGAAAAGTCTTCCGCTACGGGTTACTTTGGCAGGTCCAACAATATTGCTGACGCTAGTATCAGACTCTTCAGCACTTAAGTCTTGCTTAACTCCGTGATAGTAAACGTCAGCCCCATAATGCCACAGGACAACTTTATTGGATGTATAGGGGATAGGCCCAGGAACAGTGATGATCAACGGTGCGATTCTTGGAACAGATGTAATTCTAACAGGCTTTCTCGAGGAAGCCTTGGAAGAATTGTCGAAAATGGTAATGATAGCAACTTCTTCAGTAGGAACCAAAGGAACAGGAGTTTTTTTAAACATAATTTCTTTATTATCCATCAGGCGTTGGACACCTGACTTCAAAAGATGGCAACCGGTAGGTAGGACAGAACACATATGGCAACCTTCGTCGCAACCCGGAAATAAACCGGCTAACAAAAGGTTCTTCTTTACAGTCATCAAGGGAGTAACAATGTCTCTCACAGAAGCCACAAACAAGTCTTCATCTATAGCATTCACTCCATGCTTGGGCATAGGAGCAGTCACAACATTAGGTCTTTCAGGTGCTTCGAACTCAATCTCCTTCGCATCAATCAAGTCCTGTACTTTGTTCTTCAAGACCCAGCAGTTACCCGTATCATGCACCGGGCTATTAGAGTGAAAAGCACAGTGGGCATTCGGATCGTACATCGGTGATGTTGTATTAGGGCTCTTCGTGGCCTCTTTCGGAATCACCAAGTTGGTCTTCAATAACTGTGGAAAAATTTGGGATAAAGTCATGTTGAGCTGAGTGAATTGTCTTTGTGGCCTTTCGTCCCTTGGCTGATTGTTGCGCTGATGAGCAACAGCAGGTCTTGATATAACAACCGCATTAACAACTTGGCAGAGTTCAGGTCTATTATGGCTCTTTGAACTGTAAACAGCATTGGAATCCTTCTTAAAAGGTTTCTTCTCGGCACTAGACGAAGCACCCTTATGTATTTTACCAGATTTGATACCAGCCTCAATTCTCTCCCCGATCATGATCAGCTCTGTAAACCCGGACGATGAACTTCACATCAGATGGTTGAAATACGGACCAGACAGGGTCCCCAGAAACATATCCACTAGTTCCCTATCAGCCAAGGGAGGTTGAACTCTACCAGCAAGGTCCCTCCACTTCTGAGCATAATCTTTGAAACCTTCACCCGCACCCATTGACATACCCTGGAGTTGGGTACGCCTGGGAGCGAGGTCGGCATTATATTGGTACTGCTTGTAGAAAGCAGCAGCCAAGTCTTCCCAACTACGGATACTAGCTCCTTCCAGCTGGTAAAACCATTCAAGCTGAGTCCCTGAGAGACTGTCTTGAAAGAAGTGGATCCAGAGGTTCTTGTCAATGGTGTACGGCTGAATCTTCCTAACATACGAACGGAGGTGCAGTTTTGGGAAAGAAACCCCGTCGTATTTGGCGAAGGTTGGTGCTTTGAACTTGTGGGGAACCACCACCCTAGATGACAGACCCAAATCACCAAAGTCCAGACCAGGCACTTTCTGAACTTCCATCGTGCTCAACCGATCTTCCAGTTGCTTATACATATCCTCAGCCAGAGGATACTGGTCTTCGTCAAAGTTGGTCTCGTTGTCTGAAACCACAGGGCTAGGAGCCCTCCTTTCTTCCTGATTATCTCCCCCTCCAGATGAGTGGGTCAAATCAACCTCTTCTCGCAAATCGTTTCTGAATCCGTGACCCATATTAAATAGGACCGTCTTCTTCTTCTTCTTCTTCTTCTTATCTTTCAAGATAAGGGCCTTCAGATCTTGCTGACCCTTAGCCAGATTCATGAACAATTCCTGGAATTGGGCGTTTTGGGCTTGCAGAGCCTTGATTGCTTGTTCAGTTGATGGTTCAGAAGACATGATGCTGAAATAAACAACGAAGAAGATGAGAAAACCTGTAAGGGTACCTGTTATGAGGTGCATGGAATGAAATATGTATGATATGATTTAAAAGACGTCGAGAGATTCAAATTCGTAAACCAAAAATGAAACACACTTTTATTAGATAAACTTTGAATTCAATTATTCAACAGATGCCCTTAAGGCGTTTACAAGAAAGAAAAACTGAAAAGTAAAACAAAGCTAGAAATAGTCAAAAGACAATCAGTGCTACCATGGTCGTTTCTTGTCGGTGCGGACATAGTCATTGAGGATCCGCTTGTTCTCCAGCTGCCTTGTCAACTTCGGAATCTTCTGCTCTTGCTCGTGATACTTTTCTCGGTAAGTATCCCGCTCTTCTCTCAGCTGCATCCAGGACCTCTTCAATACCCCAATGTCAGTAGGCATGTAAGGGTGTAGGATGGTAGGAGGAACCCCCTCTTCATCAGCAACTTCAACAATTATAGGCAAGACAGCTTCGTAGGGGATTCCCAGCTTTTGGGAACGTATGCAAACCCATCGGAGATATGGTTCCATTGGTAGAGAAGTCTTTGCACCCAGCTCGTGTGGATCAGACCTGTGTACCCTATCCCAAGCTCTTATAAATCTGCGGCGTTGCTCGTCACTGTCCCCTTGGAAATCAAAGACAATACTTGGCATTAGTAACTCATGAGGTCCTTCCCTCCTAGCTCGCCTGAACTGACGTAAGGCTAAACACGGATTATAAGTGATTCCTCTATGGGTTCCTATCAGTGGAACATTGGGGTACTCCCCACAGCGATCAATAATAGCCACGTCTTCCATGCCTTTAATAGTCCAAATGATGTCATTATGAGAGAGAGACATAATCCTATAGGCCCAGCCCATGCCTTCCTTGTTCTTCAAAACTGATTTGGGGAGGTGAGAAATAAACCACCTCTCCAGCAATGGCACACAGCACATAAGGGTTCCCCGCTTCCGAGCAGTACGGGCATAAAGAGAATGAATAATGTCACCCAAGAGAGTGGGTACTGGATTACCGGAAATGAAGATCTTTATCGCATTCACGTCAACAAAGGAATCAGAGTTAGGAAACAACACCAAACCATATATGAGAAGATCCAGAAGGTCTTCAAATGCCTGGAAGTCTAGACTGTCCCAGAACTGATTAGCTTTACCAACCAAGAATTTAGTCAAAAAGCCCTTTGCTCCACTACGAGTTTCCCAATTAGACATTACCTCAGCCTTTGTCAGATGGAGGGCTGAAGCAATCTCTTCTAGCCTAAGGATCTTCTCCCAACCTGTAAACGGGGTCTACTCTAGAATGGAGATACCCAGTAGATCAGAGAACTCTTCCAAGGTAGGGACCAACTGGTAGTCCGGAAAAGTAAAGCAATGGTACAGTGGATCAAAGAACTGGACTAAGACACTCATCATCTGTTTATCCATCTTGGAGGTGACCAAACTAAGAAGGTGCCAATGTCTTCTGATGAAGGAGGTAGTATTTGGCATCTTTGCAACCAATTCCTTAAGCTGAGTGGGAATTTGGACAAAGTTGATCCGAATAGTGTTTCTACACATGGGTGCCATGACCTACAAAACAGAACAAAGATGAATCCCCTCTGTCTTTGAAATGGGTTAGTCCAATGCAATATGCATGCAATGTCATGATGTCATGATAGAAAACACACCACAAGTATCCACAAATAGCAAACATGGTAAAGGCACACAAGTCACACAAATAGCCCTTAGATTTCAGGCTGGCATGGAGTTTAGGTATTACCTTCTTTCAGTTTAGTTGGTTTAAACCTGTCCTAAAAAATAGTAACCGGGTTCTAGAGGATCTCAATATCACTGACTACCCTCGATCGGTCATAATTCCAGTTTAGCAACCTTTTCTTGCAGCCGAAATCATTGCGAGAGTTTAGTCTCAATGAGTGTAGCATACTGCTACTGTTCTATGGCCAAGTTGGTCAATTTAAAGGTTCTAAGATTAGTTGGTGCTTAATGACCCCTTAGCAGACCCATATTCTCCTCGTTGTGCCACAAGGGATATCGATACAAACTAAAGTGCCACACCAACGTAGCTACTGCTTCAACCGTATTGGTCTACACCGTACAGTTCCCTCACAGTTTCTTGCTACTTACCTAAAGGGTATCCCCAGATCCGGGTTAGGATCTATAGTAACTCCGATTCAAACCCACAAAGATAAAACATACAAATCAAGCAATTGAAAACATTATGAACTATTCCTAAGGTACACCCCACTTATGCGTCCCCAGCAGAGTCGCCAATTCTGTGATACGGTGGTGTTGTACCCCAAAATTTGCCCTCCCTTTTTCACAAGAAATCACAACCCCAGGGTTTTTTTCTGATTTTTAAGATCAGCTTGAGAATCGGTCAAACAGACTCTTCTTTATCAGTTAATCCAGAATTAGGGTTTCCTCTGATTTGTTAAGGTTGACTCAAGAATCGGTCAGACAGATCTTTCTTTGGCAGTAATCCAGGATTAGGGTTTGCGCTCGCATTTCTCAGAAGAAACTGAATCCTTAGAAATTCAGTTGACGGTTATATCTTTTTTACGCTTGTTCAAGATTACTGGTTATTTCTCAAAACCTAGTTATCTGGGGTAGGAGCTGAGACTTTTGTTTGGAACCTTAAAGGCATTCGCTTGATCAGTAGAGTGAAAGGTTTCTGGAATGTTTATTTGTTTAACTATACAACTCATATGTTAATTGGAATACCAGGCGTATTGTGATTAATGCAAGGTTGCGAGACGACAAAGTTTGTTGGTTATTTATTTCATCTGGATTAGAATTATTGAGACACAGTTTCAATTATTTTAATTTAAGAGTTCTAAATAATTAAATAGACAATACAAGGAAAAGTTGGAAGATATTTGACAAAGACTATTTTATTTATTTATTTCAAATGTTGTTACAAATTTTATTCGAATATTGTAAATTTACAATTTACAGTAATATTTGTTTACAATAAATGAAAAAAAAATATAATAAATCTAAGCCTAAATCTCTTGAGATCTTTGACTTCTACTTCTACTGCTTCCTCTATCATCCAACTGGTACTTACCTGCAAAAGACATAAAGAAGTTAGTATAAGAATTTTCAAGCAGAAGCAGGTAAAAAGAAAAATCATCATTAAAGTCTGCTGGCCGGAATCAGAATTGCTATGTTCATCATGTTTCATTTTCCTCTCTGCAAATCACAAGAAGATTTCTCTTCTCGGTTCACAGAGAGAAAAATAAAATATATAAAATGCAAGCATGTTAAAATTGCAAGCATACAAGTTATTCAAAATGCAAAGATATAAGACAGCAAGGCAAAGCAAACTGAATTCCAAACTGCATTAGTCAACCAAAGGCACAAGGCTGCACACAAAGTAAACTGAACTTCCAAACTGAGTTTCAAAATGCATTAACCAAGCATGTCAAAACTAAGTTACAAGAAGCATAGTAACTAGCAAAAGCAGAAAGTACAGAATGCAGAAAACAAGTACAGAAAGTACAATAATGCAAGAGATGAACCAAGTTACAAGCAAGAGCTTGTCCTAGCCCTCGTCATGTTCTGGCCAGCATCTTTTCAGAATAATATAATAAGCAATTAAAAGTTCTTTTATGGAGAGAGAAAGAGAGTGAATTGGGGTTTTCAGTTTTGGCAGGCTGTAAAAGGAAGTAAGAAAACAAATAGATATAACAAGTCTAACAGTTCACCAGAAGGAAGAGGAGAACATTGAGCAAAAAAAATAACTCAAACTGCATCTCAAACTGCAGTAACAAACAAAACCTGCATCTCAAACACCAGAAGCAAAACTGCTACAAAACCAAAAACCTACATGTACTAAACAGCATAGCCTGCCTTCCAAAAGCAAAACATCCTTGCCGTTTTTTCAAACACACTTCACAATACAACTTCAAAATAACTTTCAAAACATTGAATTATCTTTTCAAAAAGACACACACCTTTGTATATATTCAAACAAGAATCATTACAAAGGTTGCCTAGACAAGGCATCTTTTTCAAAACATTTTCAAAACCACACACACAAAGCACCATTTCAAACAATTGAAAAGCAAGGGCAAGTGATCTAAAACAAGTAACTAAGAGCCCATGGAAAACCATGGATGAAAAGGGTGCTAGCATCTTCCCTTTTCATAATCTACCCCCCGAACCAAAGAAAACATCTCAAAGGTCTTTCCTATGCTTTTTGACCTTTCCTTTGGATAAAATAAAAAGTCGGTGGCAAGTCTTGCTAAACCGAACAAGTGCAAAAACAAACGCAAAACCTCAAGTCAGTTCTCCCACCGTATCACAGAACTGGCAACTCTGCTGGGGATATTTCTAAAAGTGGGGTTACCTTAGGGTTTTAGATCACCTTTACATGCTTACCTTGATTGCTTTGTTTGCTTTACTTTTTGGGTTCCTTGTTTGGGTTTGTTTTAAATCCTACACCCAGATTTGGGGACACCTTTTAGGTAAGTTGCAATAAACTGTGAGGGAACTGTGCGGGGTATACCGACATGGTTGAAACAGTGGCTACGTTAGTGTGACATATTTGTGGGTACCGGTAGCCTTTGAGTCAATCAAATAGAATATGGGGCCGCTGAGTGATGTCATGAAGCACTAACGAACTCTTAGAACCTTACTTGACCATTTTGGCCTTTTTAGGGGTAGTGAGATGACCGACTTTGGTGCAGTCTGAAGTTGGTAGATACTCGATACTACACTCATTGAGGGTTGTTTTCTTGGAATATTTTGGTCGCCAGTAAAGTGGCTAAACTGAAACCATGAAAACAGAAAATAATCCAGTGATATTGAGCTCCTTAGAACCCGGTTTCTATTTTAGGACAGGTTGAGCCAACTAACTTCAAAAGGGTACTTACCTACAAACCCCATGCAATCCTAAACCTAAGGACTTGTATGCTTTGTGTGAATATGATTAGCTGTATATACACTTGCTTACTTTTGCATACATGTACATAACATCATAACATCATACCATACCATTTTCAATAACCATTTCAAGAATCTCGAGGGTCTTTTGATGCAGGGTCACGTTGAACCAGACATCTACCAAAGGGCAAGAGGATTTCCCTCTAAACAAACTCCATCAAAGATCAAGAGCAACAACTTGAATCAAGGGCTATGACCCACTTGACACGGTGAGCTTGATTCTTGTGGAAAGACATCCACCGATACAAAGTTCTCCAATCAAAGATGTTGATCGAAGTTCAACCTCTAACATTTTCTTGTGTTTATCCCGCGAGATCCTTGAAAACATGCATCCACATATCATGCATCGCATCATGACAGGTTTCTCCCATACAAGTCTCCTTATCTCCCTACTGTTTATTTCAGTAAGGTGCATATGGAACAAACGGTGAAAGATCTCCAAGCTCAAAACGCTCAATTCTAACAAATGCTTCTGGCTATGGGTAAAGGGAAAGAGGATCTGAAAGCTCTCCTTCTCAAAGACAAGAAGAAGAAGTCCAAGAAGGCAGCGGGCATCCTGAACTTGAGAAGAAGACCTAAAACCCTAGATCTTTCAACTCCATCCAACATAGGGGATAGTTTTGAAGAAGACCACAATTTGGAGATCGGTGATGTTGAAGCTGACTACTCCAAAGAACAATATCCTCCCGCTGATGACAAGTACAAACAGTTGGAGGATCGCCTCAATGCTATGGAGATTCAACAAATACCTGGCTTAGATTTAGGAGACATGGGTTTAGTTTCTGGGTTAGTCATCCCGCCAAAGTTCAAAGTCCCTATCTTTGCCCTGTACGATGGAGTCTCTTGCCCTAAGATGCAGTTAAAGTCTTATGTCCGCAAGATTCAACCATACACAACTGATCCAAAGCTTTGGACCCATTTCTTCCAAGAAAGCCTGGTAGGGACTCAACTCGAGTGGTTTTATCAACTGGAGAGTTCTCGCATCCACACCTGGGAGGATTTAGCTGCTAATTTTTACAAACAGTATCAGTACAATGCTGATCTTGCATCAACTCGTATGCAATTGCAGAACATGACCATGGGTTCCAACGAGAACTTCAAGGGATACGCTCAAAAGTGGAGAGATCTGGCCGGTAGGGTACAACCTCCTTTAACTAACAGGGAGCTGATTGACATCTTCATGGGAACTTTGACAGGGCCTTTCTTCAATCACTTAATTGGAAGCTCCTCAGCCGGGTTCACCGAGCTAATACTAACCAACGAAAGGGTCGAAGCTGGCATCAAAAGTGGAAAGATCCAAGGAGCTACACCCTCTGATGCTCAGGAAATTCCCTACAATGGGAAGAAAGAGTCCAATGCTGTGAACAGTCAAAAAAGTCACCGTGACCGACACGTAGGGGCAGTCCTGGTCTCTGGTTCTGCGTCACACCGACAACAACAAAAGGGAAATCAACGAAGGCCAGACGAGCCTAAAAGACAGTTCACCAACATCAACATGCCGCTGTCTCAAGCGCTGCAACAATTGTTGAGGATGAATCTAATTGCATTGATAGGACCTCATCCAAACCCCAAGACTTATTCTCCTAACTACAATCCTAATGCGACATGCGCTTATCATTCTGACAGTCCCGGGCATGATACTAGTGATTGTTGGGCATTGAAGTACAAGATTCAGAATTTGATTGATGCCAAGGAGATTAAGTTTGGTCCTCCAGAGACTCTAGCATAATCACTGCTCCTTTGACAAATCATTGAGAGCGTCTTTGTTTCTTTGAATTTTCAAGTTGTAATCTTTTTTTTTTGTTATTCAAACAATTTTCTGTTGATGTCAAACTCTGTTTCATTAATGCATTGCATATGTTTGTCTTGAATTCATCCATTCGTTTTCACTACTCCTGAATTATGCTTCCTACTTTCTTTATGATATTTAACTCTTGATAAAAGTTATAAGTCTTTAGAGAGAGGGTGACAAAACAATGCCATAATCTCATACAGTATGCTTTTGGACAGACCTTGCTGGCGATGTACAGGCGTTTCTTTCAAAACCTAAACACTGGAGTTATAAGGAAGATAATCTCTAGTCAAACCCCTTCGAGCCAAAGAAGTAGGAGTTTTCTGTTTTAAACACAAATTGAAACCTTTGATTAAACCTGGGGCAGGGGTGGTCTCTCAGTTAATTCAAAAGATGCGCATTGAAGTCGCAAACTCTCTGTTCGTAATACAACGAATGACATCAAAAACATTCCTTGGGGGTCAAAAGACAGTGATGGTTCCTTATCTCATAGGCAGTCATTATCTCTCAAAAGAGAAAATCCCACTAAGCCAAAACCTACAAAGGAGGCTTAAGAAAGCTGGGGTATCCCACTGACTGTAATCTCGAAAACAAGAATAGTCAGGCAAAAGTTAGGGATATTAAATCAAAAGAAAGAGGTCATTGTAAATCCTCAACAACATGAAAAATGTTGCAAAGATGACTGCCTTCCCATAAAATTCAACTTGTGTGAACCATCACCAAAATGTCGTTCCAAACTCGTATAGAGTTCGACGCACAATTAATTGAGTTTAGGATTGAAGAACATCATGAAAAGCGGGTGGGTACAAATATACTTTGAGCCTTTATCCCTTGTTTCGTAAACCGTGAACCAAGCCACGTTACAACCCTTCAAAAGTCCTAATTGAAGCATGGGTTAGTTTGAAAGCATACAGTTACAAAAGGTATCCTGACTCCTGTAAGGCTTTGCTCTAAATATTATGTTTAATTTGTATTATAAAAAGTTTTCTGCTAAAAAACGCATTTTTCAAAACTTCGAGACAAGCATAAAACTTTTCATTATTTGAATATCGTTGTTTGCACATGGTTATTTGTTTGACAGCGAAGAAATTCATACAATGAATGTTCGGAGGAACGAAAACTCTCTCATTGAATAAAATCACTCCAAGTGGGATGACACTTTTGTTACAAAAATCTCCCATCAACAAAAGGGGACTTGATATGCTATTGTCCAGTAAACCTGGGGCAGTCCAGTCAAGATTTCAACAAATCTTTCAAAGTCCAGTAAACCTGGGGTAGTCCAGTCAAGATTTCAACAAATCTTTCAAAGTTCAGTAAACCTGGGGCAGTCCAGTCAAGATTTCAAGAAATCTCTCAATTGCATATTAACCTGGGGCAAGTCTCCCTCACCATCACTTGGGGCATTAAAACGTCAATCTCAATAAAGGGTTACATACAGTGTCACAAACATCCGATACTAGGGGCAGTGATGAACCTCTCCGAAATCTTTCTGAAAAGAGGTTCAAGCGTCCTCAAGAAGTTCATCACCTCTCTAGCAGACCAGCAGTCATGGGTTTGTTTCCCCAACATTTGTCAAGGATTTATTCTCCAAAACAAAATTACATTTCAAATTGATCGGTCGTCAAAAAATTCCTTCATCACATGTTGAAGTTACAGCCACCAACAGAATAACGGACAACTGGAGCTCCTAAAAAATTTGTTTCTCTCAAAAATGAAGATTCTCATCCTTAAAACCTCAAAAGATTGGCATACTCCCAAGCTCCTGATACCGTTAACAGAATGAAGATTCTCATCCTTGAAACCCCAGTAGATTGGCATACAACCCAAACTCCTAATTTCCCCAACAGTGGTCCCAGGACTTCTCATTTTCAATGATCAAAGGATTTTCAATCCCCAGCGGAAGTCAAGGATTTATTTTCCCCGACAGCGGTCAAAGATTTTATTATCTCTAGCTAGCCAGGATTTATCTTCCTCAGCAAGACAGCTCATCATCCTACATGCGCATACATCACGTTCATAAATCATGAGCATTGACAAAACACATATATTGCATCATACATTTCATGCAACATAACTTTGTGTTTCAACTAATAATTTACCTTTTTCAGCAAAAGGTCGACAACAGCTTTTTTAAATTCCAGATTAACACCTGTAACAAACCAGGACAACTATTTACTTGACCATCATGAGGCAACCCTACACCAGTTCCTTCTCAAATTCAGATGCAGTTTTACACGAACTCATCATCAGGCAACCCTACACTGGTTCCTTCTTAAAATTCAGATGCAGTTTTACACGAACTCATCATCAGGCAACCCTACACCGGTTCCTTCTCAAATTCAGATGCAGTTTTACACGAACTCATCATCAAGAAACCCTACATCGGTTCCTTCTCAAAATTCAGATGCATTTTTACAAGAACTCATCATCAGGCAACCCTACACCGGTTCCTTCTCAAATTCAGATGCAGTTTTACACGAACTCATCATCAGGCAACCCTACACCGGTTCCTTCTCAAATTCAGATGCAGTTTTACACGAACTCATCATCAGGCAACCCTACACCGGTTCCTTCTCAAAATTCAGATGCAATTTTACACGAACTCGTCATCAGGCAACCCTACACCGGTTCCTTCTCAAATTCAGATGTAGTTTTACAAGAACTTATCATCAGGCAACCCTACACCGGTTCCTTCTCAAATTCAGATGCAGTTTTACACAAACTCATCATCAGGCAACCCTACACCGGTTCCTTCTCAAAATTCAGATGCAGTTTTACATGAACTCATCATCAGGAAACCCTACACCGATTCCTTCTCAAATTCAAATGCAGTTTTACACGAACTCATCATCAGGCAACCCTACACCGGTTCCTTCTCAAATTCAGATGTAGTTTTACATGAACTCATCATCAGCCAACCCTACACCGGTTCCTTCTCAAATTCATATGCAGTTTTACACGGACTCATCAAGAAGCAACCCTACACCGGTTCCTTTTCAAATTCAGATGCAGTTTTACACTGACTCATCATAAAGCAACTCTACACAGGTTCCTTTTTAGGAAATTTTGGATGAAGTTTTACACGGACTGATCACTATTCAAATTCAAGAATCATGAAAACAGTTTACGGGTGCTTCCAAACATGGATGTCAATCTATTGCTTGTTCAGATTCAGTTCGCTGAAAATAGTTTACGGATGCCTCCCGACACGGATGCTAATATATTGCTTACTCATACCCCCAACTCAGAGACGTTCCAAACATGGATACCTTTATGATACTCACCCACTCACCCACAACATACAAGTTCAACAAACATTCCCCGATGGCATCTTTAAGCCCATCCCCGACAAGATTCTGTCACATCTCCAAATGGCATCTTTAAGCCCATTCCCTCAACCATGCTTTGACGAGTGCAAATTTATGGGCACTCTAGTGTCCAATCATCTTTTACCTTCGAGCCGCGAACGGCAAAATTGCCAATCTAACTCTTCAGGTTCAAGAAGATTGAACAGGGAAAACTGTTGTACCCCAAAATTTGCCCTCCCTTTTTCACAAGAAATCACAACCCCAGGGTTTTTCTCTGATTTTTAAGATCGGCTTGAGAATCGGTTAAACAAACTCTTCTTTATCAGTTAATCATGAATTAGGGTTTCCTCTGATTTGTTAAGGTTGACTCAAGAATCGGTCAGATAGATCTTTCTTTGGCAGTAATCCAGGATTAGGGTTTGCGCTCGCATTTCTCAGAAGAAACTGAATCCTTAGAAATTCAGTTGACGGTTATATCATTTTTACGCTTGTTCAAGATTACTGGTTATTTCTCAAAACCTAGTTATCTGGGGTAGGAGCTGAGACTTTTGTTTGGAACCTTAAAGGCATTTGCTTGATCGGTAAAGTGAAAGGTTTATGGAATGTAATTTGAATACCGGGAGTATTGTGATTAATGCAAGGTTGCCATACGGCAAAGTTTGTTGGTTATTTATTTCATCTGGATTAGAATTATTGAGACACAGTTTCAATTATTTTAATTTAAGAGTTCTAAATAATTAAATAGACAATACAAGGAAAAGTTGGAAGATATTTGACAAAGACTATTTTATTTATTTATTTCAAATGTTGTTACAAATTTTATTCGAATATTGTAAATTTAAAATTTTCAGTATTTACAGTAATATTTGTTTACAATAAATGAAAAAAAAATATATATAATAAATCTAAGCCTAAATCTCTTGAGATCTTTGACTTCTACTTCTACTGCTTCCTCTATCATCCAACTGGTACTTACCTACAAAAGACAGAAAGAAGTTTGTATAAGAATTTTCAAGCAGAAGCAGGTAAAAAGAAAAATCATCATTAAAGTCTGCTGGACGGAATCAGAAATGCTATGTTCATCATGTTTCATTTTCCTCTCTGTAAATCACAAGAAGATTTCTCTTCTCGGTTCACAGAGAGAAAAATAAAATATATAAAATGCAAGCATGTTAAAATTGCAAGCATACAAGTTATTCAAAATGCAAAGATATAAGGCAGCAAGGCAAAGCAAACTGAATTCCAAACTGCATTAGTCAACCAAAGGCACAAGGTTGCACACAAAGTAAACTGAACTGCCAAACTAAGTTTTAAAATGCATTAACCAAGCATGTCAAAACTAAGTTACAAGAAGCATAGTAACATGCAAAAGCAGAAAGTACAGAATGCAAAAAACAAGTACAGAAAGTACAATAATGCAGGAGATAAACCAAGTTACAAGCAAGAGCTTGTCCCAGCCCTCATCATGTTCTGGCCAGCAGCTTTTCATAATAATATAATAAGCAATTAAAATTGCTTTTATGGAGAGAGAAAGAGAGTGAAGTGGGGTTTACAGTTTTGGCAGGCTGTAAAAGGCAGTAAGAAAATAAATAGATATAACAAGTCTAACAGTTCAGCAGAAGGAAGAGGAGAACATTGAGCAAAAAAAACAACTCAAACTACATCTCAAACTGCAGTAACAAACAAAACCTGCATCTCAAACACTAGAAGAAAAACTGATGTCAAAACCAAAAACCTGCTTCTACTAAACAGCATAGCCTGCCTTCCAAAAGCAAAACATCCTTGCCGTTTTTTCAAACACACTTCACAATACAACTTCAAAACAACTTTCAAAACATTGAATTATCTTTTCAAAAAGACACACACCTTTGTATATATTCAAACAAGAATCATTACAAAGGTTGCCTAGACAAGGCATCTTTTTCAAAAAATTTCAAAACCACACACACAAAGCACCATTTCAAACAATTTAAAAGCAAAGGCAAGTGATCTAAAACAAGTAACTAAGAGCCCATGGAAAACCATGGATGAAAAGGGTGCTAGCACCTTCCCTTTCCATAATCTACCCCCCGAACCCAAGAAAACATCTCAAAGGTCTTTCATGTGCTTTTTGACCTTTCCTTTCGATAAAATAAAAAGTCGGTGGCGACTCTTGCTAAACCGAACAAGTGCGAAAACAAACGCAAAACCTCAAGTCAGTTTTCCCACCGTATCACAGGTGGGAAGAACTGACTGTTTTTTGGAATGCTGCTTTGCGTTTTACGTTTTGTATTCGCAAAATGTCGCGGTAAGCAAGAGTCGCCACCGACTTTTATTTTATCCAACAAGGAAAGGAAAAAAGCACAGGAAAATTCCTTTTTTCAAGATATTTCTCGGGTTCGGGGGGTAGATTATAGAAAGGGAAGGTGTTAGCACCCTTTCTATCCGTGGTTATCCACGGGCTCTTAGGTACTTGCTTAATTGTTTTCAAAATATTGCTTTCTTTGTGCTTGTGGGTTTGAAAAAGTTTTTGTTTGAAAACTTTGATTTAACTCTTGCTTCTGTCCTCAAGAGTGTATGAAGTGTTTTTGAAAATTTTGTTCGAAAAGTGTAATTGTGAAAAGTTTTTGGTTTTTGAAAGAGCAAGTATCTAAGAAGCATCTACCTACTCGAAAAAGGAATCGTTCTATGCTAATGTCCTTTAGACAATTCTATCCCACTATTGATGAGTAGGTAGCATCGTTGTTGGAGTTTGAGGGTCAATTCGAATGAGGGACTTACGGTCACAAAAGCAATTTTTGGACGCCTTAGCGGTAACCCTAAAGTCTTATATCATTTGTTTGAGGCAACAATATCCGAGGCAACCATTTCGAGGTGACTATGTTCTTTTAGACAAGAGGGTGACCTCTAAAGTGACCTATACTCAATAACCGTTTACGAAGGCAACCAAGTGGGGTGTACCCTAAGAGTGCACATGTGCGAGTGTGTTGTTTTCAGTTATGTTTATCTTTGTACATGTTAAGGGTGATCTAAGTTGATTTTAGGTTAAAACATTCAGTCTTGTCATGCCATCCTATTATCAAACATCTAACAGTTATATTTTGTGGAAATACAATGCGGGATTTAAATTACAAGGCGTCGGGTATTTACATCGCCAAAGACAAACCCTTTAAAAATAAATAAAACAATAAAAATAAATAAAAGTCCTATTTACTATTACAATCTGGAAGCAAATACATTATTGGATAAAAATAAATAAATCGCGTGCGGGAAATTAAATCGAGCGCAAGTTCTATGGTTTTGACCCTTTCGGTTAAAGAAAATATCTTTTTTGGTTTTTATTTTCAGGAAGAAATTAGTCTTAAATTAATTAGTTAATAAAATAAATTATTTTTTTGGGTCTTTGTTATTTTAAGAAAGAAAATAAAGATTAATTGAATTAGTGAAAACCTAATTAAGTTTAGTTAATTTTAATTATTTACAAAAATAGGTTAAAATTATTCTAATTAATACCTAAATTAATTAATTAGTTTTGTTAATAAAATAAAATACTAAAATTTGATTTGAAATAAAAATATTTTTTTGTGATTTTATTTTAAAGAAAATAATTTTAATTGGTTAGTAATTAAATAAAAATAATAAAACAATTAACTAAAACAAAATAAATAAAATAAGAGAAGAGGGGTTGGGCCTCAAATAGTGGTGTGATTAGCAATCTAAAGGCCCATTTGGAGCTGGCCTTGTTTACTTTGTGAGATTTGGTGGGTGTGTGTGGACCTTGCCTATGGTGGACCCTCACCCTTGGACCACTAGATCCGGCCAATGGCCATCTGACCACTGAATGGGCTATGGTGCACAGTGGTCTACAAGCTTGAATACACACACAATCGCCTGAAAGAAAAAAACAATGAGAAAGTGGGGGACCTGGGATTCGAACCCAGGTCCTGAAAGTGATTGCTTGCTTGCCTTGCCACTACTCTGCCTTGATTCATTTGTAAGTATATTGCATAATAATAATAATATAACAAAACAAAATTAATGGGTCAGAAAAGAAAAAAACGCGCGCCATTTTTGAATGGCCCAATGGGTGACTGCCAGCTCTTTGTCCTTGTCCTTCCATTACTGTAATTTTACCTGCGGATTTGAATCCGAAGCTAAAAACGCAGCTCGATCCAAAAATCAATTCCAGGCAATAAGAATGACTTTCAAGGGCATGGTTGTGTTCGTCTCCTTCTCCTGAATGCAACCATGCCCATTTTATGGACCAATTTCACCTGAAATAAGAATCCCTAAAAACAAAAACGCAACCCTAGCTATGGTGGTTCAGGGTTACAACGCCTATAAACCAAATTGATATTGCCAAAGGTTTGCAAATAACATGAGGGTTATGAATATGCAATTACTTCATTCAAATGATTCCAGAATGGACCTAATCGAATCCAAGAATAGAGCTAGGTAACGTGGGACTTACAGCGTGTTGTGGTGTGTGAGGAAGCTTGCTTTTGATCCAGATCGCTTGTGTGAACACCCAGGAAGAGATTGGGACCGATCTCAGCCTCTGAAAGTGCCTCTAGCTATAGTTTCGATCTTAAGATTTTTGGTGTTTTTTTCAATTTTTGTTCTGCCTCCTTCTGCAACTGTCAACCCTTGTTTCGATCCCTTTGGCTTGCTTATGTACTATGGAGTGTATTAGGGTAACAAACTTGGCTTAAATCTTCTCCCATCAATGCTTGCCAATTTGGTTTGATTCACCCTTTACAAACTTGCCAATTTTTCCAAATCTCAATCTTTTTGCACATGGTTTGGTGTGATACGAATTTGATGATGTTAATGATGATAATCAAATCCTGAAATATCCAAAAGATCTCATGTAATCAAAGTTTTGGATTTTAAATGATTTAATTTGATTTAAAATGAATAAATTCAATAAAAAATCTAATAAAATAATAAAAATGAAATATTAGCTCATTGATGAAGCTAGGACTCGTGGGAAATGATGCAAGCTCAAATAAAGTGGAAAAGAATGGGCCCATTTGACAAAATTTGAAGTTTTGGGGATAGTTGACTTTTGGCAATTTTGCTAAAATGTCCAACTTCAACAATGCATAACTTCTTCAATTTTGAACTTTTGGAGGTGTTCTTTAACTTTTTAGAAAGCTTGAGATGCCCTATAACCAAACCTTTTGGTTTCATATCATTTTTATATTCCATGATCAAGTTATAAGCTTTGTAAAAAAAGGTGTTTTTGTTGACTTTCAAAAATGACCTATAATGTCCAAATTTATAACTTCTTGTGAGTGCATTTTTTGATATTGGGATATGAATATGGATTGTAGGAAATTGCATTCTCTTCCAAATGAGCTTTGGATGGGTCATTTCTCATAAATTATGAGAAAGTTATGCTTGGTCAAAGTTGAGTTGACTTTTCCTACAAAACCCTAATTTAGCAACTTTTGAGTCTTGATGAATTTTGAGCAATCCATGATAAATCATGATCAACCATTGATCAAATGATGAAATATCCTTCAAAATTAGAATGTTGGCAAAAAATATTGAAGTTTGACTGTTTATAGGTCACAATTGACTTTTGCCCTAACATAGTCGATTTTTGGACCCTTTGAGCAATTGACTGAGCAAACTTCCTCTGTAAGGCTTGAAACTTGACATGGGTGACCTTGAGAAAATATTAGGACATTGGGGAGAACTTGAGTTCATTTGGACTCAAGGACCTTGATGCAACACAAAACCCTAATTTGGGGTTAACTGCCTTAGGAGATGGCTTGTCTGACCACTTCTTGAGCAACCTTGAGCAACTTGGAGATTTTTCTTGCAATGTTTTGAGAAATATGGGAGGGAAAATTTTGGGGTACAACAACTGTCCATGGGGAAGAGGAATATATGATTAGTCATCTGAATTTCTTCCGTTATGTGGAGTTAGATGGCGAATTCATAGAGACCCCTTTCCAACACTTTGAAGAAGTCTCTGAAGAAATAGCAGCGACCAAGGCGGTATCATCAACTCCTGTGATCACAAGAACACCACCTCGAATGTCATCTCTCAAGGATGTTAGGGCAGTAGTGGAGGAAGGCGGATCTACCATCTGGGGGCAGCTTCCGGACTTTCCTTTCAAATCAGACAAATTCGGCTTGGGGTTCACTTCGACTGCTCAGAAGGCCGTGCACCGTGCCCCTGCCAGAGGGCCACCTGTGAAGATCAGCCATTGAAGGGTTAATGCACTAGAGGATAGTGAAGAAGAGGGCAGCCTGGAAGATTGGATATTTCCTACCGTCAGCGGAGGACTGTGCAATTGGGAAGCAAAAGACTTTGTTCTGATTACTTTCATAACTCAGTAATTTATCTTTTCCATTTCTGTTGGACTGTAATAATTCACAAAACAATTCGTACTTTTTCAACCTTGTGTGTTACCCGAGGCACATAGGTCCATTTGTAAGGGTTCTTATTTCATTTTCATATGTCATTTAATGAATCATGGATGCTTTTCATATTTAAACCTTTTATGCTCATTGTCTTTCTTTTACATTTTGTTGTTTTAAGATGGATATCCCTTACACACACCCACACTCACAAATGCAGGTACCATTCCATTCCGGATCCCATGGGTAACGATACTGCTATAGCCTTCAGTGACTCTGAAGATCTGATCTACCAAGCCGAATACGAAGGTGAGGAAGATTGTGAGGTGCCAGGGGAATTGACCAGATTACTACAGCAAGAGGAAATAGCAATTCAGCCTCATAAGGAGCAGTTGGATACAATCAACTTGGGTACTGGGGAATATAAAAAGGAAATCAAGATAGGTGTCGATCTAGAGCCGAGTGTCAAGGAGCGCCTAATTCAGCTATTACATGATTATGTTGAGATCTTTGCCTGGTCATACGAAGACATGCCGGGACTTGATACAGACATTGTGGTACATCGTCTACCAACCAGAGAAGATTGTCCTCCAGTGAAACATAAAGTCCACCGTATGAGACCTGACATGTCCGATAAGATCAAAGCAGAAGTTATGAAGCAGTTTAATTCTGGATTTCTGGCTATTACTTCCTATCCTCAATGGGTTGCTAACATTGTGCCCGTGCCTAAGAAGGACGACAAAGTGAGAATGTGCATGGATTATAGAGATTTAAACCCTAAAGATGACTTTCCACTTCCACACATTGACATCCTGGTTGACAACACAGCTCGGCACAAAGTATTTTCTTTCATGTACGGATTATCAGGCTATAACCAGATCAAAATGGCACCTGAGGACATGGAGAAAACTACTTTTGTCACACAGTAGGGTACGTTCTGCTATAAAGTGATGCCATTCGGACTGAAGAATGCCGGGGCAACCTATCAACGCACCATGGTAGCTTTGTTTCATGACATGATACATCATGAGATAGAGGTCTACGTAGATGACATGATAGCCCAATCACAAACTGAAGAAGAACACCTTGATCACTTGCAAAAGCTGTTTGTCAGGTTAAAGGAGTACAAGCTCAGATTGAACCCAAACAAGTGTACATTCAGAGTCCGGTCTGGTAAACTTCTAGGTTTTATTGTCAGCAACAAAGGCATCAAGGTTGATCCTGCCAAAGTCAAAGCTATACAAGAAATGCCTGCTCCTCGCACTGATAAGGAGGTCAGAGGTTTCTTAGGACGCCTAAACTACATTGCTAGGTTCATTTCTCACCTAACATCTACTTGTGAACCAATCTTCAAGCTGTTGAAGAAAGATCAGGTAGTTTGTTGGAATGATGATTGTCAGATTGCTTTCGATAAAATCAAGGAGTATTTGCTAGAACCTCCTATCTTGATGCCACTCGTCGAGGGAAGACCGCTAATCATGTATCTGACCGTCCTAGAGAATTCAATGGGGTGCGTACTGGGGCAGCATGACGAGTCTAGCCGAAAAGAGCATGCCATTTATTACCTTAGAAAAAAGTTTACCGGCTGTGAAACCAGATTTTCACTGCTCGAGAAAACTTGTTGCGCTTTGGTATGGGCTGCTCGCCGGCTAAGGCAGTATATGTTGACTCATACCACTTTGCTGATATCTAAGATGGATCTGATCAAGTACATCTTTGAGAAGCCTGCTTTGTCTGGAAGGATAGCTAGATGGCAGATGATCCTGACGAAATACGATATACAGTACACGACCCAAAAAGCTATAAAGGGGAGTGTGCTAGCTGACCATCTGGCCCATCAAGCTATAGAAGATTACCAATCCATGAAGTTCGACTTCCGTGACGAAGACATCATGACATTGGACAACATTGAAGATTTCAGACCATATGAAGGACCTGAACAAGGATCCCGATGGACCCTGTACTTTGATGGGGCATCCAATGCACTTGGTAACGGTATCGGCGCGATACTCATATCCCCAGAAGGATGCCATACTCCGTTCATCGCCAGACTTTGCTTCAACTGTACGAACAACATGGTAGAGTATGAAGCATGCATCTTCAGACTCAAGGCTGCCATAGACTTGGGAATCAAATCTTTAGATGTGTTTGGGGACTCAGCTTTGGTCATCAGTCATATCAAAGGAGAGTGGGATACTAAGCACCCAAACCTCATCCCTTACATAGAACATGTCTTGACATTGTTACCACATTTCGAGCAGATTACCTTCGAACACTTCCCGCGAGAAGAGAATCAGCTGGGAGATGCTCTAGCTACGATGCCATCCATGTTTAAACTTGATTGGGACAATGAAGCTCCCCAAATCACCATTGAATGGATGTACAAACTCGCACACTATCACGAGATTAATACCGAGGAAGTAGTGGACCAGCCATGGTTTCATCAAGTCAAAAGGTATCTCGAGGCGCAAGAATACCCTGAAGGAGCTTCAGTCAATGACAAAAAGTTCTTAAGGAGATTCTCGGCAAAGTTCTTCTTAAGTAATGGCATCCTGTACAAGCGTAATCATGATTCTATTCTGCTCCGTTGTGTGGACAAGATTGAAGCTGAAAAGATCATGGCTGAATTGCATGAGGGTACCTTCAGCACTCACTCTAGCAGGCATACGATGGCAAAGAAGATCCTACAGGCAGGCTATTACTGGTCTACCATGGAAGCTGACTGCTATCAACACTCCCGCACCTGTCACAAATGTCAAATCTATGCAGACAAGGTCCACGTGCCTCCAGTTCCTCTAAATGTCTTAACAGCTCCTTGGCCCTTCGCTATGTGGGGAATCGACATGATTAGAGAGATCAAGCCTACAACATCCAATGGACACCGCTTCATTCTGGTGGCCATTGATTACTTCACCAAGTGGGTCGAAGCAGCTTCCTTCGCATTCGTTACTAAGAATGTTGTTTCCCGCTTCATCAAGCAGAATCTTATTTTCCGGTACGGTATCCCCGAAAGGATCATCACTGATAACGGTACAAACCTTAACAACACTATGATCACCGCTTTGTGCGAGCAGTTCAAAATTCAATATCACAATTCATCTCCCTACCGGCCAAAGATGAATGGTGCAGTCGAAGCTGCTAACAAAAATATCAAGAAGATCATACAAAAGATGACAGTCACCTACAAGGACTAGCATGAAATGTTACCGTTTTCTCTCCACGGGTACCGTACCATGGCTCGCACATCAACTGGGGCAACACCCTATTCTTTGGTTTATGGCATGGAGGTTGTTCTGCCTATCAAGGTTCAGATTCCCTCTTTGAGAATCATGAAGGATGCATGTTTGAGAGAAGACGATTGGATCCAGACCCGACTTGATCAACTGAACTTAATCGACGAGAAAAGACTTACTGCTGTTTTCCATGGTCAGACGTATCAAAAGCGGATGATCAAGGCTTTCAACAAGAAAGTCAGACGCCGAGTATATCAAGTTGGAGATCTAGTGATCAAGCGTATCATCTTACCACAAAGTGATCCCAGGGGAAAATGGACTCCTACCTATGAAGGACCATTTGTAATCAAGAACATCTTTTCTGGTGGGGCAATGATCCTAACCACCATGGACGGCGATGACCTACCGCACCCTGCGAACGCAGACATAGTCAAAAGATACTACGCATAAATGACTCGCTAGGTTGACACACCTAGGGAAAAAAAGGGCATCCCAGTGAATCGAAAACCCGAAAGGGCGATTCAGGAAAAAATTAGGGATAAATAAAAAATTTGTACACCCGGCAAGTTGAAAACCCGAAAGGGCGACTTAGGCAAAAAAGGGTTTCCCGGTGGACTGAAAACCCGAAAGGGCGGTCCAGGAAAAAGTTAGGGAATTAAAGCGTATGACTATGTCTCGTTGGATCACTTTAAGGACAATCTCCTCACTGACAAACTCTGAGTTTCTGATCAATCTAATCATCCTCGGACGAAGCAACGGATGGTCAAGATATTCGGAGATACGAAGGCTATAGCGGAATGGGAACCCCATGGGATTTTTTACACATAGCTATCTTTCTTTGTATAAAACTTTCTTACTTTTATGACACCATTGTCTTACTAGGATGCTTGTCTCCTTTGTACAAAACACTTACTCAAAGTAAATACAAAGATGTCTCTTTCAAAGTACAAAAACTATTTGCCTTTTTCTTTTACACTTGTGTTTTTATTTGCAAAAACGTCCAATGATTCGTTGATGAACATATGCATTTGAACATAATTACTGTTTACAAATAAACAAAGTGGAAAAGAATAATTACTGACAGACTGAAAGGATAGGAAAATGTCTTTAGGCTATTCCATGAGAAATCCCTACAGTACATCATCTAGATCCCCAGCGGAGCTAAAATTTCAAACCCTGAATCCCCATCGAAGTTAAAACTTCAAACTCCCAGATCCCCAGCGGAGCCAAAGTTTTAAACTATCAATCCCCAGCGAAAACCATTCAGTCAATCCAATTTCCCCAGCAAGTTATCTTGAAGCCTAGAAATCAACCAAGATGACAGTTAACTTTTGTCTCTCCCCAACCTAGGATAATTCCCCAGTAGAGTGGCAGACGACCGAAAACTCCTGAACTTACTCCCTAGGAGTAAACCTTCTTCCCCACAGAGTTTTCACTACTCCTCAACTGAATGAAGATTCTTATTCTTAATTCCCCAGTGAAGTCGCCAAAGTTTTCATTGCTCCTCAACAGAATGAAGATTCTAATTCTTAATTCCCCGCAGAAGTCATCAGAGTTTCCCCTATTCCCCAACAGAATAAGGATTCCCATTGCTTAACCCCCAGTAGAAGTCATCAAAGTTCTCTGGATTTCCCAAGCAGATTTCTCAAGCAGCATTTGGCATTACTCTCACAACAGAATTTTTGTCAATACTCCAACTTCAAGGCATAAAGGATCCTTATATCCCCACAGAAGTTTTCAAGGATTTTAATCCACAACAGTCACCCAGGATTTCTTATCCTCGGCAGTCAAGGATTTATTTTCCCCGGCAACAGTCAAGGGTTTTATTATCCCCAGCTGTCAAGGATTTATTTTCCTCAGCAATACAACAAATCAGCTTACATGCGCATACATTACATCCATATATCATAAACATTGATAAACACATATATTTCATCATACATTTCATGCAACGTAACTTTGTGTTTCAGCTAACATTTTACCCTTTTTAGGATAAGATTAACAAGCTACCGTTAACGGTATACAATCATGGTACAGTACAGATACACTCCAGATGCGAAGTCATTATGTTGTTCATTCAGATTCAGATTTCAGATACAGTTCATATACGCTCCAGATACGGATGCCATCCTGATACTTATTCAGATTTCAACTATCAGATACAGATTAGATACGCTCCAGACACGGAAGCCATTCTATTTCTCATTCAGAACAAACTTCTAGATACGGTTCAGACACACTCCAGACACGGAAGTCACCCTGTCACCTATTCCATTTCAAGTTCAGACACACTCGAGACACAAAAGTCACTCTGTCACCTATTCCATTTCAAGTTCAGATACACTCCAGACACGGAAGTCATTCTGTCACTTATTCAGATTCTAGTTCAGATACGCTCCAGACACGGATGCCATTCTGGCCCTTATTCAGTTTCCGATTCAGATACAGTACGGATACACTCTAGACACGGAAGTCATTTTGTCACTTGTTCAGATACGCACCAGATACAGATTCCATCCTGATACTTATTCAGATTTCAACTATCAGATACAGTACGAATACACTCCAGACGCGGAAGTCATTCTGCTACCTATTCAGATTCCAGTCCAGATACGCTCCAGACACAGTTGTCATTTTGTCGCTTATTCTGATTTTCCCCAGCTTAGATACGCTCCAGATACGGATGCCATTCTATCGCTTATTCAGATACAGCTCGGAGACGCTTCAGACACGAACGCTATTCCATTGCTCATTCAGACTCAGTCTCTAGATACAGTTCAGATACGTTCCAGATATGGACACCATTCTGATACTTATTCTTTTGGCTTACAACTTACAGTTCAACAGACATTCTTGGATGGCATCTTTAAGCCCATCTCCAACAAGATTTTGTTACCTCTCCAAATGGCATCTTTAAGCCCATTCCTTCAACTACACTTTAACGAGTGCAAATTTACAGGCACTCTAGTGTCCAATCATCTTTTACCTTCGAGTCACGAAGGGAAAAACTCACCAATCTAACTCTTCAGGTTCAAGAAGATTGAACAGGGGCAATTGTTGTACCCCAAAATTTTTCCTCTCATTTATCAATATTTTCCTCACAAGACTTCTTGGACTCCAGACAAGATTAGGGTTTGCTCAGCTCAAGACCTTATCTTGCACTAATGACCTGAAATTAGGGTTTGAGTTTGCACAAGGATTTTTGGACCATCAATGCTTCATGTAACTTTCATACCACATCTTGGACCCCTAAGATTGCTCATGACAAGTTTCAAGCCTTGAATCACATTTTTGCCCAGTCAATTGGACAGTTGACCTAAAAATCAGCTGTATTGGGGAAAAAGTCAACCATGGCCAATTTACAGTCAAACTTCATAATTTTTATCCACAACAACATTTTAGGCTCCTATGAACCATTTGATCAAGTTTGGATCACAACTCCTCAAGAAATTTGATCAAATCATCAAAACGGCAAAATGGTCAAAATTAGGGTTTTAATTGAGAAAGGGCAATTTCTGATTTTTAACCTAACCAATGGCAAATTGGTTTCAATCATGATTTCAAGGACTAAATAGCATAATCTTGACCTAATCACATAGTTCAAAAGATCTCAAATGCATAGGATTGACAGATGAATTTTGCAGTCAACTGATCAAAAGTCAACTGTACACTAAAAAGTCAAACTTTGACGTTTTGGTCAAAATCAAGTGCCAAGGGTCATAATTCATAAATATATGTCAAAATGTGAAAATTGTTGACCAAGAAACCTAAAATTGCAAATTAGGGTTTTAATTTGAAATTTTTCATAACTTAGAATTTTTCTAAGTATGGAAATTTCTTATTTTTTCCCAACTTTCCACAACTTTTTCACCATGATGCAATTGGACTCAAAGAACACTTCCAACATGAAAGTTGTAGTCCTCCATGAAATCTACAACTTTGATTCACAAAGTTTTCCCAAAAGATTCTTGGATCTCAAGATATGAATTTGTGAATAGGGGTCCATGAACTAAAAGACTTAGTGAAAATTTGCCCTAATTTAGGCAAGTTTTTGTCCTAACTTCATGGACATTTTTCACCTAGTTCCAAGAGGTATCTCAAAATGAATTTCAAAGATGGATTGTGGAGCATGTTACAATATTTCCAAAATGTCTAAGAACTCTCCAAGAACATTTGTGGTTAGGGAGAATCGAAGAAGAGAAAATGGCAATTTGTCACTTTTGTTCAAGCCATGTTTACAATGCTTCAAGTTGCAAATCAGATCTTAGCATGCTTGTACCTTTCATTAAAGGTCCTAAATCCCCTCTACACTCCATTATTAAATGCAAACTCATGGGATAATGGCTTTATTTTGACCTTTAGAGCATTGCACAAAGAATAATTCCATAAATGGCCAAAAGATCACAATGTCATTTTGATAAAGCAAGCTTTTTACAACTTTGCTATCCTTGAGCATTGGACCTGTTTCTTTGTCACAAGCAAGTTCCACAGATATCAAGCTTTTTTCACCAACTCTCTGCAGCCCACAAGCTAGCATGTACAGGCCTTTGGCATAGTCATTTCAACTTTCTTCAAAAGCAAGAAAAGTGGAAAAAAGTGAAGGGAACTGGTACATCTGATAAAGGGTGAACTTGGCCTCATTCAAAACACATTCACAAACTTTTTGCAAGCTAGAACACGAGTGCATAACTTCTGAAACTCTCCCAAACATAAAAACACGGTTTTTCTGCCTAAACTTGCAGTTTCTGCAAAACTCTTGCAAACTCAATATTGGCTCGTGCGTTTCTTGCTTTAACACTTGAAACACCTTCCATACATCACATCCAAACTATCCAAGCACTTGTCCTGGTTCTGTGAGCTCTGTTTTAGACATCACCATTTTCAATTTTTAAGGTTGCAGGTTGACTTCTACAGGGAGTTTCAAGCATTCTCAAGGTAAGCTAAGCATTGAAATAGCTTGAGGGAACTTCAAGGAAGCTCACACGATCTTCAGGCCTCACTCAAAATCCCCACATTGCCATATCCAAACTCAGCTGAACAAGGTATTTTTCAAAACTCTATCTCTCTATTTAGGAATCCTCAAGCTTTGATTTGTGAAGCAAAGATGTAGTCCTTAACATGGTGAAGCTGTACATATGCATAGTTGTCATTTATATTAACTGAGTAGTGAGAATTTGAAGCTTGAAGTTCATGAAAAATTTAGGTCAGAAATTAGGGCTATAGAAATTCTCCATGATCCTTGAGAGTTAGATTATGTTTTTTATATCATTGTAATCGTGATAAAAAATGCTACATATTTCATGTTGCAAGTTTTTGTTTTTGTGCAAAGAATAGAGAGTTGCAGGTTTGAAAAAACGTGCGCAGGAAAGGAACCAAGGACAGGGACGAAGATGTTGTCTTGGGCATTTTTGCTTCTGGCCTTTTTTGGTTTTGCTATCCACACCCCCTGAATTCCTTTTGCACCCCCTGACTTATTTCTTATACTTTCATATTTTTCTTGCATATTTTTATTTTATTGCTTGCATTTATTTTTTCCAATGATAAAAAACCCCCAAAAATAATTTATTTATTTTCACGTTTTATTTTATTTTTTTATTTTATTTTATTTTTGCATAAAAATAGTTTATTTTGACAAGTGGTTTCTATTTTCTTAAATAAACTTGTAAATAATTAAAAAAATACTTAATATTTTATTTCATTATTTTATACACATTAAATATTTATTCTTCATACATATTTATTTTTTAATATTTGTACATAATATTATTATTATTTTTCTTAAACAAAAAAATGAATAAAATAAATATAGAACATATATTTTTTTTTAATCAAAAACTAGGATTTTACCCCTTTCAAAAATAATAATGTTATTTTTTCTTATTTTTTAGGACTTAAATAATTTTATTTTCTCACACTTAAAACAAATACAAAACATTTTTTTTATTTACATTTTTATTGCATTTTTAATATTTGTTTATTTATTTAATTTGCAAATATTCAATAGGGTTGTAATAGTATTTTAGGGTTTTATTTTGTGTAAATATCCCCATTCAAAAACTTATATCCCCCCTCTCATAATAATTGTTGTAATAGCTTAGATTTATTTTACGCAATTTATCGCATTATATACATGTTTAGTAATATTAAGGTTTGTATGTGTGACACGGTGGGAGAACTGACTTGAGGTTTTGCGTTTGTGTTCGCAAATGTTCGGTTTAGCAAGAGTTGCCACCGACTTTTTATTTTATCCTAAGGAAAGGTTAAAAAGCACAGGAAAAACCTTTGAGATGTTTTCTTGGGTTCGGGGAGTAGATTATAGAAAGGGAAGGTATTAGCACCCTTTCTATCCATGGTTATCCATGGGCTCTTAGTTACTTGCTTAGATCACTTGCTTTTGTTTTTCGATTGCTTGAAATGGTGTTTTGTGTGTGGTTTTGAAAATGTTTTGAAAAAAGATGCCTTGTCTAGGCAACCTTTGTAACAATTCGTATTTGAATGTTTTACAAAGGTGTTTGTCTTTTTGAAAAGATGTTTCAATGTTTTTGAAAGTTGTGTTGTGGAGTGTGTTTTGAAAAATGGCAAGTGTGTTTTGCAAGTTTGATCAAGTAACTAAGAGTTATCAACCCTATTTTACTCAAAGATCTTTCTTATGTTTTAAACCCTTTTAATAGTGTTGTTTCACCATTGTATTTGGTGAACAACCTTGCGTTAGGATGTTAACGGGACGGACGCGGGTCATCGTATAGACCATGAAAGCAATAGTGTCAAGTATTTTTGACAATTTTCTTGAGGGACTATGATCATTTTTGTTTAGGCAACTCCGATAGCGTCATCGAGGGACTATGATCATTTTGTTTGTTTTTGTTTTGCCAAAGTACTTGACATGCAACCATGGCCCATTTTTGAAGGCAACAAGTGGAGTAAGCCTAAGGGTGCAAGTGTGCATTGTATTTGTTTTTTCATGCATGTTTATCTTGGATTTAGGTCAAACTACTTGTTGATTTTATTTGCATACAAACCCTAGGTCTATCATTGCATAATTTGGAAACTTTTAAATGTGCGAGAATTTAAAGTCCTAAATTATTACAACATGATTATGGGGATGGGGATACAAGTTTGAATTTGGGGGATATTTGACAAGGAAATAAAATCTAAATTATTACAACCATATCGAATATACAAATATTTAACATTTAAATAAATACAATTTAAATAAATATCAAAATGCAATGTATTATGCAAAAAAAAGATTTTTTATGTATGTAAAAAAGGTTTTCATGTTTGAAGTATAAACAAAATAAAAAAAGTCATATTTTTGATTATTTTTGTTGTTTAGGGCAAAACCCTAATTTTTGAACAAATAGTATTTATTTATTAATTATGTACAAGGTATATTAATTTATACAAAACTAATAAAAAAGAAGTATATTGTAGAAAAAAGTATTTTTGGTGTCAAATATTAAATAAAAAATAAAAGGTATTATTTTTGTATATTTTCCCTAAATATTTAATAAAATATGTAAAAGTATATATTATATATATTTAATATGCTAAATATGTACAAAAAATAAAATATTAATTATTTACAGAAATGTATATTTTTAGAAAATGTTTTCAAAATGTAAATAAAAAATAATAACTAAAAATAGATATTTTTTGTATTATTTTTAGGGTTTTATAAATGAAAAAGAAATATATTTATTTACATACATATATTTAATAAAGCAAATAAATTCCAATAAAATGTAAAAAAAGGTGGAAAAATATTTTTTATGTTTTTTATGTTTTAGCAAAAAATATAAAATCAGAATCAAAAAGAAAAATGCAAAAATGTCAAATATTTCACATAATGGGCCAGGGGGTTGCAAGTGGAAAAAAGGAGTGCAAAAAGCAAGTTGACTCAGGCCCAGCCCAAGTCAACTCTGTCTTCAACCTCCAGCACTTGTTTGAACAAGAAAACACGCGCTTCCTTCTACACCTGCTATCTCTTGATTCCTTGATTTTTATGCAAAACTCATAACACAAATATTATAGAGCATCAAAAGACGAATTCAAACATGTAAAAAACTTGGATTAACTCTCAAAGGGCAAAGAGAATTTCTCTGGCCCTAAATTTTAACCTAATTTTTTCCTCATGTTCATGGCTAAAATTCTCACAGCACGCTTAACATAAATGAAAAGTGATCACATGTATGGCTTCAGGGCTATGAGTAGGACATATTTCATTCACAAACCTAAGCTTAACTCTTCCTAGATTGAGAGATAGAAGTCCATGGATTACCTGTTTCAGCTTGGATCGTGTAGAGCAATGTGGTCACCTTCAATGGAGTTTGAGCTTCTGTATAGCTTGCCTGAGGTCCAAGGAAGCTTCTCCAACACATGGATTGCTTTGAAACAACCTGTATCGTGCTATAGAAGTTCACCTGCAAAGCTGAAAAATGAAAATGGCAGATGAGGTTAGGGGTGTTACAGCTGGTGTTTAGGGCTTGGAACAATTTAGATGGATGGAAAGGAATGTGTTTGAACTTGTTTTGGCAAAAACGCACGAGTGAACTGAGTTGTGCAACTCAATCTGCAAGGATACCCTGTTTTTGCAGCAAAACAGTGCTTTGGGGTATTAGGGGGTATGAGGGATGGTTGAGTCGTGTTTCAGGCTTGGTTTGATGTATGGAAAATGTTCACATGGTTTGCTTAAGCTCTAGTTTGCAGGAAATGAATGTTGTATATGTTTTGCAATCTTTCTTGTTTTTGAAGTAAGAAAGCTCAAGTTGCAATGCAGGCCTGTGTACTCTATCTCTCTATGCTGTAGCATTTGCTCTTGATAAATGGGATTTGTGCATAAAACTTTGCCTCAAAGATCTGGCATGTACCTCAAGGATTTGGAACTTGACATAAAGTATCACTTTTCAAAAATGGCAATTTTGCTTTTTCCAATTAAGGGTTAATTTAGCATGTATTGTCCAAATGAATGAAATAAAGCCTTAACACAATGGTTAGGCATTAAATTATTGAGTGTGAAGAGGTTTAGAGGCCTGCAAGCTATCATAAACCCTGCTGATTTCAAAAATGCAATTGTTATGAACATGCTTTGGCCATGAACAAATGTGAGTTTTAGCCAACTTTGCAAATTCGATTCTCTCTAACCACAAGGGTGTTTGAGAAGTTCTTAGACAATTTGGAAAGCTTGGAATGTGTAATATAATCCACCTTTGTAATGCAAATTGAAACTCCAAGTGGAACCATGTGAAAAATGGCCAAGAAGTTGGACAAAAATCCTGCCTAGAATAGGGCAAAATTTCTCTAAGTTAAAAATGTTTTGTACCCTTGTTCCAAAAATCATAACTTGAGATACAAGCTTTATTTGAGAAAACTTTGTGAATCAAAGTTGTAGATTTTGAAATGGACTAAAACTTTAATGTTTCAAGTTTTGTTTGAATCCATTTGCATCTTGGTGAAAAAATTGGACAAAGTTAGGAAAAAAATAAGAAAATTTCATAACTTAGAATATTTCTAAGTTATGAAATTTTTCATTTTAAAACCCTAATTTGCAATTTTGGGTTTCTTGATGAACAAGTTTCATACTTTGACATGTCTTGATGAAAAATGAATCTTGGCACTTGATTTTGACCAAAAAGTCAAAGTTTGACTTTTCAGTATACAGTCAAATTTTGATCAATTGACTAAAAAAAATTCATCTGTCGATCCTATGCATTTGAGATCTTTTGAACTTTTTGAATGGGTCAATACAATGCCATTGAGTCCTTGAGTCCATATGTGATCTTGGTTTGCCATTGGTTAGGTCAAACAGTCAAAAATTGCCTTTGTGCGGTCAAAACCCTAAAAATGACCATTTTGCCCTTTTGGTGATCTGATCAAATTTCTTGTGGAATTGTGATCCAAACTTGACCAAATGGTTCATATGAGTTCATTATGTTTATGTGGGTCAAATTTCATGTGGTTTGACTGTCCATTGGTTGCAGTTGACTTTTTCCCCAATACAGTTGATTTTTAGGTCAATTGTCCAATTGACTGAGCAAAGCTTGGAATCAAGGTTTGAAACTTGGTATGGATAAACTTGTAAGTCCAACATGAAGCATGAAAGTTACTTTGGGCATTTTAGGTCAAAACATCCATGTGCAAACTCAAACCATAATTTGGGTCAACAGTGCAAGGAGGGGTCTTGAGCAGAGCAAACCTTAACTTGATCTTGAGTTCCAAGAGTCTTGTGGTCAGAAAATGTTGATGAAATGAGAGGGCAAATTTTGGGGTACAACAGTATGATAAGACAAAAATCAAACAAATAGCATGACCTAATCCAAGACAAAAATGCATGTAAAATGACAAAACATTGCACACAAGCACCCCTAGGGTTTCACCCACTTGGTTGCCTAATTTAAATGGCCATGGTATGCATGCAAAGTATCTTGGAAAAACAATACAAACAAATAAGATCATAGTCCCTCGATGACGCTATCGAAAGGTTTCCTAAACAAATGATCTTAGTCCCTCAAAATTCTAAAGATACTTGGCAACATTGCTATCATGGTCATACGATGACCCACGCCCGTCCCGTTTAACATCCAAATATAGGGTTGATTACTAGAGCAATGGTAAATCAACAATGTCAAAGGAATAAAAATGTATAGGAAAGACTTTTGAGTAGGTAGATAGCTTCTAGTTACTTGATCAATTTCAAAACAATCCCTGCTATTTTCAAACAAACACACACACATTTCATAACATTTCCAAACAACTTTCAAAACATTGGAACATTTTTCAAAAGACAAGCATCTTTGTATACATTATTACGAACGAGAATCATTACAAAGATTGCCTAAACGATGGCCTCTTTTCGAAATACTTTCCAAATCACACAAAGCACCATTTTAAACAATTGCAAAAGCAAAGCAAGTGGTCTAAACAAGTAACTAAGAGCCCATGGAAAACCATGGATGAAAAGGGTGCTAGCACCTTCCCTTTTCATAATCTACCCCCCGAACTCAAGAAAACATCTCAAAGGTCTTTCCTGTGCTTTTTTGACTTTCCTTTTGGATAAAAGAAAAGTCGGTGGCGACTCTTTCTACCTGCAACATTTGCGAACACAAACGCAAAACCTCAAGTCAGTTCTCCCACCGCATCACACTGATGAATTTGCAAGGGAGGAGTATTTAGATCTCCTTCTTTATTTTTGAAATAATCTTTGATGCGAATCTCCTTAGGTTCTTCTTGATGGGCTTCTTGCCATCCTTTATAGGAAGCTTTAATTCGATCAGATCTCTACTCAACCCTAGAATATTGTCATAGTCCCAGACAAAGCAATCCTTGTATTTCTTCAGTAGTTGGACCACTTTGTCTTTTGTTTCTGATTTAAGTTTGACGCTGATGTACATGGGTATTTTATTGGGCCCACCGCTCAAATCCACTTCTTCAAGAGGATATTGTGCCATTATCTTTGCACTTGGCGCTATTGGATCCTTCTCAAACCCCAAATACTCTTCGTCATAATATGAATCTAGCCTCTGGTCTTTTTCCTCCATGGATTTTATTTCATTAGGGGGATCTGTCTTGAAGTTGATCCCAGGTCCCTTTGTGTGACTTTCTTTATTGATGGCTTCGACAACCATATACTTGACTTCAGCCTCCAAAGTTGTTTTTAATTTATTTTCGGCAAAGTACGCCTAAATATTTTTGAAGTAATTCGACTCAGACATTATTAATGTCTTCGTCACTCCAGCCAATTGGCTAAAGTCCAGGTATTCCCTCTACATCATTTTCTTCCCTGTTGTTTCCCTATTTTAGTGAAAGCCATGGGTTGGGTGTAGTGTAAGGAAGTAAAGGGAATTGTTCATTGGAGAGTATGCAACGTCTGCATGAGTACAAGGTCATACGTTGGCTAAGTTCCTGTCAAATTTATTTATATCGACATGGTTGATCTCTGCCATTTAATAACTTTGATCTGCCTTTATGTTCTCCACAATCCCATCTTCTCTCCATATTTCCACCCTTTGGTGCAACGATGATGGAACTTCCCCCAAGCCATAAATTTATTCACGACCCAATAATAGATTGTAGTTTGATTTTGATGCAATCACCATGAACATGGTGCATCTTATAATGGACCCCACAGTGAGATCAACCTGGATTACACCCAAGGTGTGACCCACTTTTTCTTCATAGTTTGATAGGACCATGTAATGAGGTTTAAGGTATGTATCAAACATCCCTATCTTTTGAAGCATGCATTGTGGAATTAAATTCATTGTTTCTCCCCCATCAACCATGATTTTTTTTATTACCATGTTCTCCACCTTACCCCTAATAAACAAGGTCTTGAGATGGTTCTTCATACCTGAATCAGGACGCTCGAAGAACACATTTTGTTCTTCCACCGCTCCATTGTTCATAACATAGTAAAAAATTAGCCTATGTCTTGCCATTTCGACTTCATCGACTGTTTCATCTTAGGCCTCTATCACTTGATTATATTCATGTGGAAACACCGATACCAGATTACAGTTTAGACCCAGAGATATTTCATCTTCTGAGTCGAAGTTGTTTGTCAGCATTTCTTTGTCCTCTATGGACTTTTCTTGAAATTTGTCACTGGTTTTCTTCTTCTTTGGGGAAAAGAGTCTGCTCCCCACTGGCTTCTTCTCCTCATCTTTGCTTTGAGGAGGGAGTTTATTGGTGCTTGTTTCGCCTATATATTTCTCTACCATCTCTCTATGTGCCTTCTTAAGCCTTTGATATCACCTCCATTGAGACCTGGACATAGGGTTCTTGCCCTTGTAGTTATCAGATCTATAGGCTCGTTACTTCAACACCTGGAATTCTTTCCTATAGGCCACAAATGATCCTCTTCCAAACTCGAAACTCTTCCATTTTCCTTGCCCTTGTCCCCTATTTTCTTTTCCATTTACCCCATTTTAAGCAATTATTCTTTCGACCATGGTTGCTAGATTATTTTCCTCTCGGTATTCGTCTTGTTGCACGCACTGAAGAATTTCATATGCGTTCTAGTTTCGATTTACCATCATAACCCTTTGGGTTAGGGTTTCCCTTGGCATGGCTTGTTCGACTCTGGGTTGTTCGATTCTAGGTCCCTGATTGACTTCACCAACATTCTGCCCCATTGGTTACACTTGATTAATTTTTGGGTCTTCATCGACTACTAACCCTTGGTTTCTCTCCTCCAATCTCGACGGGCCTGTCAAACTAGCGCTTAGGGAGCGCCAAAGAAATTTGCAATTGGCTCCATTTATGCTTCTAGCTAATGCTTTTTTTGGGCATTTTTGTTGGTTGGTTTGAGTAGCACTTTGGATTAATGGTTAAAGATTGTACCCATTTGTTGGGCTAGAACACCAACCATTTCATGATTGCTATTTATTGTCGAAACGCCGCTGCAGAATTCATTGTTAGGTTAGGAAATTGTGTTGTAAATCCTGGGGGTGGGACATTTAAACCCATGTTATTAATTCCCGATCCTTGTAGTGGTGAAAATGTTGACATTCTAGGGCCAGGATATGTGGATGTGCTATTGTTTAGCCTTGCCATCATTGATGTTGGCATGCCATACATTTGTTCACGGCCATCCATTGACATTGTGAATCCAGATGCAAAATGCCTAAAATTATTCATACCTGGTGGTCTTGTGTTTGTTGGGGAACCCTACAAGCGCACTGGGGATAGAATTGGACCGCTGAAAGCATTTATCGATGTTCCCATTGTATTTTCGTGAACGGGTATCGATTTGGTTGCATATAACACGGTCGTACTTTCCCCTGTCGAAGGGGGTGGTTGTTCTCCATTGTTATTGGGTGGGTTAACCATCTTCCTAGTGTACTTCCTCTTAGGTATAGGTTCGTTAGTCTTGGCTAATTTTTCACTCCTTAATCTCATACAACAATTTCAAACAAAAGAACTAAATAAAGCACAAAAAATTTATGACACGATTTCGATACTGGTCCTACCGGGTGTGCCAATTTGTTCACTGTGAAATTTGGTAAACTACCGCTAGTCCTCCAAAATAAATATGATTTATGGTTACTCACAAGATTGACTAGATAGATCCTAGGACATGTGTCGAATATTGTGTTCATTTTAATGTTCCTAAGTGTTGTTCTATGTCGAAAAGATAAATACGACAAAAGTAATAGTAAAGGCAAAAGTTTGAAGACAAAGGTAAAAAGTTTTAAAGTAAAAACTTGAAAGGTAAAGGATTCAACTGAAAATTTAAATGAAAAATAAAAGACTGGATTTAATGTAAAATACTTTGAATATAAATATGGTGTTTCTATACATATATTCTCAATGACTCTTTTCTCTAACACTGGTACTTCGAGTTTATATGAGTTATTTGTACAAAGTGAACATACTGAATCCTAATACAAATATCCCTATTTATACTAATTCAACCCTAATGGTCTTTCTCTACAAGAGTTCCACGTTCGAGTCTTGCATGCCCTTTCAAATCGTCAGGCTTCCATGCGTCCTTCTGGATAAGACCGGACCATTTGAATTCAAATCCTTGTCTAATCCGAAGCGCCAAAACAACATGATGTGTCAAAATGATTTAAATTTTGAATCTTCATATTCCTTAAGTTTCATATATTTCGCAATATAAGAACCTTCGTGACTTATTCAATCATAACCAAATTATTCATATTTTGGATAGTTGAAGAGAATGTGAAACATCTTCATATTTTCTTCCAAAGCTAAACTTCCTTCTATTACTGAACTTTTCTCAATATCATATTTCTTCGAAATTCCTAGCTAACAGCAATGTGGTCTACAACCTCAAGCTCATGGCAGTCACCATGAGCATAATGGCGACCACCATGAGCATAATGGTGGTCACCATTTATGTGCAGTTCAAAAAAGTAACCGCTCACTAATAACACTACTATTGAGGTTTCTCCCACTTTCTCCACTATTCACACATGATCTATGGAAGTTAGAAAACGAAATCCCTCCTATAAATAGACCTTGGAATCATACTTCCAAGGCATCCAAGTTATCACGCTGAAGCGTTGTTCGTAGTTTTTAGGAATACATTACAAATGTAAAAGGAGTAATGTTCTCACATCGAGGAACAACTCCACCATTAGTATTTAGGCCCATAATCTTTGTAATTGCTTGAATCAAATTTTTTCGTCATTAATCAAAGTTATTTGAGTTCTGCATTTTTTCAAGTCTTTACAGGTTCTTTTATCATATTGCTTATTATTATTGTTCATCGCTTTGTTTAATTTAATTACCATGCTATTTTTATTTGCAATCATCGTGTTTATTTTGTTTACACTTAATTCTATGTATACCTAAATTGTATTCAGTCCGGTATGTGAGGACCTTCGTTTCCAACGTGAAAAAGTAACAAAGTTGGTGTAATTTTTGTATAAATTTTGTTGTGGCTTTTGTTTATAAGTTTAATTTAAATAGCGTTGTCACAAAAGTGAGAGGATAATTAACATGATTTGTCACAAGAGTGAAAATTAATAAAGGTTCGAGCCGATATATATGACCAGATAGTGGGAACGGGGCATCGATCCTAAAGAGGGAGAGAGCGCTTTAGGTATCAATTAGGACTTAATTAGTTTTCAAAATACGCTTCTTAATTAGAAGCGAGAGCAAAATCTCATGGTTAGGGAGTGTAGCTTTATTCAATAGCACGAGAGTGTGAGATTTAGCCTTTAAACTAATATTTTTTACTAAATACTATTTAATCATAAATTAACCCCCAATGAGTTACAAAGTCCCTGAGGTACACGAAATCCACATTCCAACCTCTTTTTTCTTATATTTATCTTAATCTTTATTTTATTTCAATTTTAGTTCTTAGTTTCCCTTTAATCTAGTATTCATAGCCTTAGCTTTACAAAGAGACGATAGATTATAGTAGGTTGATATTGGTCTATGTGGATTCTAAAATATTTTATATTACTTCTATATTTCCGTGCACTTGCAGATGCATCAAGTTTTTAGCGCTGTTGTCAGGGACCAACAGTCAATATTATTATTCTGTTGTTACACCGTATTGACTAAGGAACTCTTTTCTCAATTACTATGTATCACCAAAATTTTGTCTACAACTCCCACTCCCAATATTTTGAGGAATCGCAAGAATCTCATAAATCCAACCTCTAAATACTAATGGAGAATTTCAGTACGTCACTAACTCACTATCACCCAAATGACCTATATAACTACCAATCCCAATATTTTAACGAGTCGCAAGAATCCCATAAATCCGACCTCAAAACATTAATGGCGGATTTCAATGCGACACTAACTTATCCTCAACCAAATTTCTCCTACAATCACCACACCCAATATTTTGAGGAGTCACAAGAATCCCATAATTCCAACCTTGAAACATTAATGGAGGATTTCAATGCAACGCTAACTCACCTAGGCTTATAATCTATGATGATTGAGCGTTTTATGGCAACACAAACTCTATAGTATGAGGAGTTTGGAAAACAAAGTCTCCAAATTAATGAAAACCTTAGGCAAGTGAATATTATGGTCGAGTCCCTAGAGAATCACAATGAGGCATTGGAGGCCCAAATCTCCCTGCTTGCACAAACACCTCCAAGACCCTCCCTTGAGGAGTATATGGTTGTTGTAACAACCAGTAGTGAAAATAAAATCGAAAATCTTTAGGAGAGTGATAATGAGGTTGAGGGGAGTTCTAGTGAGAAAAGAGTAGAAAGTGAGAACAATCTATCGACACCACCCGAAAGAGAGATTGTCTAAGTGGTAGAGAATGAAACACCTAATGTTGTTCCTCCTCCTTATACCCCTGCGATTCCTTTATCGAAAATTGTGGAAGATAAGGTAGAATCCTAATCTAAAACGTATATGGAGGTATTGGAAAATATCCACACCAATGCACCCTTGTTTGAAGTCTTGCATAAAAAGAGAAAGTTAGAGGACCATGAAACTAGGGAAATCATTAGTGTTAAGAGGGGAAGCTTAGACTTTGAGGTGATGGATGAAATTACTAAGCCCAAACTTGAAAAGATGATACTTAGGATAGATCTAAAACCACCACCACAAGTTCAAAAGAATGAACCACCCTACAGAAGAAAGAAAACAAAAGGGGATGGATATGTGAGATGGCTCTATAAGTGGCCATAGAAACCTAATATTATTAAAAGTTCGATCGAGGAGTCATTATCAAGAGAACAACCATGAGTGCTTGCACTCTCAAGCTATCAAGCTATTGATATTAAACAAAACGCTGTGTGGGAGGAAACCCACAAGCTTTTAATTTAATGTTTTCCTTTTACTGTGTGAATTTTCAGAAAATAAAAAGATGGATCATTTGTCACGTCTTAGCTACTTCTAGGCGAAGAATCTCTAGATGACAATCTTGGAAATGAGACAGACGCCCACAAACATTCTTGTGAATGTCGGTGCTTGTGGTGACACCGATGATGAGTATGATAGGAGAGAGCATTTCCCTCTCGTTCGTAACTCACCTCCTCCTCGTTCTTCGCATGGTCAACTTCCACCTGCACATACCACACCATATTTTTCTAACACTTTTGCAGGTACTTCCTCCGAAAACGAACAACATTATAAGCTCCTTCAGAAAATAGAAGTTTCAACAAATGAAGGCATCTCAAAATGTCCGCCGCCAAATAAAAAGTGGTCAGTGAAGACATGAACAACAATAGCAGAATCATAGAGGATTTGGCACACAGTAGCATTCACACATGTTCTATATTTCCTATTCCAACTTTTATCAAAACATTGAGGATAATGTTTGGTTTAAGTATGGGGAGGAACTTTACATCATTTCATTTATTTCTTCTTAGCTTGATTTATTGCTTTCTAGTTTATTTCATGTTTTTAGGATTTGATTTGATTTCAGTATTAGGTCGAGTCATTGCATGTATTGTCGAGTCTGTATGCCTGTTTTTCAATTGTTATTGAATTTCCCCTAAATTTTAAAATTTTAACCTCCAACAAAAAATTTCTTTATGATGCATGGCACACACTCTTAAAGTATATAGGTTGTCACACTTTAGGTTGTGTTTGAGAGACTTGGGAAAGTCCTAATAACATTGATACTGTTAGGACACCCTAAACCCCGTCATTATATGATATCAATTTGGGTACCCATTATGCCGAGACCTTAGGCTCAAGTTTACAAAGTAACACTTAAGTAGTTTATATTAGCAGTCAACACCATATTAAACACAAACTATGTAGGGAAGATGATGAAAATAAGTGAATGATCACTAATTAATTTGATAAATGTCTGTATTAATTGGAAAAATAGGGAATATGCCTTCTAAGCTAGGTAAACCTCACGCGGTCATTTAGCTCAACGATTGTTGAACCTACAATAACATAATCATAACACCCATTGTTAGTTGTTCCACAGGTCTCTGGTATTGGACTTGGTAAGGCGGATTACTGTTTGATCCCCTGCAACTGAGATTGGAAAAGAAATGGGGTGCACCACTTTAGCTACCAGAACCATGTGCTAATAATGATCATAGTTACTAACATGTTTCCCAACTATGTGCGTGTACGGATAACAGGCTTAGTGTGATTTCAATAGAAGGAAATAGGGTGAAAGAGAACAAGAGATATAGGTTGGGTTATAATGGCATGATTTGGATTGGTTTGCATAAGGAGGGAGTTTCTGAAAATTGTGTCATTACAGTATTCTTGGTATTGAATATTTGGTACCTATCAATCTAACATTAGCCTAGCAGCCACATATGATTAGGAGTTGTGTCATGCCCTTGTTTTGAATCACGCTTAATTCTTTCTTTTTACCGTGTTGGTTGATTGCTTGAGGACAAGAAATAGTTTAAGTGTGGGGGTGTTAATAACACATAAATGTATCGTATTTTTAGACCCGATTCACATGCTATTTAGTATATTTTTATTATACTTTCGTATTAGTATGCCATTCTTTGTTCGTGTTTCAAGTACTTGTCGATTATGGAGCATTTATGCTAAGAAATCAGAAAAAGAGAAAAAAAGGAAGAAAAAGTGCTGACTTTTCAACTCTCTGGTGCATGGCGTTCGCCATGGACCTAATGGCATTTTCTGTGCAGCCAACCACGTGGTCCACTAACTCAAACTCATGGCAGTCGCCATGAACATAATGGTCGTTGCTATTTGTGCGTAGTTCAGAAAAGTAATTGCCCACTAACAACACTTATTTGGAGGTTTCTCCCACTTTCTCCACTACTCTCATGTGATCTATGGAAGTAAAAAACAAAATCCCTCCTATAAATAGACCTTGGAATCACACTTTCAAGGCATCCAAGTTATCGCGCATAAGCGTTATTTGTAGGTTTTATGCAGAAATTACAAATGTAAAAGGAGTAGTTTTCTCATATCGAGGAACTACTCCACCATTAGTATTTAGGCCCATAATATTTGTAATTGCTTGGATCAATTCTTGTTGTCACTAATCAAAGTTATTTCAGTTTCGCATTTATTTCAAGTCTTTACAGGTTCTTTATCATATTGCTTATTATTATTATTGTTTATCGCTTTGTTTAATTTAATTACCATGTTGTTTTTATTTTCAATCATCATGTTTAGTTTGCTTACATTTAATTCCATGTCTAGCTTTATTGTCTTGAGTCCGGTATGTGAGGACCGTCATTTTTAACGGGACTCAGTAACTAATTTTGCGTAAGCTTTGCATAAATTTTGTTGTGGCTTTTGTTTATAAGTTTAATTTAAATAGATTTTTCTCGAGAGTGAGAGGTTACTTAACATGATTTGTCACGAGAGTGAGAATTAATAAAGGTTCGAGCCGATAGATCGAGAGTGTGAAGATAGGACCAGATAATGGGAATGGGGCATCGATCCTAAAGAGGGCGAGAGCGCTTTAGGTATCGATTAGGACTTAATTAGTTTTCCAAATACACTTCTTAATTAGAATGGTCGAGCGAGAGAAAAAACTCATGGTTAGGGAGTTTGGCTTTATTCAATAGTGAGAGAGTGTGAGATTTAGCCTTTATACTAATTTTTTTATACTAAATACTATTTAATCATAAATTAATGCCAATGAGTTACAGAGTCCCTGGGGTACACGAAATCCATATTCTGAAATCTCTTTTCTTATATTTATCTTAATCTTTATTTTATTTTAGTTTTAGTTCTTAGTTTCCCTTTAATCTAATATTCATAACCTTAGCTTTACAAAGCGACGATAGATTATAGTAGGTTGATATTGGTCTCTGTGGGTTCAATAATATTTTATACTACTTCGATATTTTCGTGCACTTGCAGGCACATCAAAAACATGACTCCAAAAGAGGCATGAAGTGGTGTTAAGCCCTCAGTGCATCATTTCAAGGTGTTTGGATGTATAGCTTATGCGCACATCCCTGATGTGCATAGAAAAAAGCTTGATGCGAAGAGCACAAAGTGTGTTTTTCTTGGAATAAGTGATGAATCAAAGGCCTACAAACTCTTTGATCATGTGAAAAATTTATCAGCATGGATGTGGTTTTTGAATAACTCAAAGGTTGCAAGTTGAACTTAGATGACAAAGGTGAAATGAATCAGTCTACTGGAAATATTGATGATGATGATGGATAGGGTAATGAAGTTGGAGTAGTTGATAATGAACATGATTTGGATCATAATGATCCACACCATGAAGGAAAATATAGAAAGTGTAAGGAGGATAATGCAACTGATGAGGAAAGCAATCCATAAGGTAAGATGAAGAGAATACAACTTGGAATCTGGTGATTCTGCCACTAGAAGCCAAGAAAATTGGTGTCAAATGGATCTAACGGACTAAATACAATGAAAAATGGGAATTAGAGAAGTATAAATAGAGAATTATGGCCAATGAATACTCACAAAAACATGGCATCGACTATAATGAAGTGTTTGCTCATATGGCTAGATGGGATACCATCAAGACTATACTTGCACTTGGAAAATGCAAAAATAGGAAAGTATATCAGTTTGATACCAATTGTGTTTTTCTACATGGTGAGTTGATGGAAGATGTTTATGTAGAACAATCATCTGGATATGAGAAAATAAGATGATATAAAGTCTACAAAATCAAGAAAGCACTTTATGGCCTTAGGCAGGCACCAAGGGCTTGGTATAACAAAATTGAAGCCTACTTCAATCAAGAAAAGTTTCAAAAATTCTCTCATTAACATACATTGTTTGTGAAGCATAGTGAGGACATGATTTTGATAGTCAACCTATATGTAGATGATCTAATCTACACAAGCAATAACGAAAAGATGTTTGAAGGTTTCAAAGAATCTATGAAGAAGATGCTTTTTATAACTGATATGGGGATAATGAGATACTTCCAAGGGCCAAAAGTGAAACAAGAAAGTAATGGAATCTTCATATGCCAACAAAAACATGCCAATAAAGTTCTCACAATATTTGGCATGGATCAATGCAACTTATTTTATAACCCTATTGTTCTAGGTTGTAGGTTGACAAAATATGAAGATGGAAAGCTAGTTGATGCCATAAATTATATGCAGATGGTGGGCAGCTTGATGTATCTACTTTCTACTAGGCTTGATCTTGCATATTTTGTTTTCATGGTGGAAAGGTATATGGAGAGACCAACTGAAGCTCACTTGGCAGAAAAAAAAAGGATCATGAGGTATTTTAAAGGAACTGTAAATTAGGGAATTATGTACAAAATGAATGATGAAGCAATGCTGCAAGGATGGTCAAACTATGATTATGAAGAGGATAATGATGATAAAAATAGTACCACGTGATATGTCTTCAAGCTTGAATCAAGCCTCATATCATGGTCCTTAAAGAAGTAGCCCATAGTAACACTATCAAGCACTAAAGTAGAGTTTGTTGCCGCAGCCTCATGTGCATGTCAAAGATTGCGGCTTCTAAGCATCCCTCAACACCTTGTCCAAGGTAAACATCAAGCATAGTCATGCAATGTGACTACAATTTCACAATCAACTTGTCAAAGAATCCTATCATGCATGGAAGATTCAAAAACATATATGTTAGATTACATTTTCTTAGAGATTTAACTAAAGATGGGAAGATGGTGATGACTCATTAGAGCACGGGAGAACAACCTGTAGATGTTGTTGGTGCAGTAAGGTGACAAGCAAAAGATTGGAAGTATTTTGGGTTTTATCGTATCCACATGGATCAATGCAAGGGGAAGAATGCCATTCAATAGTTTCCGTAATTCTGAGCTTGGGTTAAAATGGGTTGTAAGGTATGAAGTTCGGAAAGTAAAGTTATTAACAGAAAATAAATACATTCTTCGGAGAGGAGAGAACTCTCGGGATTGAATTTCATATACCTGTAAAATACTTAAACATACTACTCAATTGCACTCAACCAAAAATACTCATCAATATCATCACATATCTCCCACACGGAGGTTATCTCTAACGCAAAGTGAGATATCAACCATTTTGATCTTCGTCAGTGATGTCTCGTGCAACTCAACCAACATGGAGGCATTAAGAGCCGATACCTAAAGTTATCATTAAGACTAAATCTATATCTAGAGTTTAGAACCTAATATATATTTATCCTAAGTCTGGATCTGAATCGTATATGTCTATAGTAACTAAAACCCAAACATTAAGCAAGCTCACAAGGATAAACACAAATATTGATTTGTAAAAGAATTTTTATACAATACCATGAGAAACAAATATACATACAAAACAAAGTATACTTACATAAATAAAAAACCAACAAATGAGGGTATAAAGAAAATAAAGAAGAAGATGAACAAGAATCAGTCAATTTGTCAACTCCGATTGAAGCAAACCCACCTTCGATCATCAAGATGCAATCCCAACTGGTGTTTTCTAAGCTCAATAATCAAAGAATGTAAGGTGATGGAGTTGGGATAAAAATACCCAAAAGCCATCCCCTAAAAATGTGATTTTACAAGCTAAATACAAAACAGAAAACAACAGAACCTGTTAAGCGGGCTAACCCTGCTAAGCAGGCTAACACCTAAATACACACTAAATCTTCATAATCCCACTAAGTGGGTTAAGCTAGCTTAATCGGATGAGATGACTAAGCGGGCTCAGAAAAACAGTCCCTGCCATTTTCCAAAAACACGTATTTGAAGTCGTGCCTTTGACACTTTATTTCTCAATGCTCCAAACATGCAACAAATATCTAAAAAAACATAAAAATTATCAAACAATACAATAATTACACAAAAACACAATTATACACAAATTAAACGTATTTACAAACAAAGTTATTCAAAGGATATTAACACAAAGTATTGATAAGTGCAACAAAACTTATATATGAAAATAACTGCAATTTGCACTTATCAATATGCTGACAAAATCTTTAAATCTCGAGTCCTTCAACCACATTAGAACAAGACTTGGTGTTTGTGTAGCTTATGAAAATACAACTTCTGAATGTAGCTTATGAATGCAGCTTTTGAATGTCTTATCCTCTAAAAACTTCTTCTGAATGTAGCTTATGAATGCAACTTCGAATGTCCCAGCATTTGAGAACTTGTGCAACTTCTGAGAGTGTCAGCCTCTGAAAGCGTGTTCAGCTTTTGAAAGCTTCAGCTTCTGAATACTTATGCAGTTTCAACATGTTTGAGTTCATGTAATATTAGTGTATTGATCACAGAAATGTGTTATGATATGAGTTTTTGATGTTTTCAAATTAGGGAAATGTGTTAGAACCTAATTGGACATAGCCTAACTAACTTCAAGTTAGTTATGAGTTAGTTTTGTGTGATTATTTGATATATAAGTAATCTCTCTCATTGTATGTTGTAATACGGTGGAAGAACTGACTTTTTTTGGTTTTATCCAAAATGTGTGGATAGCTAGAGTCGCCACCAACTTTTCTTTTATCCAATATTTAGGAAAGGCTGAAGAAAACCAGAAAGACTTTGATAGATTTTGAGTTCGGGGGGTGTTGTACCCCAAAATTTTCCCTCCCATTTTTACTCAAAACATGCTCCTAGAGGTCCTCAATTGCTCAAGGTTTACCAAGAATTGATCAGACAAATTCTCCTCGTAAGCAATGAACCTCTAACTAGGGTTTCACTTTTCATCAAGATGTGTAAGCTCCAAAGGTCTCTAATGTTTTCCATTATCATAATATGCCTTCAAGATTTCCCATGCCAAGTTTCATGCCTTTCACTACAAGTTTGCTCAATCAATGGCTCAAATGTTTGAAAATCAACTATACTAGGTCAAAAGTCAATTGTGGCCCAAATACAGCCAAACTTCATGATTTTTGGTCAACATCAACATTTTTAAGTGATATCCATCATTTGATCAAGGGTTTATCATGATTCCTCACGAAATGCTCCTAATCTATCAAAAGTCAAGAATTGCTAAATTAGGGTTTCTATAGGAAAAGTCAACTGAACTTTGACCAGGCATAACTTTCACATAATTCATCCATTTTCCCCCAACAAAAGCTCATTTGGAAGAGAATATAATTCCCTACAACTTCTCTTGTTTCCTCAAGTTCAAGAGATGCACCATTTGAAAGATACAAGCTCATACATTACATGTCATTTTCAGAAAGTCAACATAAGACACTTTTTGTGAAGGCAACTTACATCAAGATAATGTCTCCAAATGCAAAAATGATTAATATATAAAGTGTAGAGGACATCTTATTTCCAAAAAGTTCCAGATCACATTCAAAAGATGAAAATTGAGCAAGTTATGAGGTGCACAAGTTGGGAAATTTTCAAGAAATGCGTGAAATACAAAGTGAGCAAACTTGAAGTTTTGAACTAGTGGGCCAAACTTTTGATGTTCAAACATGTTCATAAGGTTTTAGAGGACCTATAAATACATTCACAATTTTTTTATGATTTTTATTTCTTTTATTTGAATTTTTATTCATTTAAATGCAAATAAAATCAACTAAAATATGAAACAATGGTATAAAGGCTTGGGCTTTTTGTTTCAATCATCTAAAGGCCCAAGACAACTCATGACAACTCATGAAAACTCATTACAACCTTGTCAATTTCATTGGGACTCAAGAAAGGAAGAAACGTTTCAAATTTGGCAAGTTTTAAAGTTGTTTTCTTGTTTAAACCATGGCATGATTACCTTGATTCCATTCCTTATTTGTCAGCCCAAATACAAGCCAGCAACATGTCCAGATTCGTGGAAGGCATCCAAAAGACAAGAATCATGTAAAGAAGGCAAGTTTTCAATATGTTGGAATTTTGATTTTATGGGCATGATTACCTTGTCCCTTTCCATACTTGTTGACTCATATTTCATTCTCTATATACAGGCAAAAAAAGGCAGAACAATGACCAGAAAAACCATTGCATAACAAAGCTCTACAAAATTCTCAAAAATTTCTCAAAGTTGAAAAATTCTTAACCACACTTTCAGGTGATCTCAAGCAAAACAAAGGATCCATTCATCTCCCCGAGGCTCCCAAGAGTTGAACTAGGCTCATAATTAAGCCCTTCCACGTCTAGAACTCTCACATCCAAGTGTATCAGTTTTGGTAACATTTCTTGATTCTCGGACTGTCTATTCATGTCATATAAATTATTTTTGTGCATTGATATGTGTTTGTGAGACCATTTAGAACAGGTTAGGACGATCGCATGTGCAGATGAACACCCTATGCGCAAGATTTCATGGTTAGGTCTATAAGCTTTTTGAGCTTCGGATTCTGTGATACGAGGACTTTCAATCCAAACCCATGATAGGCCTCATGAGAGAGATACAAATGATTTTGAAGACTTTTCTCCAGTTCCTGGGCTCTCTTGCTAATGGGCCTGGGATTTTGCTTAGCGCATCCCCCCATTTTCTTTACAACATGGCCCATTCTTTTTTCTTTTTTTTTTTGCTTTAATTATTTATTTTCATTTCAATTCATTCTTTTTTATCAAAAAAATCATAAAATCATAAAATCATAAAATCACAAAAAAATAGATTTAGTTCTTTTGTTTTAATTAATTTAATTTTCATAAATAAATTTAATTTAACTTAATCATGTTTTAGTATTTATTTCATAGTTAATTTGTAATTAATTTAGACTTAGTTCTTAAATATTAAAATCAAATCACAAAAATACCAAAAAAAAAATTCTTAATACTTAGGCTTTTTAGGACATTTGATTTTCTTTCTAAACAATCTCTTCTTTTTTTTTCTTCTAATTTTATTTTGTTATTTAAATTCTAGAAATAATGTATAGGTCGCACATTTGATTTTGTAATAGTTAGTTTATCTTTTCTCATTTTTTTCTCTAAATATTGTAACTACTCATGGGATGTAATAGCATAGGATTTACTTTCTGCACTTTATATTTTCTGTACAATATTACTGTTAGTAAATAGGATTGTATGGAAAGACTGAAAACAAAGCGCTAGCAAACTTCAATTCAAAGACAAATAACTGAAACAAGTAAACATTGCACACATACACCTCTAGGGTACGCCCACTTTGGTTGCCTTTCGGAAAAAACAGTCATGTCCCTCAAAACGGGGACACTTTAGCAAAGACCCATAAATTAAAGATCATAGTCCCTCGATGACCCTACAATTGCCTTTCGATAAATGATCTAGTCCCTAAACAAAATTGCTAAAGCGTCTCCGCATGTTGCCTTTATGACTGTACGTCCCTTCGAATGTCCCTCAAACATCCAACGATAGGGATACCTACTCACTAATAGTAGGATAGCACTGTCTAAAGGATAAGGAGGAAAAGAACAAACTTTTTCGAGTACAAGTAGATAGCTGTTAGATGCATGCTCAAGTAAAACAAACTTTTACACTTACACATTTCAAAAACAACTTTCAAAAACATTCGTTTTATCAACACTCTTGAGGACTGATACAAGAGTTATCATGAAGCGAAACGCCATACTAAGGCCTTTTCAAACCTTTCAAAAACACTTCCAAAAAAACATTTACTTTATCAACACTCTTGAGGACTGATACAAGAGTTATCATAAAGCAAATCACAACACTAAGGCATTTTCAAAACTACTTTTTTCAATGCACAAATAACAAGGTATTTTAGAAATGAGCTAAGCATCTAAGAGTCCGTAGATAACTATGGATGGAAAGGGTGCTAACACCTTCCCTTTCCATAATCTACCCCCTTACTCAGAAAACTCTCGAAAGGTCTTTTTCTGTTCATTTCACCCTTTCCTTTGTTGGATAAAAGAAAAGTTGGTGGCGACTCTTGCTTACCGCAACATTTGCAAACATAAATGAAAAATTAGTATAACAGTCGGTTCTGCCACTATATCACTGAAATAGCGACTCTGCTGGGGAAAAATAAAAAGTAGGGTTACCTTAGAGTTAGTTCATTTTAAAATTGTTTTAATTGCTTGCTTTGTATGCTTTGTCCATGGAGGGTTTGTTTGGGTTGTTACTATAGATCCTACACCCGTATTTGGGGCACCTTTTAGGTAAGTAGCATTAGATCGTGGGGGATGTATGGGGTATACCAACACAGTTGAAGCGATAGCTACGTTGATATGTGTGATACGGTGGAAGAACTGACTTGGTGTTTGCGTTTGATCGCAATTGTTGCGGTTAGCAAGAGTCGCCACCGACTTTTCTTTTATCTAATAAGGAAAGGCTGAAAAGAACAGGAAAGACCTTTAGAGATGTTTTCTTGAATTCGGGGGGTAAATTATGAAAAGGGAAGGTATTAGCACCCTTTTCATCCTTAGTTATCTACGGGCTCTTAGTTGCTTGCTAGATCACTTGCTTTTGTTTGAATCTGTGCTTGTGGTGTTGGTTTTGAAAGTATTTTGAAAATGTCTTTGTTATGGTTCTCGTTTCTATAAGAACGCGTACAAAGTGTTGTTTCAAAAATAGTTCTAACAGGTGTTTGTGGAATGTGTTTTTGAAAGAGATTTTGAAAAGGTGTCTTCTTTGTAATGGCTCTCGTTTCTATAAGAACGCGTATAAAGTGTTTGTATTTTGAAAATATTTCAAATGAGTGTGTTGGTGTATAAAATGTTTTTGTTGTGAACAAGCGAGCAACTAGGAGCGAATCTACCTACTCAAAAAGGTCTTAAATGTTCTTTTCCTCCTCCCTTAGATGATGTTATCTCACCATTGTTTCGGTAAGAAGCCCCAATGTTGGATGTGAAGAGACGGGCGCGGGACGTTTGTATAGTCATAGAAGGCAACCTATGGGATGTTTTAGCAATGTCGTTTAGAGACTAGATCGTTTACCGAAGGCAACATCGAGGGTCATCGAGGGACTACAATCTTTTATCGAGGGTCTTTGCTAAAACGCCCATGTTCGAGGGACATGACTATTTTTCCGATAGGAAACAAGTGGGATTACCCTAAGGAGTGCATATGTGCAAAGTTTATTTGATTGCATGCATTTGGTCTTTGATTTTTGGGTTGTCTATTTGTTGTTTTTATCTTTCCATACACACCTAATTACTTGCAATATATGAAAGCAATAAAAACGTGGAAAAGTAAAATCTTACACTATTACATCATTTAAGGGATGGGGTGTACAAATTTACAATGGGGATTGCGAGAAATTAAAGTCCTAGTTATCTATTACAACCATATTGAACTAATGTACAAGAAATGTAAAATGGACTAGTTTTGTTTTTGTTAAAAAAAAGAAATAAGTTTGCTTAAGAAAACATTTTTGATCTTTGAGTTTTAAAAGGGATAAAATAAAGTATGTGAATATAAATTTTTTTTGGTGTTTTTGGTTATTAAAAGCTAAAATAAGATAAATAAGAGAAAAGGGAGTCAGAATCAGCATGTTGCTGAAACGAGAAGGAATAGAAGTTCTGACTTTGATACGCTGCAAGAGAGAAAATGTTAGTAGGAAAGTAAAAGGTCAGAAGTTCTGAGCCTGGGTATACCAAGTTCTGAGGTTACTGGGAACAAAGTAAAACCTAGAAGTTCTTATTGCTGAGGGAGTCTAGGAACTCTAGTACAGCTAGGAATCTAGAAGCTCTAATGTCACTGGCAAATCAGAAGTTCTGGCTATTTGAGAGAGTGAGGTGATAATGTTGTTGGGTAAGGCTGTCTAGAAGTTATGATTCAGGAATATTATCTGATAGATAAATGGGTGAAAATGTCACTAAATAAACCTAAAAAAGATGATTTTGGGGCTAGAACCAAGGACCCTTAGCACTAATGTCTTATGCGCACACACTGTCTACCACTGGGGTGGCTGTACATCCAGTATCAGAAGCAAAAGCATAAATATGTATCACAGAGTAAACTCTTATGATGAACTCCATTTCTTTCTCCATGCTAATCAGAATATCTACAGCTTAGTCAACTCTCAACAGAATAAAAAACACAAACATAGCAATTATGGCAGGTTTCCATCATGGTTTCAGAAACATAAAAAAAAAGTCAAGACTGTAAATCAGAAATAAGCATGTATCTGTTAATCCTAGTTTCCTTAAGATGTTATGAACTGATATTCTCCCTACTTAGGCAGAAAATACATGAAACCTAATGAATATGTACAACATCAGAATCAGGATGTCTACATTGTATTTTGAACATGCAAGTCTAACAATGCTTAAGTGATATGATGAGAGTCAACAAAAACTTACCTTGCAACTGGAAAATGTTCTGACTGCTTGTAATATTCTGATCAGCCTCTTCACGTGCTCAGCAAGTTGGAACAACCTTTAACATGGGCTATGAGTGGCTGGAAAATTCTAGAACAGGCAAGAAGTAAAGTTCTGACTTTTTGAGGTGGAGACTGATAGAGAATGTGTTACAGTCTGAAAATAGAAGTTAGGACAGCTGCTAAGTGTATATCAGAAATTGTATGGATGATTTGGTCAAGAAACACTTGAAGGAAATTGGCGTTTGAAAGAAAGAATAAAAAACTAGCAGGTTTTGTATTTGTGTTTGCAGTTTCGAATTCCTGGAATTTTTAGCAAGGTTTCAAAGCTTTTCCTTTTCAATCTTTCCCCCCTTTAGATGTTGCAAATGAAGTTCAATTTATAGGCAAGAGCTTTGTAGCTTGGAGAAGTAAAAGTACCAACATCATGATATCTTGCTGGCTTGTTCTTGAAGCAAGATAAACAAGTGTGGTGGTTAGCAGCTTTTAGCCGTGCCTAAGTTGGATTTGTAAGCATGAATTAAGGAAAAGTACCCTCAGAAGAAAAAGCAAAGCATGGACCCAACATACTCTTGTACAAAAGTTTTCTTTTTTCAAGGACAACAAAGTACTTCTATGTCACACGTGGGGAAATCCTTTGGATAAAAACTCAAAAGTGGTTGTGAGCATTAAATGATGATGGGATTTATCAAACCAGAAATCCTGCAATGTGAGACTATGCATCATAGCTTAATTCTGGGTCAGAAGTTCAGCATCAGCGCAACTTAGAACCAACATCCAACTTCTGATCCTTTAATCTCTTTGCTCCAGCATGTTCTGAGCGAGTTCTCAGACTTTCCATAAAGCTTATGACATGCTTTGTAATCCCTCTTTGAGTTACTCTTGCAACTTCTGACTAAACCTATGTGAAAACTGGCCCAGAAGTTGTAAACAAATTCTGATTTGATAATGCTCAGAATTCACTAAGTGCTTAAGTTTCAGGGACGTGACTTTGAAGATGTATAACTTGAAATCCAAACATTTCTAGAAGAAGCTTTGTTCTGCAATGTTTTAGGTCTCATTGAGATCTAAAACTGTTGTGTTAGAAGTTCTACCAGAGTCAGCTTGCATCATGGTGAAAATCTGGCCAGAAGTTCTGAGCTTGTCATATTTCTTAAACACTTAGAAAAATTCTAAGTATTTAGAATTTTGACTTTTCCAAAGTAATTTTGACTTTTCCAAAGTAATTTTGACTTTTGAATTTCTTGATGAAACAAACTTCATATTTCTATATGTCTTGATGAAATATGACTCTTGAAACTCGACTTTGATCCAAAAGTCAAAGTTTGACTTTTCAGTATGTAAATGACCATTTTTCCCTTGTGAATGACTTTCTTGGAAAATTTGTAATTCAAGGCTTGGAATTGGATGAAAGCAAACCTGAGGGTCCAGGGTGATAATTTCAGAAATAAGAGGGCAAATTTTGGGGTACAACAATGTGACACTTTGGTTGGTACCAGTAGCTCTTGAGTAGTCAAGGAAAATACGGGGCCGCTGTGTGGTGTCATGAAGCATCAACTGACCTTAGAACCTTTAATTGAACGACTTGGCCATTAAGAAGTAGTGAGATAGCCGTATTTGGTGTAGTCCTAAGTCGGTTGATACTCGATACTACACTCATTGAGATTTAACTCCCGAGTTTTTTTGGTGGCAAGTCAGTTGTCGATCGGAACGAAACTTGTGGGAAAAATCAGTGATATTGAGATTCCCTAGAACTAGGTTACTATTGATAGGACAGGTTCAGCCCACTAAACTTCAAGAGGGTACTTACCTTTGGAACTCAGGCAATCCTGAACCTAAGGCTATTTGTGTGACTGGCTTGCTTTCATTATCTAACAAACTTGAACTCATTCCAGGGCTTTATTGGTACTCCTTGCTGGTTTTTTTATATCCATTATCCAATAACCTAGATTTCTTGCAGGAGTTACTTGCTTACGCCACCTTGCATTTTTATTTAACGCATAGCATACACAACATAACATCATACCATAGCATCTTCTTAACCACTTCAAGGGTCTCAAGGGTCTGTGATGCATGTTATGATAAACCATACGTCTAGCAAGGGGAAAGGGGATTTATTTTCCTATAGACAATGCTATCAAAAGGACCATAACACAATAACTTGAGTCAGGTGCGATGACCCACTCGACATGGTGAGCTTGACTCTTGTAGAAGGACCTTCAACGATACGAAGTTCTTCAATCAAAGCTGTAAAATTCAACTTCTGATATTTTCTTATTTAACCAGCGAGATCCTTGAAAACATTTACATGTCGTGCATATCATTACATAACAAATCTTCAGTACATGTCTCTTATGTTCTCGCTGTTTATTTCAGTAAGCAAGAGAAATGGCTCTCAAACAGAACAACAGAGATATCCAAACTCAAGAGTCTCAGTTCATGGAAATGTTCCTTAACCTATCCAAGGGGCAAGAAGAGTTGAAAGCACTCCTCAACGGGAACTTGACCAAGAAACATCCTGAAAACAATAAGGATGACCAGTTAGAACAACTACAAGCTAAAATGGAAAGGATGAGAATCCAGATGAGTAGTCAGATGGCCCTTATCCAAAGTTTAGCTCGGAAACAAGGAGAATTGAGGATTCTCATCAACAAGCTTCTTCAGGACAGATACGACAGTCTGGGGAAAATTTCTAGAGCTTAGGGCCTAATCAACGATCAATCTCTCTTGGCAGATAGGGAATTGGGTGACATGTTCATACGGGGGCATGTTGAAAATAAACTCAGGAGTGGTGACATTCAAGGGACTGCATTTTCAAGTACTCAGAAGAGACCATACAATAGGAAGAAAGAGTCCAATGCTGTGTACGACCAGAGGGGCCGCAATAAGACTAATCTCAACCAATATGTGGGGTTAACACGGACTTCTATTCCAGCACCGATGCAGAAACAACGGTAAGGCAATCAGCATAAGTAGGACACACCCAAAAGGCAATTCACCAAAAGCAACATGTCCTTGGCTCAGGTATTACAACACATGTTGAAGATCGAGTTGATTACGTTAAAGGATCCTCCTCGAAATCCCAATGTCTCAGCTCTTAGCTATCGTCCTGATGCAATGTGCGCATACCATTCTAATAGTCCTGGACATGATACGAATGACTGTTGGGCATTGAAAAATAAGATTTGGTACTTGATCAACGAAGGAGTGATGGAGTTCACACAAGATGGATAGACTGAATTCTTCTGCCATCCCTCAAAGGCACATCATCTAAAGTGATAAGTCCAAGACAAAGAGGCTTTTTGTTCATTTAGAATTTTCAATTTGTAATTTCTTTTGATTATTCGAACATTTATTTCATATCAAACTTTGTTATTTCATCAATGCATTGCATATATTTGTCTTGAATCAATTCATTTGTATTAACTATATTAAACTATGTTTTTACTTCCTTTTTGTGATATTCAACTCTAGATCAAAAGCTCTAAGCCTTTAGAGGGAGGATGACGAAAACGATACCACAATCTGTACAATATGCTTTTGAACAGACCCCACTGACGATGTACATGTGTTGTTTCAAATCCTAAATAGTAGAGTTATAAGGAAGATAATCCCTAGTCAACCCCTTTGAGCCTAAGACGTATGAGTTTTTTTTTCACACAAATTAAAACCCTTAATCATAACCTGGGGCAGGGTAGTTTTCTCAGTTAATTCAGATGTGTAGTCAATCGCAAACTTTCCCCTTCATGCACGACAAATAGTGTAGAAGATGCTCTCCAAAAGATGGTGACGGGTCCACATAATCGTCAAGGCAAGAAGTCATTGTCTCTCAAAAGAAAGGCCCGCTAAGTCAAAACCTATGAAAGATACTTAAGAAAAAACTGGGGCATCCCGCTGACTGTAAACACCAAAGAAACAGTTCAGGCAAAAGTAGGGATGAAAAAATCAAAAAAGAGATCCTACAAATCCTAAACAAAAAAAAGAAAAGGTTACAAAAATGACCGCCTTCTCAAACAAACGTTCAATTTCTGAACCATCACCAAGTATCAGAGCAAAGATTCCAGACTCAATTGGGATCTAAACGCACAATTAGCTGAGCATAGGATTGAAGAACATCACGAAGAACAGGTTGGGTACAAATAAAATTTAAGCCTTTATCCTTTGTTTCTTAAACCGTGAACCAGGCTACGTTACAACCCTAAAATGTCCTAACAGAAGCATGGGTTAGTTTGAAAGCATACTGTTACAAAAGGTATTCTGACTCCGGTAAGGTTCGCTAGAAATCCTGAGCTGATATCACACTCCTACAAAAAATTTTTGTTTTACTAAAAAATGAATTTTCAAACTTCAAGACAGACTTAAGCTTTGCATTCTTAAAATACCATTGGTTGCATATGACTATTTGTTCAACAGAAGAGAAATTTGCACGACGGATATTCGATGAACAGAAATCCTCTCAGTGGACATAATCACCTCAGATGGAAAGACATTCCAGTGATAGGCCTTTCATAATCAAGGGGCATAGCATGCTGTCTATCTGATCTGGGGAAGTCAAGTAAAGGTTCAAGGAATCTCTCCAAAATGCCTAATAGCCAGGGACAGGTCTCCATCTGAATCACTTGGGGAATTGGACATGAATTCCAGCAGCGAATCATATGCGATCAAATAAACACCTTCTAGTAGTGTGACGAAACTTACTACTATGGACAGTGACAATTCTCCATACCCGGTGAACATGGACATAGTCGGAAAATACTACGCATGAACAAAGACCGCTAGGTTGACTGGCCTAGGCAAAAATAAGGGCATCCCGGTGAACCAAAAGGGTTCGGGCAAAAAATTAGGGATATACATATGAAAAAAAACTGTACACCCGGCAAGTCGAAAACCTGAAAAGGCGGCTTGTGCAAAAAAGGGTATCCCGATGGACTGAAAATCTGAAAGGACAGTCCAGGAAAAGTTAGGGATTAAAGCGTACGACTATGTCCCGTCATCTCGTCACTTTTCTATTAGTAGAAGGTTTATTAACCTGATCTGTATTCACCAACGACTCCAAGATTTGGGATAATAGTCAAACCATCTACAAAATCCTAGCAGATACCGAGGTAGGGGCATTCTACTACAAGGTCATTGCCATATTATTAGCATGCATCATAATGGTGTCAGGTGTTCTCATACCCTTGGCAGAGAAAAATCTCCAAATTACTGCTCCAACGAAAATTCCCCAGTGAAGTCGCCAAGCTTCTCAGGATTCCCCAGTAGAATCTCACAAAATCCCCAAGCGGATTACGGAGTTTCCCTTCCCCAACTGATTTCTTCTCAAAACAACAAAACAAGAATTCCTAGCGGAAACATTCTAAATAAAGCGGACTCTCCTCTAGAAATTGTTCAGGTACGATCCAGAGACGAATGTCATCCTGACACTTATTCCAGATTCTCATCTAGAAATGGTTCAGGTACGATCCATAGATAGATGTCATCCCCATACTTATTCCAGACTATCTTCTAGCAACTGTTCAGGTACGATCCAAAGACGGATGTCATCCTGATACTTATTCAGATCATCTTCTAGAAACGGTTCAGGTACGATCCAGAGACATATGTCATTCTGATACTTATTCCAGACTATCTTTTAGCAACAGTTCAGTTCACGGAGTTTACCTTCCCCGACAGAGTTTATTTCTCTAACAACGGAAGTTCATCTCCCAGCGTTTTAACTTCAACATATTTGAAGACCTACATTCTTCACACCCAGTAACAACCAGGGATTTATTTTCCTTGGTTCAACAATAGTGCAATAGTACAGCTGATACGTTCATACATTGCATTCATGCATCATTCTACAAACGTCATAGCATATGCAAAAAAATGCATATATCACAATATCATTTATTTTGAGAGCATCATGCAATTCATACATCATGACATCGCATGAAACTGACTTTACCTTTCAGGTTAAATCAGCAGATAGACAAACATTATCAACTTATACAGCAGGTCAAAGATTAATGCCCGAAACCAGGCGGGGAAACTATCTACACGACCAAGTGGTATGGACTCCCGTAGCAAGACGGGTTTACCAACGAATACAGTAGGCCACAGATTAATACCTGAAACCGGACGGGGAAACTATATATGCGACCAACAAAGACAATGTCGTACCCCAAAATTTGCCCTCCCATATTCTTCAAAATTTGCCAAGTCAAAGCTTCAAAAATCTCCCCAAGGGTTGCACAGTTCAAGGGCCTCCTAACAGTCAAAAACTAGGGTTTTGGTTCTGACAAAGAAAATGAAGTTTCCAAGGGTCTAAACAAGTCCCACATGCCTATAAACATTGTCAAGTATCCTCATGCCAAGTTTCAAAACTCACAGCACAAAATTGCACAGTCAAAAACCCTAATTGCACTACAGTCAACTGCAGGGGCAAAATGGTCATTTGACAGTAAAAAGTTCAAATTTTTGGTCAACATCTCATTTTGAAGCCACAAACATCATTTGATCAATGCTTGATCATGATTCTCAAAGCTTGGCTCAAAAAGTCTCAAGATGCAAAAGTTTCCATATTTGGACAGTTGAAAAAGTCAACTGTAACTTGACCAAGGCATAACTTCCACATGGATTATCAGAAAAATTCCATCCAAAGCTCATTTTGAAGAGAAAGACATTTCCTACAACTCCTCTTAATACTTCAAGTCCAAGAAATGCTCTCACAAAAAGTTATCAATTTCAACATTATAGGTCATTTTCAAAAGCCAACAAAAAGGGACTTTAAGTCAAAGGCCATAACTTGAGATTGGTAAATCAAAATGACATGGGACCAAAGGCATTGGTTAAAGGACTTCAATACCTTTCCAAAATGTCCAAGAACATGAGCAAATCTTAAAAATTGAGCAAGATATGCCTTGTGGAAGTTGGGAAATATTTGGATATTTTGAAAAGTCAACTTTGTTTCAAATACCTTAAAATTGCTAATGGGCCTCTTTTTCTTCCAAGATTCATCATCCAAAGCATGTGCACGACCATTTGGCCCAAAGGGAAGTTATTCATCATTTTTATTTTATTTATTTGAATTTTTAATTGCTAGAAATTCATTTAATTAATTAAAATATGTGGAAAATGCTAAACCAAAGTTTTCAAATCTTTTTATGCATGGAATAACTCAAGGATTTCGTGCATGATCAGATATAGAAAGAATCAATGTAATTGGACATGATTGGTATCAAATATGCATGAAAAGATTGAAAATTATATGCATGAAAATCCAATATTCTCTACATCAATGCAAGGATTCTTTGGATCAAAAACTCAACCCTAATCGTTCACATACTTATACTGATGCAAACCCTAGAGCCAAGAACCTCTAAGCTGCGCCTATTCTCAAGAACAAAGTTTGAGTTTTTATCAAAAAAGTCCAAAACTGAAAGTGGCCTTAGAGGACGATTCAGAGGAAAAGATTGATCCCATTAGCTTGCCAAGACATTACTGAAGCTAACTGAATACCTTTCCACATCCCTAACGCCCAGAATTGGTATACAGAACTCAAGATTTTTCAAATTTTTTTCATATTCGTATTTCAATTTTCAAGCATTCCAATTGCATTTTTCTTGTGGATTCATACTAATTGATTGATTCTAAAGCTAACCATATAGTTTGATTGAGTTTTGCTTGCCCATACGTGATTTCACCATGGACGGTTATTAGGGTTACCAAGCTGTGAAATTGGGCGTTTATGCATCTTGTAAAATTAGAACATCTCAGGGCCATGGTCAAAATCAGGACACTTGGACGAATCGAATGCAAAAGTCGCGCCCAATTTATGAAGCAAGATGGCCTAATCGCTATTTTTGAAAAGGGCATATTTTGGGGGGGTTTAAAACCCCCTCTATTCAATTGATTTTTGTTTCAGGTGAAGCGCAACAAGGAAGAAGAAGATGAGGTGTAAGGCGATGGTTGGTTCATTTGAATTTCGCGCTAAAAACACCCACTAACTCTTGTTTTGCTTTATGGTATTTGTTTTCTATTATATATTCAAAGTGCGTTGGTAGCTCAGCTGGTAGGCGTGTGATTTGGTAAACAGCAGGACCTGGGTTCGATCCCAGGTCCCCCTCCCTTTCCCTATATTTTTCTTCTAACTATGTTCTTGTGTAGCTCGTTTCCAAGCGCCCACTGTATGCCCACGATCTCAGCTTGCCACGCGCCCCCTGATACCAATCCAAAGGTCCAGGTTTGAGGAACATCCTAGGCCTCAGTCAATGCACCTGCACGCCTCCCAGAAAAGTCAAAAGGGCCTTGAAACAGATGGGCCTAATTGCTAAACAATAACCTCCAATTGGGGACAGAACCCCCCATGGTTTGCTTCTTTGTTCCTTTTTATATTTTTTCTATTTTTATTTGTTTTAATTAATTTCTCTTTAATTCTTTAAACTAATCTATTTTCATAAAAATATAAAAATAACAAAAAATCAGAAAGTCACAAAAATTTAAATATATTTTATTTTAGTATTTTTGTAAATAAAAATCATTAATTAATTTAGTTTTCAATTCTAGGATTAATTTTGACCTTTTTCTTAATAAACTTAAAATTTGTAGAAATAGGGTTTTAATCAATTTTTATCTTTTTTCTTTTATTTTCTCATTATTAATAATTAAATATTATTTTCTTGTAAATACTTGCAATTAATTAATTAGGTTTAATTTTAGATTCAATTTTAATATTTTTTCTTAATAAATAAAAATTGTAGAATTAGGGTTAAGTAAATTTTTAATTTCATTTAATCTTTTCATTAAAACTTCATAAATACAAAAAACTCAAAAAATCTTTTCTTTTTTTTTCTTTAATTTAATTAATTTGCTAATCATATTTCAATTTCTTTAAAAGGGTCCAACGCCCTCGCGTTCCCAATTTTAATTCTCTTCGCATTTTTATTCCTCTTTGTATAATGTTCATGTAATTCTCCCAAAGCCGTGTAAATTTATATTTCTCGCACTTTATTTCTTTATTTTATGTCAAATCGGGTCCTGGATTTAATTTGGCGATGTGGACCCGCGCCTTTGTAATAGTTTAGGAACTTTACATTTCTCGCAACTTTTTAACTGTTAATAATGGCATGCAAGAATGAATGACAAAATAAAAACAAAAGCGTAGATCACCCATGACATGACAAGATAAATACGAATGAAAACGACACACAAATCACACACCACCCCTAGGGTACGCCTCACTGTTTCCCCTCGAAAGGTGATCGTCGAGTAGAGGATGTCTTAGTAAGTCCTCATGATCCAGGAACCTGGCATGAGGGTAGCTTCTAAGGTGTCTTCCCATTGCTCCGGTGATCACCATGTCCCGAACCCTCGAATTGACCCGAACACCTCCAACGGTGGTGCTACCTACCTCTCAATGGTGGGATGGCACTACTTTAAAGGACATTTACACAGACGAATTCCTTAGGGTAGGTAGACGACTCTAGATACTTGCTCTAATTTCAAAAACAAATCAAAAATACTTTTCACACCGACACTTTTCAAAAGCTTTCGAAAGCAACTTTTCAAACACTCTTGAGGACCGATACAAGAGTCGAACTGGAATTTTCAAAGAAACTTTTTTTTAAAAACCCACAGTTGAAAAGCAAACAAACCATTTTGAAAACACAAGTGAGCAAGTATCTAAGAGCCCATGGATAACCATGGATAGAAAGGGTGCTAACACCTTCCCTTTCTATAAATCTACCTCCCGAACCGAGAGCAATCTCTATAAGGAATTTTTCTGTGCTTTTGTCCTTTCCACTTGGAGAAAATAAAAGACGGTGGCGACTCTTGCTTCCGCGACATTTCGCGAACCAGCGTTAAACAGTCAGTTCCAGATCCACCGATCACAGAACTGGCGACTCTGCTGGGGACACTTATAAAGTGAGGTGTACCTTAGGGTTAGTTCATAACTGTGTTTTCAATTGTATTGCTTTGCTTGCTTTAAATTGTGGGACTGTCTTGGGAGTTCTATAGATCCTAACCCGGATCTGGGGGATACCTTCTTAGAAAGTAGCAACAAGGCTGTGAGGGAACTGTGCGGGGTATACCGACATGGTTGAAACAGTCTGCTACGTTGATGTGGCACTTTGGTGTGTACCGTAACCCTTGAGTTTAGTCAAGGAGAGTACGGGGCCTCCGCGTGGTGTCATGAAGCATCAACAGACCTTAGGAACCTTAATTGAACTATCTTGGCCTCTTTAGGGTAGTGAGATAACTGACTTTGGTGCAGTCCGAGGTTGGTTGATACTCGATACTACACTCAATTGAGGGTTGCTTTCCTGGAATATTTCGGTCGCCAGTTCAGTGGCTAAATCAAAACGATGAACAATGAAAGCAATCCCGTGATATTGGGACCCTTAGAACCCGGTTACTTCTAATAGGACAGGTTGAACCCACCAACTTCAAGAGGGTACTACCCATACCCCATGCTGGCCTAAACTCTAGGGGCTTGTCTTGTGTGCCTTGTGTGCCTTACATGTTTGTCTTTGTAAATATCTGTGGTGTGATTAATCATAGCATCATGACATCATTCAGCATCATATGCATTGACTAACCATTTCAGGGGTTCGAATCTTCATCTTTGTTCTTGTTTTGTAGGATATGGAAACTGTTCGCAGAAAGATAATTCAAATCAGTCTTGTAAGGATCCCTCCTCAGCTTAATGAGCTTATATCCAGGATTCCCGAGAGCTCTTCATTCAGTGAGAGACATGGAAGACTCATCAGCTTGGTCAACACCAACATTGAGGAAGACATGGTAAAGGTCCTGTTCCAGTTCTTTGACCCTCTGCATCACTGTTTCACCTTCTTGGATTATCAGCTGGTACCTACATTGGAGGAGTTCTCCCAGCTCCTGAAGATCCCTATCCTTGATCAACTACCCTACAACGGTACGGAAAAGGAACCCAAGCTTGAAGAGATTGCTAAAGCCTTACACCTACAATCATCTGACCTCAAGGGACATTGGGAAGTTAGAAGTGGCATCAAAGGGTTCTTAGCCAGGTTTCTGTTTGAAAAGGCCCATGAATGTTGGAACTCCCTTGACTTATAAGCTTTTGAAGAAGTTGTGGCCCTCCTTGTCTATGGTTTGGTGTTGTTCCCTAACCCAGATCAGCTTATAGACATCAGTGTTGTCCAGATCTTTATGTCCAGGAATCCTATACCTACGTTGCTGGGGGACATCCTTCACTCATGTTACACTCGAACCATGAGAAAAAGAGGTGTCCTTATGTGTTGCACTCCTCTCCTGGGAAGGTGGTTTATTTCGCACCTTCCACAATCAGTTTTGAAAACGAGCGGGGTTTGAGGTGGTCACAACGGTTGATGACTCTTACACATGCAGATATACATTGGTGCCCTCGGTCCAGAGAGGATGTCACTATCATTGATCGTTGCGGGGAGTACCCTAATGTTCCTTTATTTGGAATCAGAGGAGGTATTACTTACAGCCCATGCCTGGCTTGGAGATAGTTTGGTTATGCTCGGAGGGATGGCCCTCATGATATGTTAATTCCTGACATAGTTTTTGACTTCGACAACGATGCACAAGGACTTCTCCAGAGATTTATCAGAGCTTGGAGGATGCCCAGTAGGATAGACAGCAAGACACTGGGGCACAGGAACTCCATCCCGGGGGAACCTTATCTCAAGTGGGTACGAGCCCGCTCCCAGAAGTTGGTGATGCCTTATCCTCATATGCTCCCAGTAATCAAAGAGCCAGTCTTGGAAGGAGAAGTGTCCTACACCATTCAGCATCCTGATATGCCCACATCCTGGGAAGAGATGCAGAAGAGCTGGATCCAGCTTAAGGAAGAACGGATTTCTCTTGAGACCAGTCTACATGCTAGTGAAAAGAAGGTCCTAGAGCTCACCCGCCTGTTGCATGAGGAGAGGAATCTCAACACCTACATAGCTCCAAAGAGGATGCGTAGTGTCTTCTGGGATTGATTTGCTTTGTAATTTGTGCCCATGAGGCTTTGATGTACTGAACAATTATTTCCTTAATGATAATGTGTGTTCTTTTTTGTCTACAACAAATTTGAACTTTTGAACCCTTGAATGCATTGCATAAACACATATCATTCATCATGTGCATAGCAGGTTTTCTTCTTTTCAGGTTGCTTACAGTTCTTCGCTGTTTATTTCAGCATCATGAATCCTGACTCATCATCAACTGAGATGTCCATCAAGGCTCTTCAGGCGCAGAATGCGCAATTTCAGGAATTAATCATGGGTTTGGCTCAGGGCCAAGAAGAGCTGAAGGCTCTGCTCCTGAAGAAAGAGAAGAAGAAGAAGAAGAGAACTGTTCTTTTCAACTCGGGCCGAAGGCTTGGCAACACTCTGCAGAATGAAGAGGCTGGTTCTTCTATAGGAAAGGGTAGTCCCCAAGGGGGAAAAGGTCCTAGTCCGGTAGTCTCCGACAACGAGACTGATTTTGACGAGGAACAGTATCCTCCGGCTGAAGACCGGTACAAGCAGTTGGAGGACAGACTGACCGCTATGGAGATCCAACAAGTGCCTGGGCTGGATTTTGGAGATTTGGGTTTGTCTACTGGTGTGATCATTCCTCATAAGTTCAAAGCACCATCCTTTACCAAGTATGACGGGGCGTCTTGTCCCAAGTTACACCTCAGGTCTTATGTGCGGAAGATTCAGCCGTACTCAGTGGACAAGAATTTGTGGATCCATTTCTTCCAGGAGAGTCTTTCAGGGACTCATCTCGAATGGTTCTATCAGTTGGATGGGACCAAGGTTCGTAACTGGGAGGAGTTGGCTACTGCTTTCTATAAGCAGTATCAATATAATGCCGACCTTGCCCCTACACGTACCCAACTCCAGGGTATGTCGTTAGGTTCAAGTGAAGGTTTTAAAGAGTACGCACAGAAGTGGAGGGACCTGGCTGGCAGGGTGCAGCCTCCGTTGACTGACCGGGAGTTGGTAGACATGTTCTTGGGGACCCTATCTGGGCCATTTTTCAACCATCTTATCGGTAGCTCATCTGCAGGGTTTACTGATCTTATTCTGACTGGAGAGAGAATAGAGGCTGGGATGAAGTCTGGTAAAATTCAGAAGGGTGCATCGTCAAGCTCTGAGAAGAAACCCTTCAAAAAGGAGGCCAGTGCTGTATATGGCTCTAGAAGGCAAGAGAAACCTGAACGCCGCTAGTCTGTCAACGCGGTAATGATTGCCAAGCCTGCTGCCGCTCCTCAGCAAGCCAATCCTCAAAGGGCTGAAAGACCCCGGAGAGAGTTCACCCGTTTGAGTATGACTTTGTCGCAAATCTTGCCGCAGTTACTATCCACCAACTTAGTGACTGTCAGAGAGGCCCCTAAAGTTGTGAACACTGCTTCCCCCAAATACAATCCAAATGCCCGCTGTGCTTATCACTCCGATAGCCCGGGGCATTCCACTGATGACTGTTGGGCCTTGAGGAATAAGGTGCAAGACCTAATCGATGCAAAAGAGATACAGTTTGAAGCGCCTGAGAGGCCGAATATGGTGACTGCTCCTATGCCCCAGCATGGAGTAAATGCTGTTGATGAAGATGTATACGCCGTTTCTGTGGATGATGTGGCTACTCCCTTAATGACTGTCAAGAGGAACCTACTGCTGGCCGGTTTATTTCCGGGTTGCAGTGAGGGTTGCCTGTTCTGTGCTGTTTCCCTATCTGGTTGTCCTTTGCTGAAGTTGGGCATCCAAAGCCTAACGGACAGCAAGGAGATTCTGTTTAAGAAGACTGCTTTTCAGTTTGTTCCGGTGGAAGAAGTTTCTGTGGTTACAATCTTTAATAATCCAATCAAGGCTCTCCCAAGGAAGCCTGTTCAAATCATGACTGTCGCACCTGTTGTTATTACTGTTCCGGGGCCTCTCCCCTACGAATCTGATAAGGCTGTCCCCTGGCACTATGGGGCAGACGTGTATGTGAATGGAATCAAACAAGAGTTCAACACTGGCACCAGCATCAGCAATATCACTGGTCCAACAAAGGTTACCCGCAGTGGCAGGCTCTTCTCGCCTGACATTGCACCGCCGGCTATTCAAAGACCCCTTACTATAACACCTGCAAGTGTACCTGTTTCTGTTTCTGATCAAGTTGCTTCCCCTGCTGCCAAGTCATCTAATGCTCGGGGCAAAGGGATTGAAGATGAGCCTGCCCGGATGGAGGCACCAAGACCTGTAACTGCTGAGGCCTCCCAACAAGAGATGGAGGAAATTCTAAAAATAATCAAGAAGAGTGACTTTAATGTTGTGGAGCAGCTGGGGCATACACCCTCCAAGATCTCAATGCTCTCCTTGCTACTGTGCTCAGAGGCCCATACTAAGGCCTTGATTTCTTTTCTCAAGAAGGCCCATGTGCCACAGGAGACATCTGCAGTCCAGTTTACTGATTGCGTGGCAAATCTGACAGCGGACAATGGTTTGGGTTTCTCGGATGCTGACCTTACTGCTAAGGGAAGAGACCATAATGATGCCCTGCATGTCTCTATTGAATGCAGGGGCACTACTCTGGCGCACGTGTTGGTGGACATTGGTTCTTCCCTAAATGTGCTACCCAAGAAGGCCTTAGACCGTTTGGATTGTGAAGGCCTGGAGTTGAAACCTAGCAATATCATCGTCAGAGCCTTTGACGGTTCCAAGAGGATGGTTCATGGAGAGGTTGACATTCCTATTCGTGTGGGCTCTCAAGTATTCGACTCTACTTTCTATGTGATGGATATCCGTTCATCGTATTCTTGTTTACTGGGTCGGCCTTGGATCCACAAAGCTGGGGCAGTGACCTCTACCTTGCACCAGAAGCTAAAATACCCTGTCAGAGGGAAGATTGTCACTGTGCAGGGAGAGGAGGAGTATATGGTGAGCCATTTGAATTCCTTCAGATATATTGAGATGGACGGAGAGTTTATTGAAACCCCCTTTCAGCATTTCGAGGAGGTACTTCCAATTTCGGCAGCAGCAGAAACAGTGGTCGAGGAGGATGTTCCTTTAAAGATGGCTTCCCTAAAGGATGCCCGGGCTGTAATTCAAAAAGGTGAATGTGCTAACTGGGGCAGGCTCACTGATTTTAAACAGAAAACTGACAAGTTCGGACTGGGTTTTACTGCAGAGGGACAGAAAGCTATGCGGAAGGCGAAGACCAGAAGACCTCCTGTGCTCATTACCAATCCAGGAGTGAATGCTGTTGGGGAGGATAATGAAGTGGATGAAGCTGAGTTCAATAGCTGGATCTACCCGACAACTGAGGGCGGATTGACCAATTGGATTGCTAAGGACCATACTCCTGTTACTTTTGTTACGCAGTAATAAACTTCTTTGTTTTGTTATTTGTAATAAACAATTAAAACTCTATGGCCCGGTGTCTTACCCGAGGCACCGTTGGCTTCATTTGTGAGGGCATATAAATTGTCATTTCATATATCATGAATAAATATCTTGGACATTTTCTCGCATTTCAAATCTTATGCTCCTTTCCTTTCTTTCCTTTCTTTATATTACAAAACAGCTGTATTTACATACACTCACTCATACAGGTTTCAATCCACTCTGGATCTCACTGGTAACGACTCTGCTACTGCCAATTATGACTTTGAAAATCCGATCAACTTAGCCGAAGACGAAGGTGAAGATGATTGCGAAGTGCCTGGCGAGCTTGCAAGACTGTTACTTCAGGAAGAGAGGGCAATTCAACCACACGAAGAGCCAGTGGAAATAATAAATATGGGTACTGAGACAGACAGGAAGGAGGTAAAGATTGGTGCCAACCTAGAGCTTAGCGTGAAGCAACGGTTGACTCAGATGCTACATGATTATATGAAGATCTTTGCCTGGTCCTACGAAGACATGCCCGGGTTGGACACCGATATTGTGGTCCATCATTTGCCTACTAAGGAAGACTGCCCTCCGGTTAAGCAAAAGGCCCGTCGTATGCGTCCAGAGATGTCTGAGAAGATCAAAGCCGAGGTTATGAAACAGTTTGATGCCGGTTTCCTTGCAGTGATTTCTTACCCTCAGTGGGTTGCTAATATGGTGCCGGTACCTAAGAAGGACGGAAAGGTCAGAATGTGTGTTGATTACAGGGATCTGAATAGGGCCAGCCCCAAAGATGACTTCCCTCTACCTCACATTGATGTCCTTGTTGACAATACTGCTCAGCACAAGGTGTTCTCTTTCATGGATGGTTTTTCAGGTTATAATCAGATCAAGATGGCTTCTGAAGACATGGAAAAAACTACCTTTGTTACTCAGTGGGGCACCTTCTGCTACAAAGTCATGCCTTTTGGACTGAAAAACGCTGGGGCAACCTACCAACGTGCCATGGTTGCTTTATTTCATGATATGATCCATCATGAGATAGAAGTGTATGTTGACGACATGATCGCAAGGTCCCAGACTGAGGAAGAGCACCTAGATCATCTGCAGAAGTTGTTTGACCGGTTGAAATTGTACAAGCTGAGGTTGAACTCGAACAAGTGCACCTTCGGGGTAAGATCTGGAAAGTTGCTAGGCTTCGTTGTAAGTGATAAGGGTATTCAAGTGGACCCTGCCAAGGTTAAAGCTATTCAAGAGATGCTAGTTCCTAAGACAGAGAAAGAGGTCAGAGGCTTTTTAGGACGCCTGAATTACATTGCTCGATTCATCTCACACCTGACCGCTACCTGTGAACCAATCTTCAAGCTGCTGAAGAAAGATCAGGTAGTACGTTGGAATGATGAATGTCAGGCTGCTTTTGACAGAACCAAGGAGTATCTCCAAGAACCACCCATCCTTATGCCACCGGTTGAGGGGAGACCTCTGATACTATACCTGACAGTACTTGACAACTCGATGGGGTGTGTGCTGGGGCAGCATGACGAGTCTGGCCGAAAAGAGCATGCCATTTATTACCTTAGCAAAAAAGTTTACCGACTGTGAGACCCGATACTCACTTCTTGAGAAAACTTGCTGCGCTTTGGTATGGGCTGCTCGCCGGCTGAGACAGTATATGCTGACTCACACTACCTTGTTGATCTCAAAGATGGATCCTATAAAGTACATATTTGAAAAGCCTGCTCTGTCTGGGAGAATAGCAAGATGGCAAATGATCTTGACGGAATACGACATTCAGTACACGACCCAGAAAGCCATCAAGGGAAGTGTATTGGCAGACCACTTGGCACATCAGGCAGTAGACGACTATCAGTCAATGAACTTCGAGTTTCCGGATGAGAGCATCATGATAGTGACTGATTGTGAAGTACCTGGACCGGATGAAGGACCTGAGGAAGGATCCCGATGGTCTATGCACTTTGACGGAGCCTCCAACGCTTTGGGTAACGGTATCGGCGCTGTAATCATATCCCCTCAAGGCACTCATACTCCACTCACTGCCTGGCTATGTTTCAACTGTACCAACAACATGGCGGAGTATGAGGCGTGCATCATGGGTCTTCAAGCGGCGATCGACTTAAGGATCAAGTTTCTGAGTGTCTTCGTAGATTCCTCTCTCGTGATCAATCAGATCAAAGGAGAGTGGGATACGAAACATCTGAATCTTATTCCTTACAGAGAATGTGTGTTGACCTTGATCCCCCACTTCACAGAGATAACCTTTGAACACTTCCCGAGAGAGGAGAATCAGTTGGCGGACACGTTAGCTACGATGTCTTCTATGTTCAAGGTCAAATGGGATAATGAGGCTCCCCGGATCATCATCTGGAAACTGGACGAACCGGCATACTGTTGTGATCTCGAGACTGAATTGGTAACTGAGAAGCCTTGGTACTATGAGGTGAAGAGATATCCGGAAGCTCAAGAGTACCCTGAAGGTGCGTCTGTCAACGATAAAAAGTTTCTAAGAAGGTTCGCAGCGAAGTTCTTCCTTAGCAACGGCATCTTGTACAAGCGAAACTATGATTCGACCTTACTGCGGTGTGTGGACAAGAATGAAGCAGAAAGGATCATGGAAGAGTTACATGAAGGGACCTTCGGTACCCATTCCAGTGGACACACTATGGCAAAGAAAATCCTTCGGGCAGGGTATTTCTGGTCCACAATGGAAGCTGATTGCTATCAACATTCCCGAACATGCCATAAATGCCAGATATATGCAGTTAAAGTACATGTTCCTCCAGTTCCTCTAAATGTTCTGACTGCACCTTGGCCGTTTGCAATGTGGGGCATAGACATGATCGGTGAGATTAAACCTACGGCATCTAACGGGAATCGCTTCATCCTGGTAGCGATTGATTACTTCATGAAGTGGGTTGAAGCAGCTTTCTACGCTACGGTAACCAAGACTGTTGTGGCACGGTTCATTCGGCACAACCTGATATATTGATACGGCGTCCCAGAAAGGATCATTACAGACAACGGTACCAATCTTAATAACAAGATGATCATTGAGCTCTGCGAGCAGTTTAAAATACAGCACCACAACTCTTCTCCTTACAGACCGAAGATGAATGGGGCTGTAGAAGCAGCAAATAAAAATATCAAGAAAATCGTGCAGAAGATGACAGTGACCTATAAAGATTGGCACGAGATGTTACCGTTCGCTCTACATGGGTACCGTACCTCAGCCAGGACGTCAACCGGGGCAACTCCTTTCTCCTTGGTCTACGGCATGGAGGCAGTCTTACCGATCGAAGTGCAAATACCCTCTCTCCGGATAATGAAGGATGCAAATCTGAACGAAGATGATTGGATCCAGACACGACTTGATCAATTAAACCTTATTGATGAAAAAAGACTTGCTGCTATCTGTCATGGTCAGACGTATCAGAAACGGATGATCAGGGCATTTAACAAAAAGGTCAGACCACAGGAATATCAAGTTGGGGATCTGGTAATCAAGCGAATCATCCTTCCTCAGAGTGATCCAAGGGTCAAATGGACCCCTACGTACGAAGGTCCATTTGTGGTTAAACATGTGTTCTCAGGAGGAGCCATGATTCTAACCAACATGGATGGTGACGACCTTCCTCACCCCGCCAATGCAGACATAGTAAAAAGATACTACGCATGAAAAAAAAGACCCGCTAGGCTGACATGCCTATGCAAAAGTTAGGGCTTCCCGGCGAACCAAAAGGGTTCGGGAAAAATGAAGGGATGAAATGAAAAAATCTGTACACCCGGAAAGTCGAAAACCTGAAAAGGCGGCTTGGGCAAAAATGGGTATCCCGGTGGACTGAAAACCCGAAAGGGCGGTCCAGGCAAAAGTTAGGGATAAAGCGTAATACTATGTCTCATTGGATCACTTTGCATCCAGAATCCGGTATCTACGTCAAGTTCAGACGGCATCGATCAGTCAGCTTCATCTTTGTTTAGGTCATCAAGTGATGAGACGCTCGGAGATATAAAGGCGATAGCAGAGTTGAAACCCAGTGGATCATTCATTTCACACAGCTGTTTTATTTTCTCTTGTACAAAATTTGTATAAACTCTTTTGTTCGGCGGCGTTTTCTTACTAGGACGTCAGCCTCTTGTACATAAACGCCTATTTACAGGCAAATTCAAAAAAAATCAATACAAAAATCACTTTTCAGTTAAAAATTGCCAATTGTTTTTCCTTTTCTGTTTTGTTTTGCGAAGAACGTCCAAGGTTCAATTTGTGATATATGCATTGACAATAATTTGCTAACTCATGAATATTTGCATACGAAACAAAGGATCAATTACACGTAACATTAGAAACAGGGGCAATAAAGAGTTGTCTAAGCAATCTAATTGTTCTGTCCTCCAAGGTACCAAGGTAGGTTCGGCTGAAGAACATAACCAGTACATCCCAATTCCCCAGAGAGTGAGCCAGCAAGTCAGTACACTCTCCCCGAGCAAAGCTACTATCAGCCTTAAGAAAGTTGAGTATCCTCCAGCAGATCTCAACATTCCCCAGCACGAGGTACAGACATTCTTAACAAGCATCCCCGGCAGTCTTGGCCTAAAGATTGTTCCCCGGCGGTATACCAGACATTCATTAGAGTCACTTCCCCGATACAATTCAAAACTTCCCCAAGAGAGTCCAATCTAGTTCCCCAAGAAAGTTGGAATCCATATCCCCAAGCAGTAAGCTTATCCCCAGTAGATTCTGGAAGCTTACCCACGCAGAGCACGAACGCGTCTCCCGGCTTTATTCAAGAGTTATTTCTTTACCAGGATATAACTGGGTTATCCTCAGCCAAAAGCCACGGAAAGATCGTCTTCGGAGAAGTCTTCTTATCCCCAGCGAAGTCTATTAACGTTTCCAACACAACAATGGTATCCCCAGCGAAGTTACCATCAACATTTCCGCAAAGTACCTCTCTCCCCACAAAGTATTGCTTCCCAGCAAGATCGCTAGAGTATCTTTTCTCCCCACAGAGTAATTCATTCGCCAAGTTTATTCCCCAATGGAGCTATCTTCTCCTACCGGTATTCTTGCAACTATCATCCCCAGCGGGAGCAAAAATCTACTCTTCAACATCAGCCCAGGAATGACTTCCCGACACCCGTCAAGGATTTATTTTCCTAAGACGAAAATATACATTCATAAACATCGCATCACATACATCATTATAGCATGCATATACGCATCATATCTTACAAATCTCATTTATATTGAGAACATCATTGCTTGATCAACATCATGCATTGCATATGACTGACCTTCACCTTTCAGGAAAGATTCAGTTAAGTTCTCAACTATATTTCAAGACCTAGACCGGTTCAGTTAAATCGACCCTAAGATTTTACTGTTTCTTATCCAGTCAAAGGCCTTCTCTGGTTCAGTCAGATCGACCCTAAGATCTCCCTGTTTCTTATCCAGTTGAAGACATTCCAAGACCTAGACCGGTTCAGTTAAATCGACCCTAAGATTTTTCTGTTTCTTATCCCGTCCAAGGCCTTCTCTGGTTCAGTCAGATCGACCCTAAGATCTCCCTGTTTCTTATCCAGTTGAAGACATTCCAAGACCTAGACCGGTTCAGTTAAATCGACCCTAAGATTTTTCTGTTTCTTATCCCGTCCAAGGCCTTCTCTGGTTCAGTCAGATCAACCCTAAGATCTCCCTGTTTCTTATCCAGTTGAAGATTTCAAGACCTAGACCGGTTCAGTTAAATCGACCCTAAGATTTTTCTGTTTCTTATCCAGTCAAAGGCCTTCTCAAGTCCAGTTAAATCGATCCCTAACAGATTTTCCTGATAAAGACTCAGTAGAAGATATCCAAGATTCTCTCAGCGTTACTGTTGAGGTAGAAGTCGCCAAAGATTCTCTCAGCATTACTGTTGAGGTAGAAGTCGCCCAAGATTCTCTCAGCGCTACTGTTGAGGTTGAAGTCGTCCAAGATTCTCTCAATGATACTGTTGAGGTTGAAGTCGCCCCAGATTCTCTCAGCGTTACTGTTGAGGTTGAAGTCGTCCAAGATTCTCTCAGCGTTACTGTTGAGGTTGAAGTCGTCCAAGATTCTCTCAGCGTTACTGTTGAGGTTGAAGTCGCCTATGGTTCTCTCCCCGTTACTGCGGAGGTAGTAATCGTCCCCAGGTTCTCTCAGCGTTCCTGTTGAGGTAGTAACCATCCCTGGTCCATTCATCACCTTTTGAAGATCCAGATCCAGCTCCTGTAACCAGTCAGGACGCATCTATACAAAGAGTTCAAAGACCAGCTCCTGTAACAGGTCAGGTAATCATTCTCTTTTGCAGGTACGCAAGTTCTCGCTAAGGAGTCTCTTACGCGGTCGACATTCAGATGGCATCTATAAGCCCATCATCCTATCCATCAATCTCCAAATGGCATCTATAAGCCCATTCCACCATCACACTGCTACTATGTGAGCGCAAATTTCTGGGCACTCTAGTGTTCAATCATCTTCCACCTTCGGATTACGAAAGGCACGTCAGCCAATCTGCATCCTCAGGTCTAAGAAGATTGAACAGGGGCAACTGTCGTACCCCAAAATTTTCCCTCCCATATTCTTCAAAATTTGCCAAGTCAAAGCTTCAAAAATCTCCCCAAGGGTTGCACAGTTCAAGGGCCTCCTAACAGTCAAAAACTAGGGTTTTGGTTCTGACAAAGAAAATGAAGTTTCCAAGGGTCTAAACAAGTCCCACATGCCTATAAACATTGTCAAGTATCCTCATGCCAAGTTTCAAAACTCACAGCACAAAATTGCACAGTCAAAAACCCTAATTACACTACAGTCAACTGCAGGGGCAAAATGGTCATTTGACAGTCAAAAGTTCAAATTTTTGGTCAACATCTCATTTTGAAGCCACAAACATAATTTGATCAATGCTTGATCATGATTCTCAAAGTTTGGCTCAAAAGGTCTCAAGATGCAAAAGTTTCCATATTTGGACAGTTGAAAAAGTCAACTGTAACTTGACCAAGGCATAACTTCCACATGGATTATCAGAAAAATTCCATCCAAAGCTCATTTTGAAGAGAAATACATTTCCTACAACTCCTCTTAATACTTCAAGTCCAAGAAATGCTCTCACAAAAAGTTATCAATTTCAACATTATAGGTCATTTTCAAAAGCCAACAAAAAGGGACTTTAAGTCAAAGGCCATAACTTGATATTGGTAAATCAAAATGACATGGGACCAAAGGCATTGGTTAAAGGACTTCAAGACCTTTCCAAAATGTCAAAGAACATGAGCAAAGCTTAAATATTGAGCAAGATATGCCTTGTGGAAGTTGGGAAATTTTTGGATATTTTGAAAAGTCAACTTTGTTTCAAATACCTTAAAATTGCTAATGGGTCTCTTTTTCTTCCAAGATTCATCATCCAAAGCATGTGCACGACCATTTGGCCCAAAGGGAAGTTATTCATCATTTTTATTTTATTTATTTGAATTTTTAATTGCTAGAAATTCATTTAATTAATTAAAATATGTGGAAAATGCTAAACCAAAGTTTTCAAATCTTTTTATGCATGGAATAACTCAAGGATTTCGTGCATGATCAGATATAGAAAGAATCAATGTAATTGGACATGATTGGTATCAAATATGCATGAAAAGATTGAAAATTATATGCATGAAAATCCAATATTCTCTACATCAATGCAAGGATTCTTTGGATCAAAAACTCAACCCTAATCGTTCACATACTTATACTGATGCAAACCCTAGAGCCAAGAACCTCTAAGCTGCGCCTATTATCAAGAACAAAGTTTGAGTTTTTATCAAAAAAGTCCAAAACTGAAAGTGGCCTTAGAGGACGATTCAGAGGAAAAGATTGATCCCATTAGCTTGCCAAGACATTACTGAAGCTAACTGAATACCTTTCCACATCCCTAACGCCCAGAATTGGTATACAGAACTCAAGATTTTTCAAATTTTATTCATATTCGTATTTCAATTTTCAAGCATTCCCATTGCATTTTTCTTGTGGATTCATACTAATTGATTGATTCTAAAGCTAACCATATAGTTTGATTGAGTTTTGCTTGCCCATACGTGATTTCACCATGGACGATTATTAGGGTTACCAAGCTGTGAAATTGGGCGTTTATGCATCTTGTAAAATTAGAACATCTCAGGGCCATGGTCAAAATCAGGACACTTGGACGAATCGAATGCAACAGTCGCGCCCAATTTATGAAGCAAGATGGCCTAATCGCTATTTTTGAAAAGGGCATATTTTGGGGGGGTTTAAAACCCCCGCTATTCAATTGATTTTTGTTTCAGGTGAAGCGCAACAAGGAAGAAGAAGATGAGGTGTAAGGCGATGGTTGGTTCATTTGAATTTCGCGCTAAAAACACCCACTAACTCTTGTTTTGCTTTATGGTATTTGTTTTCTATTATATATTCAAAGTGCGTTGGTAGCTCAGCTGGCAGGCGTGTGATTTGGTAAACAGCAGGACCTGGGTTCGATCCCAGGTCCCCCTCCCTTTCCCTATATTTTTCTTCTAACTATGTTCTTGTGTAGCTCGTTTCCAAGCGCCCACTGTATGCCCACGATCTCAGCTTGCCACGCGCCCCCTAATACCAATCCAAAGGTCCAGGTTTGAGGAACATCCTAGGCCTCAGTCAATGCACCTGCACGCCTCCCAGAAAAGTCAAAAGGGCCTTGAAACAGATGGGCCTAATTGCTAAACAATAACCTCCAATTGGGGACAGAACCCCCCATGGTTTGCTTCTTTTGTTCCTTTTTATATTTTTTCTATTTTTATTTGTTTTAATTAATTTCTCTTTAATTCTTTAAACTAATCTATTTTCATAAAAATATAAAAATAACAAAAAATCAGAAAGTCACAAAAATTTAAATATATTTTATTTTAGTATTTTTGTAAATAAAAATTATTAATTAATTTAGTTTTCAATTCTAGGATTAATTTTGACCTTTTTCTTAATAAACTTAAAATTTGTAGAAATAGGGTTTTAATCAATTTTTATCTTTTTTCTTTTCTTTTCTCATTATTAATAATTAAATATTATTTTCTTGTAAATACTTGCAATTAATTAATTAGGTTTAATTTTAGATTCAATTTTAATATTTTTTCTTAATAAATAAAAATTGTAGAATTAGGGTTAAGTAAATTTTTAATTTCATTTAATCTTTTCATTAAAACTTCATAAATACAAAAAACTCAAAAAATCTTTTCTTTTTTTTTCTTTAATTTAATTAATTTGCTAATCATATTTCAATTTCTTTAAAAGGGTCCAACGCCCTCGCGTTCCCAATTTTAATTCTCTTCACATTTTTATTCCTCTTTGTATAATGTTCATGTAATTCTCCCAAAGCCGTGTAAATTTATATTTCTCGCACTTTATTTCTTTATTTTATGTCAAATCGGGTCCTGGATTTAATTTGGCGATGTGGACCCGCGCCTTTGTAATAGTTTAGGAACTTTACATTTCTCGAAACTTTTTAACTGTTAATAATGGCATGCAAGAATGAATGACAAAATAAAAACAAAAGCGTAGATCACCCATGACATGACAAGATAAATACGAATGAAAGCGACACACAAATCACACACCACCCCTAGGGTACGCCTCACTGTTGCCCCTCGAAAGGTGATTGTCGAGTAGAGGATGTCTTAGTAAGTCCTCATGATCCGGGAACCTGGCATGAGGGTAGCTTCTAAGGTGTCTTCCCATTGCTCCGGTGATCACCATGTCCCGAACCCTTGAATTGACCCGAACACCTCCAACGGTGGTGCTACCTACCTCTCAATGGTGGGATGGCACTACTTTAAAGGACATTTACACAGACGAATTCCTTAGGGTAGGTAGACGACTCTAGATACTTGCTCTAATTTCAAAAACAAATCAAAAATACTTTTCACACCAACACTTTTCAAAAGCTTTCGAAAGCAACTTTTCAAACACTCTTGAGGACCGATACAAGAGTCGAACTGGAATTTTCAAAGAAACTTTTTTTTAAAAACCCACAGTTGAAAAGCAAACAAACCATTTTGAAAACACAAGTGAGCAAGTATCTAAGAGCCCATGGATAACCATGGATAGAAAGGGTGCTAACACCTTCCCTTTCTATAAATCTACCTCCCGAACCGAGAGCAATCTCTATAAGGAATTTTTCTGTGCTTTTGTCCTTTCCACTTGGAGAAAATAAAAGACGGTGGCGACTCTTGCTTCCGCGACATTTCGCGAACCAGCGTTAAACAGTCAGTTCCAGATCCACCGATCACAGACAAGTTCCAGATTAACCCTGTAATAAGCCAGGAGAACTATCTGTGGACGACTGATTGTAGGTTAATACCTGTAACACGCCAGAAAAACTATCTACATAAGGAGATTGAAGATTAATACCTGTAACAAGCCAGGAAAACTATCTTTCTTTCTCAGGTCAGAGATTAATACCTGTAACAAGCCAGGAGAACTATCTCGACGGTCGACAATTTTTAAGTTCCAGATTAATACCTATAACAAGCCATGAGAACTATCAGTGGACGACCGACTATAGATTAATACATGTAACAAGCCAGGAGAACTATCTATAAAAATTGATTGAATATTAATACCTGTAACAAGCCAGGAAAACTATCTTTCTTTTTCAGGTCAGAGATTAATACTTGTAACAAGCCAGGACAACTATCTCGACGACAGATAAAAAACAAGTTCCAAATTAATACATGTAACAAGCCAGGACAACTATATGTGGACGATCGGTTGTAGGTTAATACCTGTAACAAGCCAGGAAAGCTATCTACATGAGGATATTGAAGATTAACACCTGTAATAGGCTAGGAAAACTATCTTTCTTTCTCAGGTCAGAGATTAATACCTGAAACCAGCCAGGACAACTATCTCAGTGACCGACAATTTTCAAGTTCCAGATTAATACCTGAAACCAGACAGGATAACTATCTGTGAACAGTTGATTTGTAGATTAACCCCTGAAACCAGACAGGAAAACTATTTACACAACACGACGAAGCAATCTTACACGGGTTACTTCTCATCATCCAGATGCAGTCTAACACTAACTCATCCTAAAACAGCCCCACATAGGCTCCTTCCCAAATATCTCCGGATGCACACTAACACGGACTCATCCTGGAACAGCCTTACACATGCTCTTTCTAATACATTTGCAGGTAACAGATAATTCCATTATCCCCAACAAGTTACTGTGAAGCCTGGATTTCAACCAAAAAATAACAAAATTTCATCTCTCCAGAGATAACTCTTCAGTAGAGCCTTGGACAACTAAAGTACCCAGACTCTATTCCCCACAGAGTTTCCTCAAGCAGGAGAACAACAGAAACCCACATTCCCTAGCGGAGTCCTCCTCAGACAGCAGGAACAGGAATTCCCCACAAAGAGACCTCTTATAAAGTTAACATCTACTTTGGATGGCATCTTTAAGCCCATCCATGATGACTCTCTGTCATCTTCTCTGAATTTAATCTGTAAGCCCATTCCCAACATCATCAACCATCGGTGTTACTTCATGTGAGTGCAAATTTCTAGGCACTCTAGTGTTCAATCATATTCCACCTTCAGATCATGAAAGGCAGACAAGCCAATCTAAACCCTTGGGTTTAAGAAGATTGAATAGGGGCAACTGTTGTACTCCAAAACTTGCCCTCCCATTTTTACTCAAAACATGCTCTTATAGGTCCTTAATTGCTCAAGGTTGACCAAGAATTGATCAGACAAATTCTCCTCCTAAGCAATGAACCTCTAACTAGGGTTTCACTTTTCATCAAGATGTGTGAGCTCCAAAGGTCTCTAATGTTTTCCATTGTCCTAATACTCTTTCAAGATTTCCCATGCCAAGTTTCATGCCTTGCACTACAAGTTTGCTCAATCAATGGCCCAAATGTTTGAAAATGAACTGTACGAGGTCAAAAGTCAATTATGGCCCAAATATAGTCAAACTTCATGATTTTTGGTCAACATCCACATTTTGAAGTGATATCCATCATTTGATCAAGGGTTGATCATGATTCCTCAAGAAACGCTCCTAATCTATCAAAAGTCAAGAATTGCTAAATTAGGGTTTCTATAGGAAAAGTCAACTGAACTTTGACCAGGTATAACTTTCACATACTTCATCCATTTTTCCCCAACCAAATCTCATTTTAAAGAGAATCTAATTCCCTACAACTTCTATTTTTTCCTCAAGTTTAAGAGATTCACCATTTTAAAGATATAATCTCATACATTACATGTCATTTTCAGAAAGTCAACATAAGACACTTTTTGTCAAGGCAACTTACATCAAGATAATATCTCCAAATGAAAAAATGATTAAAAGAGAAAGTGTAGAGGACATCTTGAGATTTCAAAAAAGTTCAAGATCACATTCAAAAGATGAAAAATGAGCAAGTTATGAAGTGCACAAGTTGGGAAATTTTAAAGAAAAGCGTGAAATGCAAAGTGAGCGAACTTGAAGTTTTGAACTAGTAGGCCTAACTTTTCATGTTCAAACATGTTCGTAAGGTGTTAGAGGACCTATAAATCCATTCACGTATTTTTTAGGATTTTTATTTCTTTTATTAGAATTTTTATTCATTAAAATGCAAATAAAATTAAATAAAATATGAAACAATGGTGTAAAGGCTTGGGCTTTTTGTTTCAATCATCTAAAGGTCCAAGACAACTCATGGCAACTCATGACAACTCATTACAACCTTGTCAATTTCATGGGGACTCGAGAAAGGAAGAAACATTACAAATTTGGCGAGTTTTAAAGTTGTTTTATTGTTTAAACCATGACATGATTACCTTGATTCCATTCCTTATTTGTCAGCCCAAATACAAGCCAGCAACATGTCCAGATTTGTGCAAGGCATCCAAAAGACAAGAATCATTCAAAGAAGGCATGTTTTCAATATGTTGGAATATCGATTTTATGGGCATGATTAACTTGTCCCTTTCCATACTTGTTGGCTCCTATTTCATTCTCTATATAAAGGCAAACAAAGGCAGAAGAATAACCAGAAAAACCATTGCATAACAAAGCTCTACCAAATTCTCAAAAATTTCTCAAAGTTGCAACATTCTTAACCACACTTTCAGGTGCTCTCAAGAAAAACAAAGGATTCATTCATCTCCCCGAGGCTCCCAAGAGTTGAACTAGGCTCGTAACTAAGCCCTTCCATGTCTAGAACTCTCACATCTAATTGTATCGGTTTTGATAAAATTTCTTGAATCTCAAACTGTCTATTCATGTTATGTAAATTATTTTTATGCATTGATATGTGTTTGTGAGACCATTTAGAACAGGTTAGGACGATCGCATGTGCAGATGAACACCCTATGCGCAAGATGTCATGGTTAGGGCTATAAGCTTTTTGAGCTTCGTATTCTATGATACGAGGACTTTCAAACCAAACCCATGATAGGCCTCATGGGAGAGATACACATGATCCTGAAAACTTTTCTCCAGCGCCTGGGCTCTCTTGCTAATGGGCCTGGGATTTTTATTAGCGCATCCCCACATTTTCTTTACAACATGGCCCATTCTTTTGTTTTTTTTGTTTTAGTTATTTATTTTCTTTTCATTTCGATTAATTATTTTTTATCAAAAAAATCATAAAATCATAAAATCACAAAAAAAAAAGATTTAGTTCTTTCCTTTTAATTAATTTAAATTTCATAAATAAATTTAATTTAACTTAATCATGTTTTAGTATTTATTTCATAGTTAATTTGTAATTAATTTAGACTTAGGTCTTAAATATTAAAATCAAATCACAAAAATACCAAAAATATTTTTCTTAATACTTAGGCTTTTTAGGACATTTGATTTTCTTTCTAAACAATCTCTTCTTTTTTTTTCTTTCTATTTTTCTTTTGTTATTTAAATTCTAGAAAGAATGTATAGGTCACACATTTTATTTTGTAATAGTTAGTTTATCTTTTCGCTTTTTTTTCTCTAAATATTGTAACTGCTCATGGGATGTAATAGCGTAGGATTTACTTTCAGCACTTTATATTTTCTGTACAATATTACTGTTAGTAAATAGGATTGTATGAAAAGACTGAAAACAAAGCGCTAGCAAACTTAAATTCAAAGACAAATAACTGAAATAAGCACACATTGCACACATACACCTCTAGGATACGCCCATTTTGGTTGCCTTTCGGAAAAAACAGTCATGTCCCTCGAAACGGGGACGCTTTAGAAAAGACCTGTAAATCAAAGATCATAGTCCCTCGATGACCCTACAGTTGCCTTTCGGTAAATGATCTAGTCCCTAAACAAAATTGCTAAAGCGTCTCCACATGTATCCTTTATGACTGTACGTCCCTTCAAATGTCCCTCATACATCCATCGATAGGACTACCTACTCACTAATAGTAGGATAGCACTGTTTAAAGGATAAGGAGGAAAAGAACAAACTTTTTCGAGTACAAGTAGATAGTTGTTAGATGCTTGCTCAAGTAAAACATACTTTCACACTTACACATTTAAAAACAACTTTAAAAAAATCGCTTTATCAACACTCTTGAGGACTGATACAAGAGTTATCATGAAGCGAAACGCCGCACTAAGGCCTTTTCAAACCTTTCAAAAACACTTTCAAAAAAAAACATTTGCTTTATCAACACTCTTGAGGACTGATACAAGAGTTATCATAAAGCAAACTGCGGCACTAAGGCAATTACAATGCATTGGAAGAGGTACATAAACCATAAAATGCGGAAAGTAAGACCCTAATTACTATTTCAAACTGAGAAGCAATTACAATAATAAAAAAATGCGAAAATAATAAATGTTTGCGAAAGTAACGGGTGATTTTAAAATATGACAAAGAAAAGAAAATATTTTTGTATTTTGTTTTTTTTTTAAGAAAAAATGGTTTATGATGAATTTATCAAAAAAAAAACCTAAGAAACTAATTATTTTTAGTGAAAAATTCAATTAATTAAATAAATAACCCTAAAATACTTAATTTTAATTAAGAAAAATAATTAATTAATTAATTAAAAAATGATTAAAACTAACCCTAATTAATTTAACCTAAATTTAATATTTTTGGTGTTTTAATTAAATAAATAAAAAAGTAAAAGAAAATAAATAAAATATAAGAAAAGGAAAATGGGCCAGAATCAGCAAACAGAGGGGGGTGCAAGTTGAAATCCGTTAGGCCTAGTAAGGAGAAGCCCTAGAGATCCAATGCATTCAGCCAGTGGCGGGTGCAACGTGCGCTTGTGGATCTGGGATCAGTTGACCAGATCTATACAGATCTGATGATGTGGCGTGGCAGGGTGTATGGCTAGTGTGTGTGACGCGCTACACTAGATCTGCAAAAGAGAGAAAATATGAAAAAGCATTGTGAAGCGCCAGGATCGAACCCACGCCCTGGTATAGGTATTCCTTAACGTGCGCTCGCTTGCCACTGGGGTGGCTATACATCCATTATTTAAACCGAAACGATTTAAATAAATAATAAAAAAATGCTTAGACTAGAGAAGCGTCGGAGCCCTAGCTCCGATCGTCTTCTCTGGTAGCTCCTTTTCTTCAAACCTGCACAACAATAAGAATTAGAGATCCAAGAATACCCTACCCCCCTAAATCAAGGCTTGCAGATTCAATGGAATCATTATTTTTGACTGAAACGCAGTGGTTTATAAGGTACGATCACAACAACATAGATTGGTGCATGTATAGCATTTCGTGATTCTGATAGCATGGAGGCAATCTACTTTTCCTGCACTAACATACCTCGGATACATATTAATACAGTTAGTTTGCAATGAAACATGAAGAAAACAAAAATACGAGTTTTGCAAAAAAGATATGAAACAACCATGTATGCGTGCAGGTTTTGGGGGTTTTGGATCATTGTGTTTGATCCATTCTTACTCTTTAGGGTTGCTGGAAGTGAATGAGAAAGTTTAAACTCCTTGAAAATGGTTGCAAGCTAGGGTTTCAAGTTGCCCAAGTTTGATAATTTTTGTGATTTTTTTGGAAGTGGTCTCTAGCATAAGGTTTTGTGGCTTTCATGTCTGAATGAGGAAGAATATATAGCTTGTATTTTAGGTCAAACAATATGGGCTTGGACTTGTGTAATAGGCCAAAGGGAGGTGTATGAACAAGTCTTGAGGTTCACTATAAGCTACAAAGCACGTTTGGACTTTGAAACAATATCCCACTAGCCCAAATAATCAAGTTTGCTCAATTTGAACTTCATGCATTTGCTCAAAATTTCCCAACGTGCACTAGTCATAACTCTCTCAGTTTTGTTATTTTAAGGTGATCTTGGACTTTTTTGGAATCTCAAGATGTCCTCTACAATCTCTATGTTAACCATTTTTGCGTTTGAATAATTTATATTTATGTAAGTTGCCTTGACAAAAAGTGTCTTTTTGTTGACTTTTGAAATGACCTATAATGTATTGGCCCATATCTCTCAAATGAAGCATTTTTTGGACTTGAGCTTTGAGAGTCAAAGTTGTAGAGAATTGAATTTCCTTTAAAATGAGCTTTGGTTTAGGAAAATCTGATGAAGCATGTGAAAGTTATGCTTGGTCAAAGTTCAGTTGACTTCTCCTTAGGAAACCCTAATTTGACAACTTTTGACTTTTGATGATTTGAGAGTTTTCCTTGATGAATCATGATCAACCCTTGATCAAATGATGAATATGACTTCAAAATCTTGATGTTGACCAAAAATATTGAAGTTTGACTGTATGGTGACCACAATTGACTTTTTGCCCAATATAGTTAATTTTCAGTCATCTGAGCCATTGACTGAGCAAACTTGTGATGCAAGGCATGAACCTTAGTATGAGAATTCTTAGATACATGTATGGAACCATGGAAACCACTTGAGGCCTTAGAAACCCAAACTTCCTTGATAAAAATGAAACCCTAATTGTAAGTCCATTGCTTAGGAGGAGAATTTGTATGGTCAATTCTTGAGCAACCTTAAGCATTTGAGAACCCTAGGAGAATGTCTTGAAGAAATGGGAGGTCCAATTTTGGGGTACAAAAGCTTCCCATGTTCAATCTTCTTAAACCTGAGAAGTTTGATTACATGTCCGCCATTCGTAATCTGAAGGTGAAAAAGGATTGAACACCTAAGTGCCCAGAAATTTGCACTCGCATGTGCAGGATGTAACGTTGTTGGTTGATAATATTGCTTGAACGTGCTTAAAGATGCCAGTTGGAGAGGTGACGAAATTTCATCAGAGATGGGTATATAGATTCCATCCAAGGAAACTTGTTGATAAGAGTATCAAAATGAGTCTACGCTTGACTACATCTGAAGAATGCTTTTCGGAATGAACATCTGGGGAAGGTGCTTAAGTAGCTGCTTGTCAGATTTAGTCTATAAGGGAAACGCTTGTCAGATTTAGCCTTTGAGGGAAATGCTTGTCATGTAGATAGTCGCCCCGTCCTGTTTCGGGAATTGATCTTCAATCTATGTTTATTGGTAAACCCATCCTGTTTCAAAAAATCATACCACCTGGCCATGTTGATAGTTTCCACGTCCTGTTTCGGGAGTTAATCTTTGTCTGGTTATGTAGATAGTTTCCCCGTCCTGCTTTGGGAGTTAATTTATGCCTGGTCATATAGATAGTTTCCCCATCTTGTTTCGGGAGTTAATTTAGGACCTGCTTTTTGTTGGCGAACCCGTCTTGTTTCGGGAATTCATACTGCCCAATCGTATAGATAGCTGCCCCGTCTTGTTTCGGGAATTTATCTTGGACCCAGTCATATAGTTAGTTGCCCTATCCTGTTTCAGGAATTAATCGCTTACCTGTTTTGAAAATTGCTGATGATATTCATATGTTTGTGAACTTTACCCGAAAAGATAAAGTTAGTCTTTATTAAATGTCATTAGGTAATGCATTGTGTAATGATATTCTCAAAGTAAATGAGAGTGTACTATATGTGTTTCATATGCATATTCTATGATACTTGTAAATGATGTATAGATGCAAGATGTCGTTAAAATGTATCAGTAGCATCGTATAATATCTTTGCTGGGAAAAATAAATTCCTGACTGCCTCTGGGGATAAAGGATATGAATCTTTAATCTTGTTTAGAATGTCTCCGCTGGGGATTCCTGCTTTCTGTTTGAGGATACTCCGCTGGGAATGTTTGACTTCTGTTTGGGGATAGAAGAGTTCTGGAACCTCGGTCATTCATCGCTCTACTAGGGATTTTAGTTCTTATATACCCTGACTGGGGATAAAAGAGATGAATAACCTTCAGAGGTGCTATATGTCCAAGTTTTAGGTATGGTAACAACTCTCTTGGGGAGGAAAAAATTGATATTTGTCCCAGTTTCAGATTCTGTAGTAACTCTCTAGGGAGGACAAAATTGATATTTGTCCTAGTTTCATACTTCATAGTAACTCTCTAGGGATAGTAGTCTTGACTACATTTTGCTGGAGATGGGAGTTTTGTCGATGATTTGCAGTAGTCGGAGAAATGAATTTTCTTGGGAAATTAGATTTCGTTAGGGAAATAAACCCTGCTGAGGAAATGACCCCTGGTGGAGAAGAGAACCCTGTAGGGGATTGTACAGTGTTGGAGAAAAAAACTCAGCTAGGGAATTAGATTCATGTGAACTATGCTGAGGACGTTTCTGATGTATGTTGGGGAAATTATCAAACTCCTTTATCCACTAGGGGGGTCTGTTGGGGAGTGTGATTATGCGAACTGTTGGAAGATGCTCGAATTCCTGCCTGGAGGCATATTAGACTTGCGGGGGGAATGTATCTATGTCTGGGATGAGCTTGTGAAGGTAAATCTATGGGGATAATCCCATGGAGGTTGCTTTGTGGGGGTTTGTTTATGACTTAAATGTTATCTCAATTCCTAGAGTCCTTAGTAAAAGTTAATTCCTGTTTTTATGCATATATTTATTAACAGTAATCATATTCATATGCATATATTCATTCAATTTAGTCATTGGATGTTTTTACAAACAAAATGGAAAAGATAAAAAAAGATTTAAATTTTGCAATTGTACTTTGTATTGACAATTTGCCTATAAACAGGCGGTTTTTGTACAAAGAGACAGAAATCCTAGTAAGTGAAAATCATCGTAAAATGAAGAGAGTATAGAGTAAAACAAAGAGAAAACAACTATGTGGAAACGATCTCATTGAGTTTCAACTCTGCTATTGCCTTTACGTCTTCAAGCATCTCATCCCTCGCTGTCGGAAGAAGTTAACTGAATTCATCTGTACTGTTTGAACTTGATGTTGGTAACAAAGCTTGTTGTAAGTAGATGATCCAACGGGGCATAGTCGTACGCTTTAATCCCTAAATTTTTCCTAGACTGCCCTTTCGGGTTTTCAGTCCACTGGGATACCCTTTTATGTCCAAGCCGCCTTTTCAGGTTTTCGACTTGCCGGGTGTACAATCTTTTTTTATATATCCCTAATTTTTTTCCCGAACCCTTTTGGTTCATCGGGATACCCTTATTTTTTCCTAGGTCAGTCGACCTAGCGGGTCGCTTTCATGCGTAGTATCTTTTTACTATGTCCATATTCACAGGGTGTGGAAAATCTTCGATGTCCATGGTGGTAAGTATCATAGCACCGTCAGAAAATATCCTCTTGATTACAAATGGCCCTTCGTAGGTGGGAGTCCATTTTCCTATGGGATCACCTTGTGGTAGGATGATGCACTTTATTACCAAGTCGCCAGCCTGATATACTTGATGCTTGACCTTCTATTTGAAAGCCTTGATCATATGCATCTGGTACATCTGACCATGACAGACAACCACAAGCCTTTTCTTGTCGATCAAACTTATCTGGTCCAGCCTAGTTTGAGTCCACTCATCTTCTTCTAAGTATGTATCTTTCATAATCCTTAGAGAAGGAATCTGGACTTCGATAGGTAAAACCGCTTCCATACCATAGACTAGAGAGAATAGGGTTTCCCTAGTTGATGTTCGTATTGAAGTTTGATATCCATGAAGAGAAAATGGTAAAATCTCATGCCAGTCTTTATATGTCACTGTCATATTCTGTATAATCTTCTTGATGTTCTTATTGGTGGCTTCCATTGTGCCATTCATCTTCAGTTTATATGGAGAAGAGTTGTGGTGTTTGATCTTGAACTGCGTGCAGAGTTCCGTGATCATAGTATTATTTAGATTAGTAGCATTGTCCGTGATGATCCTTTCGAGGATGCCATACCGACAAATAAGATCATGTTTAATGAATTGAGCCACAACATTCTTAGTAAATGAGGCAAATGAGGCTGCTTCAACCCACTTTGTTAAGTAACCAATAGCAACAAAGATGAAATGATGCACATTAGAAGCAGTAGGCTTAATATCTCCAATTATACCAAAGCCCCACATTACAAATGGCCAGGGAGAAGTCAAGATATTCAGAGGAACCGTAGGCACATGTACTTTTTCAGCATAGATCTGGCATTTATGACAAGTTCTTGAATGGTGATGGCAATTAGTTTCCATATTCGACCAATAGTAACCGGCTCTCAGAATCTTCTTAGCCATAGTATGCCCAATGGAATGAGTACCAAAGATGCTTTTGTGCATATCTTTTATACATATTCCTTCTTGTTCATATAACAAAGTAAAGTCAAATCATGGTTGCGTTTGTACAGAATTCCATTGCTCAGGAAGAACTTAGCAGAGAACCTCCGTAGAAATTTCTTGTTATTAATAGATGCCCCCTCTGGGTACTCTTGAGCCTTGAGGTATCTCTTTACTTCATGAAACCAAGGCTTTTCTTCTACTTCGTCAGTATCGACTGTGCAACAATGTGTTGGTTCGTCTAGTCTTTCAATAGTAATTTGAGGAGCTTCATTATCCCATCTGACTTTGAACATATATGACATGGTAGCTAATGTGTCTTCCAGCTGATTCTCTTCTTGTGGAATGTGCTCAAAGGTAATTTCCTCGAAGTATGGAATTAGTGTCAATATATTCTCCCGATAAGGAATGAGATTCGGGTGCTTCGTATCCCATTCTCCCTTAATCTGACTTATTACTATGGCTAAGTCCCCATATACATTCAAGAACTTGATTCTTAAGTCAATAAAATCTTTGATACCCATGATGCACGCTTCGTATTTGGCCATGTTATTGGTACAGTCAAAGCAAAGTCTGGCGGTGAAGGGTGTATGGCAACCCTTGGAGAGATAATCACAACATTGATTCTGTTAGCAAGCGTGTTAGAAGCTATGTCGAAAACCATAGTCCATCGGGATCCTGGCTTAGGTCCTTTATACGGTTCAGGTTCTTCATAATCTGTAACTAGCATAATATTCTCATCCGGGAACTCAAAATTCATAGATTAGTAGTCGTCTATGGCTTGATGCCCCAGATGATTTTCCAGTACACTTCCTTTAATTTCCTTCTGAGTGGTGTACTGAATGTCGTATTCTGTTAAGACCATTTGCCATCGGGCTGTCCTTTCGGAGAGAGCTGGCTTCTCGAATATGTATTTGATGGGATCCATTTTAGAGATCAACAAACTAGTATGGGTCAACATATATTGTCTTAGTCGACGAGCAGCCCATGCTAAAGTGCAACAAGTTTTCTCGAGCAGTGAGTATCTTTTTTCAGTGGGTATACTTTTTGCTAAGGTAGTATATTGCATGCTATTTTCGACCAGACTCATCATGCTGGCCCAGTACACACCGCATTGAATTCTCCAACACTGTTAAGTACATGATTAGAGGTCTTCCTACAACTGGTGACATCAGAATTGGAGGTTCTTGGAGGTACTCCTTGATTTTTCAATGGCTATTTGGAAATTTTCGTTCCACTTCACTACCTGATATTTCTTCAGTAACTTGAAGATTGGCTCACAAGTAGCAGTTAGATGGAAAATAAATCGGGCAATGTAGTTCAGTTGTCCTAAGAAACCTCTGACTTCCTTATAAGTACGGGGAGCTAGAATTTATTGAATGGCTTTGACCTTGGCGGGATCAAATTCAATACCTTTACCACTAACAATGAAACCCAGGAGTTTACCAGATCTCACCCCAAAAGTGCACTTGTTCGGATTCATCCTCAGCTTGTACTTCTTCAGTCTTTCAAACAGCTTATGTAGATGGCCAAGATGTTCTTCTTCAGTCTGAGACCTGGCTATCATGTTGTCGACATAAACCTCTATCTCATGGTGTATCATGTCATGGAACAAAGCTACCATAGCACACGTATAAGTTGCACCGACATTCTTTAACCCGAAAGGAATGACCTTGTAACAGAAAGTGCCCCACTGTGTAACAAAAGTAGTCTTCTCCATGTCTTTGGGCCCCATCTTGATATGATTGTACCCTGAGAAGCCATCTATGAAGGAGAATACTTTGTGCTAAGCGGTGTTATCGAACAGAACATCAATATGTGGAAGTGGAAAGTCATCCTTGGGGCTTGCCCTGTTCAGATCCCTATAATCTACACACATACGCACCTTGCCATCCTTCTTAGGCATTGCACCATATTTTCAACCCACTGAGGATGTGATGTAAGTACTAAGAAACATGTGTTTAATTGCTTCATAACCTCAGCCTTGATCTTTTCTAACATCTCAGGATGCATACGACTAACCTTCTACTTTATTAGAGAACAACCCTCTTTCATCGGTAGACGGTGGACCATAATATCTGTATTAACATATTCATGCAACATTCGAATTAACATGTTCTTGACATCGTCTTTTAAGTTGGAACCTATCTTGACTTCTTTTTTGTCCTCTGTAGTGCCCAATATTACAACTTCTATTGGCTCTTCATGCGGTTGTATATCATTTTCCTCTTGCACTAATATTCTGGCAAGTTCTCCAGGTATTTCACAATCTTCCTCACCTTCGTCCCCGTCTTGGTAGGTCGGATTTTCAAAGTCATAAGTGGCAATAGAAGAATTGTTATCAACAGGATCCAGAGTGGATATGTGTTGTACCCCAAAATTTGACCTCCCTTTTTCACAAGAAAATCACAACCCTAGGGTTTTCCCAGATTTTCAAAGATTGGCTCAAGAATTGATCAAACAGACTTTTCTTTGGTAGTAAATCAAGAATTAGGGTTTTCTCTCGCATTTCTCAGAAAAACATAATTCTCAGAAGTTCAATTAACTGTTACATGTTTTCACACTTTTTCAACTTTGCTGAAAGGTTATTGATGGTTCTCAAGGTTTGTTTATCTGAAATAAGAACTGAGATGGTCATGTGGAATAGTCAGGTTTTGTCTGATCCAGGTTAACCAAGATAATGTGCGTCTGTTAAAATGTTTTCCTGTTAATGGAATGAAATGCTTGCTTGTTTATTGGAATACACAATGCGTATTTTGATTGGAATGCTGTTGCAAGGTTACGAGACTGCAAAGTTTTTTGGATTACTTGGAATTTAAGTTATCTAGATTAGAATTGTTGGAATGCAATTTCAATTATTTTGATTTGGGAATCTTAAATAACCAGTGAAGACTTGAAGAAAGAATGGCAAGATTATTAGACAGTAAAAGATTTTATTGAATATCAGTTTGCCTCACAAAGATTTTTCAGATGATTGATACAAAAATAATTTATTATTTTGAATATTGTAAGTTGTTACAACTTATAGTACTTGGGAAAATAAATTGTTACATGCTCTAAGCCTCCTAAGCTGCCATCGCTCCCATGCTCAAAGTCTCCGACTTCTTCTGCTTTGTCACCATCCAATTTATGCTCACATGAAAAAAAGACAAAGAAAAGAGGATTAGTACAATTAATTTTTCAAATAGAAAAGGAAAGGAGAAATTCATCATTAAAGTTTGCCGTATGGAATCAGAGCGCTATTGTTCATCATGTTTTTATTTTTCTCTTTGCAAATCACAAGAAGATTGCTCTTCTTGGTTCACAAAGAGAAAAGTAAAAAATACAAAAGCAATTGGTTCAAATGCAAAACATAGGCCATGCTGTACAAAACAAGCATACAAAGCTAGCATAGAAAGGCAAGCAATGCATTACATAACAGGCGCCAAAACTGTACTAAAGCACAAGGCTAAACAAAGTCAGCAAACTAAACCATTGCAACTCAACCAAAGCATAAGACAAACTGTTATGCAAACATAAGCATAGCAACTAAAGCAAACTGAATGCAAAAAGGAAGCAAACTGGATGCAGCAAGTATGCAATGCAGAAAGTACAGTAGGGCCAAAAGTAAACAGCAGGAAAATGCAGAAGATAAATCAATTCACAAGCCAAAAGCTTGTCATAGCTATCATCATTTTCCAGACAAAGGCAAACTTTTCAGAATATTAAGAAAAGCAAAAAATGCTTTTTCATAGAGAGAGAAAGGAAGAGAGTTTAAGAAACAATAAAAATTAGTTTCAGAAACCATCATCATCAACATTCAAGAGAAAGGAAAAGAGTTCCAAAGCATACAATCATCAACAAAATCCATCAAACAACAAGTTTCAGAAAGAAATCATCATTAACAAGAACAATCAACAACAATCAAAGCCTCAGAATCAGAATCATCATCAACATTCAAGTTTTAAGGAACAAAAGAGAGATACCAGAAGCGCGCTTGGCCATCACCTCTTCCTCCGCCTCTAGCCGCCAAGGAAGTACCGCCAGTCCAACCTCTCTCCCTCCATTTTCCAGAAAATCCCCAAGGTGTGTTTTTCTCAAATCTTCTTTGCTGCATCTCAGGCATGTAAACACCATAGATTAAAAACAAAAACAAAACATGCGAAGCAAATATGACATGAAATTTCAAAATGCAAACAAGAAACGAATCATACCGTTCAATCAAAACTCTGGATCATGGTGAAGAGATGAGAGAGGGAGGTGGCGCTCCGGTGGCTTGAGAGGAGGGAGTATCAGAACCATAGCGCTGAGAAAGATGAAGAGAGGAAGAACGAGCAAGCGGCGCCGCTGTAACCACAATTTGTCACACAAACCCTACATTCTGAGAACCCTAACAAAAATGTGAACAAACCTTTGATTTGGGCCTTTCTGGCCCCAAGCGCCTAAGCCCATAACAAATTGGCTACCGCACCCCCCACCTCTGATCTGACCCCCTTCTGCCTCCTTTCATTTTCATCTTGGGCCTAGCAACCCCAAACAGCCTTAAGCCCATTCTTTTTTATTGTTTTAATTCACCTTTTTATAAATTCATCAATACATTTTTTTATATATATATAGCAAATTAAGTTAATATTTTAGTTAATTTTATTTTTCTTCTTTTAATTTATTTCTTTATGTTAAAATAAATACTAACATTTAAAACTTCATTTTTTTTAAAACAAATTAGTTTCTTTTATTAGTTTTGTTTAAATCATTTTTTCTTTTTATTATTACACATGATGAAAATATTAAAAAAACAAAACTTTTAATTTGGTTTAATTAATTTTGTTTTCTTTAAACCCTTTTTATTGATTAATAAAAATAGAAGAATAATAGAAATTTTGTTTAATTAATTTTTCTTTTAAACTTTTTATTTATATAATTGATAAAATACACAAAGAATAATAATAATAATTCTTAATTTTTTAGAATAGATTTTTATTTGTTTATTTGTAAATAAATACATGCATCTCATAATATTGATTTCTTCGTTTGTTATAATTTTGTATTGAATTGCGACAATTCAATTTGGTTGTAACACCTAATATTTGGACATTGTTATCCTTGTGAGACTCATCCCCATTTGTAAATAATTGTACCCCATCCCCGGATACTTTTGTAATAACTTAGACATTTAATTCCCACAATTTATTGCTTTCAATATACTGTATAGTAATTAGGCGTGTATGGCAAGATTCAAAATCAATCACTAGATAACCTAATACAACACAAAAAGCATGTAAATTGACCAATACACAATGCACACTTGCACCCCTAGGGTTTCATCCACTTGTTGCCTTAAAAATGGGCCATGTTATGCATGTTGAGTACTTTGGCAAAACAAAAACAAAACAAAAGATTATAGTCCCTCGATGACGCTATCTTAGTTGCCTATACAAAATGATCTAGTCCCTCGGAAAATTGCTAAAGATACTTAGCACAATTGCTATCATGGTCTATGCGATGACCCGCACCTATCCCGTTTAACATCCTAATACAAGGTTGTTTACCAAATGCAATGGTAAAACAACACTGTCAAATGGGTTAAAAACGTATAGGAAAAATCTTTGAGTAAAATAGGGTAGATAACTCTTAGTTACTTGATCAAAGCTTGCAAAACATCCTTGCTATTTTCAAACACACTTCACAACACAATTAAACACAATTTCCCAAAACAAAATTTAAAACTTTCAAACATTGAAATATCTTTTCAAAAGACAAACACCTTTGTATATATTCAAACAAGAATCATTCCAAAGGTTGCCACAACAATGGCCTTTTTTATAAAGCATTTTCAAAACCATACACACAAAGCACCATTTCAAACAATTAAAAAGCAAAAGCAAGTGATCTAAACAAGTAACTAAGAGCCCATAGAAAACCATGGATGAAAAGGGTGCTTGCACCTTCCCTTTTCATAATCTACCCCCCGAACCCAAGAAAACATCTCAAAGGTCTTTCCTGTGCTTTTTGACCTTTCCTTAGGATAAAGTAAAAAGTCGGTGGCGACTCTTGCTAAATCGAAACATTTGCAAACACAAATGCATAACCTCAGGTCATTTCTCCCACCGTATCACAGAACTGGCGACTCTGCTGGGGACTATTCTAAAAGTGGAGTAACCTTAGGGTTTAGATCACCTTTACATGCTTATCTTGTTTGCTTTGATTGCTTCACTTTTGGGTTCCTTGTTTGGGTTTGCTTTAAATCCTACACCTGGATTTGGGGGCACCTTTTAGGTAAGTAGCAATAAACTGGGAGGGAACTGTGCGGGGTATACCGACATGGTTGAAGCAGTGGCTACGTTAGTGCGACATATTTGTGGGTACCGGTAGCCTTTGAGTCAATAAAAGAGAATACGGGGCCGCTGAGTGATGTCATGAAGCACTAATGAACTCTTAGAACCTTACTTGACCAACTTGACCTTTTAGGATGTAGTGAGATGACCGGCTTTGGTGCAGTCCGAAGTTGGTAGATACTTGATACTACACTCATTGAGGGTTGTTTTCTTGGAATATTTAGGTTGCCAGTAAAGTGGCTAAACTGAAACAATGAACACAAAATAATCCAGTGATATTGAGCTCCTTAGAACCCGGTTACTATTTCTAGGATAGGTTGAGCCAACTAACTTCAAGAGGGTACTTACCCACAAACTCCATGCAAGCCTAAGCTTAAGGACTTGTTTGCTTTATGTGAATGTGATTATTTGTATGTACACTTGCTTACTTTTGCATAGTTGTACATAACATTATAACATCATACCATAGCATTTTCAATAACCATTTCAAGGATCTCGAGGGTCTTTGATGCAGGGTCACGTTGAACCAGACGTCTACCAAAGGGCAAGAGGATTTTTTTTCCTCTAAACAAACGCCGTTAAAGATCAAGTATAACAACTTGAATCGAGGGCTATGACCCACATGACATGGTGAGCTTGATTCTCGTGGAAAGACATCCACCAATACGAAGTTCTCCAATCAAAGATGTTGATCAAAGTTCAATCTCTAACATTTTCTTGTGTTTACCCTGCGAGATCCTTGAAAACATGCATCCACATATCATGCATTATATCATGACAGGTTTCCCCCTTTCAGGTCTCCTTACCTTCCTACTGTTTATTTTAGTAGAGATGGCTCTAGAGAGGACTGTCAAAGATATCCAGGCTCAAAACGCTCAGCTTCAAGAAATGTTCTTGAACCTATCCAAGGGGCAGGAAGAAGTGAAAGCTCTCCTCACAAGGGGCATGGTTACAGGGAATCCAGGCGGCGTCAGGAATGATCAATTGGAAGGACTACAGATTGAGATGGCAACAATGAGAATTCAGATGATGGTACAACTGGTGGGCCAGATGGCTCTTATTCAAAACCTGGCTCAAGGACAAGAAGAGATAAAGGTCCTCATCAACAAACTACACCAGGATTGATGTAACCAAACGGGGAAAATAGCTAGGGTTGAGGATCAAGTCATCTTTCAGCCTTCCTTGAGACAAGAAGTCAAGGGGAAGTCTCCCCAATTTGCTTCGGGGTCACAAGCCCAACAACAACCTCACCAACATCAACAGGATAATCGGCATGAGCAAAATACATCTGAAAGGCACTCCACTAAGATTAACATGCCATCATCCCAAGTGCTGCAACGCTTGTTGGAAGTCTAGCTGATTGAATTAAGGGACCCTCCTCGGCGTCCCAAAACATCCTCCCCAGGGTACAATCCAAATGCGAGATGTGTGTATTGTTCCAATAGTTCTGGACATGACACCGATAGTTGTTGGGCTTTGAGAAACAAAATTCAAGATCTGGTTAAAGAAACAACGCTGGAGTTCACACAGGATTGCCAGATGAAAATCTTCCGCTGAGGGTCCTCCACCTGAAATGACAAGTTCGAACTAAAAGGCTTTTGTTTCATTTGAATTTTCAAGTTGTAATTTCTTTTGTTATTTAAACAATTATCTGTTGATGTCAAACTCTATTTCATTAATGCATTGCATATGTTTGTCTTGAATTCATCCATTCGTTTTCACTATTCTTGAATTACGCTTTCTACTTTCTTTATGACATTTAACTCTTGCTAAAAAGTTACAAGCCTTTAGAGGGAGGATGACAAAAACAATGTCATAATCTCATGCAGTATGCTTTTGGACAGACCATACTGACGATGTACAGGCGTTTCTTTCAAATCCTAAACACTGGAGTTATAAGGAAGATAGTCCCTAGTCAACCCCTTCGAGCCAAAGAAGTAGAAGTTTTCTGTTTTAAACATAAATTGAAACCTTTAATCAAACCTGGGGCAGGGTAGTCTCTCAGTTAATTCAAATACGCGTTGAAGTCGTGAACTCTCGTCTTGCAATACAATGAATGACATCAAAAGCATTCCTTTGGAACCAAAAGATAGTGATGGTTCCTTATCTCATAGGCAGTCATTATCTCTAAAAAAAAGCCCACTAAGCCAAAACCTACAAAGGAGGCTTAAGAAAACTGGGGCATCCCGCTGACTGTAAATCTCAAAAATAGGAACAGTCAGACAAAAATTAGGGATAACAAATAAAAAAAAGAGGTCACTACAAATCCTCAACAACATGAAAAATGTTGCAAAAATGACTGCCTTCCAACAAATTCAACTTGTGTGAACCATCACCAAAAAAAGTCGTTCCAGACTCATTTGGAGTTCAAACGCACAATTAACTGAGTTTAGGATTGAAGAACATCACGAAGAGCGGGTGGGTACAAATATACTTTGAGCCTTTATACTTTATTTCTTAAACCGTGAACCAAGCCACGTTACAACCCTTCAAAAGTCCTAATTGAAGCATGGGTTAATTCAAAAGCATACTGCTACAAAAGGTATCCTGACTCCTGTAAGGCTTTGCTCTAAATCTTGTGTTGAATTTTTCTTATAAAAGTTTTTTGCTAAAAAATGAATTTTTCAAAATTTCAAGACGAGCATAAACTTCGCATTATTTGAATATCATTGTTTGCATATGGCTATTTGTTTGACAGCGAAGAAGTTCACACAGTGAATGTTTCGATGAACGAAAGCTCTCTCAGTGAACAAAATCACTTCAAGCGGGATGACGCTTCAGTTGCAAAAATCTCCTATCAACAAAAGGGGACTTGGCATGGCATTGTCCATTAAACCTAGGGCAGTCCAGTCAAGATTTCAAGAAATCTCTCAAAGTCCAGTTAACCTGGGGCAGTCCAGTCAAGATTTCAAGAAATCCCTCAATTGCAGAGTAGCCTGGGGCAAGTCTCCATCTCCATCACTTGGGGCATTGAACGTCAATCTCATCAAAGGGTTGCGTACAGTCTAATTTTCCTGGAAGTGTCACAAACATTTGATACTAGGGGCAATGACGAATCTCTCCAAAATCCTTCTGAAAAGAAATTCAAGAATCCTCGAGAAGTTCATCACCTCTCTGGAAGACCAGCGGTCATGGGTTTATTTCCCCAACACTTGTCAAGGATTTATTCCCCAAAATAAAATTACATTTCAACAACATTCATAACATATGCAGATTGATCGGCGGGTAAAGGTTATCATTACCTTTTGGAGTAATAATCGTCCAAGATTCCTTCATCACCTTTTGGAGTTGCAGTCGTCAAAGATTCCTTCATCATCCGGTTGAGTTAAAATTAATCCAAGACCTTCTCTGGCTCAGTCAGATCGACACTAAGATCTCCCTGATTCATATTCCAGTGGGAGATATTACGGGTTTTGCTGGTTCAGATAAATATCTCAACGATTTGTTCTGATTCACTTCCAGATTTTTCACTATCAGAGACGAAGAATCCAACTCTTTTCTCCATCACCAGTTTGGGATTTATTTTCCCCGGCGAGAGGTTGTCTTGAAAAACATTACACATCCGTGCATCAGGACATCATACAACGCAAGCTCATTTATTTTGAGAACGTCATTGTTTGATATATGTCATGCCACTAACCTTTATCTTTCAGGAAAAATGCAATCAAATTCTCACAAAATTCAAGTTATAAAGCCCGGGTACGACCGGATAGTATCTTGATCTCTACAGCATATTGTGAAGCCCAGATTACGACCGAATAACAGTACCAGTTTACCGCGAAGCCTGAATTACGACCAGATAGTGGTATCTCTTAAAAGCAAGCTATGAAGCCCGAATTCGACCGGATAATAGTTTAATCCCCAGCAAGTTTCTGTGAAGCCTGGATTACGACCAGATAGTAGCCAAGAATACTACGAAGCCTGGAGTCGACCAGATAGTGGTATATCTTTAATACAAGTTATGAAGCTCGGTTTCGACCGGATAATATCTTGATATCTCCGAACACCATAAAGCCTGGATTCGACCAGATAATGGTATGATACATCGTGAAGCCTGGACCACGACCAGATAGTAGGGCATCCAACTTTCATCTTCAACAAAGATGATTTCTCAATAGAATAACGGACGATCGAGGTTCCCAAAATTCAACAGAGATGATTTCTCAACAGAATAACGGACGATCGAGGTTCCCAAAATTCAACATAGATGATTTCTCAACAGAATAACGGACGATCGAGGTTCCCAAAATTCAACAGAGATGATTTCTCAACAGAATAACGGACGATCGAGGTTCCCAAAATTCAACAGAGATGATTTCTCAACAGAATAACGGACGATCGAGGTTCCCAAAATTCAACAGAGATGATTTCTCAATAGAATAATGGACGATCGAGGTTCCCAAAATTCAACAGAGATGATTTCTCAACGGAATAACGGACGATCGAGGTTCCCAAAATTCAATGGAGATGATGCCCCAGCAGAATAACGGACAATTGAAGCTCCTAAAATTCTATTTACCTCAAGACCAAAGATTCTCATCCTTAAAACCTCAGAAGATTGGTATACTCCCAAGCTCCTGATACCCTTAACAGAATGAAGATTCTCATCCTTAAAACCTCAGAAGATTGGCATACTCCCAACCTCCTGACCCAAACACCTGAATGAAGATTCTTATTCTTGCTTCCCCAGTAGATTGGCATACTCCCAAGCTCCTGATTCTCCCCAACAGAATGAAGACTCTCATTCTCAAAGTGGCATACAACCTGAATTCCTGATATTCCCAACAGAATGAAGATTCTCATTCTCAAAGTGGCATACAACTTGAATTCTTGATATTCCCAACGGAATGAAGATTCTCATTCTCAAAGTGGCATACAACCTGAATTCCTGATATTCCCAACGGAATGAAGATTCTCATTCTCAAAGTGGCATACAACCTAAGCTCCTGAATTTCTTCCAAGCAGGAATAAGCTTTTCCCATAGTCCTGAGCTTACTCTCCAGCAGGATAGCTACTCCCCAACAGTATAGTTATTCCCCACAGAGTTTTTACTCCCCAACAAAATCAAGATTCTCATCCTTGATTCTCCAGTGAAGTTACCAAGGCCTTCCTTACTCTCAGCATAAATTTGTCATAGTTTTTAATCCCTTGCAGATCGAAGATTCTCGTTCTTGACTCCTCAGCACAAATTCCCCTAGCAGAATGAAGATTCTCATTCTCAATTCCCCACGAAGCTTTCAGATATTCCCCAGTGAAGTTCCCCTCAAACAACGAAACAGAAATCTCCAGTAGATTGGCATACAACCCAAACTCCTGCTTTTCCCAGCAGTATAGCTTCTCCCCACAGAGGTTGTCAAAAAACTTGAAGACACACATACTCTTCAACAGTGGTCCAGGATTTATTTTCCCCGACAGTAGTCAAAGATTTTATTATCTCCAGTTATCCAGAATTTATCTTCCTCAGCAAGACAGCTCATCAGCTTACATGCGCATACACTGCATTCATATATCATGAACATTGATAAAACACATATATTGCATCATAAATTTCATGCAACATAACTTTGTGTTTCGGCTAATATTTTACCCTTCACATGATAAGTTTAGAAAGCTTCAACTCCAGAATCATGAAAACAGTTTACGGATGCTTCCCAACATGGATGTTAATCTATCGCTTATTCAGATTCAGCTCATTGAAAACAGTTTACGGGTGCTTCCAAACATGGATGTTAATTTATTGCTGGTTCAAACTCCAGAATCATGAAAACAGTTTACGGATGCTTCCCAATATGGATGTTAATCTATCGCTTGTTCAGATTCAGCTCATTGAAAACAGTTTACAGACGCTTCCAAACATGGATGATAATCTATCGCTTGTTCAGATTCAACTTTTGAAAACAGTTTACGGATACTTCCCAACATGGATGTTAATCTATCGCTTGTTCAGATTCAGAATCATTGAAAACAGTTTACGGGTGCTTCCAAACACGGATGCTAATCTATTGCTTATTCAGACCCCCAGCTCAGAGACGTTCCAAACATGGATACCTTTCTGATACTCATTCTTTCACCTACAACATACAGTTCAACAAATGTCCCTGGATGGCATCTTTAAGCCCATCTCCGACAAGATTCTGTCACATCTCCAAATCGCATCTTTAAGCCCATTCTCTCAACTATGCTTTGATGAGTGAAAATTTATGGGCACTCTAGTGTCCAATCATTCTTTTACCTTCGAGTCGCGAACGGCAAACTTGCCAATCTAACTCTTCAGGTTCAAGAAGATTGAACAGGGGCAGTTGTTGTACCCCAAAATTTGCCCTCCCTTTTTCACAAGAAAATCACAACCCTAGGGTTTTCCCAGATTTTCAAAGATTGGCTCAAAAATCAATCAAACAGACTTTTCTTTGGTAGTAAATCAAGAATTAGGGTTTTCTCTCGCATTTCTCAGAAAAAACATAATTCTCAGAAGTTCAATTAACTGTCACGTGTTTTCACACTTTTTCAAGTTTGTTGAAAGGTTATTGATGGTTCTCAAGGTTTGTTTATCTGAAATAAGAACTGAGATGTTCATGTGGAATAGTCAGGTTTTGTCTGATCCAGGTTAACCAAGATAATGTGCATCTGTTAAAATGTTTGCCTGTTAATGGAATGAAATGCTTGCTTGTTTATTGGAATACACAATGCGTATTTTGATTGGAATGCTGTTGCAAGGTTACGAGACTGCAAAGTTTTTTGGATTACTTGGAATTTAAATTATCTGGATTAGAATTGTTGGAATGCAATTTCAATTATTTTGATTTAGGAATCTTAAATAATCAGTGAAGACTTGAAGAAAGAATGGCAAGATTATTAGACAGTAAAAGATTTTATTGAATATTAGTTTTCCTCACAAAGATTTTTCAGATGATTGATACAAAAATAATTTATTATTTTGAATATTGTAAGTTATTACAACTTATAGTACTTGGGAAAATAAATTGTTACAATTAATGAAAATCTATCTAATCTAAGCCTAAGCCTCCTAAGTTGCCATCACTCCCATGCTCAAAGTCTCCGGCTTCTTCTGCTTTGTCACCGTCCAATTTATGCTCACATGAAAAACGACAAAGAAAAGAGGATTAGTACAGTTAATTTTTCAAACAGAAAAAGAAAGGAAAAATTCATCATTAAAGTTTGCCGTCTGGAATCAGAGCGCTATTGTTCATCATGTTTTTATTTTTCTCTTTGCAAATCACAAGAAGATTGCTCTTCTTGGTTCACAAAGAGAAAAGTGAAAAATACAAAAGAAATTAGTTCAAATGCAAAACATAGGCCATGCTGTACAAAGCAAGCATACAAAGCTAGCATACAAAGGAAAATAATGCATTACATAACAGGCGCCAAAAATGTACTAAAGCACAAGGCCAAACAAAGTCAGCAAACTAAACCATTGCAACTCAACCAAAGCATAAGACAAACTGTTATGCAAACATAAGCATAGCAACTAAAGCAAACTGAATGCAAAAAGGAAGCAAACTGGATGCAGCAAGTATGCAATGCAGAAAGTACAGCAGGCCAGAAGTAAACAGCAGGCAAATGGAGAAGATAAACCAATTCATAAGCCAAAAGCTTGTCATAGCTATCATCATTTTCCAGACAAAGGCAAACTTTTCAGAATATTAAGAAAAGAAAAAAATGCTTTTTCATAGAGAGAGAAAGGAAGAGAGTTTAAGAAGCAATAAAAATTAGTTTCAGAAACCATTATCATCAACATTCAAGAGAAAGGAAAAGAGTTCCAAAGCATACAATCATCAACAAAATCCATCAAACAACAAGTTTCAGAAAGAAATCATCATTAACAAGAACAATCAACAACAATCAAAGTCTCAGAATCAGAATCATCATCAACATTCAAGTTTTAAGGAACAAAAGAGAGATACCAGAAGCGCGCTTGGCCATCACCTCTTCCTCCGCCTCTAGCCGCCAAGGAAGTGCCGCCATTCCAACATCTCTCCCTCCATTTTCCAGAAAATCCCCAAGGTACCTTTTTCTCAAATCTTCTTTGCTGCATCTCAGACATGTAAACACCATAGATTAAAAATAAAAACAAAACATGCGAAGCAAATATGACATGAAACTGCAAAACACAAACAAGAAACGAATCATACCGTTCAATCAAAACTCTGGATCATGGTGAAGAGATGAGAGAGGGAGGTGGCGCTCCGGTGGCTTGAGAGGAGGGAGTATCAGAACCATAGCGCTGAGAAAGATGAAGAGAGGAAGAACGAGCAAGCGGCGCCGCTGTAACCACAATTTGTCACACAAACCCTACATTCTGAGAACCCTAACAAAAATGTGATCAAACCTTTAATTTGGGCCTTTCTGGCCCCAAGCGCCTAAGCCCATAACAAATTGGCTAGCGCACCCCCCACCTCTGTTCTGACCCCCATCTGCCTCCTTTCATTTTCATCTTGGGCCTAGCAACCCCAAACAGCCTTAAGCCCATTCTTTTTTATTGTTTTAATTCACCTTTTTATAAATTCATCAATACATTTTTTTATATATATAGCAAATTAAGTTAATATTTTAGTTAATTTTCTTTTTCTTCTTTTAATTTATTTCTTTGTGTTAAAATAAATACTAACATTTAAAACTTCATTTTTTTTTGTAAAACAAATTAGTTTCTTTTATTAGTTTTGTTTAAATCATTTTTTCTTTTTATTATTACACATGATGAAAATACTAAAAAAACAAAACTTTTAATTTGGTTTAATTAATTTTGTTTTCTTTAAACCCTTTTTATTGATTAATAAAAATACAACAATAATAGAAATTTTGTTTAATTAATTTTTCTTTTAAACTTTTTATTTACATAATTGATAAAATACACAAAGAATAATAATAATAATTCTTAATTTTTTAGAATAGATTTTTATTTGTTTATTTGTAAATAAATACATGCATCTCATAATATTGATTTCTTCGTTTGTTATAATTTTGTATTGAATTGCGACAATTCGATTTGGTTGTAACACCTAATATTTGGACATTGTTATCCTTGTGAGACTCATCCCCATTTGTAAATAATTGTACACCCATCCCCGGATACTTTTGTAATAACTTAGACTTTTAATTCCCGCAATTTATTGCTTTCAATATACTGTATAGTAATTAGGCGTGTATGGCAAGATTCAAAATCAATCGCTAGATAACCTAATACAAGATAAAAAGCATGTGAATTGACCAATACACAATGCACACTTGCACCCCTAGGGTTTCATCCACTTGTTGCCTTAAAAATAGGCCATGTTATGCATGTTGAGTACTTTGGTAAAACAAAAACAAAACAAAAGATCATAGTCTCTCGATGACGCTATCTTGGTTGCCTATACAAAATGATCTAGTCCCTCGGAAAATTGCTAAAGATACTTAGCACAATTGCTATCATGGTCTATGCGATGACCCGCGCCTGTCCCGTTTAACATCCTAATACAAGGTTGTTTACCAAATGAAATGGTAAAACAACACTGTCAAAAGGGTTAAAAACGTATAGGAAAGATCTTTGAGTAAAATAGGGTAGATAACTCTTAGTTACTTGATCAAAGCTTGCAAAACATCCTTGCTATTTTCAAACACAATTCAACACAATTTCCCAAAACAAACTTTCAAACTTTCAAACATTGAAATATCTTTTCAAAAGACAAACACCTTTGTATATATTCAAACAAGAATCATTACAAAGGTTGCCACAACAATGGCCTTTTTTTAAAGCATTTTCAAAACCATACACATAAAGCACCATTTCAAACAATTGAAAAGCAAAAGCAAATGATTTAAACAAGTAAATAAGAGCCCATGGAAAACCATGGATGAAAAGGGTGCTTGCACCTTCCCTTTTCATAATCTACCCCCCGAACCCAAGAAAACATCTCAAAGGTCTTTCCTGTGCTTTTTGACCTTTCCTTAGGATAAAATAAAAAGTCGGTGGCGACTTTTGCTAAACCGAAACATTTGCGAACACAAACACAAAACCTCAAGTCAGTTCTCCCACTGTATCACAATATGGATCTACAATTTATTGTGTGGGTGTGTGTAAGAACACATAGTTATTTTGAATGTGTAATAATGTAAAAAGAAAGATAAAGAGTGCAAAATTTGAATGCAAAATGTCAAATGCTTTATAAAATGAAAATATGTGAATGAAATGACAACCCTTAACAAATGGACCATTGTGCCCCGGGTAGGGCACAAGACTTAAAGTCATTGTTTAAAAATTACATGAACAAAATTTTTGAAAATAATAAACAGTGATTATCAATTACTCCTGACTAAAGGAGATTGAGATAAGGTCATTAGTCTTTCAGTTGTTGAGCCCGTTGTCGATGGTAGGAAAGATTCAGTTGTCAAGGTCATAGTCACTGTCAGCATCTTCTATCACGTTGACTCTGTGGTTACTGACACAGAATGGTGGTCTTCCAGCGTGAGCGCGACAAACATCCCTCAAGCCTCTGCAGTAAAACCCAAACCAAACATGTCAAATTTATATAGAATGTCAGGAAGCTGACCCCGAGTAGTATAACCACCTTCTTCTATAACAACTTTAGCATCCTTCCAAGAAGCCATTCTGGGCAGACCCCTGGTAATCTTGGGAATAGCAAAGACGTATTTAGTTGTGGTAGGAGGGATTACTTCAAAAGTCTAACAGGGGGTTTCAATGAACTCGCCATCCATATCTACATACATGGATGAGTTTAAGTGACTCACCATATACTCCTTTTCACCACATACTGTAACAACCTTTACTTTCACGAGGTACTTCAATTTCTAATGCAACGTACATGTATCAGCACCCGCCCCATGAATCCAAGGGCGTCCGAGTAAACAAGAATAAGTTGGTCAGATATCCATCACATAAAAGGTAGATTCAAATACCTGCGAACGTACCTTAATCGGAACATCCACTTCTCCATGTACCATCCTCTTTGAACCGCCAAACTCTCAGACTATAATATTAATGGGTTTCAGCACAACCCCTTCATAGTCAAGCCTGTCGAGAGCACCCTTTGGTGAAACATTCAGCAAGGCACCCATATCAATCAATACATGCGCCAAAGTAATTCCCCTGCATTCAATAGAGACATAGAAGGCCTTGTTGTGGTTCCTTCCTTCCGAGGCCAAGTCGGCATCAGAAAATCCTAGCCCATTGTGAGTAGTTAGGCTAGCAACATAACTTCCAAATTGATCGGCGGATATTTCTTATGGCACGTGAGCAGACTTCAATAACTTCACTAGAGCCTGAGCATGGGCCTCAGAACATAGTAAAAGGGATAACATGGATATCTTAGAGGGTGTCTTCCCCAATTGTTCAATAATCTTATAATCGCTTCTGTAGATAATCTTTAATACCTCCTCCAACTCTTGCCTGGAAGTATCGTCAGTGGTAACTTCCTTAGGTGCCTCTGTCTGGGCAGGCTCTGTCATTTTCTCTTTTACCTGAGCCTTAGTAGTTGACTCAGTCGTAGTAACTTGAACATGTGTTGAGACAGTATTCGGAGAGATTTCCGGAGAGAAAACCCTTCTGCTTCTAGTAAACTTACTGGTCCCAACAATATTGGGATCAACAGTTTAAGTACCTTCATTCTCAGTAGTTGATAGTTATTGCTTGACGTCATGGTAGTAGACGTCAGCTCCATATTTCCAAGGGATAGCTTTATCCGAAGAATATGGAATAGGTACGGGTGTGGTAATTATCAGAGGAGCAGCTTTGGGTGTGGCAGTGATCCTTACAGAACCATTGGAAGTGATCCTGATAGGAGTGCCAGATATTACAGATACCTCTTCCAGCTCCAAGTTTTGCAACAAATTCTCAACAGAAGAAATCTTCTCAACTAGAATTAGGTGATTTTCCATTAGACACTGAATACCTTCTTCCAGCAACTTGCAGCCATTTGGTTGGGCTGCGCAGTAGTAACATTTTTCAATGCAACCCAGAAATAAACCGGCCTGCAGCAGATTCTTCTTGATAATCGAGAGGGGAGTAGAAACATAAATAACATCATCAATATCACTTATGTTGTTTTTATGCTTTGGCATAGGTGAAGTAATCACGTTTGGAGTATCGGGTGGATCAAACTCAATCTCTTTGTTGTCAATCATATCCTGAATTTTGTTCTTTAAAGGCCAACAAATATTGGTGTCATGCCCGGGGCAATTGGAATGGTAGGAACACTACACATTTGGATTATAACGAGGAGAGGAGGTGTTGGGAATCTTAGGAGGGTCCCTTAATATTATTAGATCTGATTTCAAAAGATGTTGCAATGCCTGAGACAATGGCATGCTGATCTTTGTAAGCTACCTTATAGGTGCGTCTGACCTATGCTGATTATTCTGCTGATGTTGTTGTGCAGGTGATGGACTAGAAATTAGCACAACTCATACAAATTGATTACAATCACTTCTAGAACGACCCTTATGGCCATAAACAACATTGGTTTCCCTTTTATTATTGAACTCCTTCTTTACAGTATTTGAAGACGCTGCTACTTGAATCTTTCCACTTCTGATACCCCCTTCTACATGTTCACCTGTTAATATCAATTCGGTAAAACCAAATGAAGAACTCCTGGTCAGATGATTAAATAAGGGCCTTGTCAAAGTGCCTATGAACATATCAACCAGATCCCTGTTAGACAAAGGAGGTTACACTCTTTCAGCCAGATCTCTCCATTTCTGGGCATATTCTTTAAACCCTTCATTCGAGCCTATAGTCATGCTTTGTAACTGCACACGGGTTAGTTTCAGGTCAACATTGTATTGATACTTCTTATAAAAAGTAGTAGCCAGGTCTTCCCAAGCACGTATACTGGTTCCTTCCAGCTAATAGAACCATTCCAGTTATGTCCCTGATAAACTCTCTTGAAAGAAGCGAACCCATAACTTTATGTCAGCGGTATGGGGTTGGATCTTCCGGACATAAGACTGCAGGTGAAGCTCAGGACAAGACATGCCATCATATTTGGAAAAGACATGAACCTTGAACTTGTGAGGGATAACAACCCATGAAATAAGACCCAACTATTCAAAATCTAGCCCAGGCACTTTCTGGATCTCCATAGCATTAAGGTGATCTTCCAGCTGTTTGTATTTGTCATTAGCGGGAGGATATTCAGTAGAATATTCTTCATCCGAATCTTGGCCAGAAGCAAGTTTGTTATTCTCTCCAGCTTTCATATTATTGTCATCTTCTTCTTGGTTATCGTCTTCATTTGATGGGACCTCAAAATCTAGAGCCCTTTTGACCAGACCTTTGAATCTTCTGCCCATATTAAGATAGATTGTTGCCTTCTTAGTCTTATTTTTATTCCCTTATGTGATGAGGGTCTTCAGCTCGTCTTGTCCCTTAGCTAAGTCAAGGAACATTTTCTGAAACTGAGTGTTCTGAGCTTGAAGTTCTTTCGAAGTTTGTTTTAGGGCCATCTTTTACTGAAATAAATAGTAAGAAGATGAGAAAACCTGTACTGGGAAAATACCTATTATGTAATGACATGCAAGATACATGGATGTAATGTTTTCAAGGATCTCATGGGATAAACAAAAGGAAATGTTAGAAGTTGAATCTGGTTGCAGCTTCAACTGAAGAACTTTGCGTCTTTGAATGTCCTTCTATGAGAATCAAGCTCACGATGTCGAGTGGATCCTATCCTTTGACTCAAGCGAAAGTACTTTGATCTTTGGTGGAATTAGAAGAAAATAAATCCCCTTTCCCCTTGCTAGCAGCCTGGTTCATGATAAACCTGCATCACAAACCCTTGAGATTCTTGAAATGGTCAGAAAAATGCTATGGTATGATGTCATGATGTTATGATGTCGTGTTTAAACAGATAACAAACACAAACAAGGCGCACAATAGCCTTAGGTTTAAGTATTGCATGGGGTTCGTAGGTAAGTACCCTCTTGAAGTTTAAGTTGGCTTAACCTGTCCTAAGAATAGTAATCGGGTTCTAGGAATCTCATATCACCGATCTTTCTCCCAGGCTTTATTTCAGTAGTGCAACTGACTTTCCATATAAATATCCCGAGAGTCGAATCTCAATGAGTGTAGTATCGAGTATACACCAACTTCGGACTGAACCAAATCCGGTTATCTCACTATCTTCTAATGGCTAAGTTGGGTCAATTAAGGTTATAAAGGTCAGTTAGTTCTTATGACACCACGCGACAACCTAGTATTCTCCTTGACTGACTCAAGGGACACCAGCACAAACCAAAGTGTTGCACTAACATAACCATCACTTCAACCATATCGGTCTACGCCGTACATTTCCCATGATCTATAGCTACTTACCTAAGGTCCCCAGATTCGGGTGTAGGATCTTTGCAAGAAAATAAACCCGAGCAAACCCCAAATAAAAAGCAAACAATTCAAGCAAAGAAAAAAATGATCTAACTCTAAGTTAACCCCTCTTTTTTAGTATTTCCCTAGCAGAGTCTCCAGTTCTGTAACACGGTGGGACAACTGATTTTGTTTTGTGTTTTATCACAAATATGCGGATAGCAAGAGTCGTCACCGACTTTTCTTTTATCCAATAAGGAAAGGGGGAAAAGAATAGAAAAACCTTGAAGATTTTGAGTTCGGGGGGTAGGTTATGAAACGGGAAGGTGTTAGCACCATTTTCATCTGTAGTTATCTACGAGCTCTTAATCGCTAGCTCATTTTGTTTGAAAATTGCTTTGTGTTGTATGTTTGAAAATATTTTGAAAACGCCAATTGTAAGGCGAACTTTGTAATGATTCTCGTATCTGTCCTCGAGAACACGTACAAAGTATTTTGAAAATATTTCGAAAGTGTCCATGTGAAATGTTTTTCTTGAAATGTTTGTGAGAAAGTGATTTATAACAGTCTACCTATTCAAAGTCGTTCTTGTATTTTCCTCCTCCTTTAGATAGTGTTATCCTAACATTAGTTAGTAGGAAGCCTTATCATTGGATGTGAAGGGACAGGCGTGGGTCATCATACAACCATCGAAGGCAATTGGTAGGGACGCTTTAGCAGTTATCATTAAGGGACTAGATCATTTACCGAAGGCAACATGGAAAGGGTCATCGAGGGACTACAGTCTTTGTTTTTTAGGGACTGTGCTAAAGCGTCCCCACATTCGAGGGACATGACTGTTTTTTCCGAAGGCAACAAGAGAGGTTACCCTAGAGGTGTAAGTGTGCAAGTGATTTGTTTCCAGTTATGTTTATCTTTGATTAGGGTTAGATATCGTCTATTTTTAATCTTTCTATACAAGACCTAATTACTAACAGGGATATCGTAAAATCGTAAAGCAGTAAATATGCGGAAAGTAAAAAGACGGAAAGTAAACCTAAGACTATTACAATGCTTTAAGAGAGGTACATAAATAATAAAATGCGGAAAGTAAAACCTTAATTACTATTACAAACTGGGAAGCAATTACAATAATAAAAAAACGCGAGAATAATAAATGTTCGCGAATGTAACAGGTGATCTGAAAATATGACAAAGAAAAGAAAATATTTTTGTATTTTTGGTATTTTTTTAATGAAAACATGGTTTATGATGAATTTATTAAATAAAAAACTTAAGAAACTAATTATTTTTAGTGAAAAAAATTCAATTAGTTAAATAAAAAAACCCTAAAAATCTACTTAATTTTAATTAAGAAAATAATTAATTAATTAATTTAAAAAATGATTAAAACTAACCCTAATTAATTTAACCTAAAATTAATATTTTTGGTGTTTTAATTAAATAAATAAGTAAAAGAAAATAAAGAAAATATAAAAAAAGGGAAATGGGCTAGAATCAACAAACAGAATAAGGAGAAGCCCTGGAGATCCAGTGCATTCAGCCAGAGGGGGGTGCAGCGTGCGCTTGTGGATCTGGGATCGTTGGACCAGATCTATACAGAACTGATGATGAGGCGTGGTAGGGTGCATGGCTGTTGTGTGTGACGCGCTACACTAGATCTGCAAAAGAGAGAAAATATGAAAAAGCACTGCGAAGCGCCAGGATCGAACCCACGTCCTGGTATATGTATGCCTTAGCATGCGCTCACTTGCCACTGGGGTGGCTATACATCAGTTATTTAAACTGAAATGATTTAAATAAATATTAAATAAAACGCCTGGACCGATGAAGCGTCGGAGCCCTAGCTCCGGTCGTCTTCTTCGGTGGCTCCTTTTCTTCAAAACTGCACAACAATAAGCATTAGAGATCCAAGAATACCCTACCCCCTAAATCAAGGCTTATGGATTCAATGGGATCATTATCTTTGACTGAAACACAATGGTTTATGAGGTACGATCATAACAACATGGATCAGTGCATGTATAGAAACTCGTGATTCTGATAGCATGGAGGTCATGCGATCTTCTTTTCCTGCACTAAAATACCGTAGAAACATATTAATAGTTAGTTTGCAATGAAACATGAAGAAAACAAAAATATGAGTTTTGCAAAAAAGATATGAAACGACCATGTATGCGTGCATGTTCTGGGGTTTCAGATCATTGAGTTTGATCCATTCTTACTCTGTAGGGTTGCTGGAAGTGAATGAGCAAGTTTGAACGCCTTGGAAACGACTGCAAGCTAGGGTTTCAAGTTTCCCAAGTTTAATAACTTTTGTGATTTTTTTTGGAAGAGGTCTTTAGCACAAGGTTTCGTGGCCTTCATGTCTGAATGAGTAAGAATATATAGCTTGCATTTTAGGTCAAACAACATGGGCTTGGACTTGTGTAATAGGCTTTGGTTTTTATTTAATTTAATTTTGACTTTAAATTAATAAAAATGAAAAAATAAATATAATAAACCAAAGGGAGGTGTATGAATAAGTCTTGAGGTTCACTATAAGCTGCAAATCATGTTTGGACTTTGAAACAATAGCCCACTGACCCAAAAAATGAAGTTTGCTCAATTTGATATTCATGCATTTGCTCAAAATTTTCCAACTTGCACTAGTTATAACTCTATCAATTTTTATCATTTGAAGGTGACCTTGGACTTTTTGAAAAGATCAATATGTCCTCTAAAATCTCTATGTTAACCATTTTTGCATTTGAAGAATTTATATTGATGTAAGTTGTCTTGATAAAAAGTGTCTTTTTGTTGACTTTTGAAATGACCTATAATGTATTGGCCCATATCTCTCAAATGAAGCATTTTTTGGACTTAAGCTTAGCGATTCAAAGTTGTAGAGAATTGAATTTCCTTAAAAATAAGCTTTGGTTGAGGAAAATCTTACGAAACATGTGAAAGTTATGCTTGGTCAAAGTTCAGTTGACTTCTCCTTAGGAAACCCTAATTTGACAACTTTTGACTTTGAATGATTTGAGAGCTTTCCTTGATGAATCATGATCAACCCTTGATCAAATTATGAATACGAATTAAAAATCTTGATGTTGACCAAAAACCTTGAAGTTTGACTGTATGTTGACCATAATTGACTTTTTGCCCAATACAATTGATTTTCAGTCATCTGAGCCATTGACTGAGCAAACTTGTGATGCAAGGCATGAAACTTAGTATGAACATTCTTAGAGACATATAAGGAACCATGGAAACCACTTGAGGCCTTATAAACCCAAACTTCATTGAGAAAAATGAAACCCTAGTTGTAAGTCCACTGCTTAAGAGGAGAATTTGTCTGGTCAATTCTTGAGCAACCTTAAGTATTTGAGAATCCTAGGAGAATGTCTTGAAGAAATGGGAGGGAAAATTTTGGGGTAAAACAGAAAGAAATAAGAAAATGTTAGAAAAAATGTTTGAATGTTTTTGTATTTTTTGTGAAATAAATAATTTGAATGATAATAATAATTAAAACCTAAATTCTAATTGATTTTAATGTTTAAGAAAAAAGGATGATTAGTTAATTAATTAATTAATTAATAAAATAATATCAAAATTAATTATTGATTAAAAACCTAAACCTAATTTCTTTGGGTTTTGAAGAAGAATTAATTGGTTAACGGTTAATTAAGAAAATAATTAAGAAAAAAGGAAGAAAATAGGGTTAGTTTAATAAAAAGAAAGGAAAATAAGTTAGCCAAAAAAATAGGGAAAAAGAGTTTGCATGGGGTGAATGTTGAACCGACGTCCTCTAGCTTTCACACTGCACTGCTTACCACTAGGTCAAACGCATGTTGGTGTTTGGAAATAGGACCGGATGATAATATATGAAACCTGCGTAAATTGGAAAAATAACAAAAAAAAACATTGCAAACGCAAGGATCGAACCCATGCCCTTACGTTCACAAACCTTCGCCTTGACCAGTGGTGCTACTCCCTCATCCGTTTACATAATGCAAACAAATAAATATAAAATAAACCAGTGGACCGGAGAGGCGTCGGAGCCCTAGCTCCGGTCGTCTTCTCTGGTGAGTTTAAATTTCAACCTGCAAAAACAAAGCGTGTTAGAGATCAAAAAGGACCCTACCCCCCTAAATCGACCCTTGTGAATTCAATGGTGGCCTTAGTTTTTGCTAATTCATTTTGTACAAAGAGATACAATGAAAATAATGCAAATCGATGTAAGAATGGTGATGGGTTATTCTGGAATCACGGGTCTTATGCAAGGGATCATACCTGTGTCGTTTTGTCTCAGGAACACATTATAATTGTTAGTATGAATCAAAGCATCATAAAAATCAAAATACGAAATTCACAAAAATATGAAAAATCGGTGATACTTGGAACGCTTGTTTCAGACACTTTTAATCATCAAGAATAATCCAAACTTACCCTATGGTATCTCAGAAATCGAATTGAATGGATGGTTTCCCTTGATGATGGTTGTATGATGGATTTGAAGTTTGCCCTAGTTCTTGAAAATTTTAATCTCTAACACCTTGTTTATTGCACAACTTTCTTTGTCTCTTTGTCTGAATATGAAGGGTACTCATAGGTGAGAAGATTAGGTTAAGAGATGGGCTTGGACATCATGTAAAACCTATCTTTGATTTTTGTTTGAAAATAGATTGGAATAATATAAAACCATGAAGATTTGTTTTGAAAATAGGTTCACACGGTTTGTAATGTGATCTAGGGCCTCCAAAAGATCATAATCAAAAGCCTTTTATGCCTTATACCCCCACTTAATATTTATTTGATTTAATTTTGAATTTAAATGAATAAAAATAAAAATAAATGAAATTAAAATTAAAATGGTGCATGAATGAAATTAGAGGCCATTATGAGGTCAAGAACATGTTTGGACTTTAAAAAATAAGCCTATTAGCCCAAAAATTCAAGTTTGCTCAATTTGGATTTCATGCATTTTCTCAAAATTTCCCAACTTGCACAAATCATAACTCTCTTAATTTTTATCATATTAAGGTGATCTCTGACTCTTTGGAAAGCTTAAGATATCTCATACAACCTTCATGTTGGTCATTTTTTCATTTGAAGCCTTTATATTTATGTAAAGTGTTTTGACAAAAGTGTGTTTTTGTTGACTTTTAAAATGACCTGTAATATTTTGGCTCATATCTCTCAAATGAAGCATTTTTTACCTTGAGCTTAAAGAGTCAAAGTTATAGAGAATTGAATTTTCATCAAATGGGCTTGTTTGAGAGTTTTATGATAAAGTATGTGAAAGTTGTGCTTGGTCAAAGTTTAGTTGACTTCTCCTAAAGAAAACCCTAATTTAGTAACTTTTGACTTTTGATGAATCTTGAGTTTTCTTGATGAATCATGATCAACCCTTGATTAAATGATGAATGCGAACTCAAAATCGCGATATTGACCAAAAATCTTGAATTTTGACTGTATGTTGACCATACTTGACTTTTTGTCCAATATAGTTGATTTCTAATCATCTAAGTAGTTGACTGAGCAAACTTGTGTTGCAAGGCTTAAAACTTGACATGAAGATTCTTTGAAGTATATGAGAAACCATGAAATCCACTTGAGGCATTAGAAGTCCAATTTCCCTTGGGAAAAACAAAACCCTAGTTGTAAGTCAATGTTTAGGAGGAGGGTTTGTCTGATCAATCAATGAGTAGTCTTCAGCACTTGAGAACCTTAGGAGCATGAGGAAACCTATTAAAATATTTTTTCTTGGGGAGGAAAAATTTTGGGGTGCAACATATGTAAATCAGGATTGAAGTTATAATTGAATATGAAAATTTCTCACATTCTAGCATAACTTTCATCTTTAATAGATATATTCAAGGTGGGGTGTTCATAGTGAATAAAGTGGTGGGTTTATCTTGAAGATGTAAAAAGAAGTTTTTGTTGATGAAAGTGGATTTCCAAAAAATATATGATTGTATTTCTTTGGATTACCTCAGATACATTATGAGAGGAATGAGGTTTGGGGCTCGGTGAATGCTTTGTATGGAAATGTTGGTTTTAATAGTTCTTTATGAATTTTAGTAACGGTAGTCCTTCTAATGATTTTCAAATGAGATGTCTTAGGCAAGGGGGTCTTTTATCCCCCTTTCTTTTTCTTATTGCAGTAGAAGGTTTTGCGGATTTAATTCATAATGCTATGAGTTTTAAAGAGTTCAAACATTTTCAAGTTAATAATACAATTTAGTTTGAGTTGATGATGCATTTTGCAAGTGATACAAATGATGCAAATGATACAAATTGGTTTGTTTGTGTGAACTTATCCAAAAGTAAAGTGATAGGAATAAATTTAAAAGAGGATTTTCTTCTAACGGCTTCAACTTTTCTTTGTTATGATATATGTTCAATCCCTTTCAATTTTTTAAGGGTGAACAAGTCATACGGTTCGCAATTTTTTCCAGTACGTAGTACGAATTTCAGTACACAGTACATAACTATCAAAGAATTAGGTACGTGAGAAATATTCATAGTCGATATATAATTTGAGTTCGCGGTACATATAAATATAATAATTGGTAAGCTATTTGTTTATACCACTGTGAAAACTTATTAAAATAAAATGAAAGATAATACATCTGTCAAATATAATATATAGGTAAAAGTCTCAAGTCCCACATCGACTATTTTCTTATCATTAATAACTAAGATAGGTATAAGTAAAGGACCATGCAATTATTAACATTCAATTATTTTTCATGCAAACCATTTGGCATCCACGCACTGACAAATTGAATTAATACATTTCAGATATAGAGTAGGTCTACACATATGTAGTGGACAATCTATGTAACTTTTATACTCCCATTCTCCCAATTCAAATAATAATAAAGAAGTATTATTAGAAGGTAATGAAATAAGTATACCATAAAAATATAAATGTAAAAAATAAAGTTTAAAATTACTTACGCGCATTGTCTGCAACAAAATATAGAGAAAGAAAAATTATCAAAGCATAAACAGATTTGAAACTTTCATTCATATCTTCTCTCATTCACATGTAATAAATAAATAAATCTTTTTTCAACTTTTTATAAGTAGAAACCTTCCTTATTTTTAAACTTCAATTGAATACTTTTTAGTTCTTAAGTGTTGCAAGAATCCATTAATAAATTAAAGTTATTGTTAATGTCTCTAAGATATATTTAAGTGATGCATAATTTGGATACTTATGAAAGATTTATAAGAATTTAAAAAAATATATATTTTTAGCTTTTCATGATAGAGAAAAGCAAAATCCTAAAAAATAAATAATATAGATGATTAATGGGAGAAATGTATTTGAAATAATAAATTAAGATTATATAAAAATTAAGAGTATTATAAAATAAATTGTTTTCTTGACAAAACTTTAGGATCAAAGTTTTGACACTTCAAACTGACGCAGTCGAAAATTCAACAAAAAAAAATCAGAATTAAACTTAGAATAAAATCACAGGATTACAAGTGTAAAATCTGTCAGATAAATTCTACAATCTACCAGTTGAAAAATTTAAATTTTATTATAATGAAAGATAATTCTTATGCCTCTGTCAAATGTCTTTAAATACATAAAACAAAAAAATCCTAATGGATCTTATAGACTTTAATTCAAAACATAATTAAATAAATAAAACAAATAAAGAAATTGTTGAAATTGTAGAAAATAGTAAAATGTTGTTTTCGGGCCTAACATCAGACGCCAAACATGCTCAAATAATATTTCTGACGTGTGGCTTCCCCATTGATACGCGCAACCAATCCTCATACATCAGTCTCCTTCCCTTATGAAGAACTTGGCCTCGAGTTTTCTTCTTGATAAAGAGCTTCATCTGGTTGCAACTTGTTATAAGTAACAACTGGAAACTTGTCCTTACACAAACACCATCACATCTTCTCCCACGTTAAAAACTTTAATTTTCATGCATTTATCCTGCATAGGAGGTAAATCATTTGGTAGCTCATTTGCATCCAGTTTCTTGAAATCCTTTACGACCCCTAGCACTTCTTCTGAAATTGTTGTTTCGTCCTGTACAACACTCATCACCCATTTAATCACTATTGGACATAAAAATTTAGTTTCTTTAATAGTCTAATCAAGCTCCTTTTCACTCTGTGTCATTGTTGTACCCCAAAATTTGCCCTCGCATTTTGCTACAAACAATCTCAGCTTCAGAACATTTCCTGACTTTTCAAACTGGCGCAAGAATCGGACAAACGGACTTTTCTTGACATTCAAGCAAAATTAGGGTTTTTTACTGATGTTCAGAGCTCTGATTTGTCTCATACAGTTGGCTTAGGGTCGGGATGATTTTTGGTTCAATTCTGATCAGGCAAGCGTTATCTAGCATTTAATCAGAAGTTAAGGTTTTATAGGCGTACTCTCAGAAGAATTTAAATTCCACCGCACTTTGCAGTTTGTTCCGAGATTCGGGTTAAAATTCGCGTTATCTTGATTTAATCAGTAAATGAGGCAGTCGGTTGAAATTCACCAGTCAAAAGGGATATGTGCGATGTGGAGTTACAGTGCTTGATAAAAGAATCAGTAAAGAAAGAAGGGGAATTGCATCTGATTAAGTTTTTGTGTTCGAATAATGGATATGGCGAATTCATTTATTTTGATCGTTGAAGGTTTAGTTGATTATTTATGATTCTAAGAATTAAAATATTTGAAGTTAAACCTTCATTTTATTTTATTTCAAGGGACTATAAATAATAATTGAACAATTAAAGAAGAGAATTGAAAGAGAATTAAATATCAAATGAATTTTTATTTCACATTTAATAATTGTTACAATTGTTATTATTTGAATATTTATTACAAAGTATTTAAATGATAATAATGTACAAGAATTAAAATAAAAATAAAAATTCTATCCTATTTCTAAATTCTTCATTCTCCACTTCATGCCAATGCTCCATATTTTTTTTACCTGCAAAAAGAAAGAGGAAGTCAGAAGACAATTAATTAAAAGAGACAGTTAATTTGTTCATCATTAGGGGCCACTGACTGAGATCAGTTGCCCTCTCTGCAAATCACGGGATTTCTCCCGGTTCACAGAGAGGGAAGATTTTTTTGGTTCATGAAATGCAAATGCATAATTCTTAAAAAATTCATGGCTGCATAAGAATCTCAATGTCCAATTCAAATTAAACTGAAAAATTCATTTCCAACTTTCTATCCAAAGCAAAAAGGAAGTTGCTGTCAAAATGCCTAAGGATTACCCAAAAGCACACTTGCTGCAAAGTCAAAATGCCAAGATATCAAAGAAATGCAAAGCTGTCAAAAGCAGAATAAGGATGCAGAGAAATATATGCAAGCAATTTAATCCTTTTTCATCATTTCCCAGCATGAGAGAGGGCCCCTTCAGAACCATAGGACAATACAAATCATATAATAATTCTGAGTTGTACTATGAATGAGAAAAAGAGAGATAAAAGAGCATAGGCAGAGTTCAGGTTAGGCATAGACAGTAGGACAGCAGAAAAAGATATACAAAAAAGAAGACACAATTCAACATGGCTTAAAACTACACAGCATGGACAGTTACTAAAAATGGAAAAGATGCCAAAAAATTGTGTCAAACTACCCAGCCAGCATGGATCAGAAGAAAACCAAATTTTGAAATATGGTTAGGCGCCAAAGACCAATGGCAAAAGGACGAAATAATGCAAGAAAAGAGACTGATTGAGCCAAGCACCAATATCATATAACTCAGAACTGAACCAAGAGAGAAAAGAAGCTCATACCTGCCTAGCAAAATAGAAGTTATCAAAAAACATAATCAAACCTCCTGTCAACAGATAACCTGCAAACTTAGTTGTCTCAAGCCAATACACAGTCCAACCTCACAAGAATCCATCAAACTGAAGCAAGCTAAAACGCCTACTGAACCTATCCCAAACCTCACATAACCTGCAAACTTAGTAATCTCAAACCAATGCCAAAAAACCAAAACTGAACCAGCATAATCCCACCCCCTGTCAATTTCTTTCCATCCTTGAAAACAATACCATAACCAAAACAAAACTGAGTTATCAAGCCAAGCATCAGTCAAAAACAATACCATAACCAAAACAAAACTGAGTTATCAAGCCAAGCATCAGTCAAAAACAATGCCATAACCAGAAATTGCATCACTACGGCCTCAGAATCTCTTCATCATTGGCCAAACCCAACATACTGTCAACATAACCCCTCAACAGAAGCAAAGGAAACACGAGAGAGAAAGAAGCTAATCAAAACAACAGTTGTTTCAACCATAGCATCTAGCAACGAACTTCCAAAGGTAACCTAAGCCCTCAGTGAAACACATCATAGGGCAAACTCAAGGCAAAACATTTGAGGCAACAGTTCTAGGCAAGCATACATAGGCAAATCAGAAAAACGAAAGTGGAACAATACTCAGAAGCAAATATTCAGGCAACCATACAAAGGCGTCATAGTAAGAAGAAGAAGATAAAGAGGTGAATCAAAAAGAGCTTCTCAGAACACATCATCATCGAAGCCCCAAATATAGCAAAAGAACAAAGGTACCAGGAAAGCAAGCTCAAAGCTTCATCACTGAACCGCCGCTCCGACCTCCGAAGCATCACGTCCTCCGCCTCTCCTCCATCTCCCAAACGAAGGTAGCCATTCTTCTCCCTCTTTCTCCACCACCCCACAATAGCACATATTCAAGAGTTAAAAATTCAAATCGAAAGCATGCAATCTGTAAAGAGACAAGAGATAAACAACATAAAACATTGTAATCGAACCTTGCATCAAGAGAGCGTTGAGACCGTGTCTTGGAGGGAAGAAAGGGTTGAACGATGATGCTGGTGGCCGGAGATGAGCACTCAGAGAAGCGAGATAATCGAAGAAGACGAACCCAACACGGCGCCGCTGTTAACCCTAGCCCTTGTTCTGAACTGCCAAATGCCTAACCCTAATTTCGTTCAAAGAATCCAAACGTGGGCTTAACCTTGTTCTGAACTGCCAAATGCCTAAGCCCAAATTAACGCTTCATCATGTTTTTAAACACTAACCATTTTCTTTCTTTTTTCCTAAATAATACCCCTTTTCTTTTATAAAACAATAACCCTTTTTATTTTATAAACAATTTTTATTTTCTTTGAAAAAAACACTAATTTAACCATATAAGTTAAAATATCTTTTTCTTAAATATATATTTGTACATAAAAATAATAAACCTTCTCATACACAATTAAATTGAAAATACTTTTTATACATATTTGTACATATATTTTAAGACATTGATTTGTACATATCATATGAATTTGAAAACATTTTTTTAGATTAATACACATTTGTATATAAAATAACAAAATATTCTTTTTTTTATATATACATAATTAACTCGGAAATATTTCTTAGTATATATTAAAATATATTTGTATATAAAATAATACATATTATTTTTGTAATATAATTAAAATTGAAAACCTTCTTTTTATTAACATACACATTTGTACATACCTATTCAAATACATTTATTTTCTAAATATCGAAATTCACAACATTTGACTAAAATACTTTTTTAATTAAAAACTTAATATTTTAATCAAAACACGTCATTTTTTTTCTTTTGTACATAATTAACATGTAAACCAAAAATACAAGATTAAAACATGTATCTAGGTCAAACCCTAATACGCTTCAATTCCATTTCGCATTTGTACATAATTACATAATTCATATACATATACATCTCACATTTGCACTTACACAATATATTGCCCTATACACATTTTATCTTATATTTGTACATTCGATATTTATATTTTGATTGTGACATTCGATTTGGTTGTAAATACTATAAGTCTCATCCCCTTGTACATTTATATCCCCACTCCCTGACACTATTTTGTAATAGCATAGATTTACATTCCGCAATTTACAGTTTTCCAATTATACCATGTTTAGACCTAGGGTTTGTATGTACATAAAATCAAACGTTAGATAACCTAATACAAAGCAAATGCATGTAATCAATACACAATCACACTTGCACCCCCTAGGGTAATCCCGCATGTTGCCTTCCAAAATGGGCCATGCTTGCACGTCGAGTATCTTTGGCAAAATAAAAGCAAATGATCACGAGTCCCTCAAAGTGTTGCCTAAATGGAATGATCATAGTCCCTTCGAAATAATTGCCAAAGACACTTGGCACCATTGCATTCATGGTCCATACGACGACCCGCGCCCGTCCCGAATAAACTTCCTAAATACAAGATTGCCTACCAATTTCAATGGTAGAACAAAATTGTCAAAGGGGTTAAAACACGACGAAAATCTTTGAGAAAGCTGTAGGGTAGATAAACTCTTAAGTACTTGTCAATTTGCAAAGAAAATACTTGCCTAATTTCAAAACCCACTTCACAAACACTTTCAAAAATCAAACTTTTCAAACCCTTGAAACGTCCTTTTAAAAGATAAAACACCTTTTGTAAAACATTCGAGTAAAGAATTGTTACAAGGTCAGCCTAGCACAAGGCATCTTTTCAAAGCATTTTCAAAACAACACACAAAACACCATTTCATACAATTGAAAACCAAGGCAAGGTTGATCTAAGCAAGTACCTAAGAGCCCATGGATAACCATGGATGAAAAGGGTGCTAATACCTTCCCTTTTCATAATCTACCCCCCGAACCCACGAAATATCTCAAAAGGTTTTTGCTGTGCTTTTTTAACCTTTCCTTTAGGATAAAATAAAAAGTCGGTGGCGACTCTTGCTCAACCGCACAAGTGCGAATACGAACACAAAACACAAGTCAGTTCTCCCACCGTATCACAGAACTGGCGACTCTGCTGGGGACACCTTTTAAGTGGGGTTACCTTAGGGCTTAGATCACCTTCTTGCATGATTAATTGGTTGATTTGCTTGCTTTATACCTTGGCTCTATTGTTTGGGTTTATAATCCTCCACCCGGATTTTGGGAAACATTCATAGATAGCAATACGTTGTGGAAACTGTGCGGGGTATACCGACACGGTCTAAGCAATAGCTATATTAGTGCGACATATTTGTGGGTACCGGTAACCCTTGAGTTCAATCAAGGAAAGTACGGGGCCGCTGAGCGATGTCACTAAGCACTAATGACCTAGAACCTTACTTGACCATCTTGGCCTTTTATTAGGGGTAGTGAGATGACCGGCTTTGGTGCAGTCCGAAGTTGGTAGATACTCGATACTACACTCATTGAGGGTTGTTTTCTTGGAATATTTTGGTCGCCAGTTAAGTGGCTAAACCAAAACAATGAACAATGAAAACGATCCAGTGATATTGAGCTCCTTAGAACCCGGTTACTATTTATAGGACAGGTTTTTAAGCCAACTACACTCAAGAGGGTACTTACCTATGAAACCCCATGCAAGCCTGAAACTAGGGTTTGGTGTGATTTGCTTGTACACATGTTTTATGCATACATCATAAACATCATGAAGCATCATATGCATTTACTAACCATTTCAAGGGTTTGGACCTTCATCATTGTTCTTGTTTTGTAGGTCATGGAAATACCTCGCCGAAACACCATTCAAGTCAACCTTGTGAGAATCTCTCATCAACTCAAGGAGATCACTTCAAGAATTCCGGAAAATTCATCCTTCAGTGAAAGACATGGTAGACTGCTCAACCTAGTCAACACCAACATTGAAGAAGACATGATGAAAGTGCTATTTCAATTCTTTGACCCCCTTCACCATTGCTTCACTTTCCCGGATTATCAGTTGGTGCCCACTTTGGAGGAGTTTTCTCAACTCCTAAGAATCCCTATCCTTAATCAACTACCCTTCAACGGTACGGAGAAGGAACCAAAGCCTGAAGATGTTGCTCGAGCATTACATCTACAACCGTCTGAAATCAAGGGGCATTGGGAAACTAGAAGCGGTGTCAAAGGATTCTTAGCAAAGTTCTTGTTTGAGAAGGCGCAAGAATGTTGGAACTCATTGGACCTACAAGCATTTGAAGAAATTGTGGCACTCCTTATCTATGGGTTGGTCCTGTTCCCAAATCCTGACCAATTGGTAGATGTCAACGCTGTCAAAATCTTCTTGTCCAGAAATCCAATACCAACATTGCTTGGAGACATCCTTCACTCATTTTACACACGAACAATGAGAAGGAGGGGTGTTCTCATGTGCTGCACTCCTATCCTCGCAAGGTGGTTTATTTCGCACCTTCCACAGTCTGTCTTGAAGAATGATCAAGGTATAAGGTGGTCCCAGCGATTGATGACTCTCACTCATTCTGATATACACTGGTGTTCTCGGTCCAGAGAAAATATCATCATCGTCGATCGTTGCGGAGAATTTCCTAATGTCCCCTTACTTGGAATTAGGGGAGGTATCACCTACAGCCCTTGCCTAGCTTTGAGGCAATTTGGGTACGCACGGAGGGACGGCCCTCATGACATACTGATTCCTAGCCTAGTTTTTGACTTCGACGACGATGCGCAAGGACTTCGCCAAAGGTTCATCAGAGCTTGGGGAAAACTCAACAAGATTGATAGCAAGACTCTGGGACACAAGAACTCCATCCCTCTTGAGCCCTATCTCAAGTGGATACGAGCCCGGGCCCAAAGTCTAATGATGCCTTATCCTCATGTACTCCCAGTGATTAAGGAACCCGTCAATGAAGGAGAGGTCCCCTACACCATCCTGCACCCGGACATGCCTACATCGTGGGAGGAAATGCAGAGGAGTTGGATTCAGCTCAAGGAGGAACGGAACACTTTTGAAGCTAGCTACTACGCCAGTGAAAAGAAGGTTCTGGAGCTTACCCGCCGACTCCACGAGCAAGAGGCCCTCAATGCCTACATCGCACCAAAGAGGATGCGCAATGTCTTTCTGCCTTGAGAAGTTTATGTTGTAATATTTGGCCCATGGGGCATTTATGTACTAACAAATTTCTTCTTATTAATATGACGTGCGTTCTTCTTTGTCTGAAACAATTTTGAATATCCTAAATCCTTGAATGCATTGCATACATCAGCATACCATTCATCATGTGCATAAGCAGGTCTCGCTCCAGGTTTCCTTATCTATCTGCTGTTTATTTAAGAAGGATGGATCTCGAGCAAACGGTCAAAGACTTACAAGCCCAGAATGCACAATTCCAACAACTCTTGACGACCTTGGTCAAGAGTCAAGAGGATATCAAGGCCCATCTGGAGGGCAAGGACCCAGTGAAGAAGAAAAAGAGGATCAGAGTGGCTACTTTGGGGAGAAGATTTGACAGAGAAGCTCGGAGGGTGCTTGAATTTCCTCCTACTTCTGATGAGGGGACTAGTAAAAGAGATCGGGTTGCAGTGCCTTCCGAGTCTGATGCAGAGGAGGAAGAGGTTGAAGAGGACGAGGATTATTCGGACCAGCAGTATCCTCCAGCTGATGACAAGTACAAGGGTTTAGAGGACAGATTGGCTGCAATGGAATTGCAGAGGGTGCCGGGTTTGGATTTTGAAGACATGGGCTTGGTCGCCGGAATTGTGATTCCTCCAAAGTTCAAGGTGCCGGCGTTTGTAAGGTATGACGGGTTGTCCTGCCCCAAGATGCACCTCAGGTCCTATGTGAGAAAGATTCAGCCCTATACAGCTGATAAAAATCTCTGGATTCATTTCTTTCAAGACAGCCTGTCGGGAGCCCAGTTGGAATGGTTTTATCAGTTAGAAGGAACCAGTGTCAGGAATTGGGAAGATTTGGCCACCGCTTTCTATAAACAATACCAGTATAATTCCGATCTTGCTCCTACCCGTACCCAACTTCAGGGTATGTCGCTAGGAACAAGTGAGGGATTCAAGGAATACGCACAAAAGTGGAGGGATTTGGCTGGCAGGGTGCAGCCTCCTTTAACCGATCGTGAGCTCGTTGATATGTTTCTTGGGACCCTATCTGGGCCATTTTTCAATCATTTAATCGGTAACTCTTCCGCGGGATTTACTGATTTAATCTTAACAGGCGAAAGAATCGAGGCTGGCATCAAGTCAGGAAAAATCCAGAAGGGTGTCGCTGCCAGTATGGAGAAGAAGCCGTTTAAGAAGGAGACAGCTGTGGTATATTCTCAAAGGAGAGCGAGGAAGATGGAGCGTCGGCCGACTGTGGGGGCCGTAATGATTCAAAACACTCCAAGCGAGCAGCCTCGCTACAACCAATCCATACCGAATCAGCAACGGGTGGAAAGGCCACAACGGCAGTTCACTCGTATTAATATGACCCCAGCGCAGGTGCTTCCCCATCTGTTGAAATTGAATCTTGCCTCCATCAAGGAGGCGCCAAAGAATGTAAATACATCCTCTCCACATTACCATGCCAATGCTAAGTGCGCCTATCATTCAGACAGTGTTGGGCACGACACCAACGATTGCTGGGCCCTCAAGCATAAGATCCAGGACTTGATAGATGCCAAGGAAGTAGAGTTTGACGCTCCAGAAAAGCCCAATGTGATCTCTGCACCTATGCCGAAGCACGGTCGGAACGTCAACGCCATTGAGGAGGATCGGTATGTTGCTGACGTTAGTGATCTGACTACTCCACTGTTAACCATTAAGCTAAATTTGTTAAGGGCCGGGATCTTCCCGGGATGTAAAAGAGACTGCTACTGTTGCCACTCTCTGCCGTTGGATTGTCCGCTACTAAAGGAAGGCATCCAAGGCCTCATGGATAGCCGACAAATTTTGTTCGAAAAAGTTCCAGTTGTTCCAGTTCATGTTGAAAATATCTCAATCATAACCATTCACGCCAATCTTTCCGAGGCCGTCAAAAAGCCAGTTAAGATTACACCAGCTGCAAAGTCTATACCTTTGAAAATAACAAGGCCGGGGCCAGTTCCCTATGTCTCCGAAAAGTCGATACCTTGGAACTATGGTGGTGACATCTACTACCATGGTATCAAGCAAGTTGAAATAATTGAAGAAGATTCAGATGACGATGAAGCCAGCATTAGTAACATTGCGGGCACCAGCAAAATCACCAGGAGTGGGAGGATATTTTCTCCAGAGATTGCTCCTCCAAAAGCAGTCTTTGGACCCTCATCAGTAAAAGAAATCATCCCTGCACCAGCAAGGCTCTCTGCCAGAACTCCTTTGATCAAAGAAATTTTCGTTCCTAGCGCTGTCTCTCCTACCATCGCCGATAAAGGAAAAGGAATACAAGATGAGCCCGTCAGGACGAGGGCTCAACCCTTGGTGATTCCGGAAGCTTCCAAGAAAGAGATGGACGAAATTTTGAGGATAATCAAGAAAAGTGATTATGATGTGGTGGAACAGTTGGGGCAAACTCCCTCCAAGATCTCCATGTTGGCATTATTGCTTTGCTCAGAAGCGCACGCTCAAGCTTTGATTAAGTTTCTAAAGGCAGCTCATGTGCCCCAAGAAACCTCCGCAGATCAATTTCAACATTGCGTGGCTATCCTGACTGCAGACAATGGATTAGGCTTTTCTGATGCCGACCTGACCCCTAAAGGCCGAAATCACATTGATGCGTTGCATATTTCAATCGAGTGTCGCGGAACCACCCTTGCGCATGTTTTGGTTGATACCGGTTCATCGCTGAATGTTTTACCTAAGAAGGCCTTGGACCGGCTAGATTGCGAAGGGTTGGAATTGAAGCCGAGTGATATCGTCGTCAGAGCCTTCGATGGGTCGAAAAGAATGGTCCATGGAGAAGTTGAAATTCCTGTCAAGATAGGTACCGAGGTGTTCAAATCCACTTTCTATGTAATGGACATCCGTCCATCATACTCCTGCCTGCTGGGTAGACCTTGGATACACCATGCTGGGGAAGTCACCTCCTCCTTGCACCAAATGCTGAAATATCCTGTAAAGGGTAAAATCATTACTGTCCATGGCGAGGAAGAGTACATGATTAGCCATTTAAATTCTTTTCGGTACGTGGAAGTCGAAGGGGAGTTCATTGAGACACCGTTTCAACATTTCGAAGAAATACTCCCTCAGATAGCAGTGGCGAAGTTGGCAGCTGAGACACCAAGGCAGATGGCCAGGATGGCATCTCTGGAGGATGCAAGGGCTGCAGTTAAAGAAGGAAAGAATTCAGCGTGGGGGCAGCTACTCGATTTTCCGCATAAGGTTGATAAGCTTGGATTAGGTTTCACCACCGCTGGTCAGAAGGCCATGCGCCGGTCAAAGATTGAGAGAGCGCCAGTCAAGATTTCTCCTTACCAAGTCAACGCCCTGGAAGATGAAGACGAAGAAAGCAACTTTGAAGAGTGGATTCATCCGACGGTCAGAGGAGGGCTGAGCAATTGGGAGGCTAAAGACTTTGTCCCCGTCACTTTTATTCCTCAGTAATTTATCTATCAAACATTTTCTGTTTTGGTCTGTAATATTTTACTTTCAAACAATCCGTACACTATCTTTCCACCTCCTGCCTTACCCGGGGCATGTAGGTCCACTTGTAAGGGTTTTGACTATTTTTCATATTCATATGCCATGTTTAATGATTCATTGGACGTTTTTCATTTGATAAACTGCTTGTGTTCATTTTCTTTCCTTTTGCATTTTTGTTTAAGGATGGCTACCCCTTACACACACCCACACTCACCAATGCAGGTACCCATCCACCCCGGATTCCATGGGTGACTATTCTGCTGTATCTTTCAATAACCCTGAAGACCTGGTCAATCTAGCCGAGTATGAAGATGACGAAGGTTGTGAAGTACCAGGGGAGCTAGCCAGACTCCTGCAACAAGAGGAAAGGGCCATCTTACCGCATGAAGAGCCGTTGGAAACTATTAACTTGGGAACCGAGGAGAATCGGAAGGAGGTACAAATGGGTGCCAATCTGGAACCAGAAGTCAAGAAACGCTTGGTACAGTTACTGAATGAGTATGTTGAAATCTTCGCTTGGTCCTATGAAGACATGCCGGACCTAGACACCGACATCGTGGTTCACCGTCTCCCCACAAGAGAAGACTGTCCACTGATCAAACAAAAAGTTCGCCGAATGAGGCCTGACATGTCCGAAAAAATCAAAGCAGAAGTGATGAAGCAGTTCAATGCTGGCTTTCTGGCTGTTACGTCCTATCCTCAATGGGTCGCTAATATTGTGCCAGTACCTAAGAAGGATGGCAAAGTCAGAATGTGTGTGGACTACAGGGATTTGAATAGGGCCAGCCCTAAGGATGATTTTCCGCTACCTCATATTGACATCCTGATTGACAATACAGCTCAGCATAAGGTGTTTTCTTTCATGGACGGATTCTCGGGCTACAATCAAATCAAAATGGCCCCCGAGGACATGGAGAAAACAACTTTTGTCACGCAATGGGGCACTTTCTGTTACAAAGTGATGCCGTTCGGGCTGAAGAACGCAGGAGCAACTTATCAACGCGCCATGGTAGCTCTATTTCATGACATGATACATCATGAGATTGAAGTTTACGTAGACGATATGATAGCTCGGTCACAAACAGAGGAAGAGCACCTTGAACATCTGGAAAAGCTGTTTGCCAGATTGAAAGAATACAAGCTCAGGCTAAATCCAAGTAAATGCACTTTTGGAGTTAGGTCCGGTAAACTCCTGGGATTCGTTGTAAGCAACAAAGGCATTGAAGTCGACCCGGCAAAAGTAAAAGCAATACAAGAGATGCCTACCCCTCGTACTGAAAAGGAAGTTAGAGGTTTCTTGGGGCGCATAAACTATATTGCCAGATTCATTTCACATCTGACTTCTACCTGTGAGCCAATTTTCAAACTCTTGAAGAAAGATCAGGTAATTGAATGGAACGACGACTGCCAAGCTGCTTTTGATAGAATCAAGGAATATTTGCTAGAACCTCCTATTCTGATGCCACCCGTCGAAGGAAGACCATTGATCATGTATTTGACCGTTTTGGACAATTCAATGGGGTGTGTTCTGGGCCAGCATGACGAGTCTGGTCGAAAAGAGCATGCTATTTATTACCTTAGCAAAAAGTTTACCGACTGTGAGACTCGCTACTCGCTGCTCGAGAAAACTTGTTGTGCTTTGGTATGGGCTGCTCGCCGACTAAGACAGTATATGTTGACCCATACTACCTTGTTGATATCCAAAATGGACCCTATCAAATATATCTTCGAAAAGCCCGCTTTATCAGGAAGGATAGCCAGATGGCAAATGATCTTGACCGAGTATGATATCCAATACACCACCCAAAAGGCTATAAAAGGGAGTGTACTAGCTGACCATCTGGCTCATCAGGCTATCGAAGACTATCAACCCATGAAATTTGATTTCCCAGACGAGGACATCATGAGTTTGGACAACATTAAAGGTGACGGACCGTATGACGGACCCGAAAAGGGATCCCGATGGACCCTGTACTTTGATGGTGCCTCAAATGCACTTGGAAACGGCATTGGCGCGGTACTTATTTCTCCGAAAGGATACCACACTCCTTTCACGGCCCGACTTTGTTTCAGCTGCACAAACAATATGGCGGAGTATGAAGCCTGCATCTTTGGCCTCAAGGCTGCCATAGACTTGGGGATCAGATCTCTGATCGTGTTCGGGGACTCGGCTTTGGTCATTAGCTAAATCAAAGGAGACTGGGATACCAAGCATCCTAATCTTATTCCATACAAAGAACATGTTCTGACATTGTTGCCTCACTTCGAGCAAATTACCTTCGAGCACTTTCCGCGAGAAGAAAATCAGCTAGCAGATGCTCTAGCCACAATGTCCTCCATGTTTAAACTCAACTGGGATAACGAGGCTCCCCAAATCACCATCGAGCGAATGGATGAACCCACGCATTGTCACGAGATTAACACCGAAGAAGTAGTGGAACAACCTTGGTTCTATGAAATCAAAAGGTATCTCGAGACCCAAGATTATCCTGAAGGAGCTTCCGTAAATGACAAGAAGTTCTTACGGAAATTCGCTGCTAAGTTCTTCCTGAGCAACGGCATCCTTTACAAACGAAGCCATGATTGTGTATTACTCCGATGTGTTGATAAGGCTGAAGCAAAGTTAATCATGACTGATATACACAGCGGCACATTTGGCACTCACCTAAGCGGGCATACAATGGCTAAGAAGATCCTAAGGGCAGGCTATTATTGGTCTACCATGGAGGCTGATTGCCATCAACATTCTCGTACTTGTCACAAGTGTCAAGTCTATGCTGACAAAGTTCATATCCCTCCGGTTCCTCTCAACGTCCTAACTGCTCCATGGCCCTTTGTAATGTGGGGCATTGATATGATTGGAGAGATCAAACCCACGGCTTCCAACGGACATCGCTTCATCCTGGTTGCCATTGACTACTTCACTAAATGGGTCGAAGCAGCTTCCTTCGCCTCCGTCACCAAAAATGTGGTTGCCCGCTTTATCAAGCAAAATCTCATATGTCGGTATGGTGTTCCAGACAGAATCATCACAGACAACGGTACCAATCTGAATAATACAATGATCACTGCATTATGCGAACAGTTCAAGATTTATCATCACAATTCATCTCCCTATAGACCGAAGATGAACGGTGCTGTTGAAGCTGCGAACAAAAATATCAAGAAGATTATTCAGAAAATGACAGTCACTTACAAAGACTGGCATGAGATGTTACCATTTGCGCTGCATGGATACCGTACGACGATACGTACCTCAACTGGGGCAACCCCATTTTCTTTGGTTTATGGCATGGAAGCCGTTTTGCCTATGGAAGTTCAGATCCCGTCTCTAAGAATTATGAAGGACGCAGGCTTGAATGAAGATGATTGGATTCAAACCCGACTTGATCAACTCAATCTGATCGACGAAAAGCGACTTGCCGCTGTATGCCATGGTCAGACGTATCAAAAACGGATGATCAAGGCCTTCAATAAGAAGGTCAGACGTCAAGTGTATCAAGTCGGAGATCTAGTAGTCAAGCGGATTATCTTGCCGCAAAGTGATCCCAGGGGCAAATGGACCCCTACATACGAAGGGCCATTTATAATCAAGAGCGTATTTTCTGGTGGTGCGATGATTCTGACCACCATGGATGGCGACGATTTGCCACACCCTGCGAACGCAGACATAGTCAAAAGATACTACGCGTAAAATAACCCGACAAGTCGAAAACCCGAAAGGGCGGCTTGGGCAAAAATGGGCATCCCGGTGGATCGAAAACCCGAAAGGGCGGTTCAGGCAAAAATTAGGGATAAAAACAAAAAAATCGTACACCTGGCAAGTCGAAAACCCGAAAGGGCGGCTTGGGCAAAAAGGGGTTTCCCGGTGGATCGAAAACCCGAAAGGGCGATTCAGGCAAAAGTTAGGGAATTAAAGCGTATGACTATGTCTCGTCGGATCACTTCAGGGACAATCTCTTCATCAACCGGTTCCAGGGTTCTGATCAATCCGGCCATCGTCGAACGAAGCATTGAATGGACAGAGGTTCAGAGTTGTGAAAGCTACAGCAGAATGGAATCCCATGGAATTATTTCACATAGCCATCTTTATTTTGTATAAATTTTTCAAAATATTTACGACAAGATCCTCTTACTAGGATGATTGTCTCCTTTGTATCCCATACTCAAAGAAAATCAATACGAATACTCTTCCCAAAATTTGTGTCATTTCCCTTTTTCCTTTTCTCTTGCACTATTTGTTTTATTTTGAGAAACGTCCAATGTTTTGTTAAATAGGCATATGCATTTGAAACATGATCACTTCCTAATCAAACCCAAGAAAAGGATTACTGATAGGATAAAAGTACAGACGAATACCCTTCCAAAGGAAATCCCTCGAGATCTGTAATCCACGTCCCTAACAAACCTTGAGGTCTATCTCCAGCAGACCCTCGGAGCTTCTCCCCGTAAGGTCCCGAAAGGTATTCCCCGCAGAGTACGGACGTCCCTTCCAAGTTTTATTCAAAGTTATTCTCACAAAGGCGTATAACTGGGTTATCCTCGACTAACCATCAGGAGAGATCACACTCGCCAGAATTCTTCCCATCCCCAGCGGAGTTCCTCAGAATTCCCCCAACAGTAACCTATCAATACTATCCCCGGAGAAGTTTATCCCCAGCCAAAGAATCTTCCGGAAATCATTTTTCCTCAGAGTTCAAGATTCGGTATCCCCCGTAGATCAAAAGCTTCAAATGGTCAATCCCCAGCGAAGTCAGACTTTTAAATCTTCTCCCCACAGGGTTTTTAGAAGAAAATCTTGCATTCCCCAGTAGAGTCAGTCTCCAGAGATACATCTCTCCCAGTTGAAGATTCTCAATCTGGCCTCCCCAACATTAAGTCTACTAGTTTGACGCTCCCCAGTGGAAGACTTCAGGAATTCCCCAGAAGATTGGTATACAATCCAAGCTCCAAGCTCCCCAGCAATAACCCAGGATTTATTTTCCCCGGCAGCAGTCAAGATACTTCTATCTCCCGATGTCCCGGATTCATCTATCCTATGCAAGACAGCTCTCCAGCTTACATGCACATCCATTTACATTCATAAAACCATGATATACATTGTATCATGCATCATAGCATTGCATCCAACTAACTTTTTGCCTTTTTCAGGTAAGATCAGTCTACAGACTAAAATCATTCAATCTCAAGATTTCTGAAAACAGTTCACGGGTTCTCCAAGTAAACGGATGTTAACCTATCACTTGTTCAGATTCTTCTCAAGACTTCTGAAAACAGTTCATGGATTCTTCCCAAGTAACGGATGTTAATCTATCAGCTTGTTCAGATGCAACCTTCGACTTTAGTTTACGGGCGCTTCCCAACAACGGATGCGACTCTATTGCTAATTCAACTTCAAGATTTCTGAAAACAGTTCACGGGTTCTCCAAGTAAACGGATGTTAACCTATCACTTGTTCAGATTCTTCTCAAGACTTCTGAAAACAGTTCATGGATTCTTCCCAAGTAACGGATGTTAATCTATCAGCTTGTTCAGATGCAACCTTCGACTTTAGTTTACGGGCGCTTCCCAACAACGGATGCGACTCTATTGCTAATTCAACTTCAAGATTTCTGAAAACAGTTCACGGGTTCTCCAAGTAAACAGATGTTAACCTATCACTTGTTCAGATTCATCTCCAGACTTCTGGAAACAGTTCATGGATTCTTCCCAAGTAACGGATGTTAATCTATCAGCTTGTTCAGATGCGCCTTCGAATTTAGTCCACGGACGCTTCCCAACAACGGATGCAACTCTATTGCTAATTCAACTTCGAGATTTCTGAAAACAGTTCACGGGTTCTCCAAGTAAACGGATGATAACCTATCACTTGTTCAGATTCTTCTCAAGACTTCTGAAAACAGTTCATGGATTCTTCCCAAGTAACGGATGTTAATCTATCAACTTATTTAGATGCGACTTCCTGAAAATGGCTTGTAGGTTCCTCCCAACCACGGATGTTAACCTATTGCCTGTTCAGATCCCCAGTTCAGAAATGGTCCAAAGCTCGGACACTTTCCTAATGTTCCCTTCCAGATGGCATCTTTAAGCCCATCCCCGACAAGTTTCTGTCACTCCCCTAGATGGCATCGTTAAGCCCATCTCCAGATGGCATCTCTAAGCCCATTCCCGCATCCAGTGCTTTGATGAGTGCAAATTTTCGGGCACTCTAGTGTCCAATCTCCTTTTACCTTCAAGTCGCGAAAGGCAAATTTGCCAATCTAACTCTTCAGGTCCAAGAAGATTGAACAGGGGCAACTGTTGTACCCCAAAATTTGCCCTCGCATTTTGCTACAAACAATCTCAGCTTCAGAACATTTCCTGACTTTTCAAACTGGCGCAAGAATCGGACAAACGGACTTTTCTTGACATTCAAGCAAAATTAGGGTTTTTTACTGATGTTCAGAGCTCTGATTTGTCTCATACAGTTGGCTTAGGGTCGGGATGATTTTTGGTTCAATTCTGATCAGGCAAGCGTTATCTAGCATTTAATCAGAAGTTAAGGTTTTATAGGCGTACTCTCAGAAGAATTTAAATTCCACCGCACTTTGCAGTTTGTTCCGAGATTCGGGTTAAAATTCGCGTTATCTTGATTTAATCAGTAAATGAGGCAGTCGGTTGAAATTCACCAGTCAAAAGGGATATGTGCGATGTGGAGTTGCAGTGCTTGATAAAAGAATCAGTAAAGAAAGAAGGGGAATTGCATCTGATTAAGTTTTTGTGTTCGAATAATGGATATGGCGAATTCATTTATTTTGATCGTTGAAGGTTTAGTTGATTATTTATGATTCTAAGAATTAAAATATTTGAAGTTAAACCTTCATTTTATTTTATTTCAAGGGACTATAAATAATAATTGAACAATTAAAGAAGAGAATTGAAAGAGAATTAAATATCAAATGAATTTTTATTTCACATTTAATAATTGTTACAATTGTTATTATTTGAATATTTATTACAAAGTATTTAAATGATAATAATGTACAAGAATTAAAATAAAAATAAAAATTCTATCCTATTTCTAAATTCTTCATTCTCCACTTCATGCCAATGCTCCATATTTTTTTTACCTGCAAAAAGAAAGAGGAAGTCAGAAGACAATTAATTAAAAGAGACAGTTAATTTGTTCATCATTAGGGGCCACTGACTGGGATCAGTTGCCCTCTCTGCAAATCACGGGATTTCTCCCGGTTCACAGAGAGGGAAGATTTTTTTGGTTCATGAAATGCAAATGCATAATTCTTAAAAAATTCATGGCTGCATAAGAATCTCAATGTCCAATTCAAATTAAACTGAAAAATTCATTTCCAACTTTCTATCCAAAGCAAAAAGGAAGTTGCTGTCAAAATGCCTAAGGATTACCCAAAAGCACACTTGCTGCAAAGTCAAAATGCCAAGATATCAAAGAAGTGCAAAGCTGTCAAAAGCAGAATAAGGATGCAGAGAAATATATGCAAGCAATTTAATCCTTTTTCATCATTTCCCAGCATGAGAGAGGGCCCCTTCAGAACCATAGGACAATACAAATCATATAATAATTCTGAGTTGTACTATGAATGAGAAAAAGAGAGATAAAAGAGCATAGGCAGAGTTCAGGTTAGGCATAGACAGTAGGACAGCAGAAAAAGATATACAAAAAAGAAGACACAATTCAGCATGGCTTAAAACTACACAGCATGGACAGTTACTAAAAATGGAAAAGATGCCAAAAAATTGTGTCAAACTACCCAGCCAGCATGGATCAGAAGAAAACCAAATTTTGAAATATGGTTAGGCGCCAAAGACCAATGGCAAAAGGACGAAATAATGCAAGAAAAGAGACTGATTGAGCCAAGCACCAATATCATATAACTCAGAACTGAACCAAGAGAGAAAAGAAGCTCATACCTGCCTAGCAAAATAGAAGTTATCAAAAAACATAATCAAACCTCCTGTCAACAGATAACCTGCAAACTTAGTTGTCTCAAGCCAATACACAGTCCAACCTCACAAGAATCCATCAAACTGAAGCAAGCTAAAACGCCTACTGAACCTATCCCAAACCTCACATAACCTGCAAACTTAGTAATCTCAAACCAATGCCAAAAAACCAAAACTGAACCAGCATAATCCCACCCCCTGTCAATTTCTTTCCATCCTTGAAAACAATACCATAACCAAAACAAAACTGAGTTATCAAGCCAAGCATCAGTCAAAAACAATACCATAACCAAAACAAAACTGAGTTATCAAGCCAAGCATCAGTCAAAAACAATGCCATAACCAGAAATTGCATCACTACGGCCTCAGAATCTCTTCATCATTGGCCAAACCCAACATACTGTCAACATAACCCCTCAACAGAAGCAAAGGCAACACGAGAGAGAAAGAAGCTAATCAAAACAACAGTTGTTTCAACCATAGCATCTAGCAACGAACTTCCAAAGGTAACCTAAGCCCTCAGTGAAACACATCATGGGGCAAACTCAAGGCAAAACATTTGAGGCAACAGTTCTAGGCAAGCATACATAGGCAAATCAGAAAAACGAAAGTGGAACAATACTCAGAAGCAAATATTCAGGCAACCATACAAAGGCATCACAGTAAGAAGAAGAAGATAAAGAGGTGAATCAAAAAGAGCTTCTCAGAACACATCATCATCGAAGCCCCAAATATAGCAAAAGAACAAAGGTACCAGGAAAGCAAGCTCAAAGCTTCATCACTGAACCGCCGCTCCGACCTCCGAAGCATCACGTCCTCCGCCTCTCCTCCATCTCCCAAACGAAGGTAGCCATTCTTCTCCCTCTTTCTCCACCACCCCATAATAGCACATATTCAAGAGTTAAAAATTCAAATCGAAAGCATGCAATCTGTAAAGAGACAAGAGATAAACAACATAAAACATTGTAATCGAACCTTGCATCAAGAGAGCGTTGAGACCGTGTCTTGGAGGGAAGAAAGGGTTGAACGATGATGCTGGTGGCCGGAGATGAGCACTCAGGGAAGCGAGATAATCGAAGAAGACGAACCCAACACGGCGCCGCTGTTAACCCTAGCCCTTGTTCTGAACTGCCAAATGCCTAACCCTAATTTCGTTCAAAGAATCCAAACGTGGGCTTAACCTTGTTCTGAACTGCCAAATGCCTAAGCCCAAATTAACGCTTCATCATGTTTTTAAACACTAACCATTTTCTTTCTTTTTTCCTAAATAATACCCCTTTTCTTTTATAAAACAATAACCCTTTTTATTTTATAAACAATTTTTATTTTCTTTGAAAAAAACACTAATTTAACCATATAAGTTAAAATATCTTTTTCTTAAATATATATTTGTACATAAAAATAATAAACCTTCTCATACACAATTAAATTGAAAATACTTTTTATACATATTTGTACATATATTTTAAGACATTGATTTGTACATATCATATGAATTTGAAAACATTTTTTTAGATTAATACACATTTGTATATAAAATAACAAAATATTCTTTTTTTTATATATACATAATTAACTCGGAAATATTTCTTAGTATATATTAAAATATATTTGTATATAAAATAATACATATTATTTTTGTAATATAATTAAAATTGAAAACCTTCTTTTTATTAACATACACATTTGTACATACCTATTCAAATACATTTATTTTCTAAATATCGAAATTCACAACATTTGACTAAAATACTTTTTTAATTAAAAACTTAATATTTTAATCAAAACACTTCATTTTTTTTCTTTTGTACATAATTAACATGTAAACCAAAAATACAAGATTAAAACATGTATCTAGGTCAAACCCTAATACGCTTCAATTCCATTTCGCATTTGTACATAATTACATAATTCATATACATATACATCTCACATTTGCACTTACACAATATATTGCCCTATACACATTTTATCTTATATTTGTACATTCGATATTTATATTTTGATTGTGACATTCGATTTGGTTGTAAATACTATAAGTCTCATCCCCTTGTACATTTATATCCCCACTCCCTGACACTATTTTGTAATAGCATAGATTTACATTCCGCAATTTACAGTTTTCCAATTATACAATGTTTAGACCTAGGGTTTGTATGTACATAAAATCAAACGTTAGATAACCTAATACAAAGCAAATGCATGTAATCAATACACAATCACACTTGCACCCCCTAGGGTAATCCCGCATGTTGCCTTCCAAAATGGGCCATGCTTGCACGTCGAGTATCTTTGGCAAAATAAAAGCAAATGATCACGAGTCCCTCAAAGTGTTGCCTAAATGGAATGATCATAGTCCCTTCGAAATAATTGCCAAAGACACTTGGCACCATTGCATTCATGGTCCATACGACGACCCGCGCCCGTCCCGAATAAACTTCCTAAATACAAGATTGCCTATCAATTTCAATGGTAGAACAAAATTGTCAAAGGGGTTAAAACACGACGAAAATCTTTGAGAAAGCTGTAGGGTAGATAAACTCTTAAGTACTTGTCAATTTGCAAAGAAAATACTTGCCTAATTTCAAAACCCACTTCACAAACACTTTCAAAAATCAAACTTTTCAAACCCTTGAAACGTCCTTTTAAAAGATAAAACACCTTTTTGTAAAACATTCGAGTAAAGAATTGTTACAAGGTCAGCCTAGCACAAGGCATCTTTTCAAAGCATTTTCAAAACAACACACAAAACACCATTTCATACAATTGAAAACCAAGGCAAGGTTGATCTAAGCAAGTACCTAAGAGCCCATGGATAACCATGGATGAAAAGGGTGCTAATACCTTCCCTTTTCATAATCTACCCCCCGAACCCACGAAATATCTCAAAAGGTTTTTGCTGTGCTTTTTTAACCTTTCCTTTAGGATAAAATAAAAAGTCGGTGGCGACTCTTGCTCAACCGCACAAGTGCGAATACGAACGCAAAACACAAGTCAGTTCTCCCACCGTATCACAGTCATCACTAAGAAACTAGGCTTATTTCCTCTTAGATTTTTATTAAAGTGCAAAATAGGAGTCATAGTAATTTTATATGTAAACATTATCACATTATCCCATCCTCGATAAGTGATATAATTATCAGACTTCTAAGGTTTACCAAGTAAAATATGACAAACATCAATATCAATATTTCCATCTTTTACATCATTGATTTGCAAATGTTTCACCTTTTCATCCATGTCATGATATACACCATTGCTTACATGCAATATCATAAGCTATAAGCTTTAAATTTTCACTTAAAAGACATGTCTCATAGGATTTTAAAGCAAATGCAATTGTAAGAGGATTTTCACTCACTTCAGTACAAGAATCAAATTCAGTAGAAACACGGTTATCATCAAGCTGATTTTCGCAATTGATTGTGAGACTCTAATTTATAAACGCCCTTGTACATCTCCTTCATATATAACGAATTCATCATAATCATAATTTACTTCAGTATTCTTTGCTGCCCCTTTAACAATTTTGGATCTCGGCTCTTTAATAGAAATTGTCTCCAACTTCTTTAGTTTATGAATGTTACTCTTAGATTTACAAGGTATATAGCTTTTCTGTAACCTATGTAAACTAGAAGCTTTTACTTGGGAAAAGAAATCAACGAAAGGAGATGACTTATGTAGGCCTGATGATTTTATTGTCCTTTTTTGGTGCATTATTTGATCCATTCTGGATGGTGGACATAGAACATAAATTAGATTATCCAAAAAATTTCCGCCCCTAACATGCCCCATCTCCCGTCTCTTCATTGATTTGTCACTGTTTTGTGTAGAATAATTGGTTACTGATATTGAGTAACCGGCTACCACTGTGTTGGACAACATTTTTGTAAAATTGAAAACTTCATAACTTTTAACTCGGATATCCGTTTGACACGCGTTTGAATCCACAAGAAGCTAAAAATATTTTCTATCTAATAAAAATAATTTGAAAACGATATGAGATAATTTTCTGGATTCTTGTATTATTCTGGTATTTTGATGTAATGTAAAGTTGTAAATATGATGATGGAATGGATGAGATTAGTATTGTGATTGAGTACGGTCATTTTGCATGAATGTTTTGATTGTGTGACATGATATGCATGATGATGATGATGACGATGGCCTATATTGGTGTGGCATTGATGAGTAAGAATAATCAATGTAAATTTGTTGTTGTATGTCAGTGTCGCATGTATTCATGAAGATATGTCATGTATTGGTGAGCGATGGCCTGTATTGGAGAGCGATGACCTGTATTGGTGAGCGATGGCCTGTATTGGCGTTATGATGTTGTTTCCCCCAAGTTGTCATCTATTAAGTTGAGGGTTTTTATCTATTGGTATCACATGTATTGAGTCAGTGTCAATTTCACTTAAGTGCATGATTGTTAGTAATTGATTATTTGAGCATTGAATGAATTTCTACTTTCATTATGATAGATGTTTTGTGTTGTTTATGCACTTAATTATATTGATGTGTTTCATAGTATGATGAACAAGAAAAGGTGTGAGGTAAAGATGTATAATGATGTGTACTTGAATTTCCACCTACTCATTATTATGCTTCCTCTTATAATGTTTTGGTATCTCACCCTTTCTGTTTAAATGTTATCTCTATATGGGTAACATGTTGATAATTTAAAGTAGCTTGAGGCCGATATTAGCTGAAGAGTACCTTGGTTTGCCTAGATTGAGTCAGTGTCTGCTCTGATATGTAACACTTGGGGGTTTTACGATTGTTTTATTTTGTTGGGAGGGAACTTTGTATTACTCCATTACTTTGAGTTTAATTTATGAATTATGTGGAATTTTGAAAAATGTTAATTACAACTCTTGCTGGAGAATTGAGAATGATTTGTTATTGATGTTTTTCCAATGCGAATAAATACCATGAATTTTAAGACGTTTTAAAATGTGGTTTGTGTTGCGTATCTTATTGAATGAGCAAGTATGATGTATGAAGTATGTGGCATCCTATTTGATATTGTATTTTAGAAATTAATTTACTTTGATTTTTATATAATTTACCGAGAGGTAAATAGGGTGTTACAATTGGTATCAGAGTCTGGTCGGTCCTTCTGGCCAAGTTATCGAGTCAGTGTAGTATGATAGTTGAATATTGTCGATGTGTTGTTCCTTAGTACACGACATGTGAGTGAAACACTATCAATGTTTTCTTGTTTTTCTAATCACTTGTTTGCAAGAGTGAAATTGAAACAAGTGGGGAGAAGCTTGTACTTCTCTAAGATGGTTCATGTGTGAACAGTTGGTTTAGTATATTATGAATTGCATGGGTGCAGACGTTAGTACTACTGAGTTGTTTTCTGATTTCGAAGGAAGTTTGGATTCGAGAATTATGCCTAGATGTCAGTCTAAGTATCCTTGAGAGGGAATAATCAGTACTTATGTTGTTCGCATCTCTCGAAATGAAGGGCGATGTTATGGCTAATGATATGCCAATTGTGAGTGAGTTCTGATGTCTTCTCGGGGTCAATTGCGACTTGTCGTTAGAAAGAGATGTTGGGTTGACTTAATGTTAGCCTTGGGGTGAACTATATGGAATTAAACCAAGTGATTGCAAAGTGTTTTGGCGAGTCGATGCAGATTCTCATGCCTGAAGGTTATACGAATTCAAGGTTCTTGTTCATTGGTCAAGTAGAGGCGTCTCTGAGGGAAACAAGGAATTGTTAAAGGTTGCTTCTCAGAGGATATAGAGAAATATGATGGCTAGAGATATACAAGAGGTGTGTAATTTCTTGATGATCCCCTGAGGAAACTAGATAAGCAAGTAGGATAACTCTTAGAAGATGGAGCACAAATGGTTATAATGTTTTCGACACTGCATGTTGAGCGTGAAGCTGTTAGTGTTAAGTACCATTGTTTGTGTTGTCATTGTTCAGAATAATGTTGGAGTAATGAATTACGGAGAACTTTGTTGTTGGAATCATGTAAGTGGTTGATGAATGTATTTATTGTTGTTGGGTATTTGTGAATCACGAGACAGAGTTGAAACTCAAAGATATTAGTAGTATTGTGAAAAAATTGGAATATTGATGTTTTTGTATGATTGGGTGTCGATGTCGGTGTTGAAATTGTTGAGATGTATTTGACGTTTCAGTGATGGTATTGATGTGATATAGTTGCGTAATTGCATGATTAAATGTGTTTACTTTGTGATTTAGAATATTGATAATGATGTATATAGATAGGAATTATAATTTAGAACATGAACGATGAAGTATGTGAAAGTTAGGGATGTTTGAGTATGAATTAAGTGGTTTTTGTAACATAAAAATATGATTTTTTTATTCTGGTACAGTGGTAATCGTTTACCAGTATATGAGTAACCAGTTACCACTAAAAAAATTAGTGTTTTGGCTGTTTTGAGGGGTGTAACCGGTTACCGCTATTAGGGTAACTCGCTACCGCTGAGTTGACATTATTTTGTAATTCTTTGAAAAATTCATAACTTGAGTTTTGGACATCCGAATTGAGTTCAGTTTGAAGCACTAGAAAGCTAATGTGATGAACTTTGTTTTAAAAATGGTTCCTGCATCTGAAAGTAATTTATTTTTCACGTGAAGAGGTTGGATGAGAGGCGGAGTTTTTTGTTGATCTCGTTCTTGGTACCACACTTATTCTTATGGCACCATACAAGATGTCAGTTCAAAGTTGAGAGAATTTGAGAAGTCATTGAAGGATTTGCGGAGAAATAGATTTGTAAAACTGAGTGTATCATTTTGGGGGTTTTGGTGTCATTATTTAAGGAGAAAGAAAGTAGTATGAAATTGTACGTGGATTACCGATAACTGACTAAAGTAGTGGTTAAGGTTACATATCCACTTCAAATGATTAACGATTGGATATACCAACTGGTAGGCGAGTATGTTCTCAGTATAATTGAATTGGGGTCGGATTATCTTCAGATACAGGTGAAGAGTGAGGATAGTTAGAGGACAACTTTTAGAACTCGGTGAAGTTATTTTGAATAAATGGATTAGTCTGTCGCAGTGGTTATTAATGGCGTTTTAAGTTAGTCTGATGTCAGAAAAAGGAAATGTTAAATGTCGTGAAACAAATTACGGTGTCGGAAGGGAAGAAAAATGCATTATAGGATGCCAAGAGGTAGGTCATAATTTGAAGAGGTGAATTTTCTTGAACATGCTATTCCGAATGAAGATATTTGTGGAATCTATCCAAACTGAATAGAGGTCTATAATGAGAGGCTCATAAATTGGATATGGAGACTATAAGCTTTTCGGGATTAACTGGTTATTATCGCAGTTTGCTTGAATCAAGGTCAATTTGAGATATGTTGTTAGTGAATGAGCTAAGGGAATGAGATGTTTGCCATTAGTAAGGATGTGGATGTATTATATAAGTGCATATAGATGCAACTTATGCCGATTAAGAATGATTAGAGTGACAATAGCTTTGGAGGAGAAGATAAGTGATGGAAAGGGAAAAATAAATTCAAGAAGGATTGGAATCATGGTTATGAAGGAAAATTATAGACATGAGTTAGGGAGAATTTGGAGAGTTCTATCACAACCGGATGATGAGATGGTATTATTGAGATTGTGATTGGAATGAGTTCCATATGTGGAATTATACAGACCATCGAGGCTACAAGATTAAAAGGAGGACTTAGGGTTTATGAATGTTATTAAATTCCTTTACTTGAACAAAGACTTCTTTTGGAACGAAACCATTTGGATTATACTTGGTGTAGTAGTTTTCCTGTATTAGAATATACTTAATAATTGTGTTGTGCTGCGTACGTGTAAAGAAGATTATGAAATGGATTTTTGGCATTTATGTATCATTGACGAGGTTGAAATGAAGGAACTTAAGAAAAATGTTTGTAAGCCTTGGAGAGGTTGTTGGACATTATGCTCAAGTAACTTTGAGCACAAGGTGAACGACGCTATTATAGTTGGGTAATGATAATTTATGCCACCATTATGGTTGTCGGCTCCTATTGACAAATTAAGGAACTGATCACCCTTAATCTCTTGTTGATAGTAGACGAGATTGTGTTGGATGGGATATACTTATCTTGCCAGCTTGATGATCTGTAAAGTGAATTGGCGTTTTATCAAGAGGATAAGTGTTCACCATTTTGTGTGAACCTCATACAAAAGTGTCTATGAAAGAGTTGGTACTTATTGAACAGTTCAGAGACTTGAGTTGGTATACGAGCTAACGCTGTAGAGTGGAAGGTTGAGGATGTCAAAAAATGAACATTGATTTTTTGGTGGATACTAAAGAGAGACTGTAGATAGATGTAAAACTTATAGATCTGATAGTGGATGGAAATCCAAAAGAAGACAATGACTTTAAAATAGATGAATTAGAGTGGCGCATCTGAAGCGTGATATGGCGTATTTCATTACGCGGTGTGACTTTTTAGGAGTCAGGGGGGAAATGTTAGACGTCTGAAAGAATGGTGCAAACCAGTGGATATTCCAGAATGGAATGATAAGTGAAGGTTTTGAATGCTATTCGTGTTGCTGACATGTCAATGGAAGTATTGATTTACATGTTCGATTAGTGAAATGTAACATTGTGGCACTAAGGTTATGTGTCAATGTTGTCAGTAATTGGTTGTGTTGATGTTCTTATGACGATATTGTTCTGATGAAATATTAGAGACGATGTTCACGTTGTAAGACTCTACGTTCTTAATCTATGTTGTTATCTCGTTTCCTATGCCGAGGACTCGAGGGTGAGCATATTTCTTTATGAAGAGAAATTAGAGAAGTGTTACCTATGGTGACAGAGAAGATCCCATTGTGTACCAGACCAAGCGTGAACAAAATCATAAAGTAATAAATTATGCATTCTAGGGTGATGGGGCAAGGAGAAAATTAATTTGTGCATTCGTAACTCGGCAGTAATGCATCTTGTTGGATTATTGTGATTGAAGATATGGGAGGTTAGATAGTGGTATTCAGAAGGTTGGTAAGGATGGTGTTGGAACTAGAGAGTAGGATGCGAGAGTCGTATCCGGAGTTGTTCGCATCATGTAATTTTCGAGGACGGAAATATTCTAAGTGAGAGAGAGTTGTAACATTCTGATTTAATTAGAATTGTTTTTAATTAAATAATTAGAGAATGTGGTGTATTCTTATGAACTAGTAGATTTTATAATGTGATGTGATGCCTTTGTAGGGAATTAGATACCTTAAAATTATTGAAGTTAATATTATATGGGTACATGGCTAAAAGTGTAGAATCATGGGGTGTGTGGAATAACATAGTTTATTATTATTATTATTATTATTATTATTATTATTATTATTATTATTATATTAGGATTATTATTATTTTATAATAATTATTAAATAATTAATTAATTAAGAAGGTTATATTATTATTGGGATATATTATAGTAAGAATAAGGAAAAAGAGTTAGATCGTGGAAATAGGAAAGAGAAGCGTATAAGTCAGAAGAGGAGAAAGCACTAGGAAGCTAGGGCAGGAAGATTCACCGTAGGAATTAAGAATCGGAAAAAATCTAAGGCAAGGGGGGATTATAACACTATAATGGGTTTCCTAATGATGGGGAATGGTAGTGTTTAAGTTCCATTGTTGTATGTTCTTGATTTGTCCCTATTTAAATTTTGTTGGGGTTTTACCCATTGATGGGTTCTTTGGTGAATTATGTGTATTTGTGGTGAAAAATTGTTGATGAACATTGATGAAATTGGTGTGATATTTGTGTTAGAATTGTTGAATATAATGTGTGTTGATCACTATATAATTTTACATGTTTTAGGATGTTTTCAAAAAGTGGTTTTTGGGTGGAAAAAGTGAAATCTTGTAGCAGGAAAATATACTAATTTTGGACTCTGGTTCAGTGGTAACTGGTTACTGGGATTGTGTAACCGGCTACCCGTTGAATTTTTGGAAATTATTGGGCCTATTTTGTATTCAGTAAATGGTTACTGATATTGAGTAACCGATTACCGCTAAAGGTTTTAGCGTGATTCATCACTGTTTTGTGTGCAGTAACTAGTTTCTAGTATTGAGTAACCGCCTACCACTGTGTTGGATAATATTTTTGTAAAATTGAAAACTTCACAACTTTTGACTCGAGTGTCTGTTTGACGCGCCGTTCGAACCCATGGGAAGCTAAAAATATTTTCTATGTAATAAAAATAATTTGAAAATAGTATGAGATGATTTTCTAGATTCTTGTATCATTCATGTATTTTGATGTAATGTGAAGTTGTGAATATGATGATGGAATCGATGAGATTAGTATTGTGATTGAGTATAATGATGTTGCATGAATGTTTTTATTATGTGACGTGATATGTATGATGATGATGATGACGATGGCTTTTATTGGCATGGAATTGACGAGTAAGAATAATCAATGTAAATTATGTTATTGCATGTCAGTGTCGCATGCATTCCTGAAGCAATGGCCTGTATTGGTGAGCAATGGCATGTATTGGCGAGCAATGGCCTGTATTGGGATTATGATGTTGTTTCCCCAAGTTGGCATTTATTAAGTTGAGAGTTTTTCCCTATTGGTACCATATACATTGAGTCAGTGTGAGTTTCACTATATTGCATGATTGTTAGTAATTAACTATTTGAGCATTAAATGAATTTCTACTTTGTTATAATGGATGTTTTGTGTTATTTATGCACTTAATTATATTGATATGTTTCGTATTATGATAAATAAGAAAATGTGTGAAGAAAAGATGTATAATGGTGTGTACTTGAACTTCTACCTGCTTATTATTATACTTCCTCTTATATTGTTTTGATATCTCACCCTTTCTGTTTGAATGTTATCTCTACATGGGTAATGTGAAAATGATCCAAAGTAGCTTGAGGTCGAGATTAGCTGAAGAGTACCTCAGTTTGCGTAAATTGAGTCAATGTCTACTCTGATACGTAACACTTAGGGGTTTTACGATTGTTTTATTTTATTGGGAGTGAACTTTGTATTACTCCATTGGTTTAAGTTTAATTTATGAATTATGTGGAATTCTGAAAGATGTTAATTACAACTCTTGTTGGAGAATTGAGAATGATTTGTTATTTATGTTTTTCCGTTGCGAACAAATACAATGAAGTTTAAGGCCTTTTAATATGTGGTTTGTGTTGCGTATCTTATTGAATGAGCAAGTATGATGTATGAAGTATGTGGCATCCTATTTGATATTGTATTTTATAAATTAATTTACTTTGACTTTTATATAATTTACCGACAGGGAAATAGGGTGTTACAGCAAGCGTAAAACCTATCAGATAAGCTCTGAAATCCACCAAAAAGAGTAAAATGTTGGAATATTTTATTAAGGTAAGAGATGTCAGGAACCTTCTCATTATTGAAAAAATAATTATAAGTGTTAGTACTGTGGGGAAGTCCCACATTGGTTAGGAATGTGGAGGTTTGAGAATTTATAAGTGGCAAAACTCACAGACCTATCACTTTAAGGTTTTGGGTGAGTATGTTGTGTGTCTCACAAAAGTGAGTTGCTCAAAAGAAAAGTCCTCAAATTTTAAAAAGCTTCTCGTTTGACCACCCAAATTGCGCCAACAAATTGTATCATGGGGCTTCTGTTTCGAGTGAAGGGGTCAACTTAATTGTATTGAAAGTACTTCTCACATGGTGATAGGTAAGGGTGTCTACTTGAAAAGTGTCAATGATGATACACGGTGTCCGCTTGAAAATTGTCAATGACGGTAAAGTGTATGTGGATGAAATAGCTTCCACTTGAAGAGGAATATTATGGATAGACTCACACCGGATGGATAGTGTTCAAAAAATAATTACAAGTGTGAGTAGTTTGAGGAAGTCCCACATTAGTTAGGAATGTGGAGACTTGAGAATTTATAAGTGGGAGAACCAAAATACCTATCACCTTAAGGTTTTGGGTGAGAATGTGATATGTCTCTCACAAAGGTGTGTATCTCAAAAGGAAAGTCCCCAAAGTGTAAAAATAATCCTCGGTTGACCACCCCGAATTACACTAATAAATGGTATCATGAGCCTTTGGTTTTGATTGAAGGGGTCGACTTACTTGTATCAAAAGTACTTCCCACGTGGTGGTGGGTAAGAGTGTCTATTCAAACTGCAGTATAGCGGTAATAGCAAAAGAAAGGAAGTATTTTTATGGGAAATTTATCATCTGCACAGGGATCAATGTGAGGGAAAGAATGCTATTCAACAATTTTTGCGTCTCTGAGCTTAGTTTAAAATGGGTTTAAAGTAAAACATATGAATAAGAAAATAAATTCATTCTTTAGAGGGGATAAACTTATCAAGCATGAATTTAAATTACTCGTCACAAACTTAAATTATCGATCAATTGTACTCAACCTACAATACTCATCAAAATGATCATGTATCTCTCACATTAGTGTCCATTTCTGAAACACCTATGAGATGTACCACAATAGAGGTTATGTCTAACACAAAGTTGCAAGAACAACCGTATTACTCTCGTCGGTGATGTCTCGCGTAACTAAAAAAAAACAGAAGCATTAAGCTTTGATACCTGCAATGAATATTATCTCTAAATTTATCACTAGAATCTAGAAACTAATAGATATTTATCCCTAATCAGAATTTGTGAGGTCTATCTCTAAAACAACACAAATCCAAACATAAATGCAAAAAGATTAAGGAAAGCATCAAGATTGAATTGTAAAGAAAGTTTTATACAACGCCATGAGCAATAAATATATATGTTCAGAGTAAGAGTACAAGTAAACCCAACAAAAATAGAAACACACAGAGAAGAAATGAAGGAAGACTAAACATCTCACGGGTTATCAGCTCTGATTGATGAGAACTCCGTCTCCAAGTCATCCATATGTAAGGTCCATTGTTTTTTTCTTGCTCTCTCTTCCAAAGAATGATTGGTGATGAATTGGGAGAAAAAAATCCCCAAAACATACCCTAAAACTATGAAAGAATATATTTATACAAAATTGAAAACAACAGACCCCGCTAAGCGGGCTAACCCCGCTAAGCGGGATGCCACTTAAAATACACACTAAACCTCCTTAATCCCGCTAAGCAGGATAAATAAAATAGCCCCTGCCCCTAGAAAACTTCTAGTAGCGCGCTAGAAGATGCGCTAAGCGGACTTCCTAATTATTTTCTTCCAAAAATGTGTATTTGAAGTCGTGCCTTTGACACTTTATTGCTCAATGCTTCAAATATGCAACAAATACCTACAAAAGACATAAAAACTATCCAACAATACAATATTTACACAAAAAGTGCAATTATATACAATATGGGAAAATATATGTAATATATACAAATTCACACACAAGTTGAAGAAAAAGAGTAGATAAGTGCAACAAAACTATATACAAAAATAACTACAACTTGACACTTATCAGTGTCCACTTGAAAAGTGCACTACAAAAAATAACGCTTTTTATGACGAAGCTTTCACAATATACAATAAAAAACTGCGGGTACATGTAATCGGAGCACATTGTTTTATTTAAAAATAATAATAATAAATCTGTTACCTAGTATTTAAATAAAACTGGTATAAATATATGCTCAGGGTTTGAGATTCGATTCCCAGCTCCTGCTATTTAATGTTTTATATGGAACCAAAAAGACACCTTTATTTTTTCTAGAATTTACGTCGGATATGTTACCTCGGCTTTCAGTAAAATCGAGGCAAAAACTCCCTAATTTTTTATTCTTTTTACATCAAAAAATGTGACTTTATTTTTTATATATTTTACATCGGCTATGTTACCTTAGTTTTTTAGTTTAACCGTGATAAATTCTCTTTACATTTTTTATTTGCTCAGTGTCTACCTAATTCAATTTTCGAAAGGGGGTTCTCATATCTAAGAGGTTTCTAGGTAGAAACTGCATAGGTAGTGATTAGGTGATAAGTTGTAAACTAGAATTGGTTAGCTTTGAACTAATATTATCATAGTGGATTTCCTTCTTGGCTTGGATGCCTCTAGAGTAGGTGAGTTGCATCGAACTGGGTTAACAATTGACTTGTGTTCTTTACTTTCTGCAACTTGTTTTAACTTCCACAATATTTCTTATTTTGTTATCTGTCAGGTCTGGTCTATGATGTCTTAACATTGTATTAGACATTTGTTATGTTTTATCCTGTTATGTTCTGTTCAGTTGTTTTGTGACTATATTGTGAATGTCCTGATCCAGATGTCGTGGCATCATGTACGACATCTTATATCAGAACATGGGTACAACATCTGGACTGTCAGTACCCGAATTTCAGATATGGCATGGTGAAGGGACAAAAAAGAGACCTTTTTCAATGTTGTACCCCAAAATTTTCCCTCCCATTTTCACACAACACATGCCATTGAGGTCCCCAACTTGCCCTAAGATGACTAATAATTGACCAGACAAATTCTCCTCCTAAGGCAATAAACCTCTAACTAGGGTTTAAATTTTCATCAAGATGGTCGAGCTCCAAGGGTCCCAAATGTTTTCCATGGCCCTAATATGTCCTAAAAATCATCCATGTCAAATTTCATGCCTTGCACAACTAGTTTGCTCAGTCAACTGCTCAAATCCCTGAAAATCAACTATACTAGGTCAAAAGTCAATTGTGGCCTATATACAGTCAAACTTCAATATTTTTGGTCAACATCAATATTTTGAAGTAATATCCATCATTTGATCAAGGGTGGATCATGATTTCTCAAGAAATTCCCCTAACTCATCAAAAGTCAAAAATGGCAAATTAGGGTTTCTATAGGAAATGTCAACCAAACTTTGACTAGGCATAACTTTCTCATACTTTATCAGAAATTTTTCCACCAAAGCTCATTTTAAATAGAATCCAATTCCATACAACTTATATTCAGCCCTCAAGATCAAGAAATTCCTCAGTTAAAATTTACAAGCTCATACATTATAGGTCCTTTCAAAAAGTAAACAAAAACACCTTTTGGGTCAAAGCTCCTTACATGAACATGGAAGATCCAATTAAAATGAAACTAAAAGGGTTGTTTAAAGGACATCCTAAGATCTCTAAAAATTCCAAGAACATCCTCTTATGGTTAAAAATGAGAGAGATATGCATTGCTAAAGTTGACCAGTTTTTGAAAAATGCACAAAAGTCAACGTGAGCAAATTGGATCTTTTGAACTAATGGGCGTGGGTTTTGGATCTCAAACATATCCATGGACTTATTCGAGACATTTAAATCCATTATTTTATTTTTATAAGATTTATTTTTATTTATTTTAATTTTCATCCATTTAAATATTAATAAATAAAATAAAATAGTAAAAAGATGATTTAAATCCTAAAGATTTGTTTTATGGTCATATCATGAGTCTAGAATCAGAAGAATAAGTCAGGAATTCATGTGAAAGTTGATTGGTGAGAAAATAGAAAGTTTTGGCCAAATTTAGAAACATATAATTCTAAGATGCAAATCAAATCCCTTCCATCCAATCTTCAAGATACAGTCCATAATTGTTAACCTAATACGATACAATATATATGCATAAACGTTCCAGACCAAAGGGGGGCGCAGCTGCTGCAAAAAAGGACTCTGTTCACAAGCTTGAAATTTCAAAGAAAAGTGGAAATTGGATTTGGAGTTGCAGAAGGATTCAAGGCATTATGAAGTTTGCAATCAAATCCTGAAAGAATTCTGAAGCTAGTTGTACCGTTTCCAAGCGTCAAAGCTCCCAGGATCACAACCTATACCATCACGGTTTGAACCTCATTATTTAAAAACGATTATGGTCATACATGCGTTATAACTATGTTTTGATTATGCATTCTTGTTTATATGAATGTTTAGAATGTGTTTGAATATTTAATTGTCAGTTTTGATGGATATATGATGATCTGCCATTACTAGGGATTAGACCTTTGTTTTAGGATTTTCAGGTACAAGCAAAATTGGGCTTAAAGATGAGTACCATCATGCTTAGGGGATCAAACCCAGTTGATCCATGGCCTTAAACTTGATTTATCTTGCGTGTTGTAGGTTTTAGAAATCTGCAGGTGTTGTAGTGACAAATAATGTCCGTAGGTAAAAGCATGAAAGCTAACACAACAGATGGGTGGAGAAGATGATGGCGTGGCGCAGCTTGGTTGGTTGGTTTGAACCAGCGCGTGGTTTTGTGTCTTAAACATATTTTGGACTTTTGTTTTGTATATTATATTATGTGTATAATATGATAAATGATTAACAGGTTGGCACAGATGGTGAAAGCAAGGCATTATAAAGGAGAGGACCTGGGTTCGAATCCCAGGTCCAACGTTATATTTTTCTAACAAACTGTTTGTAGATCCTATGTGCACCAGGCTTAGTTAGTGCATGATGTGGCCTTCAATCTGGGCCATCAGCTGCCAATGAAGGCAGATCCAATGTTCCTGGGTTGCATCCCCATGGTGAACCTTCCAGACGTAACAACACCAAATCCAACACAATGGTGGGCCACCAGATCTGGGCCCTAACAAAAATTCCAGCCAGCACCCCCCCCAATTGGGTTTCTCACTCCAGGCCCATTCCTTTTTTTAATTTACTTTACTTTCTTTTTTTTAATTAGTTTATTTCTTTTTTAAATTCATTTTTTTAAATCATAAAATCAACAAAAATCACAAAAAAATAGATTTAGATTTTTTTTATTAAAATTAATTCTTGCAAATTAATTTATTTAAATTTTAACTTGTTTTCTTTAATTTAAAATTAGTTAGAAATTAGGTTAAATCTCAATATTTTTTCATAAAATACCAAAATATTTTTAATAAGCAATTAGATTTTTAGGGTTTCAAACTTATTCCCATTTTCAATTTTTTGCGCGTTGTTATTTTTCGTACGATTATTTTCTTTTTTTAATTATGTAAATGTGCCCGGTTTGTAATAGCCTAATTAGGGTTTTTAATTTCCGCACTCTACATTTTCAGTCAGATATAATTGTAATTGCCCCGAAGCCTTGTAATAGTCGTAGGTTTTACTTTCCACACTATATTGTATGCCTGTATATAAATTGCTAGTAAATTATGTGTGTATGGCAAGAACTAAATAATCAATCTTAGATCACTAACTTCAAGATAAAAATATCTAAAAAAAGCACATTGTTGCACACTTGCACCCTAGGGTATCTCCCACTTTGGTTGCCTTCGAAAATGGTCATGTCCCTCGAACGTAGGGATACCTTAGCAAAGACCCCTCAGTTCAAAGTAACTATAAAAGATCATAGTCCCTTAGTATCCCTCGATTTGCCTACGAGAAATGATCTTGACCCTCGGTATTGCCTACGAATATATGATGACAGTTCCTTCGAATTTCTAAGGAATCTCTACATGTTACCTTTAATGACCATACACGTCACTTACGATAGTCCCTCAACATCCAACGATAGGGCTACCTACTCAGTAATAGTAGGATAGCTCTATCTAAAGGAAATGAGGAAAAGAACACTTTTTTCGAGTAGGTAGATAGATGTTAAGTACTTGCTCAAATCTAATTCATTTTTACACCACATTTTAAAAACTACTTTAAAAAATGCTTTATCACACTCTTGAGGACTGATGCAAGAGTTATCATAAAGCAAACAAACTTTTCAAAACACACAAACACGAAAGCAATTACCAAAATGAGCAAGTACCTAAGAGCCCGTAGATAACTACGGATGGAAAGGGTGTTAACACCTTCCCTTTCCATAATCTACCCCCTTACTCAGAAAATCTCGAAAAGGTCTTTTTGTGTTCTTTTCACCCTTTCCTTTGTTGGATAAAAGAAAAGTCGGTGGCGACTCTTACCGCGACATTTGCAAATACAAAACACAAACCAATATAACAGTCGGTTCTGCCACCGTATCACGGTTAGATACAATTGAAGATGACGAATTTATGATTGATAATCTAGAAGACAACATTCGTGATATTGGAGTATATGATTTCAAAAAAGCTAATATGGTAGGTACTTTACGAAGAGACATGGAAGATTCGTTGTACCAGGGATGTAAAAGTTTTACAATATTTTTAGTTGTTTTAAGACTATTTGATCTTAAGGCAAGAGGTGGGTGGATGGATAAAAGTTTTACTGAATTGCTTGAATTGTTGAATCTTCCCGAAGGTAACACATTGCCTAACCATACTTATGAGACCAATAAGATATAGTTCCCAATGGGTTTGGATTATGTCAAAATACATGCTTGTCATAATGATTGCATCTTATATAGGAAAGAGTTTAAAAACTTGGACGAGTGCCCGAGGTGTGGGGTGTCACACTACAAGCAGAAGGACAATGGTGTTGATGACAATGATGGTGCAACTAGCAAGAGTGTTCCTGCCAAGGTGATGTGGTACCTACTGATAATTCCAAGGTTCAAGATATTGTTTGCTAATTTTAGTGACACAAAGAATACTAGATGGAATGCATATGAAAGCATGTTTGATGGAAAAATTATCCATGTAGTTGATTCATTGCAATGGAAGAAAAATGATTCCTTGTTTCTAGATTTTCCCTCTAATAGAGGAACCTTAGGCTTGGACTTACCACCGAAGGAATGAACACTTTTGGAAATTTAAGTACTAACCATACGTCATAGCCTGTTCTTCTCTTAATTTACATACTATCTCCATGGTTGTGCATGAAGCATAAGTATATGATGCTATCGATGATGATTTCTGGTCCAAAAAAATAGGGAATGACATATATGTTTATTTAACGCCATTGATTGAAGATTTAAGACTTTTGTGGGAGGAAGGTGTTGATATTGATGATGTGTATACATGTGATAACTTTAACTTGCGTGTCATGTTGTTTTGCACAATCAAGAACTTTCCTCCATACAATAAATTTTTTTGGGTACAACGTCAAGGATCATAAAGCTTGTCCTATATGTGAAGTTGATACATGTCACCACCAATTACAAAAAGGAAAAAAGACAGTTTATCTTAGGCATAAAAAATTTCTTAGACCTAATCATCCATATCATAGATCGCACAAGGCTTTTAATGGATAGCATGAGTTTGGTATCACTCCAAAGCCCTTAACTGGGAAGGAAGTTTGTAGAAGACAACAACACATTAATGCTGTCTTTAGAAAGAAAAAAAAATCCCATGGAGAAAAATTCTTGGAAAAAGAGGTCAGTATTCTTTGATCTTCTATACTGGTCTAGTCTTGATGTAAGACATTGTATTGATGTGATGCACGTGGAGAAAAATATATGTGATAGTTTGATTGGTACACATCTCAATATTAAAGGCAAGACAAAATATACTAAGAAATCCTGCGAAGATATGGTTGTGACGAGTATACGACAAGAATTAGCCCTAAAAGAACTAGGAAATATAACCTATTTTCCCCCAGCATGTCACACTCTGTCTAAAAAAGAAAAAAGTTTTGCGATTGTTTGTCGGGTATCAAAGTTCCCCAATGGTGCTCATAAAATTTGAAGAAACTTGTGTCAGAGAATGATCACAAATTAATTGGCTTAAAATCTCAGCATGTCACACTCTGTCTAAAAAAGAAAAAAGTTTTTGCGATTGTTTGCCGGGTATCAAAGTTCCCCAATGGTGCTCATAAAATTTGAAGAAACTTGTGTCAGAGAATGATCACAAATTAATTGGCTTAAAATCTCATGATTGTCATGTCTTGATGCAACAACTTTCACCAGTGGTTATCTGTGGCATCTTACCGAGAAATAGAAGGGTGACTAAAACTAGATTGTGCTTATTCTTCAATGTTATATGTAGTAAAGTTATAGATTTTGGGAATTTAGATGAATTGGAACACGAAGCTGCATTATGTTGTGCCAATTAGAGAAGTTTTTCACTCTATCATTCTTTGACATTATGGTTCACTTTGTTGTTCATCTAGTAAGGGAGATTAGAAGACATTATGGTTACCAGATTGTGCAAATGGTTGTCACGTATGCCCAAGTTTAATGTAATTACTTGGAGTGTATATGAAATTAGTAAATATCAATTTTTATACAAAATCAAAGGATGATTGTAGCACCATGCAAAATAGTGGTGTTATGGTTGAGGCTGAATCCATGTACTTTTGTAGTTCCAAAGATAATAATCCAGTACTAGCATCTAGAGCATACTTTGGGGTCATTGAAGAGATTTTGGAGATTGACTATGTTTCTTTTAAAGTACCTTTCTTTAAGTACATGTGGATTGACAGTAAAACTGGTGTAAAAACTGATGAATTAGGATTCACAAGGATTGATCTTCAAAATGCAACTTATAAGAACGAACTATTCACCATGGCAAACCAAGTAAAACAAGTTTTTTATGTCAGAGATCCATTTAACAATAGATGATCAATTGTTCTTCAAAGAAAACATATTCCCGATAGTACTGATGAAAATCAAGATTTTAACTTTGAGACACCTTTTTTAACTTTGAGAGTTTAACTAAAATAATATATCTTTGGGCTTTTAACAAGTTATTCCAAAGAACATTCTTACAAGCGACTGAAAGATCTTAACAAGCTAATGCCTCAAACCAAAATAGAGTTTTTAACAGGCAAAGCTCACAAACTAAGAACAATTTTTTCCAGGATGATCTCTCAAAATAAACACATGCTTTACTAAGATAACCTAAACAACCAAACAAGAGAAACTCTTCAAGAAAATCACACTTGATAAAATAGTTGAACACATGTACAACTAAAAAGCAATACAAGTGCATTTTATTCACAAAAGTACTAAGATAACTTTTAGTGAAATAAAATAAGATAGTGAGACACACACACACACACACACACACACACACACACACACACACACACACACACACACACACACACACACACACACACACACACACACACACACACACACACACACACACACACACACACACACACACACACACACACACACACACACACACACACACACACACACACACACACACACACACACACACACACACACACACACACACACACACACACACACACACACACACACACACACACACACACACATATATATATATATATATATATATATATATATATATATATATATATATATATATATATATATATATTCAGTGTAAAAACTAATTACAATTATATTAAATGTTAAGTTATATTATTAATTTAAAATAAATTATATGTTAGTGCAAGGTGATGAAATTGAGGAAGAAGAGAGAAAGGAATAAATGCTAAAAGCTGCCACTAATGATTGAAGGAATTGGATTGTATTAAATGTAAACCTAGTACACCTATTTATACACAAATAAGAATGCCACATAGGCCCTAATGAAAAATATCTACAAATGATAAATACTAAATTATCCTCTAATACCATCCCGTAATTTAGTAACTTATCAGAAGTTAACAACACCAATTTCATCTCTCAAGCGAAGAAATTGGTCTATTTTTATCGCCTTTGTCAGAACATCTGCTAGCTGCTTCTGAGTGCTACAGTGCAGAACTTCTAACACTCCTTTCTGCACTTGACTTCTGAGAAAGTGATACTTCGTCTCAATGTGCTTGCTTCTTCCATGTAGCATTGGATTCTTTGCAAGATTAATTGCAGACTTATTATCAATCATCAGCTTCAGAGGTTCGTCAACTTCAACCTTCAGATCATGCAGCAGATTCAGAAGCCAAACTGCTTGACAAGCAGCTACAACACCTGCAATGTATTCAGCTTCACATGTTGACAAAGCCACAACCGGCTGTTTCTTGGAAATCCAAGAAATTGGACCTCCCAGAAACTTGAACAAGTACCCAAAAGTACTTCTTCTGTCAACTCTATCTCCACACCAATCAGAATCAGAATAACTCAGAAGTTCTGATTTGATCTTTTCTCCAGAAGGAAATAACACTCCATATTTCAGAGTTTCTTTTACATACCTCAGAATCCTGACAGCAGCTTGGTAATGAGACCACTTTGGTTTGCTCATGTATCTGCTGACCATTCCAACTGCATAACAAATATCAGGTATGGTATTACACAAGTACCTCAGAGAACCAACCATCTGTTTGAAGGTTGTAGCATCCACATCTTCTCCATCAGAATCAGAATCCAACTTCTGATTCGTATCAGCAGGTGTGATAGCAACCTTGCAATTTGCTAGCTCAAATCTCTTCAGAAGCTCCAGTTCATACTTCTTCTGATGTAAGATGATTCCTTTCTCAGAGTATATAAATTCCATCCCTAGAAAGAAACTCATTTTTCCAAGATCTGTCATCTCAAACGCATTCATCAGAACTTTCTTGAACTCAACTGTTTCTTGTTCAGAACTTCCTGTGAGTAATATGTCATCAACATACAAATAGACCAGAATCATATTACCTTCTGAAGTGTGCTGAACATAAACACCATACTCCATATCACACTTCTGAAACCCTTGTTCCTTGAAAAACGAATCAATCTTCAAATTCCAAGCTCTGGGCGCTTGCTTCAGTCCATACAGAGCTTTATTTAACCTGTATACCATCCCTTCCTGATTCTTTTTCATAAATCCAGGAGGTTGTGACACATAAACTTCTTCCTATAATGGACCGTTCAGAAATGCATACTTCACATCCAGATGTATCAAAGGCCAATTTCTGTTTGCAGCTAAAGCGATCACCAGTCTGATTGTTTCGTGTCTAGCTACAGGCGCAAACACCTCAAAGTAATCTAGTCCAGGTTTCTGAAGAAAACTTCTGGCCACTAGTCTCGCTTTGTGTTTGCCAATTGATCCATCTGGCTTTAGCTTCTGCTTGAAAACACATCTGACGCTGATGGCTTTCTTGCCTTTTGGAAGTTCTGTCAGCTTCCAAGTCTTGTTTCTTTCAATAGCCTTAAGTTCTTCTTTCAAGGCATTCAACCATACTTTCTTCTTGAGCGCCTCTTCAATACCCACTGGTTCAGAATCTACTAGCATGACACACTGAACGATTTCTCCTTCAGAATCTACTTCAGTATCATGCAACATGCTAAAAACTGCAAACCTACTTGGTATTCGTCTGATTCTCTGTGGCCTCTGATCTTGTTCTGAATTTTCTCCAGAACTTTGAACTGTGCTGGCTTCTGGACTTTGTCCAGAGTTATTTCCTTCAGAGTTACTTCTGGAAGCTTGTTCTCCAGACCCCATGTCTTCAGAGTTTTCCCTTCCAGAAGTATAATCACCACCAGATTCTGGATCATCATCAGAATCTGGATCAGAATTAGATCCACTATCAGAATCTCCCTGAGATTCTGACTCATCTTCAGAGTCTTCATCTTCTAACTCTGACTCGTCTTCAGAACTTTCAGAAACTAACCCTGGTGTTGGCACTACACCAGAATCTGATTGAAGCTTGTTCCAATCCCATGTTTCTGACTCTTTCACAATGACGTCTCTGCTGATTTCAACTTTGTTGGTTTCTGGACAATAAAGCTTATAGGCACCTGTACTGTGGTACCCCACCAGTAACATTGTTTTGCTTCTATCATCCAGTTTTCGTATTCTAGCATCTGGAACGTGTTTGTAGCATACAGAGCCAAACACCTTCAGATGGATAACACTTTGCTTGTCTCCAGTCCATTTTTCTAAAGGAACAGTTTCCTTCAGCTTCTTTTTTGGACACCTATTCAGAACATATGCTGATGTGGCAACAACTTCTCCCCATAACATGTGAGGTAACTTCTTCTCTTTCAGCATACTTCTGGTCATATCAAGCAAAGTTCTGTTTCTTCTTTCAGCAAGACCGTTATGCTGAGGAGTATATGGAGCAGTAACCTCATGTTCTATTCCATTCTCCTCACAGAACTTTTGAAACTCTGTAGATTTATGCTCACCTCCACCATCTGTTCTCAAAATCTTCAGCTTTTGACCATTCTGCTTCTCAGCCTTCACCTTGAACTTCTGGAACTCAGTAAACACTTCATGCTTGAACTTGATGAGTGTTACCCATGTCATTCTTATGAACTCATCCACAAAAGACACAAAATATTTGTTTCCTCCAAGTGAAGGTACTGGAAATGGTCCACACACATCAGAATGTACTACTCCCAGAGCATGCTTTTCTCTGGGGGCTACTTCTGATGCAAATGGCAATCTGGGTTGCTTGCCTTTCATGCATATCTCACATGACTTCTGAGGCTTCACAATCTTCGAAATGCCATGTACGAGCTTCTTAGAACTTAGATGCCCTAAGCTTCTATAGTTCAAGTGCCCCAACCTCTTGTGCCACAACTTACTGTCAGCTTCAGCGCCTTCTGCACTAAGACACTCCGCTTCAGAAGTTTCTACATTCACTTTGAATGTTCTGTTGCTTCCCTGCTCAGACTTCATAATCAACTTCTGATTAGAATCATACAACGTCAAGAGATTGTCCTTCATAACCACTGAAAAACCTTTCTCAATAAGATGACTCACACTCATCAGATTGCTTTTAATTCCAGGAACATACCAAACGTCTTTGATCAGAATGTTTCTTCTATTCTTCACTCTGACTCTAACATTTCCCATACCTTCTGCATTAAGGTACTTATCATCAGCACATCTGATCTTTGTTCTCCTTCTGGAGTCAAAGTCTATCAGCCATTGTCTGTTTCCAGTCAAGTGGTTTGAACAGCCAGTGTCCATATACCACCAATCTCCTGAACAATTTCCATCAGAATCAGAAGCCATCAGTAGCACAAGTTCATCATCAGAGTCTTCTCTGGCTATATTTGCTTCTTCTGATTTCCTTCCTCTGTTTCTACAGTCTCTGGCAAAATGGCTAAACTGTTTACAGTAGTAACATTGAACCTTTTTCTTGTCATACCTTTCCTTTCCCTTCTGATATTTCTTTTCATCAGAAGTTGAGGTTTCTGACTTCTGGAATTTATCATCATGTCTATTCTGCTTCTGGTCCTTCTTGACAAAAGAAGCCTTCAGAGCTTGCTCCACTTCCCTCTCAGAAGTTCTTTCAGTTAGACGCAACTCTTGTGCTTCTAGACTGCTTTGCAACTCTTTTATTCTCATGGTTTCCAGATTTTTAGAATGTTCAATAGAAACAACAACGTAATCAAACTGAGGAGTAAGTGACCTCAGGATCTTTTTTATGATTACCTGTTCAGAAAGTGTTTCTCCACAAGCCTTCATTTCATTAGTGATCAGAATGATTCTGGAGATGTACTCAGAAACTTTCTCACTGTTCTTCATGCTGAGGTTTTCATATTGTTTTCGCAGGGACTGAAGCTTTACCTTCTTTGCTGACACGTCACCACCATAACATCTGGTCAGTATATCCCATGCCCCTTTCGACGTCGTCGAATCAATAATCTTCTCAAACACATTTTCATCCACACACTGATGGATAAAGAACATAGCTTTCTGATCCCTCTTCCTCGTAGCTCTTTCTTCTGATTTTTGTTCTTCAGTAGCACCTGCTGCAACTGGAACATAACCTTCAGAAACAAGATCCAGAACATCCTGAGCACCAAACAACACACGCATTTGTATCTTCCATCTATTCCAGTTTTTGCCATCAAAAATTGGAAGTTTAGTGTTCAAACTACTGCCTCCATTCATCTTAAACCTTGCACAAGAAACCCAGATCTCAGATTTTCTGACTCAGTGTTTCCCAAACCCACAAAATCAGTGTGATTCTGTTTCAGATTTTTGTTCAAGATTCAAAAATCAAACACACAGCACACTATCACTCATGTTTCCCAGAATTTCAGAACAAACCAAGAAGCTCTAGATACCAATTTGTTAGTGCAAGGTGATGAAATTGAGGAAGAAGAGAGAAAGGAATAAATGCTAAAAGCTGCCACTAATGATTGAAGAAATTGGATTGTATTAAATGTAAACCTAGTACACCTATTTATACACAAATAAGAATGCCACATAGGCCCTAATGAAAAATATCTACAAATGATAAATACTAAATTACCCTCTAATATTATATAATATAATTAAATGATAAATTTTAATTAAATAATAATATAAAATTATTTTGATAGTATATCATCTTTTATTCAATAAATTTTACACTTATTCAATTATTTGTCATACAAACCATCTCGCGTCTACACACTGACAAATTGAATGAATACATTTCAGATATAGAGTAGGAATACACATTTGTAGTGGACAGTCTATGTAGCTTCTACACTTCCATTCTGCCGATTCAAATAACAATAAAAGAATATTATTAAAAATTAATGAAAAATTGTATGCCATAATTAAATAAATGTAAAAATAATGTATAAAATCACATACGTGCACTGTCTGCCACAAAAAATAGAGAAAGAAAAATTATCAAAACATAAACAAATTTGAAATTTTGATCCATATCTTCCCTTTTTTACATTTACAAACCTGCCCTATTTTTGAACTTGAATTGAATAGTTTTTAGTTCTTAAGTGTTGCTTGAATCCATTAATATATTGAAGTTATTGTTAAATGTCTCTAAGATATATTTAAGTGATGCATTTATTCTTTAGATGGCTCAAGTGTTAACATAACCTTTCCAAACATCTTGAATAATAATTTTGATATTTATGAAAGATTTTTATTAGAATTTTGAAAAAGATAAGCTTTCATGATAGAGAAAAGCAAAATCCTAAAATATAAATAATATAGAGAATTAGCCGGGGAAAATGTTATAGAAATAATAAATCAAGTTTATACATAAATTAATAGTATCATAAAATAAATTGTTTTTTTGACAAAACTTTTAGGATCAAAGTTTTGACACCTTAAAACAAAAATAAAATATTCGATATTTGTAGATTTTTTTTCAAAAATTAATATTTGATTAATATTTTTTATGTGTGGGCGATAAATATTTATTCACCATTTTTTTATATTCGTCAACAAAAAATAATTGTCACATATTTTTTAAATCAATAAATGTCAAATATTTATGCATTTTTATGAATCAATAGAAAATAGAGACAAATAGACTTGTCATGTTTTTCATGTACTATGATAAATATTTATACTACATTTTATTTGTATTAATTAGTAAAAAAATATGTGTCCGTACTTTTTTTTATGACAATGTTAAATATTTGTTTCGTGATTTTTTCAGTGTATCAATTAAAAAATACCCGTCTAATATTTTTTAAATAAATAACAATGAGAAATATTTTTATCATATATCAATGTTCTTCTAAATTTATAAAATATATTAATGTCTTGTAAATGTATTTTTTTTAATAAAATAAATCATATAGTATAATGTGTAATTTTTAAATATTTAATTAATTAATTAAAAAATATATATATATATTGTGTATATGAATTGTAGGTTCTAACAATTTCTTAAATGATTCAATTTTTAAAAAATTTGACAAAAGTGTGGAATAATATAATAATTAACGTAATATAATTATTTCAATTTTTATGTTTATGATAGTAAACTACATTAATTTAACTAATTATTTGTTAATAAATATTATTTAATATATAATTTTTTGAAAAGCTATAATTAATTCATTATGATTATTCTTATATTTACATTTAATTAATAAAATTAATTGTAAATTTAATAACTAAACAATCACTCTTATTTATCTTAAGTAAAAATAGAAAAGTCTAACAATTATTTTAGCTAATTATTTATAAAATGCGACTTTTATAATAAATTATGATCAGTTATTATAATAATTTTAGTTTAACAAATATTGAATATAATAAAAATAAAAATAAAATACTATAATAATAATAATCTGGACACATGTCAATTTTTAAAGTGAGGTTAATATGAACATTTTGAAAGTAATAAATTTTCTAAAGTTTTATAATGAATGGCAGATAATTATAAGAATAAGATGAGTTACCTTTACTGTAAGGCTTTTTGGAAGCTTGCTTCAAGTAAATTTGCGATTATTTTTTTTAGATAGACAATTCTCTATATCGACTATCTCGAGTCATTCCTCACGTAACCTTAACCTTTATAAATAACCTCTAAATAACATGCAATAATATATATCCTGGTCGGAAATGATTTGCAATGCGCGATTTTTTTGAATAAGCTGAGAATTCCACTTATACTAAGGAACCTGGGAATTCCATCAGTAAAGTAAGACCTTTACTCGCCTAAACCATATTCAGAAGTTGAGTGAAGAAATAAATCCCTTTAAGGAATCTTCAGTTTTAGCGAAGGGAATATTGAGTAAGCCAAGGCAGCAATTCGATTCAAGATTGAGACAAGGCCTTGACCGAATCATAGCGGAAAGAATGAATAAGCCAAGGTCACAATTCCTGCATTGCAGGATTGAGACAAGGCCTTGACCTTCTAAAAGTAGCTGCCAAACGTTAGTTTGAGAATGGTCGAGACCCTTGCGGGAATCCTTTACCACTAGACTTATTCAAACCTTGGTCTATGGCAGTGGTGGTAGAAGTCGCAGAACTTGCAAAACCCGATACTCCTCATCGAATAGAGGTATCGTGTGTGGGTACATAAAGGATAGGAAAAGCAGTCGTTGGTACATGGTACATTCAATCAAGTCCGATGTTGTTGCCAACTCCTTCTGCTTTCCCCCATTAAAAGGCTCAAATACCAAATATCAAGATCCAAGGCACACCAAACTTCCGAAGGGAAGGAAAAGTGCTTCCCAACGAGAGAAGCTAAGGGAGCGCCGTTAAGGCCGATTATCCAATCAACAAAAATGGGAGTTGTTGTACCCCAATTTTTGCGCCTAAGATTCCTCTATCATATCATATCAACTCAATCACAACAAGATCGCACTAGGGTTTGGTTCTTCTCCTTATCTTTAGCTTTGTCCATGAGGGATCACCAAACACCTTGACTTGTATTTTGTGATCATCTATGTTTTGTATTGATTAATTTTTAACTAATAAATACAATGAATGTTTTCCCTAATTGTTGATATTATAGGTGAAAGCACTACGCATTCCATCAAGTTGATCTACAAGTTCATGAGTTTATTCCCATGCCTTCTTCAACAAAACTTCATTGAGATTCAAGCTTCATCATTGAAGATGTTTTGAAGTAGTATCATGACAAAGTCTATTATGATCCATCATGCCTCAAGTTGTCAAAGATAGTCAAAGGATGCAAGAGTTGATTGAAGAAGTTTGACCTAATTAGACAAGTTCTTGTTTTCTTGATCACAAGTGCATAATTACCCCAATTCTTAATATTTGGAAGTGGTTATGGTTGCTATGGTTTATCATTATCATCCTCAACAACTTCTATTTACATGAAAAAAGTATTTGTGCAATAAAGTTTGTCAAAATTGAAAACGGTTTCCAAAGTATTTTGGTGCTCTAAAAGCTAGGGTTTTGAACTTCTAAGGGATATATCTTGCTCATCTTTTGGTATTGTTGAGTTATTCCAAAGACATGCTTCTCTTTAAAGGGTTATCAACAAATCACTTCAAAAGTTTCAACAAAATTTTGTGTGGAAGATACCTAATGATGAAGAAAGATTACAAGTCCTCTAGATAGGCCATCAAATTCCCTTATGTGACTTCACAAGATCATAACATGGTCAATTATTATCTCCTTGAGCCTATTCTTTTTCCAAAATAATCCTAAGTATTTGAACTTTAACTCTTCTTTTATGTGTAAAGATTGAAAATGGATGGAAGATATCCTAAGGATGCAAAAGGTTATAGGTCATCTCATGAATTTTCACCAATTTTGCAAGACCATAACTTTTTCAATACTTGGTATTTTTGAGTGATTCAAGTTTCACAATGCTCTTTAGGAAGTCTATTTCAAGCTAACATCAATGATCAAAGCTCAATTTTGAAGGAAAGTATTGTTTGAGCTCAAAAAATTTAAAGTCATTTTTGAAGAGAAAACTTGAAAATTTTCTAAGTATAAAAGTCAACATCTTTTTCTCAACTTTGACTCATCACAACTCTTAGCTCAAATATCCATTAATTCCCATTCTTTTTACATTATAAAGTTTGTGATCTCATATTTCTAAAGCTTCAATAATTATGTCCTAAGACTCCTTGAGCTGTGAATGCCATTGATTCAAAAATGGTACCTTGAAGCTGAAGTTTCACTTCAAGACGAAATTTGAAATTCATGTTGTGGCTTCCAAACATCAAATTAGCAAGTGTTTTTGGTATAAACATGTTTAACCAACTTGCCAAAGTGGATTAGAGCCTTGAAACGTAAAGATTGAGTGAGTTTTGATGCTAAGCATATCACACATTCCTCATGTATCAGGCACACGAATTCCTTCTAAATCTCATCATTTCACACGCTTGAGCATCCCACTTGTTTCCCTATAAATAGATAATCACACCTCATTCATTTTCTCAAGCTTAGAGTGCCAGAATCACCCTGTAAAACTTCCTCTTGAACCCACTTTTCTGCAACTTCGAATTTGCTTTTACAACTCTCCTCAATCCATTTTCTTTGTCAATTCATCATCCTTGAACCTCACTGAAGCTAACAGAAGAAGAATTAAGCTCTAAGACTTCTTAAATCGTGCTAGCCAAGTCAAGTTTCAGAGCTCTAAATTTGAACTTCAATAGGTAGATTCCTTCACCAATTCTCTCAAACTTTGATACTGTAATAAAGCTCTCATCATCCTGATTCTAGTTGCAACATTTGTTTTTAATTGGAAGTGTGTTTTGGCCATGAATTTTCAAATCCCTTTTCAAATCTTTCCTTCCAAAACGACTCAGCTACACTTTACATAAATTTTTTGCGAGGGTACCACTGGAATCGTCTTGAAGAGACGAAGCGAATGACACCAGTCTCGTGCTCTAATTTTACCATTTCAGAAACTTGTAAATTTGTGTGGCTGGAGGTTAAAGATGACCAATGCGTCATCTCTCAGCCAATGATATTGTGCCACGCTTTTTTTTTTAAATTTGATTTTAATAAATGATTCCATGTGTTATTTCCTGCGGACCATGATATGCACAACACGTCTGATCCATTAGATTAGCTTACTAACACGTTTTGACTCTCATCCACTAGTCTATATTTTTTTTGATTTTATTTATTTCTGATTTTTATATTTAATTGTTTTAAATTACAAAAATTCATAGAAAATTCATTTTAACTTCAAAAAATCTAAAAAAAATCCTAAAAATAATTTTGATTTTTCTCTTTTTGATTATCATTTTCACAATTTTATTGTGTCTTGATATTTTTTATAACTTTTCACTTTATTTGAGTTGTTTTAAATGTTTAAAAATACTTTTATTAATTTTTAAATTCTGAAAAATATATGGAAGGATCCAATGACCTTTTGACAAATATTGGTGAACTCATTTTATTTTTATTTCCGACTTTACTATTTTTCATAATTTTTGGTCTATTTTTCCTATTTATTTTAATTTTAAAAATAGTTACTGACTTTAAAAAATTACCAAAAATTTTATAAAAATATTTGAATTTATTTCTGATTTTTCTATGGTCTCATTGATTTTTTCTTAGATGTTTTGAATATAGTTTCTATTTTCCCCTTTTATTTTCATTTAAAAAATATTTTTCTTTATTTTTAAATACAATTTTATTTTGTATATATTATGGTTGATCTTGGACTATGAGATTTGGATCATGAGCTTTGTTAACATCATTAGATCCAAGGTGTTGAGTCTAACTCCACAAAAAATAGATGAATGATTTTAATAGTAGCTTGATTAAATTCTTTGGTACAAATGTGGTTTAATTCTTATCCATTCTCTTCATCTTATCCTCTTCTTTTTGTACTAAATGTTATTGGAGAATAATTTACATATCATTTCTCAAAACATATGGTATATAGATTGCTATTGACCGACCTCAAAATAGGTGCGACTTCTATATAAGTCCACTTACGATTGTTTAACATAGCGCTAAATTTTGTCCCGATTCAAGAAATGATCATTCGTGGCCCAAACCCATGTTTGTAAGCCCAAATATGTTAATTTGAATCCTTTAAGCTAATAAACTTGAGATTCATTGTTAGGAGACTTTGGTCTTATCAATCATCTAATTAATCTTCATAAGCTTGGTCAAAGAGAATCACTTAAACATCATTGATCATTTATTGTAGCCTTGAGAAATTTAAATGAATGATATACTTAACAAAAAGCAAATGAAACTTGTTGTTGAGAGGCTTGGATTTTATCAATCCTCTAATGAGTTTCAAATGCAAGTTTCAAGATGGTCATTCAACTAACCTCTAATTTCTAACAGTTGACTTTATTTTGTGCCTTTACTTTATGCCTTTACTTTAAGCATATTTATTTCTGCATTTACATTTCATGCCTATTTTCATCTTTGCTCATTTGAGCATTTACTTTTATGTCATTTTATTTTATTTTTGCTCACTTGAGATTTTCATTGCTTTTTGAATATACTTAATAATCAACTTGAACCATAAAAAGCTTAAATGATACTTGGACTACTTGGTTACTATCCTTTGCATTATGGAGTGATGGACTTTTTGGACTTAGGATTAGAGACCTTTAACTACCATGAGACCTTATGACCTCAATTGTTATTTTGTATGGAGTTCTTGGGGTTTACCCCAAGACATTGGGTTGTTTGTTTTCTTTGTGTGTAGGTTATTATGATTACATTCTTTGTTTGTGATCGAGAATTCATATGTATACATCTGTTACTCTGCACAGTTTTTGTGAAGACTTAATACAATTGAAGTTTGGTTTTCTTAAGAGGTTTATTATCTTTGCTTGTTTAGTTTCAAATCTAAAAGATGAGAATTCTACATTGACTCATTGTGTCAAGTGTTGGATTCTTGTTGGTTAGACGATTCTTTTCCCTAGCTTTTTACCTTATGCTTTAGGATAGTCCTTCATCTCCTCCCACCTTCTTTAATTTCAAATATCTTCTCCCTCCTTTTCAAAATTATTCTTGTTTTCTAAACTTGAACCGCTCTCACAATAAACTTGGACTTATGTCCATGCATTTTCAAAATATTTTATTAATAAAATTTTAAACAACTTAATAATACTTTGACATTTTTGTACCCCAAAATTTGCCCTCTCCTTTCTCAAGACATTTCTCACAAGATCTCTAAAAGCTCAAGTTTGCACAAGTGTTGACTAGGTCAAACCATCTCCTAAAACACTGATGCCTCAAATTAGGGTTTTGATTTTCACAAGGATAATTGGAATTCTAATGCCTCAAATTACCTTCATGGATCATTATATACCTCCAAGAATACTCATGTCAAGTTTCAAGTCTTGAATCACAAACTTGCTCAGTCAATTGACTAGATGACTGAAAATCAACTATATTGAATAAAAAGTCAACTATAGTCAACCTACATTCAAACTTCATGATTTTTGGACAACGTCAACATTTTAAAGTCCTATTCATCATTTGATCAAGTATTGATTACAATCCCTCAAGAAAAGCACTCAATTTACCAAAGGGGTAAAATGGTCAAAATTAGGGTTTTGACTATAATTGACTGATCAGTGACTTTTGGACCTAATACATGACTTAATGGATGGAGGAATTATCTCAAGGATTCAAACATAACATGTTGACCTAATGTCATAGCTCAAAACATTTCTCAAGATTATTGAATTGATAGTTGAAATTTGATGAACTCATGAAAAGTCAACTGATGCACAAAAAGTCAAACTTGACTTTTTGATCAAGATTTGATTTTAAAGATCACAATTCTTCAAGAAAATCAAAAATATGAAGCTTGATCATCAATAAATCAAGAAAGTCAAAAGTCAATGTGAAAAGTCAAACTTTTCAAGACTTAGAAATTTTTCTAAGTGTTTTATACATGACAATTTCATTACTTCATGCCAATTTTTCACCAAGATGCAAGATAATTCAAAATAAACTTTCAACATGAAAGTTGTAGATATTGATGAGATCTACAAATTTGTATTAGAGGACTCATATCCAAAAAATGCTTAGATTTTGAGTTATAAGCCCATAAAGTCATGCACTTTTTCTAAAACACTTATTGAAAATTTGACCTAGTTTAGACAGACTTTTTACCTAACTTCTTGGCCAATTTTCACCAAGCTCCAAGATTATTTTGTCAAAATGGTCAATATTAAGGTTGTAGAAGATGTTTCAAGCTTTCTAAAATGTCCAAGAACTTGAAGAGGTCATGCTTGAGCTATAAGTCTCGAAGAGATGAAGATGGCCTCATAAACTTGAATTATATGTCATTTTCTTGATGAACATTTGATCCAATCTCATATCCATGCTGCATAATCTTGCGTGCAGGCTTCTAACTTCTGTTTCACTCCATAATTAATTAGTTTCGCAACTGATAGAGCCATTGTCCAAGCATTTGAACCATTATCCAAGTTGTATTTCCATTTATGGCACAAAGTTACCATTCCATTCTTGAAAAGTTGTTTTAATCACAAAGTCAACTTGTCTTGAGCTTATAACTTGTTTGTTCAACACAAACTCAACATACAAAGTTAGATAAATATGTTTAAAGCTTGTAACCACTCTAGATAGCCTTGTACTATACATTAGGACAATGTGTATCAAGCTTTCTTTAAAAACAAGCCAAAGAGCCGTAACATGTGAACTTGTACTTTTGATCACCTCAAACTCTCAAACATTTCCCTATAAATTGATGCATTATTTGCAAGCCTAGGACACAAGTTTATAAGCCCCCAAACACCCTCATTCTATCTCAAATCAAAAATTGCAACACAAGCACAAAAACTTGTCATTTCTGACTTTGAAATCCAAACACAAAGTCTACTCGTGCGTTTTCCCTTAAAATCATTCTAAAAGCTTCCATACATCAAATACAACTCATCCCAATCCTTGTTTCCTAACTGTAACCCCATTTTCACCATTATCCAAACTCAAAAACAAAGAATTATAGTTGGAATTCTCCAGACCATTTCAACCACTCTCAACTTAAGTTAAGCATTGCATTAGCTTCCTAGAGGTCCAAGGAAGCTAACCTGATCATTGTAGCATCTTGAAACAAGCTCAAACTCAAAACAAGAATTCCATTTTCAAGGTTAGTTTTCTGACTCTTGAACTCTTCATATAGACATCATTTGGTTTCCATTCGTGAAGATAAAATGTAGACATCATAGCCCTGAAACTAACCATGTCCTTAGAATTCATTTATGTTGCTTGAGTAGTGAGAATTTTGAACTTGAACTTCCTGAAAAATTAGGTCAGGGTTTGGTACTATTTAAAATTCATGCTCATCTTTGATCCATTTCTTAAGTTATTTACATTTCTGAAATCATGATGAAATTTCTAACAAGTTTGATGTTAATACTTTTGAGAATGGATGAGAAATGAGAAAGTTACAAAGTTCTGGTTATGGCGCGAGGTTGAAGATGAAGCACAACCATGAACATGTTTTATTTTAAGTTTATTGATTGTTGTATTACGAACGGATGAAACAGGCCACCCCAGTGGCAGCAAGCGCGCGTGTAAGGCATTGTTATAAGAGGTCCTGGGTTTGAGCCCCAGCGAGACCTTTTTCCTTTTTCATATTTTCCATTTTTCTTGTTTTTTGTTTGCAGCACATATGGGCTTCCCTGATTGGGTCTATCCTTTTTTAATTTTCCACACCCCTTTACTACTTTCAACAACTAAGCCCAATCTTTTTTATTTTATTTTTCATACTTCCAACAAAAAAACAAACTTTGGGCCTAAGCTGTTTTTACTTTCAAACTATCCATTTCCTTTTCAAACCCATGCCCTTTTCTATTTTTTTATATATTATATTTCTACTTTTCTTTTCTATTTCTTATTTTTATTTTTATTATTATTATTTTTATCAGAAATACATTAAATATATTTTCTTGAATAAAAAGACTCTTATTCCTATTTTTTAACTCATTTCATTTTTCTATAAAATTAATAAAATACCAAAAAATATTTTATTAAATACTTAGAGCTTTTTTTATTTATTTCATTTCTTTTAAACAAAAAAACCTAAAAAATATGTTCTTTCCTAACTTAATTAAAATAAATTTAGACTTAGGTTTTGCTTTAATTTGTTCTTTTAAATTAACTTAGACTATAATTAATTAAATTCCTTTCTTAATTAGTTAATTGGATTAATCTTGAAAATATTTTTTTCATATAAAAAACTCAAACAAACACAATCTTCTTTTCTTTTACATTATCTTTATATTCTTGTACATTTTATTTCGCATTATTCAATTTGGTTGTAATAGTAATTAGGTTTTAATTGCTTTCATCCCCATTTGTAAATTGTATCCCCTCCCCTATATGATGTAATAGCATAGAACTTTAAATTTACGCAATTTATCGCTTTCAATATTATTGCTAGTAATTAGGGTTTGTATGGAAATATTTAAAATCAACAAGTAGACAACCCTAATTCAAGACAAAATGCACGAAAACAAAACACTTTGCACACTTGCACCTCTAGGGTTAACCCACACTTGTTGCCTTAGAATAAACAGTCATGTCCCTCGAACGTGGGATACTTTAGCAAAGACCCTCGATTACAAGATCGTAGTCCCTTGATGTTGCATTCGGTAAATGATCTTAGACCCTTACGACAAATTAATAAAGTATCCTACAATGTTGCCTTCTATGACTGTACGACGACCCACACTCTTCCCTTCACATCCAATGATATGGTTGCTTACCAACTAATGGTAAGATAATACTATCTAAAGGAGGAGGAAGAGAACAAATACTTTCTTTTGAGTAGGTATAACATTCATCGTTGCTTGCTCACAACATTTCAAAACATCTTTCAAAAAACACCAACACTTTTCATGAACTATTTTCAAAAGTCAACACTTTGTATATATTCTTATAGAGACAAGAATCATTACAAAGTTCGCCTAAACAAAAGCACTTTTCAAAAATACTTTCAAAACAAATCACAAGCACATTTACAAAGCATTTCAAAGTGAGCTAGCAACTAAGAGCCCGTAGATAACTACAGATGAAAAGGGTGCTAACACCTTCCCTTTTGATAACCTATCCCCCGAACTCAAGAAAATTCTTAAAAGGTCTTTCCTGTTCTTTTCACCCTTTTCTTTATTGGATAAAAGAAAAGTTGATGGCGAATCTTTCTATCCTCAACAATTGCGATAAAACACAAAACACCCAAGTCAGTTATCCCACCGAATTACAGAACTGTCAACTCTGCTGGGGAGGAGATCTTAAAAGTGGAGTTACCTTAGAGATTAGATCACCTTTAAAATGCTTTCATTGTCTGACTTGGATGATTTACATTATGGGTTATGATTTGTTTTATTTTATATATCCTCTACCCGGGTCTGGGGACATTATCAGGTAAGTAGGAAAGATTGTGGAGATTGTACGGTGTAAACTGATATGGCTGAAGTAGTATCTACGTTAGTGTGACACATTTGTGGGTACCGGTATCCCTTGTGGCGAATCGAGGAGAATATGGGGCCATTGTGTTGTTTCATGAAGCACTAACTGACCTTAGAACCTTTAGCTGAAGAACTTGGCCATTAGGAAGTAGTGAGATAGCCGACTTTGGTGCAAAGCTGAAGATTGGTTGATACTCGATACTATACTCATTGAGATCGGACTTTTGGGATATTTTGGCTGCAAGAAAAGATTGATTATGCTAAAAAAATGCCCAATGAAGAAAGATCAATGATATTGAGATTCCCTAGAACCCGTTTACTTTCTAGGATAGGTTAAACCAACTAAACTTCAAGAGGGTACTTACCTATGAAACCCATGCAATCCTAAACCTAAGGTCTTTGTGTGCTTTGTTTGTGATTATTATTCATGACATCATAAACATCATAACATCATAAGCATTCTCACTAACCATTTCAAGGATTTAGGAATTTATCTTTGTTCTGTTTTGTAGGACATGGCTTCCACTCGTAGAAATGCCATCTGAGTCAGCTTCGTGAACGTGCTTCCTCAACTTCAAGAGTTAGCATCGAGGGTGCCTGTAGATTCTCACCTTACCAAGAAATATAGTCGACTTCTTAACTTGGATACCTCAAACTTCCAAGAAGAAATCACGTGTGTTCTATTCCAATTCTTTGATCATATGCATCATTGCTTCACATTTCCCGACTACCAATTGGTGCCTACATTAGAAGAATTCTCTCAACTGTTAGGAGTGCCTGTGCTTGATCAAATACCATTCACCGGTTTAGAGGAAATTCCAAAGCCTGAGGTTATTTCCAAAGCCTTGCATTTTAAGAGATCTGACATTGTGGCAAATTGGGAAACAAGGAGTGGAGTTAAGGGTTTCTTAGCCAAGTTCCTGGTGGAAAAGGCTTGTTTATTTTGGGAAGATATGAATTTTCAAGCTTTTGAGGATTTCTTGGCCCTTCTAATCTATGGTTTGGTTCAATTTCCTAATTCGGACCAACTCATAAATGTGAATACCGTCAAAGTTTCTCTCTCTCATAATCTCGTACCTACTTTGCTTGGAGACATTCTACATTGTTTCCACACTCGCACCATGAAGAAGAGAGGAACTTTTTTGTTTTGTATTACATTGCTGTCTAGGTGGTTTATTTTGCACCTACCTCGATCAACATTTAAGAATGAACAAGGCTTGACATGGTCTCAAAGGATGATGTCACTCTCACACTCGGATATTAATTGGTGTTCCCGATCTTTGGAGAATATTACCGTCATTGACCGTTATGGGGAGTTCCCTAATGTTCCACTCTTGGGCATTAGGGGAGGTATTACCTATAACCCTTCTCTTGTATTGAAACAATTTGGGTATGCGCGAAGAGATGGTCCCGATGATGCGCTCATCCAAGGTTTGGTGTTCGAGGCTATCGTCAAAGGTTCATACGAGCTTGGAGAATGGTAAAAAAGGTGGATAGTAAGACCACAGGGCATACAAATTCCATCCCTCTTGAGCCTTACCTCAAGTGGGTACGAACTCATGCTCAAAATCTCATGATGCCTTACCCAGCCATCCTACCTATGATTATGGAGCCCATTGCTGAGGGAGACACCCCTTACACTCTTCTTCATCTTGACATGCCTACCAACTTCGAGGAATTGCAAAGATCGTGAACTCAACTCAAAGAGGAACAATATACCTTTGAAGCACAGTTCTACGCAAGCGAGAAGAAGGTTTTGGAGCTCACGAGGAAACTTCATGAAGAGCAAAGCCTGAATGCCTACATTGCACCAAAGAGGATGCACCCATGGGAAATTTGAGCCTTTCTTTTTTGTTTTAGGACTTTATTTTGTAACCTTTGTAAGCCCAAGAGGCATTTGTAATTCATGAACTTATTAATGCAATTAATGTTTATTATCTTCTCTTTGTCTAGAAAATTTAAATTCCATAAAATCCTTGAAAATATTGCATTCGCATAACATGCATCATATCATAAGAAGATTTTCCGACACAGGTATCCTCATCTTTTTATTGTTTATTTCAGTACAAGATGGATCTCGAGCAAACTGTGAAGGACTTGCAGACTCAAAACTCTCAGTTTCAAGAAACTCTGCTCAACTTAGCAAAGGGGCATCAAGAAATGATGTCACTTCTGGTTACAAAGAAGAAGACCAAGATGAAAGCTGTAATCAACATGGGGAAGAGATTCAAAGGCCCCGTCCGACAAGTTCAAGTTAAAGAAGACTCCTCTTTCGAGGATGAAAATCAAGATGAAAATGTTAAGAGCACCCGTGCCGGGGATGTAAACAATGAAATCTCTGAAGACGAAGATTATTTTGATGAGCAATATCCACCGGCCGACGACAAGTATAAGCAACTAGAAGACAAATTGAAGGCTATAGAAAACCAAGTTGTGCCTGGTTTGGACTTCGGTGACTTGGGTTTGGTGCCTGGGGAAGTCATTCCCCACAAATTCAAAATCCCTTCTTTTGACAAGTACGATGGTGTCTCATGTCCAAAGCTTGACCTAAGATCTTATGTCCGCCAAATTCAGCCGCATACCGCTGATAAGAAACCGTGGATGCACTTTTTTCAAGAAAGTATATCTGGGACGCAGTTGGAGTGGTTTTACCAATTGGAAGGGACTAACATCCATACTTGGGAGGATTTGGCCATTGATTTTTACCACCAATATCAATATAATGCTGATCTTGCACCAACTAGGGTGCAATTGCAAGGAGTGACCATGGTATCAAATGAGGGCTTCAAAGAATATGCTAAAAAATGGAGAGATCTAGCTGGCAGGGTGCAACCACCTTTAATTGATAGAGAGTTGGTAGACATGTTTATGGTAACATTGACTGAACCATTTTTCAACTTACTGATTGGAAGTTCATCATCCAGATTTAATGAATTGATCTTGACTGGTGAGAGAGTTAAAAGCAGAAAGATACCCATGGCCTCCACTTCAAATGCTTTGAAAAAGCCATTTATTAGTAAAAAAGAGACTAATGTTGTGTATAGGTCAAGAAGCCATGCCAGGAATGACCGTCATCATTCAGTAGGGGATGTACTGATCTCCAATCCAACTCCGACTCAACGACCGCGTCAACAAAATAATCAACAAAGACCAGATGTCCAAAGAAGATAGTTTACTAAAATAAATATGCAACTATCTCAAGCTCTGAAACACCTATTGAAAGCTAATTTGGTGACCTTGCGAGACCCCCCTTCCAACTTTAATACTACTTCTCCAAAATATAACCCCAATGCCAAATGTGCTTACCACTCAAACAGTCCCAGACACGATACCAATGATTGCTGGTCTCTAAAGAATAAAATCCAAGACCTAATTAATAACAATACAATTGAATTCGACCCTCCACCAACTCCCAATGTAATCACTACACCCATGCCAAATCATGGTAAGGGTGTCAATGCTATTGAAGATGCTTCTTTTGTTGCCTCCATCAATGACTTGAACACTCCTTTGAAGACTGTTAAATAGAATTTGTTGAAAGTCGGGGTATTCCCTGGTTGCCTTGAAGACTGTTGCTACTGTGCTGTATAAATTAACAATTGTGAATGGCTGAAGAAAGGTGTCCAAAACCTGATGGATAGCCATGAGATTTTATTTGAAAGAAATCCATCTGTGAAAATTTTGACCAAAGTTGTATCTCAAGAATTTGAAGACGTGTCCATCATTACTATCTCAAACAAACCTATTAGGATCACCTCAAAAGGTCCTATTAGGATTTCCATTGAACCAAGAATAGCTCCACTAATTATCACCACACTGGAGCCAGTCCCCTACTCTTCTAATAAGGATGTACCCTGGAATTATGGGGCGGAAGTGTATTACCATCGTATCAAACAAGATTCATGGATTAATGAAGATGAAACTACTGATATTACAAATATTGCTGGATCAAGTAAAGTTATTAGGACAAGGAGAATCTTCTCTCTAGAGATTTCACCTCTTACAAATACTACTACACCCATTCGTATTACTGCTGTTAAACCTATCGCTGATACTTGAGGAAAGGAAAAAATAACCGAGCCTTCCCTGATGGAGGCGCTCGCAAAAGATATTACCATTTAAGACCCATCTACCCAAGTGATGGAGGAGATTCTAAAAATCATCATAAAAAGTGATTACAAGATAGTGGAACAGTTGGGGAAAACACCCTCGAAGATTTCTATGCTTTCTTTGTTGCTATGTTCTGAGGCGCATGCCTAAGCACTGATAAAATTCTTGAAAAATGCACATGTCCCTTAAGAAATTACGGCTGACTAATTTGAAAACTGTGTAGCAAGCTTGACTACCGACAACAGTTTAGGGTTCTCTAATGCAGATCTGACCCCAATGGGGAAGAATTACAATAAAGCTCTCCACGTCTCCATATAATGCAAGGGTACTACCATGGAACATGTATTAGTGGATACTAGATCTTCTCTCAATGTCTTACCTAAAGGAGCTTTGGATAGACTAGACTGTGATGGACTAGTGTTGAAACCTAGCGACATTGTAGTAAGGGCTTTCGATGGTTCTAAGAGGATGGTCCATGGAGAGGTTGATCTCCCTATCAAGGTTGAGTCTCAAGTCTTCAACTTAACATTCTATGTGATGGATATTCGTCCTGCTTATTTTTGCCTGCTTGGACGCCCATGGATACATGGGGCAGGCGCTGTGACTTCCATATTACATCAAAAGCTGAATTATCCGGTCAAGGGGAAAATTGTCACTGTATACGGAGAAGAAGAGTTTATGGTCAGTCATCTAAATTCATTTAAGTTCATTGAAACTCCTTGTCAAGCTTTTGAAGTGGTCTCACCCATGGTTGTTGTTGCCAAGGCCACTCATGACACTCCTAAAGCTGCTAAAGATACACTGAGGATGGCTTCTCTCAAAGATGCCCGTGCTGTTATTGAAGAAGGAGGTTGTACCATTTGGGGATAACTTCCTGATTTCCCTTTCAAGGCAGATAAATTCGGATTGGGCTTAACTTCCAAAGCTCAAAAGGAGGTTCGACATGCTCGTGCAGGGAAACCACCTCTCCGCATTACTAACCATGAGGTTAATGCCCTTGAAGACTCTGATGCTGATAGTGACTTTGATGACTGGATCTACCCAACTGCTGATGGAGGACTCAACAACTGGCAGACCAAGGATTTCATTCCAATCTCCTACAACCAAGAGTAATTACCATTTACTATTTTTATTACTTTGAGAACATTGTCTGTAATTTCCATTAAAACAATAACTTCAAGCCATGTGCCTTGCCCGGGGCGCAGTGGTCCATTTCTTAAGGGTTTGTCATTTTCATATGCCATATGCTCATTTTAATGAAAAAACATTGGACTATTTTGCATTCAAATTTTGCGCTCTTTGTCTTTCTTTACTTTATTGCATTTTCAAAAATAGCCATGTGATCTTACATGCACACACACACACGCACACATTTGCATATCCACATCTACTCCGAATCTCATTGACAACAACTCTGCTATTTCCATCTATGACTTTTAAAATCCCATCTATCAAGCCGAAGACGAAGGTGATGAAGATTGTGAAATACCTGGGGAACTCGCCAGACTTCTGTTACAAGAGGAAACGACCATTCACAACACAAGGAGTCAGTTGAAGTAATAAACCTAGGTATTGAGGAAGACAAGAAAGAAGTCAAGATCGGCGCCAACTTGAAAGACTGTGTCAAGAGAAGATTGGTCCAGATGTTACACGACTATGTCAAAGTGTTCGCTTGGTCATATGAAGATATGCCAGGGCTTGATACTGATATCGTAGTTCATCGTCTTCCAATGAAAGAAGATTGTCGCATGCGGCCAGACATGTCCAAGAAAATAAAAGCTGAGGTAATGAAACAGTTCGATGTAGGTTTCCTGGCAGTGATGTCATACCATCAATGGGTGGCAAATGTTGTTCCAGTACCGAAGAAAGACGATAAAGTCTATATGTGCGTAGACTACATGGATTTAAATAGGGCAAGCCCCAAAGATGATTTCCAATTACCTCATATCGATGTCTTGGTTTAAAACAATGCTCAACACAAAGTTTTCTCCTTCATGGATGGATTCTTCGGTTACAACCAAATCAAAATTGCACCCGAAGACATGGAGAAAGCCACTTTTGTTAGACAGTGGAGCACCTTCTGTTATAAGGTCATGCCTTTCGGTTTGAAGAATACAGGCGCAACCTATCAACGAGCTATGGTAGCTTTATTTCATGATATGATTCATCATGAAATATAAGTTTATGTTGATGATATGATTGCAAGATTGCAGAATGAGGAAGAACACCTTGATCATCTCCACAAGCTATTTGAGAGGTTGAAGAAATAAAAGTTGAGGCTGAATCCCAACAAGTGCACCTTCGAAGTAAGGTCTGGAAAACTCCTAGGCTTCGTCGTCAGTGAAAAAGGTATTGAAGCCGACCCTGAAAAAGTCAAAGCCATACAAGAGATGCTAGCTCCCTGTACTGAGAAGGAGGTCAGAGGTTTCTTAGGTCGACTTAACTATATTTCCCGGTTCATATCTCACTTAACTGCTACTTGTGATACAATCTTCAAACTGTTGAAGAAGATCAAGTGGTCAGATGGAACGGCGATTTCCAAGCAGCTTTTGACAAGATCAAGGAGTCCCTATAATAACCTTCAATCCTGATGCCTCCAGTTGAAGGAAGACCTCTGATTATGTACTTGACTGTATTAGAGAATTCAATGGGGTGTGTGTTGGGCCAACATGACGAGCCTGGCCAAAAAGAGCATGCAATATACTACCTTAGCAAAAAGTTTACCAACTGTGAAACCAGATATTCACTGCTCTAGAAAACTTATTGTGCTTTGGCATGGGCTACTCGCTGGCTAAGACAGTATATGCTGACTCACACCACTTTATTGATTTCAAGATGGATCCCATCAAGTATATCTTCGAAAAGCTAACTCTCTCTGGACGAATAGCTAGAAGGAAAATGATTTTAACTGAATATGATATCCAACACACTACACAAAAAGCAAGCAAAGGAAGTGTGCTGGCGGATCATTTGGACCATCAAACTATTAATGACTACCAACCTATGAACTTTGAATTCCCGGATGAGAATATCATGTTGATGACTGATTGTGAAAAGCCTGGACCGTATGAAGGACCTGAACAAGGATCCCGATGGACTATGGTTTTTGATGGAGCTTCCAATGCATTGGGTAACAAAATTAGTGTGGTAATAATTTCTCTAAAAGGTTGCCATACGCCTTTCACTACCAGATTGTGCTTCAACTCTACAAACAACATGGCCGAGTATGAAGCATGTATTTTTGGTCTAAAGGCTTCCATTGACTTAAGAATCAAATTTTTGAACGTGTACGAAGACTCATCTCTGGTAATCATTCAAGTTAAAGGAGAGTGGGATACTAAACATCCAAATTTGATCCCCTACAAAGATCTTGTTCTAACCTTGATCTCATACTTTGAAGAAGTCACTTTTGAACACTTTCCAAGGGAAGAAAATCAGTTGGCAGATGCCTTAGCAGCTATGTCGTCTATGTTCAAGGTCAATTGGGACAATGAAGCTCCTAGAATTACAATCGAAAGATTTGACGAACCTACATACTGTTATGAGATCGACACTGATGAAGAGAAGCCATGGTATCATGAAGTAAGAAGGTAACTTGAAGCACAAGAGTATCCTGAGGGAGCCTCAATCAACGACAAGAAATTCCTGCAAAGGTTCTCAGTCAAATTCTTCTTAAGCAATTGGATTCTGTACAAGCGTAACCATGATTCTACTCTGCTCCGTTGTATAGACAGGAATGAGGCAGATAAAATCATGGAAGAAATGCATGAAGGTATCTTTAGAACTCACTCTAGCAGGCAAACTATGGCCAAGAAGATTCTGAGGGCTGGTTACTATTGGTCGACTATGGAAACTGATTTCCACCATCACTCGAGGACTTTCCATAAGTGTCAAATCTATGCCGACAAGGTTCATGTGCCTCCAATTCATTTGAATGTCATGACTGCTCCGTGGCCATTTGCAATGTGGGGCATTGACATGATTGGAGAGATCAAGCCCACAACCTCTAATGGACACTTTTTCATCCTTGTTGCCATTGACTACTTCACCAAATGGGTCGAAGCTGCTTCATTTGCCTCAGTTACTAAGAACGTTGTAGCCCGATTTATCAAGCATAACCTCATCTGCCGATACGACATCCCTGTAAGGATCATCACCGACAACAGAACCAACCTCAACAATGCTATGATCACTGAACTCTGTACGCAATTCAAAATCAAGCATCACAACTCTTTCCCCTACGCACCTAAGATGAATGGTGTAGTGGAAGCTGCCAACAAGAACATAAATAAGATTATGCAAAAAATGGTGGTGACCTATAAAGACTAACATGGGATGCTACCATTTTCTCTTCATGGCTACCTTACTTCGACTCGAACATCAACTGGGGCAACCCCTTTCTCTTTAGTCTATGGCATGGAAGTTGTCTTACCTGTTGAAGTGCAAATTCCTTCTCTGAGGATTATGAAAGAAGCAAGCTTAGGCAAAGATGAATGGATTCATACAAGATTGGATCAGTTGAATTTTATTGGTGAGAATAGACTAGTTTCTTTCTATCATTGTCAAATATATCAAAAGTGTATGATCAAGACATTCAACAAGAAAATTAAACCTCGAGTATACTAGGCTGGCGACTTGGTAATAAATCACATCATTTTACCACAAGGCGATCCCAGGGGCAAATGGACTCCCACTTATGAATGGCCTGTTGTACCCCAAAATTTTTCCTCTCATTTATCAAGATTTTTCCCACAAGATCTCTCTGACTCAAAGACTGGATTAGGGCTTGACCAGCTTAAGACATCTCATTATGCCCTGATGACCCAAAATTAGGGTTTGGGATTGCACAAGGATTTTTGGGCTATCAATACTTCATATGACTTTAAAGTATAATCATGGACACCTAAGATTACTCATGTTAAGTTTCAAGCCTTGAATCACATTTTTGATCAGTCAATTGGACAGTTGACCTAAAAATCAGCTGTATTGGGGAAAAAGTCAACCATGGCCAATTTACAGCCAAACTTCATAATTTTTGATCCACATCAATATTTTGGACTCATATGTATCATTTGATCAAGTTTGGACCATAATTCCTCAAGATATTTGATCAAATCATCAAAAGGGCAAAATGGTCAAAATTAGGGTTTTGACTGAGAAAGGGAAATTTCTGCTTTTTGACCTAGAAAATGAGAAATTGGTTTGAAGCATGATTTCAAGAGTTCAATTGCATCATTTTTTACCTAATGACATGGTTCAAAACATTGCAAGTCCATTGGATTGACAGATGAAATTTGCAGTCAACTGATCAAAAGTCAACTATATACTGAAAAGTCAAACTTTGACTTTTTGGTCAAAATCAAATTCCAAGGATCACAATTCATCAAAACATCTCAAAATATGAAACTTGTTCATCAAGGAATCAAAGATTGAAGATTTTGTTTTAAAATTTGAAAATTTCTTAACTTAGAAATTTTTCTAAGTATAGAAAATTTCTTATTTTTTCTCAACTTTAAGCCAAATTCTCACCATGATACAAGATGATTCAAAGAAAGTTCCCAACATGAAAGTTGTAGATATCCATGAAATCTATGACTTTTATTCACACATTTTTCCCTAAAAATGCATGGATCTCAAGATATGATTTTGTGAATACATGCCCATGAACTAAAATAACTTAGTGAAATTTTGCCCTATTTTAGGCAGGTTTTTGACCTGACTTCATGGCAACTTTTCACCTAGTTCCAAGAGGAATATTGAAAATAATTTCAAAAATTAGTTATAGATCACATTTCAAGCTTTCCAAAATGTCCAATAACTCCTTGAGATCATTCTTGAGTAGGGAGAATCGAAGAGATGAAGTTGGCAATTTCTCACTTTGATTTCAAGCCATTTCATGAAGAACAAAATTCAAATCTAAACCTAGGCTGCATAATCCTTGCTCTACAGGCCTAAAACTTGTTTCTCACTTCATAATTTAATGCTTACACAGTTGATAAAGCCTTAATCCAAGCATAAGAGTCTTTGTCCAAGCTTTAATTCCATAAATGGCACAAAGTTGCCATTGCCATTTTAGAAAAGCACAACTTTTGCATTTGTCAACTTCTTGAGCCTTGCACCTGTTCTCCCTGCACACACAAGTCCTATAAACCAAAAGCAAATTGTCTAGAACTTGTACCAACTCCAATCAGGCTTGTACAAGCATGTAGAGAGTTGTCTCTTCACTTTTCTTAAAAGGCAAGCAATAGAGAAAAAAGCCTACAATTGAGAAATCTATTGTGGAGCTGACTTGAAACCTTCTCTATACTTATACACAAACACATTAAAACATAACACACGATTTCTAAGGGCCAGAAACTCTATCAAAATCTCTATCACCAAAAACCTGCCATAAACTTGCAGTTTTGTACCAAGCATAGCAATCCAAAAATCCACTCGTGCGTTTCAAGTTCTAATCACCTAAACACTTAACCTACATCATATCTAAGTGTTCCAGACCATCACCCCTTCACTGTAACTCCTCCTTCTCCATCTGTCATTTTTGTTTTTCAAGCTTGCAGGTTGACTTGGATAGGGAGATTCAGGCACTTTCAAGACAAGGTAAAGATTGGAAAATACTCAGGGAGGTCCAGGCAAGCTAAAGGGATCTTCAGGCCTTCATAAAACTCACTCAACCTCCATTCACGATCTCAGCTGAAAGAGGTAAGAACTCTAACTTCTATATCTTCATACATACATCTATTGGTCTCGATTTGTGAAGATAAAATGTATATATCTTTGTACTAAAATCAACCATGTTCATAGATTTCATTTATATTCATTGTGTATAGAGAATTTTAGATTTCAAATTTCTGTAAAAATTAGGTTTAAAATTAGGGCCATTGAAATTAGCTTTGATCATAGATTGTTAGTTTACATGAGTTACATGGTTGAAATCGTGGGAAAGAGTACTATCATTTCATGTTGGAAGTTTCCATTTTCATGGAGAAATGAGAAAGATACAGGGTGTCCGGCTGGCTTGAGGAAGAAGATGAAGTACAAGGCAAGGAGGCGTTATGTGTTATGTATTTTTTGTTTCATTTGAACTAACGGATGTACAACCACCTCAGTGGCAAGGCAACACGCTGAAAATGCTAAGGTCATGGGTTCGAACATTGGTGCTTGCCTTTTGCATATTTTCTCACATTTTTTTGTCATTTTTTTTTTCTGGGCTTTTGTTCATTTGGGCTTATGTTTTTTTCTAATATTACATCCTGATTACTCAGGACACCCCTGGGCCCATACATTTTTATTATTTATTTTTATCTCCATATTTTTATTAAATATATTTTCTTAAATATTATAAAATCATGAAAAATATAAAAATGATAAATGTTGCATTTTGTTTATTTTATTTTATTTTCATATAAAAAAATATTTTTTAAATAAAATGTTAACTATTTTTTTCTTAAATAAGCTTGTAAAAATAAAATAGATTTAGGTTAATTTTTATTTCTTTTCCTTCACACTTGTAAATATTTATTTTTGACATATAAAAAGACCAAATATTTTCATAAATATTATTTATTATTTTAAGACAAAAATACACAAAAAAAAATACTTAAAGAACTTTATTTTCTTTTAAATTAAATATTAGGGTTAACCACTTTTAAAGAAATAATTTCCTTTTTCTATTTATTAGGTTTAATTCAAAACTCTTTTTCATATGAAAAACAAAACAAAAATCTTTTTTTTCTTGCATACATACCATTGCATATTTATATTGTATTTTATTTATTTAAATATTCGTACAAATTCGATTTGGTGGTAATAGATTAATTTAGGTTTATATTATTGCAATTCCCCTTTCATAATTTGTATACCCCCTCCTATAAAATGTTGTAATAGCGTAGTAATCTTTAAATTACGCAATTTACCGCTTTTATATAACATGCTAGTAATTAGGATTTGTATGGCAAGATAAAAACAAATCAAATAGAAAACCCTAATCCAAGACAAAATCAAGCATGAAAATAACACACTTGCATACAAACACCCTTAGGGTTACTCCACTTGGTTGCCTTATACAAAAAATGGCCATATTACGCATGCGAAGTATCTTAGCAAAACAAACAAGTATAAGATCATAGTCCCTCAATGACGCTATTCAAAGTTGCCTTAAAAAATGATCTTGGTCCCTAAAAATGCTAAGATACTTTGCAACATTGCTTATCATGGTTATACGATGACCCTCGCCCGTCCCGTTTACATCCAAAGATAGGGTTTCTTACCAAATCAATGGTAAGACAACAATATCAAAGGAAAAGAAAATGAACAAGAAAGACATTTGAGTAGGTAGATTACTTCTAATTACTTGCTCCATTTCAAAACAACTATCCTTGCTACTTTCAAAAACAAACACACACATTTTCAAACATTCTTACAAACATTAAAAACATTTTCAAAAAGACAAACATCTTTGTATACATTCTTACGAACGAGAATCATTACAAAGATTGCCTAAACAATGGCCTCTTTTACAAAATACTTTCAAAACCACACAAAGCATAATTTCAAAACAAAAGCAAGTGATCTAGCATGTAACTAAGAGCCCATGGAAAACCATGGATGAAAAGGGTGCTAACACCTTCCCTTTTCATAATCTACCCCCCGAACTCAAGAAACAATCTCAAAGGTCTTTCCTGTGCTTTTTCACCTTTCTTTTTGGATAAAAGAAAAGTCGGTGGCGACTCTTGCTAACCGTAACATTTGCGATAAAACGCAAAACCCTCAAGTCAGTTCTCCCACCGAACCACATAACTGGTGACTCTGCTGGGGAAATTTTTAAAAGTGGGGTTACCTTAGGGCTAGATCACATTTATTTGCTTACATTGTTTGACTTTTTATGCTTTACATTATGGTTCTTTGTTTGGGTTTCAAATCCTCTACCCGGATTTGGGATACATTATGGGTAAGTAGCAATACGTTATGGAAACTGTACGGGGTATACCGACATGGTCTAAGCAATAGCTATGTTAGTGTGACATATTTGTGGGTACCGATAGCCTTTGAGTTAATCAAAGAGAATACGGGGCCGCTGAGTGATGTCATGAAGCATTAATGAACTTCTAGAGCCCTTTACTTGACCAACTTGGCCTTTAGGATGTAGTGAGATGACCGGCTTTGGTGCAGTCCAAAGTTGGTAGATACTCGATACTACACTCATTGAGGTTTGGTTTCTTGGGATATTTCGGTCGCCATTAAAGAGGCTCGAGCTGAAACAATGACCAAGGAAACAATCCAGTGATATTGATCTCCTTAGAACCCGATTACTACTACTAGGACAGGTTTAAGCCAACTAAACTTCAAGAGGGTACTTACCTATAAAACTCCATGCAAGCCTAAACTAAGAGCTTGTTTGATTTGCTTGTATATGCATACTTGTACATAACATCATGGACATCATGAACATCATATACATCTACTAACCATTTCAAGGATTTTTGAGATTCATCTTTGTTCTTGTTTTGTAGGATATGGATTCACTTCGCAGGAAAACTATCCAAGTCAACCTTGTAAGAATTACTCCACAACTTAAGGAGATAGCTTCAAGGATCCCTGAGAACTCTCCATTCACAGAGAGACATGGTCGTCTACTCAACTTGGTCACCTCCAACACTGATGAGGATATGATGAAAGTGCTCTTTCAGTTCTTTGATCCTTTGCACCATTGCTTCACATTTCTCGACTATCAGCTTATGCCTACTTTGTAATAATTCTCTCAATTCTTGAGGATTCCCATTCTCAATCAACTACCGTTCAACGGTACAGAAAGAGACCCAAAGCCAGAAGAGATTGCTCAAGCTCTACACTTGCACTCATCTGATGTCACAACTCATTGGGAAACTAGAAGTGGTGTCAAAGGCTTCTTAGCAAAGTTCCTGTTTGAGAAAGCCCAAAGCTGTTGGAATTCCTTAGACTTGAAAGCCTTTGAGGAAATTGTGGCTCTTCTTATCTATGGGATGGTCTTGTTCCCCAATCCTGACCAACTCATAGATATAAGCACCGTCAAAATCTTCATGTCACGCAACCCGGTGCCTACATTGCTAGGAGATATCCTACACTCTTTTCACACTCGTACAATGAGGAAAAGAGGTGTCCTTATGTGTTGCACTCCTATCCTTGCAAGATGGTTTATTTCTCATCTTCCCCAATCAGTCTTAAAGAATGAGCAAGGTTCAAGGTGGTCACAAAGGTTAATTACACTCAAACATTTAGACATTAATTGGTGCTCCCGATCTAAAGAGAATGTTATCATTATTGACTGTTGTGGGGAATTCCCTAATGTCCCTCTACTTGGAATTAGGGAAGGTATCACGTACAACCCATGTTTAGCTTTAAGATAATTTGGTTATGCCTGAAGGGACGGCCCGCACGAGATGATGATTCAAGGTTTGGTATTCGACTATGACAACGACGATCAAGGTCTTCGCCAGAGATTCATCCGAGCATGGAGGATGATAAACAAGGTGGATAGCAAGACTTTGGGGCACAAGAATTCCATCCCTCTTGAGCCTTACCTCAAATGGGTACGAACCCGTGCTCAAAGTCTTATGATGCCTTATCCTTCCATCCTTCCGGTGATCATTGAGCTTGGTTAGGAGGGAGAAGTTCCATACACTATCCTACATCCTGACACGCCCACATATCTTGAAGATCTACAAAGGGATTGGATACAACTCAAAGGAGAGCGAGATACTTTCGAAGCCCAATTCTACGCAAGCGAGAAGAAGGTTTTGGACCTTACTAGGCTACTTCATGAGGAGCAGACCCTGAATGCCTACATTGCACCAAAGAGGATGTGCACTAATTTTTTATCTTAAAGTTTTGTATTATTTTGCCCAAGGGGTATTGATGTACTCAAACTTTATCTTATTAATATGACGTGTGTTTCTTTTTGTCTAAAACGAACTCGAATCTTTGAAATCCTTGAAAATATTGCATATGCACATATCATTCATCATAACATAAACAAGTCTTTTGCTACAAGTTTACTCATCTCTCTACTATTTATTTCAGTAAGATGGATCTCGAACAAACAGTCAAAGACCTCTAAACTCAGAACACACAGTTTCAACAGTTTCTCATGACCCTCGCCAAGAGGCAAGAAGAATTGAAGACTCTGCTAGCTGAAGAGAAGAAAAAGAAAACAAAGAAGGTAAATGGGGTCTTGAACATGGGGAGAAGATTTCATGAGCAGACGAGAAGGACTTTGGATTTTGCAACAACATCTGGTGAAGGAGAGGGGAAAGGAAAGGAAACAGCGGTCCCGTCAGAATTTGGAGAGGAGAAAGAAGAGGAAGACTACTCTGAGGAACAGTATCCTCCCGCTGATGACAAGTACAAACATCTCGAAGATCGTTTGAGCGCGATGGAAATACAAAAGTTACCAGGCTTAGACTTCGAGGATTTGGGACTAGTGTCGGTGATTGTGATTCCTCCGAAGTTCAAAGTTCCTTTGTTTGCAAAATATGATGGAGTGTCATGCCCTAAGATGCACCTCCGATCATATGTGAGAAAGATCCAACCACACTCAGCTGATAAAGACTTGTGGGTGCACTTTTTCCAGGATAGTCTATCTGGAACACAACTCGACTGGTTCTACCAACTAGAAAGAGCCAACGTCCATAATTGGGAAGATATCACCGCAACTTTCTATAAGCAATATCAATATAATGCGGATTTGGCACCTACCCGTACTCAACTTCAGAGTATGGCTATGGCTTCCAATGAGGGCTTTAAGGATTACGCATAGAAGTGGAGAGATCTGGCTGGGAGAGTTCAACCCCCTCTTTCTGAAAGGGAATTGGTGGACATGTTCTTAGGCACTTTATCTGGCCCTTCCTTCAACCATTTAATTGGAAGCTCATATGTAGGATTTACTGAGTTAATAGTGACCAGAGAGAGGGTGGAAGCTGGTATAAAAAGTGGAAAGATTCAGAAGGATTCATCTTCTTCTACAGCTGTGAGGAAGCCTTTTATTGGTAAGAAAGAGGTATTTGATGTTTATCCACAAAGAAACCAAGAGAGAGTCGAGCGCCGACCAATGGTGGGGGCTGTTATGATTCTAAAGCCTACGTCTGATCAACAAAGAAGTAATCAACCAAGGGTGGAAAGGCCAGTCCGACAATTCACCAGAATCAACATGACTCCGTCTCAAGTATTACCGCATCTTTTGAGATCCAATTTGGTAACCCTGAAAGAAGCTCCGAAAAACCCCAACACAACTTCCCCTCATTATCACCCCAATGCTCGTTGCGCATATCACTCTAAAAGTCCTGGTCACGATACTAACAACTGTTGGGCCTTGAAAAACAAAATACAAGATCTCATTTAAGCAAAAGAAATTGAGTTTGATGCGCCCGAGAAGCCAAATGTCATTTCCGCTCCCATGCCCAGACATGGCCACAACACCAATGCTATTGAAGAAGATTTGTTTGTAACCACAATTGATGAACTCGTTACTCCACTTCCAACCATTAAGATAAACTTATTGAAAGCCGGTGTATTCCCGGGTTGTAATGAAGACTGCCACCTCTGCTTATCCTTACCAACTGATTGCCCTTTGTTGAAAATAGGCATTCAATGCTTGATAGACAACAAATAGATTCTATTTGAAAGTACTCCTGTTTCACCTGTTCCTGTTGAAGATGTTTCAATCATTACCATATCCGCCAATTCTTCTAGGGTTTCCGTTAGAATTACATCGGTTCTGAAAGCAACTCCTCTAATAATCACAATTCCTGGGCCAATCCCATATGAATCAGACAAAATTAGGCCGTGGAATTACGCTGGGGACATTTATTACCATGGCATCAAACAAGATGGGTTGGCCGCCGAAGAGATAAACTCCGAAGAAGAAGATTCCGACATCAACAATATTGCCGGCACTAGTAAATTTACCCGAAGCGGTAGGATCTTTTCTCCAGAAATTTCCCCCCAAAGGCAGTTTTTGGACCCGTGGCTGCTCCAAAGGTTACTTCCGTACCCATAATCATCTCTGCAAGTGCTCCTATTGATGAAGCCGTTATAACCCCTGTTGTCATTCCTACCAACACTCCTACTGCTGAAACCCGAGGAAAAAGTATTCAAGAAGAGCCTGTCAGGACGAAGGCTCAATCATTAACTATTCCAGAGGCTTCCAAGAGAGAAATGGAGGAGATATTAAAAGTTATAAAGAAGAGCGACTACGACGTAGTCGAATAGTTGGGGCAAACTCCCTCCAAGATCTCCATGCTAGAATTACTACTGTGTTCCGAGGCACATGCTAAAGCCTTGGTGAAGTTCCTAAAAACAGCACATGTGCCTCAAGAGACATCTGCTGACCAATTTCAAGAATGCGTGGCCAGTTTGACAGCGGATAACGGCCTAGGCTTCTTGGATGCTGATCTGACACCAAGGGGAAGAAAGCACAACGAGGCATTACATGTCTATATGGAATGTAGAGGCATAACTCTGGCCCATGTCTTGGTGGACACTGGCTTATCTTTGAATGTTTTACCGAAAAAAGCTCTTGACAGACTTGACTGCGAAGGACCGACGTTAAAGCTAAGTAACATAGTAGTAAGGGCATTTGATGGCTCGAAGAGGATGGTACATGGGGAGGTAGATATCCTGATAAAGGTTGGGACTCAAAATTTCAGTTCAACCTTTTATGTAATGGACATCCGCCCCTCTTACTCCTGTCTTCTAGGACGACCATGGATCCATAATGTTGGCGCTGTCACCTCTACATTGCACCAGATGCCAAAGTATCTAGTTCAAGGAAAAATTATCATTGTCCACGGAGAGGAAGAATACATGATTAGTCATCTCAATTCCTTAAGGTATGTGGAATTGGACGACGAGTTCATTGAAACTTCTTTTCAACACTTCGAAGAGGTCCCCCAGGAGGTTGCAGTGACCAAGACTGTGTCCCAGATTCCCAAGATTACAAGACCTCCACTCCGGATGTCATCTCTGAAGGATGCCAAAGCAGTAGTAGAGGAAGGTGGATGCACCATCTGGGGGAAACTTCTGGATATCCCGTATAAGTCTGACAAGTTTGGCTTAGGTTTCACTTCAAGTGCTCAAAAGGCTGTACGCCGTGCCCGTGCTAGAGGGTCACCCTTGAAGATTAGCAACCGATAGTTCAACACGGTAGAAGATGGTGAAGAGGATTGCAAATTTAAGGATTGGATATTTTCGACTATCAATGGAGGACTCCGCAATTGGGAGGCCAGAGACTTTGTCCCAATAACTTTCATCCCTCAATAATTTATCTTTACTTTTTGTTGTTGGATCTATAATATTCACAAACAATTCGCACTCTTAAAACCTTGTGTCTTGCCCGAGGCACAATGGTCCATTTGTAAGGGTTGTTATTTCATCTTCATATGACATTCAATGAATCATGGACGCTTTTCGCATACAAACTTTTGTGCTCATTGTTTTTTTCTTTTACATTTTATTTTCTTTTAAAGATGGTGTTGTACCCCAAAATTTGCCCTCCCATATTCTTCAAGATTTGCCAAGTCAAGCTGCAAAATTCCCCAAGGGTTGCACAGTGCAAAGGGCTCCTATACAGTCAAGATTAGGGTTTGTGTTCTGATCAAGGAAATGAAGTTTTCAAGGGTCCAATCAAGTCTCATATGCCTACAAATATGGTCAAGCATCCTCATATCAAGTTTCAAGGCATTCAGCTCAAAATTGCACAGTCAAAAACCCTAATTGCACTACAGTCAACTGTAGGGGCAAAATGGTCATTTGACAGTCAAAAGTTCAAATTTTTGGTCAACATATCATTTTGAAGCCACAAACATCATTTGATCAATGCTTGATCATGATTCTCAAAATTTGGCTCAGAAATCATCAGGATGCAAAAGTTTCCTTATTTGGACAGCGGAAAAAGTCAACTGAAATTGACCAGGGCATAACTTTCACATGGATTATCAGAAAAATTCCATCCAAATCTCATTTTGAAGAGAAAGACATTTCCTACAACTCATCTTCATACTTCAAGTCCAAGAAATGCTCTCACAAAAAGTTATCAATTTCACCATTATAGGTCATTTTCAAAAGTCAACAAAAAGGGACTTTAAGTCAAAGGCCATAACTTGAGATTGGTAAATCAAAATGATATGGGACCAAAGACATTGGTTAGAGGACTCAAAGACCTTTCCAAAATGTCCAAGAACATGAGAAAAGCTTAAAAATTGAGCAAGTTATGCCTTGTAGAAATTGGGAAATTTTTGGATATTTTGAAAAGTCAACTTTGATCCAAATGACCTAAAATTGCTAATGGGCCCATTTTTCTTCCACAAATCATCATCCATGGCATATGCACGACCATTTGGCCCAAAGGGAAGTATTTTCTCATATTTTATTTATTTATTTGAATTTTTATTTATATTAATTCATTTAAATCATTTAAATATGTGAAAAATATTTAACTTAGCCTAACCAATCTTTTTATACATGTTTTAGTCTCAAGATTTCGTGCTTATACCAATGTGGAAAGATTTGGGTTGATTTGCTTGATTTTGAACCAAAAACACATGGAAAAAGATATGAAAAAATCTTAGCAAATCAAATTTTCAAAAACAATGAATGCCATGGATTTGATTGGTTTTTCTTGACCTAATTGACTCAATACAAATGCCTGATCACAACCCTAATGAGAATACACACTAAGCTGCGCTAAAGAACACAAAGCAAACTTGAAATTTTTCTCCAAAAAGTCAATTCTGAAAACAGCCTTCCAGGACGATTCATGTCTCAATTCTTGTTCCAATAGCTTCCTCAAGCATCCCTGAACACATTCCAATCAAAGACAACCATCAAAACACCAGGAATTGGTAACATGAACAAAAACTGTATCAAGAAAAATCCATGATCGTATTTTAATTTCTAGACATTCTCATAGCATTTTAATGGTTGATTCATGTTCATTATGAAGTTTTGAAGCTAACCAATGCATTCAATTATGTTTTTATGCTGTATACACGATTATGCCATGTTTGTGTTCTAGGGTTTGCAGGACCTCAAAATTGGGGGTTTTTATTTTAAGAAAGATTGGCCTTCCAGACCCATACCATTCAAATCAGTGCACCTGGACGATCCCAAACATGCCCTCGCGCCTAATTTATGAGTGTCCTAGGCCTAATCGTTATTTTCTCAAAACTGGCCTAGGAGAACATTTGCAAAACCGTGGCCATTGTTTTATATTTTCAGGAACATGAAGACGATGATGTCGTGGCCATCAATGATTGGACGGTTTGAAAATTCGCGCGCGTTGGTGGACCATGGTCATTACTTCTTTTATTATGTTTATTTGCTATTATATATTAAATGTAATTGGAATGGCTCAGTGGTGGGTACGCACGCTTGCAATGTCCATGACCTGGGTTCGAGCCCCAGGTCTTCATGCTTTCTCAATATTATTTTTCCATTGACTTTCTCATGTAGTGCTTGTGTTAGAGACCACCATGTACCTTCCAAATCCAGCATGCCACGCGTTCAGCTTCAGCAATCCAAGGGTGCAGATTGGAGGAATAGCATAAGGTCTAGTCAACGCTGCAGCGCACCATCTGGAAAGTCAAACGGATCAATGTCTCATTGGGCCTGGATTTCTAAAGAATACCTCCACTTTGGGGACTACCACCCCCCAAGGTTTGCATAATTTTTGTTTTCTTTATTTTTAATTCTATTTTTATTTTAAGTATCACTTGTTTAATTAATTAAATATTTTTTTTACAAATACAAAAACATCCTAAAAAAATCAGAAAAGATAAAAAATATAATAAATATTTTGTTTTAATTTTTCTTGTAAATAAATGCATGTAAATTAATTAGTTTAAAATAGGGTTTTAATTTTAATTGCTTTCATGACAAAAATCTAAAAAAATTATAGAACTAGGTTTAATAAATGTTTTATTCTTTTTAATTTTTTTTCTTTTTCACAATAATATCATTTATTTTATTTATTTTCATAATTAAAATTGTATGTAAAAATTAGGTTTAATTTAGGTTAAAAATTTCAATATTTCTTAATAAATTAAAAAATAATTAGAATTAGGTTTAGCATTTTATTTTAATTTTAATTAATTCCTTTTTCTATTAAATCATAAAAATACATAAAAACACCAAAAAACAAATTCTTGCTTTCTTTTAATTTCAATTTTAATTCCTCATTAATTTTAATATTTTGCAAAAGGGTCCAACGCCCTCGTTTCGATTTAATTTCGCATATTTATTTTATTTTGCTTAAATAATTATGTACCTCTCCCAAAGCCTTGTAATTACTTCTCGCACTTTCAATTTATTTTCTGTCAAATCGGGTCCCGGTTAATTTTGGCGATGTGGACCCGTGCCATTTGTAATAGCTTTAGATTTACTTTTCCTCGCAACTTTTAACTGTTAAATAAATGCATGCAAGAATGAATGACAAAAATAAAAAAAACGCATAGATCACTTTGACATGAACAAGACAAAAATAAACGAATCTGACACACAAATCACACACCACCCCTAGGGTACGCCTCACTGTTGCCTTGCCTCGAAAGGTGATCGTCGAGTAGAGGATGTCTTAGTAAGTCCTCATGATCCGGGAACCTGGCATGAGGGTAGCTTCTAAGGTGTCTTCCCATTGCTCTGGTGATCACCATGTCCCGAACCTCGAATTGACCCGAATACCTCCAACGGTGGTGCTACCTACCTCTCAATGGTGGGATGGCACTACTTTAAAGGATATCTACACAGACGAATTCCTTAGGGTAGGTAGATGACTCTAGATACTTGCTCTAATTTCAAAAACAAATCAAAAATACTTTTCACACCGACACCTTTTCAAAAAGCTTTTGAAAGCAATTTTTCAAACACTCTTGAGGACCGATACAAGAGTCGAACTGGAATTTTCAAAGAAACTTTTTTAAAACCCACAGTTGAAAAGCAAACAAACCATTTTGAAAACACAAATGAGAAAGTATCTAAGAGCCCATGGATAACCATGGATAGAAAGGTTGCTAACACCTTCCCTTTCTATAACCTACCTCCCGAACCGAGAGCAATCTCTATAAGGAATTTTTCTGTGCTTTTGTCCTTTCCATTTGGAGAAAATAAAAGACGGTGGCGACTCTTGCTTACCGCGACATTTCGCGAACCAGCGTTAAACAGTCAGTTCCAGATCCACCGATCACAGAACTGGCGACTCTGCTGGGGATAAACTTAAAGTGAGGTGTACCTTAGGCTTAGTTCATAACTGTGTTTTCAATTGTATTGACTTGCTTGCTTTATTATTATGGGACTGTCTTGGGAGTTCTATAGATCCTAACCCGGATCTGGGGGATACCTTCTTAGAAAGTAGCAACAAGGCTGTGAGGGAACTGTGCGGGGTATACCGACATGGTTGAAACAGTCTGCTACGTTGATGTGGCACTTTGGTGTGTACCGGTAACCCTTGAGTTCAGTCAAGGAGAGTACGGGGCCTCCGCGTGGTGTCGTGAAGCATCAACAGACCTTAGGAACCTTAATTGAACTATCTTGGCCTCTTTAGGGTAGTGAGATAACTGACTTTGGTGCAGTCCGAGGTTGGTTGATACTCGATACTACACTCAATTGAGGGTTGCTTTCCTGGAATATTTCGGTCGCCAGTTCAGTGGCTAAATCGAAACGATGAACAATGAAAGCAATCCAGTGATATTGGGACCCTTAGAACCCGGTTACTTCTAATAGGACAGGTTGAGCCCACCAACTTCAAGAGGGTAATACCCAGACCCCATGCTGGCCTAAACTCTAAGGGCTTTCTCTTGTGTGACTTGTGTGCCTTCATACTTGACTATTTGCATGCTTGTTGTCTGACACTTGAGTTTCTTGCAGGTTTCGTTTATAGTCCTTAATTGGGACTCGTAACAGGGTTTACTGAATCTCCTGCAGGTTTTGTTCATAGTACTTAACTAGGACTTATAACAAGGCTTACTAAGTTTCTTGCAGGTTTTTGTTTTAGTCCTTAACTAGGACTCATAACAAGGTTTACCAAGTCCTTGCAGGGTTTGTTTATAGTCCTTAACTGGGACTCATGACAGGTTTTACTTGAGTTTCTTGCAGGTTTTGGTTTGCAGTCCTTAATAAGGGCTCATAACAGGGTTTATTCATATTACCCCATGCATACCATGACATCATACCATTGCATACATCCTAACCCATTTTAAGGATCTCAAGGGCTTGTGATGCAGGTCACAGTGAATCAACTATCCCAGCAAGGGGAAAAGAGGATTTATTTTCCTCTAGCCAAGGTTGTCAGAGGCTATGACCCACTAGATATGGTGAGCCTTGACCCTTGAAGAAGGACTCTCAACAACATGAAGTTCCTTCAATCAAGCTACCAGATTCAAATTCTAACAATTTTCTTGTTTACCCCGCGAGATCCTTGAAAACATTGCATGCATATCATACACATCATTGCATAGTAGGTATCCTTGTTGCAGGTCACTTACCCTTCTCGCTTTTTATTTCAGCAATGAATTCCCAACAAGATAACCAAGACCTTCTTGCTCAAGAGGCTCAGTTCAAGGAGATCTTTCTAAGCCTATCCAAGGGGCAGGAAGAGTTGAGGACACTCCTCATGGGGAATCTGATCAGAAAGAGTCCTGAAGATGACAAGGACGAACAACTGAAACGTCTACAAGCTGAGGTAGACACATTGAAAACCCAGATGCTGGGGTAAAGGGCCCTCATTCAAGGTCTAGCTCAGGAGCAAGGAGAGCTGAGGGCCATGACCAGTCAGCTTCCTCAAGGCATGAAGCAACCAGCCCAAATCAGGGACCAGGTCATGGAACAGCTTCCAAGAGGGCAAAGGTCGGGTCCAATGAATAGACCTCCCCGAGTTGCTACTACTTCACAGGTCCAACAACGACCTTGCCAAAAACAGCGGGTTAATCAGAACAGGTCGGACGAGCCTAAGAGACAATTCACCAACATCAACATGCCATGGTCACGAGCTTTGCAGCACATGTTAAGGATGAACCTGATTGCGGTGATCAACCCTCCTGCAAATCCAAAGACTTCCTCTCCAAATTACAACCCAGAAGCAAGGTGCGCTTACCATTCTGGTAGCCCGGGGCACGATACTGAGGATTGTTGGGCACTGAAGTACAAGATTCAGAACATGATCGATGCTAAGGAGATCGAGTTCGAGCTCGCCGAGACTCCCAACGTGATCACTGCTCCCTTGCCAAAACATGGCTAGGATTGAGAAATTTTTGTTCATTCGAATGTTCAAGTTGCAATTTTCTTTTGTTTAAACATTTACTCATGTTAAACGTTGTTATTTCATTAATGCATCGCATATGTCTGTTTTGAAGCAATATATTCGTATTCACTATGTGCAAATTATTTTCATATTTTTTCTGATGATCAACGCTCGATTAATAAATCTAAGCCTCTTGAGGGAGGATGACGAAAACGATACCACGATCTTTACAGTATGCTTTTGAACAGACCCCGCTGATGAAGTACAGGCATTGTTTCAATTCCTAAACACTGGAGTAATAAGGAAGATAATCCCTCGTCAACCCCTCTGAGCCAAAGAAGTAGGAGTTTTTCTTTTCGAAATTTAAAACCCTTAATCATAACCTGGGGCAGGGTAGTCTCTCAGTTGATCCAAGTGCATAACGAATGGCACCGAAGAAGTCCTTACAAAATGAAGAAAGACAGTGATGGTTCCGAACAATCGTAAAGACAGGCAGTCATTATCAAAAAAGTTCATAAATGAAAAGCCCAAAAAGTCAAAACCTATAAAGGGGACTTACGAAACGGGGGCATCCCGCTGACTGTAATTCCAAAAAAGGGAAACAGTTCAGGCAAAAAACAGGGATAACAAAATCAAAAAAGAGGTCCTACAAACCCTCGACAAAAAAGGAATGACTTCCTAGTCAAAATAAGTTATCAACATCTGAACCATCACTGGAACATCAAAGCAAAGACTCAACAAGGTCTAACGCACAGTCAACTGAGCTGAGGTTTGAAGAACATCACGAAGAGCGGGTGGGTACAAATAATTTGAGCCTTTATCCTTTGTTTCTTAAACCGTGAACCAAGCCACGTTATAACCCTTAAAAGTCCTAGCTGAAGCATGGGTTAGTTCGAAAGCATACTGTTACGAAAGGTATCCTGACTCCTTAAGGCTTACGGTAAATACTGTTGTACCCCAAAATTTGACCTAAGATACCGTCTTCCACCTGCATCATTCGCATTGCAAGGGTTTTCACATATTTTATCAAATTTTCAAAGCAGTGTAAAAATTCACAACTTTTTCGAGTCGGGAGCTGTTTATTTGTTGAACGCTAAATTTATTAACTGATCAAGACTTAAACAATGTTCATTAATTATTTATTATCTTAAATTCAAATAATTGGAATTTATTTTCGATTATTACGTAATTTAAAGATTTATAAATAATAAAACAAATTATTGAGAAGGAGGTTTATTAATGGGTCAAATAATGTTTATTAATTATTCATTATCCTAAATTTAAATAATGGGAACCTGTTTTCCGTTATTATATAATTTGAAGGTTTATGAATAATGAAATAAACATTTGAAAAGGAGTATATTAATTGATCAAGCAATGTTTATTTGATTATTTATTGTTCTAAATTTAAATAGCTGAAATTCTATTTTTCAAGTTATTATAATTTAGAAGAATTAAAAATAATAATAAAATAAATAATTGAAGTTATTAATTGATCAATGATATTTATTTATTTGTTTATCATTCTGAATTTAAATGATTGGATTTGATTTTCAGTCATTATATAATTTAAAGAATTATAAACAATAAATAAATAATTGGAAAGAAAAAGAATTAATTGAGAAATAATAGAATTTTTATTCACTTTATTCTATTTATTACAATTGTCATTTAAATGTTGTGTTATTACAAAATATTTATAAAGACAATTACATAAATGCTTAAAGTAAATAAAAAGCTATTTTTCTAAATTCTAATTCTAAATCTTCCATCCAATGCTCTTGTTTGCTCATTTAATTTTACCTGCGAAAACAATTAAAAGAAAAGTCAGAATTGAATAAATAATTAAAATGCAGAAAATAAATTTAATGTTCATCATTAAAAACAAACGGCCGGAATCAGTTTGCCCCTTTTGCAAATCGCGGGATTTCTCCCGGTTCACAAAAAGGGAGGAATTTTTATGAATGCATAATTAAAAAATAGCACATTTCAAAATCAATTGCATTTTTATCAAAAAGCCCACTGCATATTTCAAATATGCATAAATTCAATTTTGGTCAAAACTGCATAAACCATAAAAAACAGCATGTGCAAGGTACACAACAAGCCAACGTTAACCTGCAGCCACATAGGAGAATAACATAGGCTCCCATGCAAGACAAAGAAGAATTATGCAGTATTAAACAATGTATGCAAGCAATATATGTTTCCATTTTTCATCATATTCCAGCCTGTTTGCTTTTTCAGAACAGCAGTACAGGATATCATTTATGTATCATTTCTGTACTTGAGGTAGAGAGAAGAAGAGGCTTAGTTTTGCAGGTTTTGATTTAAGCATGAAATAGGAATAAAGTCAAACATATGAAGCAGCATATATGCAGAACATCAGGAAAATATATTAAATATATTCAGACCTGAGCCATGAGCAAAGAAGCAACGGTCATATGAGAAGGGAACCCCTTCAAAAAGGATAAGTCTTAGCCTGCATAAGAGAAAAAAATAGACAAGACTACCAGGCAAAACTATTTAAACATAGTCCATTTGCAAAACCACAACCTGCATACTGCTATCATAAACCATAGCATATCTCTACACAACCATCATTGCAAAACTATTCAAAAAACATAGTCCATTTGCAAAACCACAACCTGCATACTGCTATCATAAACCATAGCATATCTCTACACAACCATCATTGCAAAACTATTCAAAAAACATAGTCCATTTGCAAAACCACAACCTGCATACTGCTATCATAAACCATAGCATATCTCTACACAACCATCATTGCAAAACTATTCAAAAAACATAGTCCATTTGCAAAACCACAACCTGCATACTGCTATCATAACCCAGAGCATATCTCTATACAACCATCATTGCAAAACCATTCAAAACCGTAACACAAGGCAAAAATCACACAACCTGCATACTGCTAAATCATTTTGCATACCATATTGCTAATCACATAACCTGCATACTGTATCAAAACCATAGACAAAACAGTATAATCCAAAACCACCAAAAAACCAATTATTCAATTTTTCAACCAGTTTTTAGACGAAGAAGAAGAGAAGAATTAGTAGCAGAAAGCAAAGAGCGAGAAGTCTTCGGAGCTTACCTGACTTCGCCGGAATTGTACCGTCGGACTAGCTCCGACCATGTGAGTTTTCTTCAGTTTTTCGCATAAAGCTTTATACCGTTGCATTGCCTTTGTCTCACTGAATAATAATACTCTCTTTAATTTCTTGAAATCATGTTAAATGGCCATTTAATATCATTGCGAATCATCAATGAGCCTGCAGCAATACATTAATCCCTATTTAACACCGACAATAACTCAATTGATAAATTTCAAAATTCAATAATGTTGCAAGACCGGCACAATCATAACATACTGTTAATTTTAAAGTCAACTTGAAAATAATAAACAAGTTCACAAATCTGCTTCTTCTCTTTAATCAATTTCTCATTAATTCAATCAAAATGGCAAAACCCACAAAACAAGTTTGACTGACTTACCTTTGATTTCATCGATCTAACAAAGATATCTTCCTTCCTACACTTTCATCACACTTCAATCATCTTCATCGGGTTGCTTTTCTACTTCAATCAACACACGTGCAACATTAGAAACAATTCGGACACAGAGCTTTTCATAAAAAAAAAGAAGATTAAGAAGGCCACTTATATTAGAAAATATACACAGGAAGATCATAACATACCTTTAACCTCTGTTTCCATAACCCTCATGTTAAAACTTTTCTTCAACAACATCATCGCGTTTGCATCATTGTGAACGACGCGCATTTTCTGCGAATCCAACAAACCGTGCTAATAGTATCCATCATTATCTCCTTTTGTAATCTCGCCCTTTAACCTTCAGCATCATTACAGATTTAAATCAAAAACAAAAACCTTTATTTCACCACAAAAACATACCATTCGAAAATCTGAAATTTGAAGAGGAAAAGAAGCGAAGTATCTTAACCTTCATCCGCTCTCTATCTACTTTATCTCCATCAATTTTCCACCTTCTCTCTGCAATTATCACGATCACCAATCCGTAAGGTCCAATATTGTGCAGCCGGAACAACACCTTGATGAATCACACAGTTTTCCTCAAAGATCTTCTTTGCTTCCTGCATTAGAAATACAGTATCAAGTTAACACGAGAACAACTATGGAAACGCATAAGCAGACACGCGAAGAAGGTAGAAGGAGAAAATCGGAATCGAAACTATTATCACCATCATCGTAACCTCACCTCACAACTTGAATTTCATGGAGCCAAATAATGATCAAAGCTATGTTAATAACCCCAATGTTCAACAGAAAGATGAGTGGTCTTCCATTGAGCATCAAACTGCAGTTCCCGTATCCTCCGTGTTGATGCCCATCCAAGTTCTGAGTATTATACAAACACATCATTCACAATGGCTCGTGCTAGTACTACTTCTTCTACTAATCCGAATAACTGGCTGTCGTTTTCACTCTCACCTATGGAAATGCCTCAGTTTGTTCAATACGATGCCGCTTCATCTGTTACTAACTCATCTCATCATCAACCATAAAATGCATCCATCAAAACAATAACAGAAACGCACACGCGAAGAACCAATAGAGACATAATCGCGGCAATATCGAAGAGGAAAAGAAATCGAAAGCTTACCGTTGAAACCTCACCGTAACCCTTTCTGCCTCCGACAAACTCATCAACCGAGCCATCCTCCAATCGCTCTCTCTCTCTCGAACCGTTCTTCAATTTCCGACAACCACAATCTTCATCATCCCTCGCTTAATCACCATTTTCATCAACCTGTTTCAACAGTCACAACAATGTTTCAAATCTGGAAAATCATCACAATACACAGAATTCGTAAAAAAACTCATAAGAGGTCAACAAAAATCACCTTCTCTTCAAATCGAAACGCTATCTTCTCTTAAACCTTTGCTGTACCGCGTTTCTTTAATGACTGTAGAATCACTGACGTTGCATAAGAAATTGGAAGCAAGCCGGCATCGACCAACCTCCAAGACAGTCACCAGCGGCGGCCAAACTTGCACTTTCCTAGGTTTTTCGTTACAACATCTGTGTTCTTTTCCTGGGTCTGGGTCCTCCATGACCCGCTCCACTCTCCTCAACCCAGCTCAATTCCTTTTTTAGCTTAAGCCCATTCTATTTGATATTCATACCCCATCTTTTATTTACTCTTAGTTTAATTCTATTCTTTTTCTTAACTTATTTAATTTAGACTAATTAGTTTTCCTAGAAATAAACATATAATTTTAAATAGATAATTTTAATATTTTACCCAAATCTTATTTAGTTTAAATTTATGTTTATTTAATAATTTTAGTCTTACTTTTTTCTAATTCAATTTAAATTCATGGCTTGTAAGTTGTATTTAATTTGAAAAAATATTTAATATCTCTAAAAAACATATGAAAGTAAAAATGAGAAAACTAAAAGACATGCTATTTTTTTTCTTCTTTAATTTCCTCCCCTCATTTTGATTAAATACTAATACAAAAAAAAGACATAAAAAATAGAAACATATAAAAACCTTAAAAAATATTTCTATTAATTCTCGTTACTTTTTATCTATGTTAAAATGCGTAACCAATTAGAACATTTTTCTCTTCATATATTAAGCAAAATCATATAAAAATGCATGTTCACACTTAATTGTTGTACGTCATTATCCGCATAATTTTCTGTCAGTTATTTCATCGTACTTGATTATCCTGTTTGCACCAATCCAAAGGGAATTGTCTAATTTTTGTTGACTTCATGTCCTCAAAAACGATCGAGCGAATACTCTCATTCATTAAAAACTTAGGTTAATTTTCCTTCAAATATTCAACCTTTTCAAGACTTATACCCTTTAAGCAAAAACTTCGACATCAGGTCGTCGTATTTTCAAAAAACCGTCCGTATCCCTTTTTCGGCCAAAACGATTTATTTTCAATCAAGCGATCAATTTTAAATAAAACAGATATTTCAAAAGGTTCCTATAGAGTACTATAGATGCATTGGGTGCTAGTACCTTCCCATTGTATAACCAACCCCCGAACCATAAGATCTCTTTTCAAAAACGCTTTGTATTTGTATTTTTATTTACATTGCATATTTAGGGTTTTATTTCGCTCTTTTCCCTTTTCCTTTGGAAACAATAAAGCGCGGTGGCGACTCTTGCTTTTGCGAGACGAATTAATCAATAATTCGATCTCCGATTTACCCCGCTACATTTTTTATCGCTACAGAATTGGCGACTCTGCTGGGGAAAGATTGACCTCTTGCTGGTCCATCCCTAAGTGGGTTAAGCCTAATTTGTCTTATCTGTTTTACTATTTTTTTGATTTGCTTGATTATATGTTTAAATTGGGGTGTTTGGGTTTTTGCAAAGGACGAATCCTATACCCGGATTAAGTAACACTTAAGGAATAGGACGGGCGGTATAGTCATGTTAACTTTGAGGGAGTAATCCCGAAGAAGGAGGCATGAGATCCCCCACTCAATGGAAGGCCCTCTTGAACTTAATATTTGTTTACCGAGTAATCGGGAAGACATTATTACTTTCGACCTAGGAGCCCGAGAAGTTGAGGACCGTAGAACCCCAACCCATCTTGGCCTTTTTAGGTGTAGCGCGGAGACTACAACGGAGTAATTCGGAAGTAGTTGTTACGCGATGCTACGCTCGGACGAGTTTCTCTTGAGAATATTGCTAATTATTGAGTAATCAAGACGTTGGTAATATCCGAAGGAGGAATGTAGACTCTGGGAACTCTTAGAACCTTGTCTTACAGGTGCGATTAAAACGTTAGTACATACCTTTGGGTGGGCTTTACCCTCGACTCCATGCGGAACGTTGAATCTTTTAACCCTATGTTTTTGACCTTGCTTGTGGTTGTTGCATCGCCATGCATTCATGCACCCATAAAACTCTTTTCACTTGACTTTGAAGGAGTTTGGAGGTCTTTCTTTGTAAACATCACTAGTTTCGTCAAACTCAATGGATCTTGGGTGTCGATAGGGTGAAAACCCTAATCCACCAAAATGGATGATTGATCTTGACGATAACTTGATCAATGTTTGGAGCCAATTTAAAATTCATCTGTTATCTTCATACTTGGATGTTTATAACTTGATATCTTGAGTTCCTTGAAAGTCAAATAAAACACTCTTTTGCATATCATACATCATTCTACATTTTTCTTTGTCTCACTTTCAAAAGTCTTTTTCCGAGTCTCATTTTTCCTTCGGTCTCACCAGTACAACACTGACGCTAAGAGAACAATGGAGAATATCAAGCAAGAGGTTTCTGAACTCCGCAGAGAGGTGACTATTTTGAAAGCTGGTTTGGATCACTTAACTGGTTTGGTTGAAATTCTGATCTCCGCCCAAGTCAATCCTTCTAGGAGGGAGGAAGCAAGGATAAAAGTCTTCACGGAAACTCTAAAATCTTTTTCTCATGAAAAGGTGACGGTTAATGCACCTGATGACTTTCCTGACAAGGTGAATGTGGGAGTGCGTCTAGAAGAAGATGTCGGAAAAGGATGTTCATATGAAGACGGTAGCGCAGCTAATGGTGTGAAGAAGTTTGATAATGACTTTTCCAAGAAGAGAACCAGAGGAAGAGATAATCATCATCAGAATCATCATGTTCACCAACAGAATCAGCGAGTTCCTAATCAGAGGAAAACCCAGTTTGATTCAATTCCAATTACCTATACAGAGTTGTTCCCTATCCTGATGCAGAGGAATTTGGTTCAGACCCGACCTCCACCGAAGGTCCCTAAGAAGATACATTGGAACTACAAAGCTGATTTGGCTTGTACTTTTCATCAAGGTGCTCCTGGGCATGACTTGGAGGGTTGCTTCGCTTTGAAGATTGAGGTTCAGAAGTTGGTCCGAAGTGGTATTTTGTCATTCAAGGACGATGGTTTTGAAGTTCAAATCAAACAGGCGCCGAAGAGTAAACACGATTGAGGGTGACTTTGAGTTTTTGAAGATGTTTTCGGTAGTTCAAATGGAAAGCCTTCCCAGATTATTAACTTGTTTCTGCTTTTGTAGCTTTTCTTATTTATCGAAACATTGTTTGCATGTAAGAACTTGTTTGCGTCTGAATGATTATTTTAATACAATGAGTATGTTTGTCTTGAAGAAATTCATTCGTTTCACTCATATTTGTTTTCAAGTTTTAAATTTCTTTTTGCATTATGATGCCAACTTGCTGACCATTCTCTTGCTTAGGCAGAGATTGAAGGGGGGATGATGATCTAAAGAACACAAAATCTTTGGTTGCATGCTTTTGAATAAGATCTTGTTGATGATGTACAGGCCTTGTTTCAAATCCCTAAACACCGGAGATATAAGGAAGATAATCCTTTGCTAACCCCTTTTGTGAGCCTTTGAAGCAGAAGTTTCTTTTCTATACGAAAAGCCTTGAATTTTAACCTGGGGCAGGGTAGTTTTCGTTTAATCTGATTGAGTGTTCAAAATTCGTAAGAAAGATGTTATCGTCACAAAATCCTCTTGAAAGATGAACACTCATGTTGAATTAACCGAGCATAAGGTTGGAGAACATCATGAAGAATGGGTGGGCACCAAATATTTTGAGCCTTAAAATCTTTTTCTAAAAAACCCATAAACCGGACCACATTACAACCTCCAAAAGTCCTAATTGAAGCAAGGTCATTCTGAAAGCATATTTCAATGAGATAGTGTTCCTGACTCCCATGAATGTTCTAAATAGTTATGTTGGTATCATATGTTTTTCCTATACAAAAATAAATGGCACTTTAACTCGCAAATTTGTACGATATCTTTCAAAAATCTTCAAGACTTATATAACTGTTGCATTAGAATTCTCATTCTCATTGTAAACTTTTTCTAACTGCAAAACATTTGTTTGATATCGAGGAAGCTCACATAAACACCAGTGATGAGTTTATGTTGAGTAATTGGAGAATCAATTCAAGAAAATCATATCCAGGGGCATGTTAGTTGAAGACCTTAAGCATGGACAGGTTGCTTCTCCTAGTTATTGCTTTTCCCAACTTGTTTGCTCGTTTGGGGCAAAAGTTCGAAGACTTTGTTGTGCCGACTACAGTCAATCCGGGGCAATCACGTCGAGATTTGATGATTTCCTCTAAGAGTTTGAAGACACCGGAGCATGGTGAATGCCAGGTCTTTTGTAAAATCCTCTTGAGACGTTTTTTCCTCATCAACCTTTTAGCTTGGGGCATTTTAGAAGTGAAGTTATTCGCAAGAATTGTCGTGCAACATGTAGCTCATCAGCAGTGAGTTTGGGGCATCCAATATTGGTCCCAGGGGAAATCTAGACTTGTCAGAATGTGTGTTATGTATCGCACACTTTATCAGAGGGTGGTGTTCCCAATATCTCCAGCTAAGCATGCCTCTTTCCAGCTGAAGCATTTGTTCATGTTGTTATCCTTTCAATGGGTTGTCAGCGTTAGAAGACTGGACTTTGGGTTTTCTACTTGAAATATCTTCCTCTCCAAGAGATTTGAGATTTGTAGGATGACTTTGCTCCAGTGATGGCGTTTGTCTTCTATCTCCAGTGATGTTCCCCTCCTTTTGAGATTAGTCGAGTGTCGGGTTGTACTGTGATGTCTTATCATCTTCTGTCCATTTCCCCTGTCGGTTTCGTCAGCATATACATGACATTCATTTATTCACCATTGCCTCATGCATGCACAGTTGTATTTGTTGATGTCTTTGAGTTCGTACACCTTGGTTGTGTCTTTTCAAATAGCACATTTGATCTTTCCAAATAGAGTGCCAACTTAAGCATAAAATGTGCCTTCTTTCTAATTCCCCAACTGAGCTAATCCTCGTGGATGACTTTTGATTTAGCTTACCTTGTCCATTTTTGGATAGGATGAATTCCCCAATCGAGTTACTTTCTCATTGGGTAGAGTCTTGTTTGACTGTTTTCTCTCTGGTTACTCCTGGATGAAGTTGTTGCCTCTTGCATAGGCTATCTCTTTGATTTTCCCCAGTGAAATCGCGACCCAGACAGTTGGTGCATTTATTTTGCACGTTAAAATATATGATCTCCTCGGGAAGGATTGATTCAGGGTTCTCTTTGATGAAGATTTTATTCTCTGCCAATATCATCGCAGTTTCCTTCTGAATTATTTTGGAAAACGACCAGTGTTAGCTCTTCACGAGCAACTTATACGTTACTTTTCTGAGAGCGCCGAGCAGTAGTTCTTCATGAGCTACTAGTGCGTCATTTTTATTTTTCGAAAGCGCCGAGCAGTAGTTCTACATGAGCTACTAGTACGTCCTTTTATCTTTTCTGAGAGCGCCGAGCAGTAGTTCTTCATGAGCTACTAGTGCGTCATTTATTTTTCGAAAGCGCCGAGCAGTAGTTCTTCATGAGCTACTAGTGCGTCATTTTATCTTTTCTGAAAGCGCCGAGCAGCAGTTCTTCATGAGCTACTAGTGCGTCATTTTTATTTTTCTGAAAGCGCCGAGCAGCAGTTCTTCATGGGCTACTAGTGCGTCATTTTTATTTTTCTTAAAGCGACAAGCAGCAAACTCTTCATGAGTTACCAGTACGTTATTACTTTTCTGGACAACAACAAGTGGTAGCTTCATTATTTGAGCAGCTTGTATGTTATCGGTTTTTTCTTCGGAAAACAGCAAGTGGTAGCTTCTTTATTTGAGCAGCTTGTATGTTATCGGTATTTTCTTCGGACGACAGCAAGCGGCAGCCTCTTTATTTGAGCAACTTGTATGTTATCGGTATTTTCTCTGGACAACAAATGGCAGTTTTCTTTATTTGAACAACCTTCGTATCTACAGTCTCATTACCTCAGCATTAATGAGTATACCTCTGGAAATCTAGCAGAGAAGTCTGTTACGAATCTATACCTCCAGAAGTCGGTAATCCGTTATCAGCAATTTGATACTCTCTGTCTATCGTCGACCTTGAGTTGCGAATTCACTGTGTTGGATCAATGATTTGTTATGGCCCATGCAAGATGCTCTCTTTGTTAGGGTTAAAGGTTGTATTCCCTCGATTTTATTCGCTGCCAGGAGTCTGTCGTTTGAAGTCGATAGCTTGTTTCCCCAGTAGCGTATAATTCATGTCTCTGTGTTTTGTTGGTGTTCGATTCCCCCAGCATTATCTTGTTTCATACAATATCTTTCTCTGTGAATTCAAGCACTACATTCATATCACTGCATGATGACGGCATCTTAGGACAAAATTTGCGTAATTATGTATTTAAGTACCTTCAATCTCGTCGAAACGAAGATTTTAATCTTCATATCTCCGGATAGAAGGAACTTAAATAGGGGCAACTGTTGTACCCCAAAATTTGACCTAAGATACCGTCTTCCACCTGCATCATTCGCATTGCAAGGGTTTTCACATATTTTATCAAATTTTCAAAGCAGTGTAAAAATTCACAACTTTTTCGAGTCGGGAGCTGTTTATTTGTTGAACGCTAAATTTATTAACTGATCAAGACTTAAACAATGTTCATTAATTATTTATTATCTTAAATTCAAATAATTGGAATTTATTTTCGATTATTACGTAATTTAAAGATTTATAAATAATAAAACAAATTATTGAGAAGGAGGTTTATTAATGGGTCAAATAATGTTTATTAATTATTCATTATCCTAAATTTAAATAATGGGAACCTGTTTTCCGTTATTATATAATTTGAAGGTTTATGAATAATGAAATAAACATTTGAAAAGGAGTATATTAATTGATCAAGCAATGTTTATTTGATTATTTATTGTTCTAAATTTAAATAGCTGAAATTCTATTTTTCAAGTTATTATAATTTAGAAGAATTAAAAATAATAATAAAATAAATAATTGAAGTTATTAATTGATCAATGATATTTATTTATTTGTTTATCATTCTGAATTTAAATGATTGGATTTGATTTTCAGTCATTATATAATTTAAAGAATTATAAACAATAAATAAATAATTGGAAAGAAAAAGAATTAATTGAGAAATAATAGAATTTTTATTCACTTTATTCTATTTATTACAATTGTCATTTAAATGTTGTGTTATTACAAAATATTTATAAAGACAATTACATAAATGCTTAAAGTAAATAAAAAGCTATTTTTCTAAATTCTAATTCTAAATCTTCCATCCAATGCTCTTGTTTGCTCATTTAATTTTACCTGCGAAAACAATTAAAAGAAAAGTCAGAATTGAATAAATAATTAAAATGCAGAAAATAAATTTAATGTTCATCATTAAAAACAAACGGCCGGAATCAGTTTGCCCCTTTTGCAAATCGTGGGATTTCTCCCGGTTCACAAAAAGGGAGGAATTTTTATGAATGCATAATTAAAAAATAGCACATTTCAAAATCAATTGCATTTTTATCAAAAAGCCCACTGCATATTTCAAATATGCATAAATTCAATTTTGGTCAAAACTGCATAAACCATAAAAAACAGCATGTGCAAGGTACACAACAAGCCAACGTTAACCTGCAGCCACATAGGAGAATAACATAGGCTCCCATGCAAGACAAAGAAGAATTATGCAGTATTAAACAATGTATGCAAGCAATATATGTTTCCATTTTTCATCATATTCCAGCCTGTTTGCTTTTTCAGAACAGCAGTACAGGATATCATTTATGTATCATTTCTGTACTTGAGGTAGAGAGAAGAAGAGGCTTAGTTTTGCAGGTTTTGATTTAAGCATGAAATAGGAATAAAGTCAAACATATGAAGCAGCATATATGCAGAACATCAGGAAAATATATTAAATATATTCAGACCTGAGCCATGAGCAAAGAAGCAACGGTCATATGAGAAGGGAACCCCTTCAAAAAGGATAAGTCTTAGCCTGCATAAGAGAAAAAAATAGACAAGACTACCAGGCAAAACTATTCAAACATAGTCCATTTGCAAAACCACAACCTGCATACTGCTATCATAAACCATAGCATATCTCTACACAACCATCATTGCAAAACTATTCAAAAAACATAGTCCATTTGCAAAACCACAACCTGCATACTGCTATCATAAACCATAGCATATCTCTACACAACCATCATTGCAAAACTATTCAAAAAACATAGTCCATTTGCAAAACCACAACCTGCATACTGCTATCATAAACCATAGCATATCTCTACACAACCATCATTGCAAAACTATTCAAAAAACATAGTCCATTTGCAAAACCACAACCTGCATACTGCTATCATAACCCAGAGCATATCTCTATACAACCATCATTGCAAAACCATTCAAAACCGTAACACAAGGCAAAAATCACACAACCTGCATACTGCTAAATCATTTTGCATACCATATTGCTAATCACATAACCTGCATACTGTATCAAAACCATAGACAAAACAGTATAATCCAAAACCACCAAAAAACCAATTATTCAATTTTTCAACCAGTTTTTAGACGAAGAAGAAGAGAAGAATTAGTAGCAGAAAGCAAAGAGCGAGAAGTCTTCGGAGCTTACCTGACTTCGCCGGAATTGTACCGTCGGACTAGCTCCGACCATGTGAGTTTTCTTCAGTTTTTCGCATAAAGCTTTATACCGTTGCGTTGCCTTTGTCTCACTGAATAATAATACTCTCTTTAATTTCTTGAAATCATGTTAAATGGCCATTTAATATCATTGCAAATCATCAATGAGCCTGCAGCAATACATTAATCCCTATTTAACACCGACAATAACTCAATTGATAAATTTCAAAATTCAATAATGTTGCAAGACCGGCACAATCATAACATACTGTTAATTTTAAAGTCAACTTGAAAATAATAAACAAGTTCACAAATCTGCTTCTTCTCTTTAATCAATTTCTCATTAATTCAATCAAAATGGCAAAACCCACAAAACAAGTTTGACTGACTTACCTTTGATTTCATCGATCTAACAAAGATATCTTCCTTCCTACACTTTCATCACACTTCAATCATCTTCATCGGGTTGCTTTTCTACTTCAATCAACACACGTGCAACATTAGAAACAATTCGGACACAGAGCTTTTCATAAAAAAAAAGAAGATTAAGAAGGCCACTTATATTAGAAAATATACACAGGAAGATCATAACATACCTTTAACCTCTGTTTCCATAACCCTCATGTTAAAACTTTTCTTCAACAACATCATCGCGTTTGCATCATTGTGAACGACGCGCATTTTCTGCGAATCCAACAAACCGTGCTAATAGTATCCATCATTATCTCCTTTTGTAATCTCGCCCTTTAACCTTCAGCATCATTACAGATTTAAATCAAAAACAAAAACCTTTATTTCACCACAAAAACATACCATTCGAAAATCTGAAATTTGAAGAGGAAAAGAAGCGAAGTATCTTAACCTTCATCCGCTCTCTATCTACTTTATCTCCATCAATTTTCCACCTTCTCTCTGCAATTATCACGATCACCAATCCGTAAGGTCCAATATTGTGCAGCCGGAACAACACCTTGATGAATCACACAGTTTTCCTCAAAGATCTTCTTTGCTTCCTGCATTAGAAATACAGTATCAAGTTAACACGAGAACAACTATGGAAACGCATAAGCAGACACGCGAAGAAGGTAGAAGGAGAAAATCGGAATCGAAACTATTATCACCATCATCGTAACCTCACCTCACAACTTGAATTTCATGGAGCCAAATAATGATCAAAGCTATGTTAATAACCCCAATGTTCAACAGAAAGATGAGTGGTCTTCCATTGAGCATCAAACTGCAGTTCCCGTATCCTCCGTGTTGATGCCCATCCAAGTTCTGAGTATTATACAAACACATCATTCACAATGGCTCGTGCTAGTACTACTTCTTCTACTAATCCGAATAACTGGCTGTCGTTTTCACTCTCACCTATGGAAATGCCTCAGTTTGTTCAATACGACGCCGCTTCATCTGTTACTAACTCATCTCATCATCAACCATAAAATGCATCCATCAAAACAATAACAGAAACGCACACGCGAAGAACCAATAGAGACATAATCGCGGCAATATCGAAGAGGAAAAGAAATCGAAAGCTTACCGTTGAAACCTCACCGTAACCCTTTCTGCCTCCGACAAACTCATCAACCGAGCCATCCTCCAATCGCTCTCTCTCTCTCGAACCGTTCTTCAATTTTCGACAACCACAATCTTCATCATCCCTCGCTTAATCACCATTTTCATCAACCTGTTTCAACAGTCACAACAATGTTTCAAATCTGGAAAATCATCACAATACACAGAATTCGTAAAAAAACTCATAAGAGGTCAACAAAAATCACCTTCTCTTCAAATCGAAACGCTATCTTCTCTTAAACCTTTGCTGTACCGCGTTTCTTTAATGACTGTAGAATCACTGACGTTGCATAAGAAATTGGAAGCAAGCCGGCATCGACCAACCTCCAAGACAGTCACCAGCGGCGGCCAAACTTGCACTTTCCTAGGTTTTTCGTTACAACATCTGTGTTCTTTTCCTGGGTCTGGGTCCTCCATGACCCGCTCCACTCTCCTCAACCCAGCTCAATTCCTTTTTTAGCTTAAGCCCATTCTATTTGATATTCATACCCCATCTTTTATTTACTCTTAGTTTAATTCTATTCTTTTTCTTAACTTATTTAATTTAGACTAATTAGTTTTCCTAGAAATAAACATATAATTTTAAATAGATAATTTTAATATTTTACCCAAATCTTATTTAGTTTAAATTTATGTTTATTTAATAATTTTAGTCTTACTTTTTTCTAATTCAATTTAAATTCATGGCTTGTAAGTTGTATTTAATTTGAAAAAATATTTAATATCTCTAAAAAACATATGAAAGTAAAAATGAGAAAACTAAAAGACATGCTATTTTTTTTTTCTTTAATTTCCTCCCCTCATTTTGATTAAATACTAATACAAAAAAAAGACATAAAAAATAGAAACATATAAAAACCTTAAAAAATATTTCTATTAATTCTCGTTACTTTTTATCTATGTTAAAATGCGTAACCAATTAGAACATTTTTCTCTTCATATATTAAGCAAAATCATATAAAAATGCATGTTCACACTTAATTGTTGTACGTCATTATCCGCATAATTTTCTGTCAATTATTTCATCGTACTTGATTATCCTGTTTGCACCAATCCAAAGGGAATTGTCTAATTTTTGTTGACTTCATGTCCTCAAAAACGATCGAGCGAATACTCTCATTCATTAAAAACTTAGGTTAATTTTCCTTCAAATATTCAACCTTTTCAAGACTTATACCCTTTAAGCAAAAACTTCGACATCAGGTCGTCGTATTTTCAAAAAACCGTCCGTATCCCTTTTTCGGCCAAAACGATTTATTTTCAATCAAGCGATCAATTTTAAATAAAACAGATATTTCAAAAGGTTCCTATAGAGTACTATAGATGCATTGGGTGATAGTACCTTCCCATTGTATAACCAACCCCCGAACCATAAGATCTCTTTTCAAAAACGCTTTGTATTTGTATTTTTATTTACATTGCATATTTAGGGTTTTATTTCGCTCTTTTCCCTTTTCCTTTGGAAACAATAAAGCGCGGTGGCGACTCTTGCTTTTGCGAGACGAATTAATCAATAATTCGATCTCCGATTTACCCCGCTACATTTTTTATCGCTACAAATACGGAGTTGACATCACGCTTTACAAACATTCACTTGTTTTATGAAAAAGAATGCATTTTCAAAATCTTCAAGACAGACATAAGCTTTGCATTTTTGATATAACATTGTTTGCATATGACTTTTTGTTTGAACAGCAGAAGTTCGCACGACGAATGCCTAATGAATAGAAGTACCTCCAATCAAGGGGCAGACATGAGCATGGTCCATCATCTGGGGCAATCCAATCAAGATTCGGAGAATCTCTCAAAGGCCAAATAGCCTAGGGCAAATCTCCGCTTGAGTCACTTGGGGCATTTCAACAACGAATCTGGCCTGATCAAACACCTTCTGGTGGCATGACAAAACACTTCTAACAGGGGCAACTCCCTACATCCAGAGAACATGGACATAGTCAGAAAAAATACTACGCATAAACAAAGACCCGCTAGGTCGACGTACCTAGGCAAAAATAAGGGTTTCCCGGCGAACCAAAAGGGTTCGGGAAAAATGAAGGGGTGAAATGAAAAAATCTGTACACCCGGCAAGTCGAAAACCTGAAAAGGTGGCTTGGGCAAAAATGGGTATCCCGGTGGACTGAAAACCCGAAAGGGCGGTCCAGGCAAAAGTTAGGGATCAAAGCGTACGACTATGTCCTGTTATCTTGTCACCTGTCTACCAGAAGAAGGGCTGTCCATCAACAACTATCAGCACCTCACAGGTCTTCTTCTCCAACCTCCGAAACAGGGGCAATAAAGAGTGGTCTCAGCAATCTAATTGTTCTGTCCTCCAAGGTATCAAGGTGAGCTCAGCTGAAAAACATAACCAGATATCCTAATTCCCCAGAGAGTAAGCAGTCAATGCATTCTCCCCAAGCAAAGCTGTCAAACCTTAAGGAAGCTGAGTATACTCCAGCAGATCTCAACATTCCCCAGCAGCATATTCTTAACAAAGCATCCCCGGCAGTCTCGACCTAAAGATTGTTCCTCGGCGGCATATCAAATATTCAAAGGAATCACTTCCCCAGCATATCAAAACCTCCCCAGGAGAGTCCAATCCAGTTCCCCAGGAAGGTTGGAATCTATCTCCCCAAGCAATAAGCATATCCCCAGTATATTCTGGAAGCTTATCCCCTAGCAGAGCACGAACGCGTCGTCCGGCTTGATTTAAAGAGTTATTTCCTTAACAGGATATAACTGGGTTATCCTCAGCCAAAAGCCACGGAAAGATCGTCGTCGACAAAGTCTTCTTACCCCAGCAAAGTCTATCAGCACTTCCAATACAACAAAGATATCCTCAACAAGTCATTCTCAACAATTCAGCAAGGCATCCCTCTTCCCACAGAGTATTACTTCCCAGCATGGTCGCTAGAGTATCTTTTTCTCCCCGCAGAATCTTCCATTTGCCAAGTTTATTCCTCAACGGAGTCATCTCCTCCTACCGGTATTCTTGCAACTATCCTCCCCAGCGGAAGCAAAATCTATTCTTCAACATCAGCCCAGGATATGACTTCCCGGCACCCATCAAGGATTTAATTTCCTAGACGAAAACATACATTCATAAAACATCACATACATCATTATAGCAGGCATAGACGCATTATATCATACAGATCGCATTTATATTGAGAACATCATTGCTTGATCCATATCATGCATTGCATATGACTGACCTTCACCTTTCAGGAAAGATGCAGTTAAATTCTCAGCTATTTCAAGACCTAGACCGGTTCAGTTAATCGACTCCAAAGATTTCTTATCCAGTCCAAGGCCTTCTCTAGTCCAGCTAAATCGACTCCCAACAGATTTTTCTGATGAAGGCTCAGTAGAAGTTATCAGACTATATTGGTTCTCTCTCCGACGGTGCATGAGATTTCCATTTTAGATTTTTCTTTGAGATTATAATGTCCTATTGGTTCTCTCTCCGACGGTGCATGAGATTTCCATTTTAGGTTTTTCTTTGAGATTATAATGTCCTATTGGTTCTCTCTCCGACGGTGCATGAGATTTCCATTTTTGGTTTTTCTTTGAGATTATAATGTCCTATTGGTTCTCTCTCCGACGGTGCATGAGATTTCCATTTTAGGTTTTTCTTTGAGATTATATTTTCCTATTGGTTCTCTCTCCGACGGTGCATGAGATTTCCATTTTAGGTTTTTCTTTAAGATTATATTTTCCTATTGGTTCTCTCTCCGACGGTGCATGAGATTTCCATTTTAGGTTTTTTCTTTGAGATTATATTTTCCTATTGGTTCTCTCTCCGACGGTGCATGAGATTTCCATTTTAGGTTTTTTCTTTGAGATTACATTTTCCTATTGGTTCTCTCTCCGACGGTGCATGAGATTTCCATTTTAGGTTTTTCTTTGAGATTATAATGTCCTATTGGTTCTCTCTCCGACGGTGCATGAGATTTCCATTTTAGGGTTCTTCTTTGAGATTATAATTTCCTATGGTTCCCTCTCCGACAGTGAGTGAGGTGGTAAGTCCTTTTCAGATGTTTCCCTCTCTGACGGTGAGTGAGGTGATAGTCTCCTATGGTTCCCTCTCCGACGGCGAGTGAGGTGGTAAGTCCTTTTCAGATGTTTCCCTCTCCGACAGTGAGTGAGGTGATAGTCTCCTATGGTTCCCTCTCCGACGGTGAGTGAGGTGGTAAGTCCTTTTCAGATGTTTCCCTCTCCGACGGTGAGTGAGGTGATAGTCTCCTATGGTTCCCTCTCCGACGGTGAGTGAGGTGGTAAGTCCTTTTCAGATGTTTCCCTCTCCGACGGTGAGTGAGGTGATAGTCTCCTATGGTTCCCTCTCCGACGGTGAGTGAGGTGGTAAGTCCTTCTCAGATGTTTCCCTCTTCGACGGTGAGTGAGGTGATAGTCTCCTATGGTTCCCTCTCCGACGGCGAGTGAGGTGGTAAGTCCTTTTCAGATGTTTCCCTCTCCGACGGTGAGTGAGGTGATAGTCTCCTATGGTTCCCTCTCCGACGGTGAGTGAGGTGGTAAGTCCTTTTCAGATGTTTCCCTCTCCGACGGTGAGTGAGGTGACAATCTCATATGGTTCCCTCTCCGACGGTGAGTGAGGTGATAATTCCTTTCCAGATAGTTCCCTCTCCAACGGTGAGTGAGGTGATAATTCCTTTTCTTATGGTTCCCTCTCCGACGGTGAGTGAGGTGACAATTCCCTTTCAGATTATAATTGCCTATGGTTCTCTTCCCGATACTGCAAAGATGGCAATCCCCGCTAAGATTTTTCTCAACGAGCGTTGTTGAAGTTAAAGTCGCCCAAAGTTCTCTTACCGTTCATGCTAAGGTAGTAACCATCCATGGCTCATCATCTTCTGAAGCTCCAGACTCAGCTCCTGTAACCAGTCAGGACATATCTATGCCGAGCAGCTGAAATCAACTCCTGCAACGTGTCAGGTACTCATGTTTCTTTTGCAGGTATGCAGGTTCTCGCTAAGGAATCTCTTACGCGATCAACATCCAGATGGCATCTATAAGCCCATCATCCCATTCATCAACCTCTAAATGGCATCTATAAGCCCATTCCACCATCACTGCTACTATGTGAGCCCAAATTTCTGGGCACTCTAGTGTCCAATCATCTTCTACCCTCGGATTACGAAAGGCACGTCAGCCAATCTGCATCCTCAGGTCTAAGAAGATTGAACAGGGGCAACTGTTGTACCCCAAAATTTTCCCTCCCATATTCTTCAAGATTTGCCAAGTCAAGCTGCAAAATTCCCCAAGGGTTGCACAGTGCAAAGGGCTCCTATATAGTCAAGATTAGGGTTTGTGTTCTGATCAAGGAAATGAAGTTTTCAAGGGTCCAATCAAGTCTCATATGCCTACAAATATGGTCAAGCATCCTCATATCAAGTTTCAAGGCATTCAGCTCAAAATTGCACAGTCAAAAACCCTAATTGCACTACAGTCAACTGTAGGGGCAAAATGGTCATTTGACAGTCAAAAGTTCAAATTTTTGGTCAACATATCATTTTGAAGCCACAAACATCATTTGATCAATGCTTGATCATGATTCTCAAAATTTGGCTCAGAAATCATCAGGATGCAAAAGTTTCCTTATTTGGACAGCGGAAAAAGTCAACTGAAATTGACCAGGGCATAACTTTCACATGGATTATCAGAAAAATTCCATCCAAATCTCATTTTGAAGAGAAAGACATTTACTACAACTCATCTTCATACTTCAAGTCCAAGAAATGCTCTCACAAAAAGTTATCAATTTCAACATTATAGGTCATTTTCAAAAGTCAACAAAAAGGGACTTTAAGTCAAAGGCCATAACTTGAGATTGGTAAATCAAAATGATATGGGACCAAAGCCATTGGTTAGAGGACTCAAAGACCTTTCCAAAATGTCCAAGAACATGAGAAAAGCTTAACAATTGAGCAAGTTATGCCTTGTAGAAATTGGGAAATTTTTGGATATTTTGAAAAGTCAACTTTGATCCAAATGACCTAAAATTGCTAATGGGCCCATTTTTCTTCCACAAATCATCATCCATGGCATATGCACGACCATTTGGCCCAAAGGGAAGTATTTTCTCATATTTTATTTATTTATTTGAATTTTTATTTATATTAATTCATTTAAATCATTTAAATATGTGAAAAATATTTAACTTAGCCTAACCAATCTTTTTATACATGTTTTAGTCTCAAGATTTCGTGCTTATACCAATGTGGAAAGATTTGGGTTGATTGGCTTGATTTTGAACCAAAAACACATGGAAAAAGATATGAAAAAATCTTAGCAAATCAAATTTTCAAAAACAATGAATGCCATGGATTTGATTGGTTTTTCTTGACCTAATTGACTCAATACAAATGCCTGATCACAACCCTAATGAGAATACACACTAAGCTGCGCTAAAGAACACAAAGCAAACTTGAAATTTTTCTCCAAAAAGTCAATTCTGAAAACAGCCTTCCAGGACGATTCAGGTCTCAATTCTTGTTCCAATAGCTTCCTCAAGCATCCCTGAACACATTCCAATCAAAGACAACCATCAAAACACCGGGAATTGGTAACATGAACGAAAACTGTATCAAGAAAAATCCATGATCGTATTTTAATTTCTAGACATTCTCATAGCATTTTAATGGTTGATTCATGTTCATTATGAAGTTTTGAAGCTAACCAATGCATTCAATTATGTTTTTATGCTGTATACACGATTATGCCATGTTTGTGTTCTAGGGTTTGCAGGACCTCAAAATTGGGGGTTTTTATTTTAAGAAAAATTGGCCTTCCAGACCCATACCATTCAAATCAGTGCACCTGGACGATCCCAAACATGCCCTCGCGCCTAATTTATGAGTGTCCTAGGCCTAATCGTTATTTTCTCAAAACTGGCCTAGGAGAACATTTGCAAAACCGTGGCCATTGTTTTATATTTTCAGGAACATGAAGACGATGATGTCGTGGCCATCAATGATTGGACGGTTTGAAAATTCGCGCGCGTTGGTGGACCATGGTCATTACTTCTTTTATTATGTTTATTTGCTATTATATATTAAATGTAATTGGAATGGCTCAGTGGTGGGTACGCACGCTTGCAATGTCCATGACCTGGGTTCGAGCCCCAGGTCTTCATGCTTTCTCAATATTATTTTTCCATTGACTTTCTCATGTAGCGCTTGTGTTAGAGACCACCATGTACCTTCCAAATCCAGCATGCCACGCGTTCAGCTTCAGCAATCCAAGGGTGCAGATTGGAGGAATAGCATAAGGTCTAGTCAACGCTGCAGCGCACCATCTGGAAAGTCAAACGGATCAATGTCTCATTGGGCCTGGATTTCTAAAGAATACCTCCACTTTGGGGACTACCACCCCCCAAGGTTTGCATAATTTTTGTTTTCTTTATTTTTAATTCTATTTTTATTTTAAGTATCACTTGTTTAATTAATTAAATATTTTTTTTACAAATACAAAAACATCCTAAAAAAATCAGAAAAGATAAAAAATATAATAAATATTTTGTTTTAATTTTTCTTGTAAATAAATGCATGTAAATTAATTAGTTTAAAATAGGGTTTTAATTTTAATTGCTTTCATGACAAAAATCTAAAAAAATTATAGAACTAGGTTTAATAAATGTTTTATTCTTTTTAATTTTTTTTCTTTTTCACAATAATATCATTTATTTTATTTATTTTCATAATTAAAATTGTATGTAAAAATTAGGTTTAATTTAGGTTAAAAATTTCAATATTTCTTAATAAATTAAAAAATAATTAGAATTAGGTTTAGCATTTTATTTTAATTTTAATTAATTCCTTTTTCTATTAAATCATAAAAATACATAAAAACACCAAAAAACAAATTCTTGCTTTCTTTTAATTTCAATTTTAATTCCTCATTAATTTTAATATTTTACAAAAGGGTCCAACGCCCTCGTTTCGATTTAATTTCGCATATTTATTTTATTTTGCTTAAATAATTATGTACCTCTCCCAAAGCCTTGTAATTACTTCTCGCACTTTCAATTTATTTTCTGTCAAATCGGGTCCCGGTTAATTTTAGCGATGTGGACCCGCGCCATTTGTAATAGCTTTAGATTTACTTTTCCTCGCAACTTTTAACTGTTAAATAAATGCATGCAAGAATGAATGAAAAAAATAAAAACAAACGCATAGATCACTTTGACATGAACAAGACAAAAATAAACGAATCTGACACACAAATCACACACCACCCCTAGGGTACGCCTCACTGTTGCCTTGCCTCGAAAGGTGATCGTCGAGTAGAGGATGTCTTAGTAAGTCCTCATGATCCGGGAACCTGGCATGAGGGTAGCTTCTAAGGTGTCTTCCCATTGCTCTGGTGATCACCATGTCCCGAACCTCGAATTGACCCGAATACCTCCAACGGTGGTGCTACCTACCTCTCAATGGTGGGATGGCACTACTTTAAAGGATATTTACACAGACGAATTCCTTAGGGTAGGTAGACGACTCTAGATACTTGCTCTAATTTCAAAAACAAATCAAAAATACTTTTCACACCGACACCTTTTCAAAAAGCTTTCGAAAGCAATTTTTCAAACACTCTTGAGGACCGATACAAGAGTCGAACTGGAATTTTCAAAGAAACTTTTTTAAAACCCACAGTTGAAAAGTAAACAAACCATTTTGAAAACACAAATGAGCAAGTATATAAGAGCCCATGGATAACCATGGATAGAAAGGGTGCTAACACCTTCCCTTTCTATAACCTACCTCCCGAACCGAGAGCAATCTCTATAAGGAATTTTTCTGTGCTTTTGTCCTTTCCATTTGGAGAAAATAAAAGACGGTGGCGACTCTTGCTTACCGCGACATTTCGCGAACCAGCGTTAAACAGTCAGTTCCAGATCCACCGATCACAGATGGCTATACCCTTACACACACCCACACTTACAAATGCAGGTATCCATCTATTCTGGATCCCATGGGTAACGATACTGCTATGGCCTTTTGTGACTCTGAGGATCTAATCTATCAAGCCGAAGACGAAGGTGAGGAAGATTGTGAGGTACCAGGGGAACTTGCCAGATTGCTACAACAAGAGGAAAAAACCATTCACCCTCACAAGGAACCTGTGGATACAATCAACCTGGGCACCGAAGAGGATAAAAAAGAAGTCAAGGTGGGTGCCAATCTGGAACCCAGTGTCAAGGAGCGTCTGGTTCAGTTGTAACACGACTACGTTGAGATCTTTGCCTGGTCATATGAAGACATGCTAGGAATTGATACAGACATCGTGTTACATCGTCTTCCTAGAAGAGAAGATTGTCTGCCAGTAAAACAAAAGGTTCGCCGTATGAGACATGATATGTCAGAAAAAATTATAGGGAGTTCATGAAGCAATTTAATGCTGGATTCTTGGCTGTCACTTCCTACTCTCAATGGGTTGCCAACATTGTTCGCGTACCTAAAAAAGATGGCAAAGTACGAATATGTGTGGATTACAGAGATTTAAATAGGGCGAGCCCTAAGGATGATTTTCCACTCCCCCACATTGATATCCTGGTTGACAATACCGCACAACACAAAGTATTTTCCTTCATGGACGGATTCTCAGGTTATAACCAAATCAAAATGGCACATGAGGACATGGAGAAAACAACATTTGTCACACAGTGGGGCACATTCTGCTACAAGGTGATGCCATTCGGATTGAGGAATGTTGGGGAAACCTATCAACGCGCTATGGTAGCCTTATTTCACGACATGATACATCATGAAATAGAGGTCTACGTAGATGATATGATAGCCAGATCGCAAACAGAAGAAGAGCACCTTGATCACTTACAAAAGCTGTTTGAGAAACTGAAGAAGTACAAGCTGAGGTTGAACCCAAACAAGTGCACATTTGGAGTACGGTCCGGTAAACTCCTAGGCTTTGTCGTCAGTAACAAAGGTATTGAGGTCGATCCTGCCAAAGTTAAAGAAATACAAGAGATGCCTGCTCCTCGTAATGAGAAGGAAGTCAGAGGATTCTTGAGACGCTTGAATTATATTGCCAGATTCATTTCTCACTTAACAGCTACTTGTGAGCCAATCTTCAAACTATTGAAGAAAGATCAAGTAGTCAGATGGAATGATGAATGGCAAGTTTCTTTTGACAAAATCAAAGAGTACTTACAAGAGCCTCCTGTGTTGATGCCACCAGTCGAGGGAAGACCGTTGATCATGTATCTGACTATTTTAGAAAACTCAATGGGGTGTGTATTGGGGAAGCATGGAGAGTCTGGCCAAAAAGAGCACGCTATTTATTACCTGAGCAAAAAGTTTACAGACTGTGAAACCAGATATTCACTGCTCGAGAAAACTTGATGCACTCTGGCATGGGCTGCTCGCCGACTAAGACAGTATATGCTGACTCATACTACCTTATTGATATCTAAGATGGATCCGATAAAGTACATCTTCGAAAAGCCTGCTCTTTCTGGGAGAATAGCTAGATGGCAGATGATCCTAACAGAGTACGACATACAATATACTACCCAAAAAGCTATAAAGGGCAATGTATTGGCTGATCACCTAGCTCATCAAGCTGTAGAAGACTATCAGTCCATGAAGTTTGAATTCTCGGATGAAGACATCATGACATTAGACAATTGTGAAGAAATCATACCATATGACGAACCTGAACAAGGATCCTGATGGACCCTATTCTTTGATGGAGCCTCCAATGCACTCGGTAATGGTATCGGCGCTGTACTCATATCTCCAGAAGGGTGTCATACTCCCTTTACTTCCAGACTTTGCTTCAATTGTACAAACAACATGGCGGATAATGAAGCATGCATCTTCGGTCTCAAAGCTGCCATAGACTTGGGAATCAAATCCTTAGATGTGCTTGGAGATTCAGCTTTGGTCATCAGTCAAATCAAAGGGGAATGGGACACTAAGCACCCAAACCTTATCCCTTAAAAAGAACATGTTTTTACATTGCTACCACATTTTGATAAGATTACCTTCGAGCATTTCCCGCGAGAAGAAAATCAGCTAGCAGACGCTCTAGCCACAATGTCATCTATGTTTAAACTTAATTGGGATAACGAGGCTCCCCAGATCACCATTGAATAAATGGATGAACCAACACACTGTCACGAGACTAATACTGAAGAGGTAGTGGACCAGCCTTGGTTTCATGAAGTCAAGAGGTATCTCGAGGCTCAAGAATATCCAGAAGGAGCTTCAATCAATGATAATAAGTTCTTAAGGAGATTCTCTGCTAAATTCTTCCTTAGTAATGGCATCCTGTACAAACGCAATCATGACTCTGTTTTGCTTCGGTGTGTGGATACGGTTGAAGCTGAAAAGATCATGGCTGAATTACATGAAGGTACTTTTGGCACCCACTCCAGTGGGCATACGATGGCGAAGAAAATCCTACGGGCAGGCTATTATTGGTCTACCATGGAAGCAGATTTCTATCAACACTCTCGGACCTGTCATAAGTGTCAAATTTATGCTGACAAGGTGCATGTACCTCCGATTTCTCTGAATGTCTCGACGACTCTTTGACCCTTTGCTATGTGGGGAATTGATATGATTGGAGAAATCAAGCCTACAACCTCCAATGGGCACCGCTTCATTCTAGTGGCCATTGACTATTTCACCAAGTGGGTTGAAGCAACTTCCTTCGCTTTTGTTACCAAGAATGTTGTTGCCCGCTTCATCAACTAAAACCTTATTTGCCGGTACGATATCCCGGAAAGGATCATCACTGACAATGGTACAAATCTTAACAACACTATGATCACCGCATTATGCGAGAAATTCAAAATTCAGCATCATAATTCTTCTCCTTACCGTGCGAAGATGAATGGTGCCGTCGAAGCTGCAAATAAAAACATTAAGAAGATCATACAGAAAATGGCAGTCACATACAAAGACTGGCATGAGATGTTACCATTCGCTCTCCACGGTTATCGTACCACGGCTCACACAGCAACCAGGGAAACACCCTATTCTTTGGTATACGACATGGAGGCTATCTTACCTATCGAGGTCCAGATCCCCTCTCCAAGGATTATGAAGGATGCAGGTTTGAATAAAGACGATTGGATCCAGACTCGACTTGATCAACTAAACATAATTGATGGAAAGAGACTTACTGATGTTTGCCATGTCCAAATGTATCAAAAACGGATGATCAAGGCTTTCAACAAGAAAGTCAGACGCCAGGTATATCAAGTTGGGGATCTAGTGATCAAGTGTATCATCTTGCCACAAAGTGATCCTAGGGAAAAATGGACTCCAACCTATGAAAGACCATTTGTAATCAAAAACATATTCTCCGGTGGAGCAATGATCTTGACCACCATGGATGGCGACGACCTGCCACACCTTGCGAATGCGGACATAGTCAAAAGATACTACGCATAAGAGACCCGCTAGGTTGTCACACCTAGGAAAAACAAGGGGCATCCCGGTGAGCCAAACGGTTCGGGCAAAAATTAGGGATAAAATTAAAAAAATCTATACACCTGGAAATTTGAAAACCCGAAAGGGCGACTTAGGCAAAAAAGGGTTTCCCAGTGGACTGAAAACCCAAAAGGGAGGTCCAGGCAAAATTTAGGGAATTAAAGCGTATGAGTATGTCCCGTCAAATCATTTGACGGACGACCTTTGGATTCCACTAACAAACTCAGAGTTTTTGATCAATTAAATCATCTTCGGACAAGGCAAATAGACAAGATACTCAGAGATACGAAGGCTATAGCAGAATGGGAACCCCATGGGATTATTACACATAACTATCTTTCTTTGTATCAAATTTTTCTTGTTTTACGACGGCATTCTCTTACTAGAATGTTTGTCCCCTTTGTACAAAATATTTATTCAAAGTCAATACAAAGATACCCCTTTGAAAGTGCAAAAACTATTTGTCTCTTTCTTTACACTTGTGATTTGTTTACAAAAACGTCCAATGATTCATTGTTGAACATATGCATTTGAACATAATTACTGTTTACAAATAAACAAAATGAGGAAGACAATTACTAATGGGTTGAAAGAATAGGAAAATGTCTCTAGGCTATTCCATAAGAAATCCCATACAATACGTCTTTTAAATCCCCAACGGAACAAAGTTTCAAATTATTAATCCCCAGTAGAAGTCGTCAAAGTCTCAGGAATCCCCAAGCAGATCTTACGAGCAGTACATGGAATTACCCTTACAACAAAGTTTACTTCTCTCAACAAGAGTTCATCAGTACTTTAACTTCAAGACATAAAAATTCAACATATCCTCAGCAGCATTCAGGGATTTATGTTCCTCAAACAGGCATCAACACAGAAAATCATCTGACATGCGCATACATTGCATCCATATATCAATAAACATTAAATAAAGCAAATACATTGCATCATACATTTCATGCAAACATAACTTTGTATTTTAGCTAACATTTTACCCTTTTTAGGATAAGATTAATAGCTACCGTTAAATCTTGATACAGTACAGATATGCTCCAGACACGGATGCCATTCTGATACTCATTCAGATTCAACTTTCAAATACAGTTCAAATACGCCTCAGACACGGATGGCATTCTGATACTTATTCAGATTCAACTTTCAGATACAGTTCAGATACGCTCCAGACACGGGTGCCATTCTGATACTCATTCAGTTGCAACTTGCTTGATATAGTTCAGATACGCTCCAGACATAGATGCCATTCTGATACTCATTCAGATTCAACTTTAAGATACAGTACAAATACGCTATAAACACAGATGCCATTCTGATACTCATTCAGCTTACAACTTACAATTCAACAAGCATCCTTGGATGGCATCTACAAGCCCATTTCCAAGAAGATTCTATCACCTCTCCAAATGGCATCTTTAAGCCCATTCCCTCAACCACACGTCATCGAGTGCAAATTTCTGGGCACTCTAGTGTCCAATCATCTTTGACCTTCGAGTCACGAATGGCAAAACTCGCCAATCTAACTCTTCAGGTTTAAGAAGATTGAACAGGGGCAGCTGTTGTACCCCAAAATTTGTCCTCTCATTTATCAAGATTTTTCCCACAAGATCTCTCTGACTCAAAGACTAGATTAGGGCTTGACCAGCTCAAGACATCTCATCATGCCCTGATGACCCAAAATTAGGGTTTGGGATTGCACAAGGATTTTTGGGCTATCAATGCTTCATATGATTTCAAGTATCATCATGGACCCCTAAGATTACTCATGTCAAGTTTCAAGCCTTGAATCACATTTTTGATCAGTCAATTGGACAGTTGACCTAAAAATCAACTATATTGGGGAAAAAGTTAACCATTGCTAATTTACAGCCAAACTTCATAATTTTTTATCCACATCAACATTTTGGACTCATATGTATCATTTGATCAAGTTTGGACCACATTTCCTCAAGAAATTTGATCAAATCATCAAAAGGGCAAAATGGTCAAAATTAGGGTTTTGACCAAGAAAGGGAAATTTCTGCTTTTTGACCTAGAAAATGACCAATTGGTTTGAAGCATGATTTCAAGAGTTCAATTGCATCATTTTTTACCTAATTACATGGTTCAAAACATTGCAAGTCCATTGGATTGACAGATGAAATTTGCAGTCAACTGATCAAAAGTCAACTGTATACTGAAAAGTCAAACTTTGACTTTTTGGTCAAAATCAAATGCCAAGGATCAAAATTCATCAAAACATGTCAAAATATGAAACTTGTTCATCAAGGAATCAAAGATTGAAGATTTTGTTTTAAAATTTGAAAATTTCTTAACTTAGAAATTTTTCGAAGTATAGAAAATTTCTTATTTTTTCCCAACTTTAAGCCAAATTCTCACCATGATACAAGATGATTCAAAGAAAGTTCCCAACATGAAAGTTGTATATATCCATGAAATATACAACTTTTATTCACACATTTTTCCCTAAAGATGCTTGGATCTCAAGATATTATTTTGTGAATACATGCCCATGAACTAAAATAACTTAGTGAAATTTTGCCCTAATTTAGGCAGGTTTTTGATCTGACTTCATGGAAATTTTTCACCTAGTTCCAAGAGGAATCTTGAAAAGCATTTCAAATATGAGTTATATAGCACATTTAAAGCTTTCCAAAATGTCTAAGAAATCCTTGAGATCATTCTTGAGTAGGGAGAATCGAAGAGATGAAGTTTGCAATTTTTCACTTTGATTTCAAGCCATTTCATGAAGAATAAAATTCAAATCTGAACCTAGGCTGCATAGTCCTTGTGCTTTGGCATGGGCTGCTCTCCGACTGAGACAGTATATGCTCACTCACACTATCTTTTTTATATCTAAGATGGATCCGATCAAGTACATTTTCGAGAAGCCCGCTCTCTCCGTAAGAATAGCAAGGTGGAAAATGATCTTAACTGAATACGACATACAATATACAACCCAAAAAGAAATCAAGGGGAGTGTATTGGCTGATCATTTGGCTCATCATGCCGTGGATGGCTACCAGTCCATGAATTTTGAGTTCCCGGATGAGAATATCATGTTAGTAACTGACTGTGAAGAACCTGGACCGGATGAAGGTTCTGAGGAAGGATCCCGATGGTCTATGTACTTTGATGGAGCCTCAAACACATTGGGCAATGGCATCAGCGCTATAATCATATCTCCCTAGGGCTGTCACACTCTGTTCACTTCCCGATTATGTTTCAACTGCACCAACAATATGGCGGAGTATGAAGCCTGCATCATGGGTCTTCGAGCTGCCATTGACCTAAGGATCAAGTTCTTGAGTGTATTCGGGGATTCTTCTTTGGTGATAAGTCAGATCAAAGGTGAGTGGGATACAAAATATCCGAATCTCATCTCGTACAAAGAGCATGTACTGACGTTGCTCCCGCACTTCGAGGAGGTAACCTTTGAACATTTCCCACGAGAGGAGAATAAGTTGGTGGGCGCGCTAGCTACCATGTCTTCCATGTTCAAAGTTAAGTGGGACAACGAAGCTCCCCGAATCACCATCGAGAGGTTGGATGAACCAGCACATTGCTGTGAAATTAATACCGAGGAAGTGGCGAACAAACCCTGGTTTCACGAAGTCAAGAGGTATCTCGAGGTTCAAGAATATCCCAAAGGGGCATCTGTAAACGATAAGAAGTTTATGAGAAGGTTCGCTGCAAAATTCTTCCTAAGTCACAAAATCCTCTATAAACGCAACCATGAATCTACCTTACTGCGGTGTGTAGACAAGAGCGAAGCAGAAAGGATTATGACAGATCTACATGAAGGTACCTTCGGAACCCATTCCAGTGGACACACCATGGCTAAGAAGATCCTACGGGCAGGATACTACTGGTCCACCATGGAAGCCGATTGTTATCGGCACTTTCGAACTTGTCATAAATGCCAAATCTATGATAATAAGGTGCGTATACCTCCAGTTCCTCTGAACGTCTTGACAGCTCCGTGGCCCTTTGCAATGTGGGGCATCGACATGATCGTAGAAATCAGGCCCACTGCTTCCAATGGACATTGCTTCATCCTAGTAGCCATTGATTACTTTACAAAGTGGGTTGAGGCAACCTCTTTTGCCACGGTAACTAAGAACGTTGTGGCATGGTTTATCCGACATAATCTGATATGTCGATATGGTGTACCAGAGAGAATAATTACTGACAATGGTATGAATCTCAACAACACAATGATCACCGAGCTCGGTAAACAATTCAAGATAAATCATCACAACTCTTCTCCCTACCGGCCGAAGATGAATGGCACTGTTTAAGCAGCTAACAAGAACATCAAGAATATTGTACAGAAGATGACGGTGACATACAAAGACTGGCATGAGATGCTACCATTCACTCTTCATGGGTACCGTACCTCAGCACGGACATCGACAGGGGCAACACCTTACTCTCTGGTATATGGCATGGAGGCAGTCCTACGCATTGAGGTCCAGATACCTTCTCTTAGGATTATGAAAGATGCAGGTTTGAACGAAGATGACTGGATCCAGACTCGGCTTGATTAGTTAAATATAATCGATGAAAAGAGACTTACTACTATCTGCCATGGTCAGACGTATCAAAAGCGGATGATCAAGGCTTTTAACAAGAAAGTCAGGCGACAAGAATATCAAGTCGGGGACCTAGTAATCAAACGCATCATACTGCCGCAAGGTGACCCCAGGGGCAAATGGACTCCCACATACGAAGGGCCATTTATGGTTAAAAAGATTTTCTCAGGTGGAGCCTTGATTCTGACTACCATGGACGGTGACGACCTTCCTCACCCTGTCAATGCAGACATAGTGAAAAGATACTACGCATGATAAAAGACCCGCTAGGTTGACTGGCCTAGGCAAAAATAAGGGCTTCCCGGTGAACCAAAAGGGTTCAGGCAAAAATAAGGGATGAAAATGAAAAAAATATGTACACCCGGCAAGTCGAAAACCTGAAAAGGTGACTTGGGCAAAAAAGGGTATCCCGGTGGACCGAAAACCGGAAAGGGCGGTCCAGGAAAAGTTAGGGATGAAAAGCGTATCACTATGTCCCATTGGATCACCCTGCGATCTGACCTCAGTATCAACTATCAAGCTCAAACGGCATCAATCAAATCTAATAAGCTTCAGACAAGCAGCAAAGTGAGGAGACGCCCGAAGGCATAATGGCAATAGCAGATTTGAAACCTAATGGGATTGTTGCATATAGCTATTTTCTTTCTGTTGTACATAATATTGTATATCCTTCATTTTTATGGCGGCACTCTCTTACTAGAGCGTCAACTTCCTTGTACAAAAGCGCCTGTTATAGGCCAACTTCAAAATTAATATAAGTCATTTTTACAAAACTATTTGTTTTTCTTTTTCTGTTTTGTTTTTGCAAGAACATCCAATGATTTATTCTTGACATATGCATTTGAATATGATTGATGTTCACAAATATTTTCATAAAGAAACCAAAGACAATTACTCGTAACTCCAGAAATAGGGGGCAAAAATAGGAAATGTCAAACCCGACAGTTACTCTGTCCAAGCAGGTACCGAGAGGGACAACTTTGGAGCACAGTCATCAGTACATGTGACCTTGCAACATCTATATTCCCCACAAAGTAGAGGTAATGAAAGCATTGATATCAGTTCTCTCAAAACGAGAAGTATTCTCTCTAGCCAGGGTCGCCCAGAAACCTGACGTCCATATCCCCCGGCCAAATTCCATAATCACGAGTGGATCATCATACATTTCTGACTCCCCAAGCAGAGTTTATTTCTCCAGATATAGGAGCTCAATCCTCGACAAAAGTACAGTCACTTCCATTCATCATCCCCATCAGAAGTAGAAGAGCCATATTTCTCTACAACAGTCAGGGATTCTATTTTCTCCAGAAGTGGTCAGGGATTTATTTTCCCGGACTCGATACGTCACGACCAATATCCCATGCTCATACATCATGACATGCACATACATATCACATAAATCATAATCTCGAGAACATCATCTCACAATGCATTTCATGCATCGCATATAACTAACCCTGATATCTTTTCAGGAAAGACAGTTATCACCAACAATTCCAGCAGTTATACATGTCATATCTGCAGGCAACCAAAAGAAAATCAGTTCCCGAAACCAAATGGGTCAACTAATCTACATGATCAAACGAAGTAACCCTACTACCCAGGTTCCTTCTCATAAGCCATACTATCCAGGCTCTCATTCCGAAGTAACCCTACTATCCAGGTTCCTTCTCACAGCCCTACTATCCAGGCTTTCATTTCGAAGTAACCCTACTATCCAGGTTCCTTCTCACAGGCCTACTATCTAGGCTTTCATTCTGAAGTAACCCTACTATCCAGGTTCCTTCTCACAACCCTACTATCCAGGCTTTCATTCCGAAGTAACCCTACTATTCAGATTCCTTCTCACAGCCCTACTATCCAGACTTTCATTTCGAAGTAACTCTACTATCCAGGTTCCTTCTCACAACCATACTATCCAGGCTTTCATTTCGAAGTAACCCTACTATCCAGGTTCCTTATCACAGCCCTACTATCCAAGATTTCATTTCGAAGTAACCCTACTATCCAGGTTCCTCCTCACAGCCTTACTATCCAGGCTTTCATTCCGAAGTAACCCTACTATCTAGGTTCCCTCTCACAGCCCTACTATCCAGGATTTCATTTCGAAGTAACCCTACTATCCAGGTTCCTTCTTACAGCCCCACTATCCAGGCTTTCATTCCGAAGTAACCCTACTATCCAGGTTCCTTCTCACAGCCCTATTATCCAGGCTTTTATTTCGAAGTAACCCTACTATCCAGGTTCCTTCTCACAGCCCTACTATCCAGGCTTTCATTTCGAAGTAACCCTACTATCCAGGTTCCTTCTCACAGCCCTACTATCCAGGCTTTCATTTCGAAGTAACCCTACTATCCAGGTTCCTTCTCACAACCCTACTATCCAGGCTCTCATTCCGAAGTAACCCTACTATCCAGGTTCCTTCCCACAAGCCCTACTATCTAGGCTCTCATTCCAAAGTAACCCTACTATCCAGGTTCCTTCTCCCTTATCTCCAGACAACAGGTTACAACATTGTAAAGCCTGGACCCGATCAAATACAGTCAATTTCACATTTCCTCAGCGAGTTGCTGTACAGCCTGGACCCTGACCAGGTATACGTTCTACTTTCACCTCCTCAGTCAGGAGATAATTCCCCCAGTAGAGTAATGGACAACCGAAGCTCCTAGACTTTACTTCCCAGTGCATAAATTAACATGCCCCGACAAAGTCCCCCTCAACAGCAGGTACATGATTTCTCGCCAAGGAATCTCTTACACAACCGATCTTGTCCGGATGGCATCTTTAAGCCCATCTCCAACGATTCCCCGTCGCCTTCCAAATGGAATTTGTAAGCCCATTTCCGATATCACCAATCAACATTACTTCATGTGAGTGCAAATTTCTGGGCACTCTAGTGTTCAATCATCTTCAACCTTCAAGTCACGAATGGAAGATTTACCAATCTAACTCTTCAGGTGTAAGAAGATTGAACATGGGCAGCTGTTGTACCCCAAAATATTCCCTCTAATTTCTTAAGGAATCACCCGGGATCCTCAAGTTTTCTTCCATCCAATTGCAAATATGAAATTACAAATTTTCCAAGAGAATCGTTCACAAGGGCAAAATGGTCATTTACACACCAAAGGAGTCAAACTATGACTTTTGAATCAAAAATAAAGTTCCAAGAATCATATTTCATTAAGGCATGAAATTTGTTCATCAAAAAATCAAAAGTCAGAAATTACTTTGAAAATCAAATTTTCTAAACATTTAGAAAATTTTAAAGTGTATAAAGAATATGACACCTCAGAACTTCTGATCCAGCCTCTATGCAAGTGCAGTCAGGAGTTGCAAACACGATTCAGAACATGATGCTTCAATCAGAACATTCAGAAGCGATGCTCTTTGGTCAGAACATGATGCTTCAGTCAGAACATGATTCTTCAGCATATGGAGGCTATGTTCATTGCTCCGGTCAGAAGATACCCCTTCAGCATTTGGAGGTTACGCTTCTGATCTTCTGCGACAGAACATCACCAAGACCTCGTTTAAGCGACATGCTTCCCTGCTATGGCACAGTTCTGCAACCAGCTGCCACAACACTCCAAGGTGCTGCTGATCCAGTCCACGCCTGCGTTTTTCTTGCACCAAATTAGCATATGAAAACTGTGATTAAAAAGAAAAGGGACAGTATGCCAAAAATGATTAAAACTCATTTGTTTTTCACCCCAAAACCACAGCAAACCCATCTATAAATACTTTGCTCCATCACACATTCAAGGGGTTGGTTTTTGGAGAGATAGAATCACCAAAAGAAAGAAAAAAAGCCTTGAATCCTTGCAAAAATTCCAAGAATCCGAAAAGCTGTAAACACCAAAATACAAAACCTTAGCATTTGATTCTAGCATCAAAACTCCATTGTTCCTTGACTAAAACCATCCCCACAATTGCTGATTCACATATTAAAAGCTATTCTAACTTCTGTATTCATACTTCCATACACTCTCCATTCACCTCCACCTCAAAGAAGTCAGAATATCACCCGTTGGATGTTCCAGCAGTTGAAAACTTCCATCCTACTGAGTACGTGAAGAAGCTGCTCAGAACATCACCAAAGTTCAGGACCAACCTCCAGTTCACAGAATCTTTTCAGCTGCAAGGTAAGCTTCTGCTGACTCTTATCACGTTACTTAAGCATTACCATATTTTCATGTTCAAAAATACAATATAGACATCATGTTTCTGATGTTGTACATATTCTGAGGCTTCACGTATTTGTACGCCTAAGTATGGAATAAGTCAGTTCAGAACATCTGGAAGAAATTAGAACTCAGAATTAGGATTGGAAAATTCATGCTTGCCTCTGATTTATAGTTCTGAAATTTCTTGTTTCTGAAATGCTATGAAACATGCCATAACTATCATATGCACATCTTCTGTTTTGTGGAGAAATGACCAAGTTGCATATGTTCTGACTACCATGGAGAGAGAGACCAAGTTCTACCAGTGGTATCAGAACTTCTGAAATCTACTTTGTTGTTGGTGGTATCAGAACTTCTGAAATCTACTTTGTTGCCTGTGGTATCAGAACTTCTGGAAACTACTGTGTTCCCAGTGGACTCAGAACTTCTGACTTTACTTATTTTTTCACTAACAGGATTTCTGTTTTGCAGTACGCCAGAGTCAAAACTTCTGACCTCCCTTAATTAGCAATACGTTGATTCTATTTTTCCTTTTATCTCACTATTTTTGCTATCACTTTCTATTTCATTAATCAACAAACACCAAAAACATTTTTTTCATGCTTTATTTTATTTCTTAAAACAAAAGACCAAAAAATATTTTCTTAAACAAAACTTATTTCTTTTCTTAAATAAATAAGCAATTTACGTTTCTTGCACATTTTGATCCATTTCGATATGGATGTAATAGTAACTTAGGACTTATTTTTACTTGCAACCCCCATTCATAAATATGTACCCCCATCCCTAAAATATTGTAATAGCATAGGACTTTACATTTATGCAATTTATCGCTTTTGAATGTAAATGTTAGTAATTAGGGTGTGTATAGCAAGACATGAAATTGACAAATAGATCACCCTAATCAAGACTAAATGCATGTAATCAAACACACTTGCACACGATCACCCCTAAGGTAATCTCACTTGATGCCTTTCGGAAAATAGTCATGTCCCTCGAACATGGGCATTTTAGCAAAAGACCCTCGATAAAAGACCGTAGTCCCTCGATGACTGTGATACGGTGGGAGAACTGACTTGATTGTTTTTATCTTGCCATACAAACCCTAATTACTATCATATTATGTAAAAGTGATAAATTGCGTAATTTAAAGATTACCGCGCTATTACAATATTTTATGGGATGGGGGTATACAAATTATGAATGGGGATTTGCAATAATATAATCTAATTAAACTATTACAACCAAATTGAATTTGTACAAATATTAGAATAAATAATGTATAATATAAATTAAATATGCAAAGATAAGTATATGCAAGAAAGAAGATTTTGTTTTGTTTTTTTATATGAAAAAAGTTTTGAACTAAACCTAATAAATTAAGAAAAGAAAATTATTTCTTAGAAATTGGTTAACCCTAATTCTAACTTGTTAAAGGAAAATAAAATTCTTTAAGTACTTTTTTTGTATTTTTGTCTTGAAGATAATAAATAGTATTTATGAAATATTTTAGTCCTTTTGCATGTTAAAATAAATATTTATAAGTGTGAGAAAAAATAATAAATATTTAACCTAATTTTAAATTAATTTGCAAAGTTATTTAATAAAATAGATAATATATATGACTAAAGAAAATATTTTTTATTGGGAAAAATGAAATAAAATAAGTCAAAATAAAATCTATCATTTTTATATTTTTTATGATTTTTAATATTAAGAAGATTTTTTTTAAGAAAATAAAATGAAAACAAAAAAAATAAAATAAATGATATGGGCCAGGGGGTGCTGCAAGCAATCAGGAGGCAGGAGGTTAGATAAAAAAACAAAGCCCAAAGCGTTGAAGCCCAAGCTGCAAACAAACAAACAAAAAGTGGAAAAAACTATGAAAAATGAAAAGAGGCGGCGCCAAGGCTCGAACCCGTGACCTAAGGCATTTCTGTGCGCTGCCATGCCACTGGGGTGGCTGTACATCCGTTAGTTCAAATGAAAACAAAAATACATAACATGAATCACTTCCTTGCGCTATACTTCGTCTTCTTCCTCTAGATAGCCGGACCACCTGTATCTCTCTCATTTCTCCATGAAAATGGAAACTCCAAACATGAAAATGATAGTATTTCTTCCCACGATTTAAACCATGTAACTCATGTAAACTAGAATTTAAAGATCAAAGCTAATTTTACTGGCCCTAATTTAAAACCTAATTTTTACAGAAATTTCAAATCCAAAATTCTCTATATACAATGAATATAAATGAAATCTATGGACATGGTTGGCTTTAGTGTAAGGATATCTACATTTTATTTTAACAAATCGAGACCAAAGGATGCCTGTATGAAGAGATAGAAGTTAGAGTTTTTACCTCTTTCAGTTGAGATCGTGAATGGAGTTTGAGCAAGTTTGAGAAGGCCTGAGAACCTGTTTAGCTTGCCTGGACCTCCCTGAGTGTGTTCCAATTCTTAGTTTGCCTTGAAAGGTCCTGAATCTCCCTACTCAAGTCAACTTGCAAGCTTGAAATGTAAAATTGGTAGATGGAGAAGGAGGAGTTACAATGAGGGTATAATGGTCTGGAACACTTAGATATGATGTAGGTTAAGTGTTTAGGTGGTTAAAACTTAAAACGCACGAGTGGTTTTTGAGATTGCTATGCAAGGTGTAAAACTGCAAGTTATGGCAGGTTTTCAGTGGTAGAGAGTGTTGGAGAGCTTATGAGCCTTAGCAATCGTGTTCTAAGCCACAATACATTTGTGTATAAGTATAGAAAAGGTTATACCTCAAGCTTCCTCAAGATTTCTGATTTATAGCCTTTTGGCTCTATTGCTTGCTTTTGAAGAAAAGTGAGGAGACAACTCTCTATGTGCTTGTACAAGCCTGATCTGAGTTGGTACAGGTCTTAGACACATTGCTTTTGGTTTATAGGGTTTGTGTGTGCATAAAGAACAAGTGCAAAGCTCAAGGAGTTGACAATTGCAAAAGTTGTGCTTTACCAAAATGGAAATGGCAACTTTGTTCCATTTATGGAATTGTAGCTTGGAAAAAGGCTCTAATGCTTGGATTAAAGCTCTATCAGTGGTGTAAACATTTAATTATGGAGTGAGAAACAAGTTTGAGGCCTGCAAAGCAAGGATTATGCAGTCTAGGTTTGAATTTGAATTTTGGTTCATCATGAAATGACTTGAAATCAAAGTAAGAAATTGCCAACTTCATCTCTTCGATTCTCCATACTCAAGAATGATCTCAAGGAATTATTAGATATTTTGGAAAGCTTGCAATGTTCTCTATAACTCATCTTTGAATTTCTTTCCAAGATTCCTCTTGGAACTAGGTGAAAAGTTGCCATGAAGTTAGGTAAAAAACCTTCTTAAATTAGGGCAAAATTTCACTAAGTTATTTTAGTTCATTAGCATGTATTCACACAATTATATATTGAGATCCAAGCATATTTAGGAGAAATTGTGTGAAGCAAAGTTGTAGATTTCATGGAGATATACAACTTTCATGTTGGGAACTTTCCTTGAATCATCTTGTATCATGGTGAGAATTTGGCTTAAAGTTGAGAAAAAATAAGAAATTTTCTATACTTTGAAAAATTTCTAAGTTAAGAAAATTTCAAATTTCAAAACAAAATCTTAAATATTTGATTTCTTGATGAACAAGTTTCACATTTTTACATGTTTGGATGAATTGTGATCCTTGGTATTTGATTTTGACTAAAAAGTCAAAGTTTGACTTTTCAGTATACAATTGACTTTTGATCAATTGACTGAAAAATTCTTCTGTCAATCCAATGGATTTGCAATGTTTTTAACCATGGCATTAGGTCAAGATGATGCAATTTAACTCTTGAAATTATGCTTCAAATCAATTGATCATTTGCTAGGTCAAAAATCAGAAATTGCCCTTTCTCAGCCAAAACCCTAATTTTAACCATTTTGCCCTTTTGATGATTTGATCAAATTTCTTGAGGAATTGTGATCCAAACTTGATCAAATGATACATATGAGTCCAAGATGTTGAGGTGGATCAAAAATTATGAAGTTTGACTGTAAATTGTCCGTGGTTGATTTTTTCCCTAATACAGCTGATTTTTAGGTCAACTGTCCAATTGACTGATCAAAAATGTGATTCAAAGCTTGAAAATTGACATGAGTAATCTTGGGGGTCCATAATGATCCTTGAAAGTCATATGAAGCATTGATAGTCCAAAAATCCCTGTGCAATCTCAAACCCTATTTTTGGGTCATTAGTGCATGATGAGATGTCTTGAGCTGGTCAAACCCTAATCCAGTCTTGAGTCAAAGAGATCTTGTGAGAAAAATCTTGATAAATGAGAGAGAAAATTTTGGGGTACAACATCTGCCCCTGTTCAATCTTCTTATACCTGAAGAGTTAGATTGGCGAGTTTTGCCAATCGTGACTCGAAGGTGAAACATGATTGGACACTAGAGTGCCCAGAAATTCGCACTCGACGATGTGTGGTTGAGGGTATGGGCTTAAAGATGCCATTTGGAGAGGTGATATAATCTTGTTGGAGTTGGGCTTGTATATGCCATCCAAGAATGCTTGTTGAATTGTAATTTGTAAGCTGAAAGAATGAGTATCAGAATGGCGTCCGTGTTTGGAGCGTACCTGAACTGTATCTGGGAGCTGATTTTGACTAAGTATCAGAATGGAATCCGTGTCTGGAGCGTATCTGAACTGTATCTTAAAGTTGAATCTGAATGAGTATCAGAATGACATCTGTGTCTGGAGCGTATCTTAAAGTTGAATCTGAATGAGTATCAGAATGACATCTGTGTCTGGAGCGTATCTGAAAGTTGAATCTGAATGAGTATCAGAATGGCATCCGTGTCTGGAGCGTATCTGAAAGTTGAATCTGAATGAGTATCAGAATGGCATCCGTGTCTAGAGGGTATCTGAACTGTATTTGTAAGTTGAATCTGAATGAGTATCAGAATGGCATCCGTGTCTGGAGCATATCTGACTTGTATCTGTAAGTTGAATCTGAATGAGTATCAGAATGGAATCCGTGTCTGGAGTGTATCTTAACTATATCTGTAAGTTGAATCTGAATGAGTATCATAATGGCATCCGTGTATGGAGCGTATCTGAACTGTATCTGTAAGTTTAATCTGAATGGGAATCAGAATGGCATCCGTGTCTGGAGCATATCTGAATTGTATCTGTAAGGGGTATTTGAATGAGTATCAGAATGGCATCCGTGTCTAGAGCGTATTTATACTGTATAAAGATTGCATATTGTTAATGGTAGCTGTTAATCTTATCCTGAAAAGGGTAAAATGTTAGCTAAAATACAAAGTTATGTTGCATGAAATGTATGATGCAATGTATTTTCTTTATTAATGTTTATGATATATGGATGTAATGTATGTGTATGTGAACTAATTTGCTGCATTGCTGTTTGATTGAGGAAAATAAATCCCTGAATTCTTCTGAGGATATGTGGATTTTCAAGTCTTGAGGTTGATGTACTGATGAAATTTTATTGAGAGAAGTAAATTCTGTGGTGAGGGCAATGCCATGTATTGCTTGCAAGATCTGTCGGGGAGTCCCGAGAAATTTGATGACTTTTGCTGAGGATTGATAACTGGGAATTTTGTTCCGCTGGGGATTTAAATGACGTACTGTAGGGGATTACTTATGGAATAGCCTAGAGACATTTTCCTATTCTTTTAACCTATCAGTAATTGTCTTTCTCATTTTATTTATTTGTAAACAGTAATCATGTTCAAATGCATATGTTCAACAATGAATCATTGGACGTTTTTGTAAACAAAACACAAGCGTAAAGAAAAAAGACAAATAGTTTTTTTGCACTTTTAAAGGGATATTTTGTATTGACTTTGAATAAATATTTTGTACAAAGGGGACAAACATTCTAGTAAGAGAATGCTGTAGTAAAACAAGAAAAAATTGATACAAAGAAAAGATAGCTACGTGTATAAAAATCCCATGGGGTTTCCATTCTGCTATAACCTTTGTATGTCTGAGAATCTTGTCTATTTGTGCCTTGTCCGAAGATGACTAGATTGATTAGAAATGCTGAATCTGTCAGTTGAAGCCAAAGGTTGTCCCTAAAGTGATCCGATGGGAAATATTCATACGCTTTAATTCCATAACTTTTTCCCGGACCGCCCTTTCGGGTTTTCAGTCCACCGGGAAACCCCTTTTAACCCAAGTCGCCCTTTCGGGTTTTCAACTTGTCGGGTGCACATATTTTTTTCATTTTATCCCTAATTTTTTCCCGAACCTTTTGGTTCGCCGGGATGCCCTTGTTTTTCCTAGGTATGTCAACCTAGCAGGTCGCTTATACGTAGTATCTTTTGACTATGTCCGTGTTCGCAGGGTGTGGCAGGTCGTCACCATCCATGATGGTCAAGATCATTGCCCCAGTGGAGAATATGTTTTTGATTACAAATGGTCCTTCATAGGTATAAGTCCATTTTCCCCTGGGATCACTTTGTGGCAAGATGATACGTTTGATCACTAGATCCCCAACTTTATATACTTGGCGTCTGACTTTCATGTTGAAAGCCTTGATCATTCGTTTTTGATACATTTGACCATGGAAAACAGCAGTAAGTCTCTTTTCATCAACCAAATTCAGTTGATCAAGTCGAGTTTGGATCCAATCGTCTTTGTTCAACCCTGCATCCTTCATAATCCTCAGAGAGGGTATCTGAACCTCAATAGGCAAGACAACCTCCATGCCGTAAACCAAAGAATAGGGTGTTGCCCCAGTTGATGTGCGAGCTGTGGTACGATAACCGTGGAGAGCGAATGGTAACATCTCATGCCAGTCTTTGTATGTGACTGTCATTTTATGTATGATCTTCTTAATGTTTTTATTTGTAGCTTCGACAACACCATTCATCTTTGCCCGACAAGGAGAAGAATTCTGATGCTGGATCTTGAATTGCTCACATAATGCGGTGATCATAGTGTTATTGAGATTTTTACCATTGCCAGTGATGATCCTTTCCAAGATACCATACCAGCAAATAAGGTTCTGCTTGATGAAGCGGGCAACGACATTCTTGGTAACAGAAGCGAAGGAAGCTTCCTCCACCCATTTTGTAAAATAGTCAATAGCCACTAAGATGAAGCGATGTCCATTGGAGGCTGTTGGCTTGATTTCTACAATAATATCAATTCCCCACATAGCAAAGGGCCAAGGAGCCGTCAAGACATTCAGAGGAATCGGAGGTACGTGCACCTTGTCAGCATAAATTTGACACTTATGATAGGTTTGAGAGTGTTGATAGAAATCTGCTTCCATGGTAGACCAATAATAGCCTGCCCGTAGGATTTTCTTCGCCATCTATGCCCACTGGAGTGGATGCCAAAAGTACCTTCATGTAATTCTGCCATGATCTTTTCAGCTTCAACCTTATCCATGCACCGAAGCAAAATGGAGTCATGATTGTGTTTGTATAGGATGCCATTACTAAGGAAGAATTTAGCAGAGAATATCCTTAAGAACTTCTTACAATTGATTGAAGCTCCTTCTGGATATTCTTGAGCCTCGAGATACCTCTTGACTTCATGAAACAAGGTTGGTCCACTACCTCTTCAGTATTAATCTCGTGACAGTGCGCTGGTTCATCCATTCGTTCAATGGTGATCTGGGGAGCCTCGTTATCCCAATTAAGTTTACACATAGATGACATTGTGGCTAGAGCGTCTTCTAGCTGATTTTCTTCTCGCGGGAAATGCTCGAAGGTAATCTTCTCAAAATGTGGTAGCAATGTCAAAACATGTTCTTTGTAAGGGATAAGGTTTGGGTGCTTGGTGTCCCATTCCCCTTTGATCTGATTGATGACCAAAGCTGAATCTCCAAATACATCTAAGGATTTGATTCCGAAGTCTATGGCAGCTCTGAAACCGAAGATGCACGCTTCGTATTCTGCCATGTTGTTTGTACAGTTGAAGCAAAGCCTAGCAGTAAAGGGAGTATGAAACCCCTATGGAGATATAAGTACAACACCGATACCATTACCAAGTGTATTGGATGCTCCATCAAAGAACAGGGTCCATCGGGATCCTTGTTCAGGTCCGTCATATGGCCTGATTCCTTCATAGTTGTCTAATGTCATGATGTCTTCATCCGAGAATTCAAACTTCATGGACTGATAGTCTTCTACAGCTTGGTGAGCAAGGTGATCAGCTAATACACTGCCCTTTATAGCTTTCTGGGTAGTATACTGTATGTCGTACTCTGTCAGGATCATCTTCCATCTAGCTATTCTCCCAGAAAGAGCAGGCTTTTCGAAGATGTATTTTATCGGGTCCATCTTAGATATCAGTAAGGTAGTATGACTCAACATATACTGTCTTAGCCGACGAGCAACCCAGCCAGAGCACAACAAGTTTTCTCGATTAGTGAATATCTGGTTTCACAGTCGGTAAACTTTTTGCTCAGGTAATAAATAGCGTGCTCTTTTCGGCCAGACTCGTCATACTGCCCCAATAAACACCCCATCGAGTTTTCTAAAACAGCCAGATACATGATCAATGGTCTTCCCTCGACTGGTGGCATAAATATAGGAGGTTCTTGTAAGTATTCTTTGATTTTGTCAAAAGCAACTTGGAATTCATCATTCCATTTGACTACTTGACCTTTCTTCAATAGTTTGAAGATTGGCTCACAAGTAGCTGTTAGGTGAGAAATGAATCTGGCAATATAGTTCAAACGTCCCAAGAATCCTATGACTTCCTTCTCAGTACAAGGAGCAGTCATCTCTTGTATTGCTTTAACTTTGGCAGGATCGACCTCAATACCTTTGTTACTAACGACAAAAACTAGGAGTTTACCGGACCGTACTCCAAATGTGCACTTGTTTGGATTCAACCTCAGCTTGTACTTCTTCAGTCTCTCAAACAGCTTTTGTAAGTGATCAAGATGCTCTTCTTCTATTTTCGATCTGGCTATCATATCGTCTACGTAGACCTCTATTTCATGATGTATCATGTCGTGAAATAAAGCTACCATGGCGCGCTGATATGTTGCCTCAGCATTCTTCAATCCGAATGGCATTACCTTGTAGCAGAATGTGCCCCACTGTATGACAAATGTTGTTTTCTCCATGTCCTCATGTGCCATTTTGATTTGGTTATAACCTGAGAATCCATCCATGAAGGAAAACACTTTGTGTTGTGCCGCATTGTCAACCAGGATATCAATGTGGGGGAGTGGAAAATCATCTTTAGGGCTCGCCCTATTCAAATCTCTTTAGTCTATACACATTCGTACTTTGCCGTCTTTTTTAGGTACGAGAACAATGTTGGCAACCCATTGAGGGTAGGAGGTTACAACCAAGAATCCAGCATTGAATTGCTTCATGACCTCCGCTTTAATCTTTTCTGACATATCAGGTCTCATACGGCGAACCTTTTATTTTACTGGCGGACAATCTTCTCTTGTAGGCAGACAATGTACCATGATGTCTGTATCAAGTCCTGGAATGTCTTCATATGACCATGAAAAAACTTCAACATAATCGTGTAACAACTGAACCAGATGCTCCTTGACACTGGGTTCCAGATTGGCACCCACCTTGACCTCTTTTTTATCCTCCTCGGTACCCAGGTTGATCGTATCCACAGGTTCCTCGTGAGGCTGAATGGTTCTTTCCTCTTGTTGTAGCAGTCTGGCAAGTTCCCCTAGTACCTCACAATCTTCCTCACCTTCATCTTCGGCTTGGTAGATTAGATCCTCAGAGTCATGAAAGGCCATAGCAGTATCGTTACCCATGGGATCCAAAATGGATGGATACATGCATTTGTGAGTGTGGGTGTGTGCAAGGGTATAGCTATCTTTAAAAGAAAATAAAATGTGAAAGAAAAACAATGAGCAAAAAAGTTTGTATGCGAAAAGACGTCCATGATTCATTGATGTCATATGAAGATGAAATAATAACCCTTACAAATGGACCATTGTGCCTCGGGCAAGACACAAGATTTTAAGAGTGCGAATTGTTTTTTAATATTACAAATCCATCAAAATGTAAAGATAAATTACTGTGGGATGAAAGTTATTGGGACAAAGTCTCTAGCCTCCCAATTGTTGAGTCCTCCATTGACAATCGGAAAGATCCAATCCTCCAGGTTGCAATCATCTTCACCATCTTCTACCGCGTTGACCTCTCGGTTTCTAATCTTCAAGGGTGGCCCTCTAGCACTGGCACGACGTACAACCTTTTGAGCACTTGAAGTGAAACTTAGGACAAACTTATCAGACTTATACGAGATATTTGGAAGTTGCCCCCAGATGGTGCATCCACCTTCCTCTACTACTGCTGTGGCGTCCTTCCGAGATGACATCCAGAGTGGAGGTCTTGTAATCTTGGGAATATGGGACACAATCTTGGTCACTGCTACCTCTTAGGGGACCTCTTCGAAGTGTTGAAAAGGAGTTTCAATGAACTCGTCGTCCAATTCCACATACCTGAAGGAATTGAGATGGTTGATCATGTATTCTTCCTCTCCGTGGACAATGATAATCTTTCCTTGAACCTGATACTTCAGCATCTGGTGCAATGTAGAGGTAACATCGCCAGCATTATGGATCCATGGTCGTCCTAGAAGACAGGAGTAAGAAGGCCGAATGTCCATTACATAAAAGGTTAAATTGAAAGTTTGAGTCCCAACCTTTATGGGGATATACACTTCCCCGTTCACCATTCTCTTCGATCCATCAAATGCCCTTACTACTATGTTGCTTGGCTTTAACGTCAGTCCTTCGCAGTCAAGTCTGTCAAGAGCTTTTTTCGGTAATGCATCCAAGGATGAGCCTGTGACCACCAAAACATGGGCCAGAGTTGTGCCCCTACATTCCACAGAGACATGTAATGCCTCATTGTTCTTTCTTCCCCTTGGTGTCAGATCAACATCCGAGAAGCCTAGGCTGTTATCCGCTGTCAAGCTGGCCACGCAGTCTTGGAATTGATCAGCAGACGTCTCTTGAGGCACATGGGCTGTTTTTAGGAACTTCACCAAGGCTTTCGCATGTGCCTCGGAACACAGTAGTAATGCCAGCATGAAGATTTTGGAGGGGGTTTTCCCCAACTGTTCAACTACATCGTAGTCGCTCCTCTTTATAATTTTTAGGTTCTCCTCCATTTCTTTCTTGGATGTCTCGGGGATAGTCAGTGATTGAGCCTTCGTCCGGACAGGCTCCACTTGAATACTCTTTCCTCGAGTTTCAGTAATATGAGTGTTGGTAGGAATGACAACAGGGGTTGTAACGGCTTCGTCAATAGGAGAACTTGTAGAGATGATTATGGGTATAGAAGTAACCTTTGGAGCAGTCATATGGATGATCACGAGTCCAAAAATTGCTTTTGGGGGAGCAATTTCTAGAGAAAAGATCCTACCGCTTCGGGTAATTTTACTAGTTCCGGCAATATTGCTGATGTCAGAATCTTCTTCTTCGGAGTTTATCTCTTCGGCATCCGGCCCATCTTGTTTGATGCCATGGTAATAAATGTCCCCTCCGTAATTCCACGACACAGTTTTGTCTGATTCATATGGGACTGGCCCAGGCATTATGATTATTAGAGGAGTTGCTTTCAGAACCGATGTAATTCTAACGGGTCTTTTGGTGGAGACCCTGGAAGAATTGGCGGAGATGGTAATGATTGAAACATCTTCAACAGAAACTGGTGAAACAGGAGTACTTTCAAAGAGAATCTATTTGTTATCTATCAAGCGTTGAATGTCTGTTTTCAACAAAGGGCAATCAGTTAGCGAGGATAAGCAGAGATGGCAGTCTTCATTACAGCCCGAGAACACACCGACATTTAACAAGTTTATCTTAATGGTTGGAAGTGGAGTCACAAGTTCATCAACTGTGGTAACAAACAAATCTTCTTCAATAACATTGGTATTGTGACCATGTTTGAGCATAGGAGCAGAAATTACATTTGGCTTCTCAGGCGCATCAAACTAAATTTCTTTTGCTTCAATGAGGTCTTGTATTTTGTTCTTCAAGGCCCAACAATTATTAGTATCGTGACCAAGACTTTCAAAGTGATATGCGCAACAGGCATTGGGGTGATAATGAGGGGATGTTGTGTTGGGGTTTTTCGGAGCTTCTTTCAAGGTTGTCAAATTGGATCTCAAAAGATGCGGTAATACTTGAGACAAAGTCATGTTGATTCTGGTGAATTGTCTGACTGGCCTTTCCACCCTTGGTTGATTACTTCTTTGTTGATCAGACGTAGGCTTTGGAATCATAACAGCCCCCACCATTGGTCGGCATTCGACTCTCTCTCTTGGTTTCTTTGCGGATATACAACAGCTATCTCTTTCTTCCCGATAAAAGGCTTCCTTACAGCTGTAGAATAAGATGAATCCTTCTGAATCTTTCCACTTTTTATACCAGCTTCCACTCTCTCTCTGGTTATTATTAATTCAGTAAAGCCTGCGGATGAACTTCTGATTAAATGGTTGAAAAAGGGACCAGACAAAGTGCCTAGGAACATGTCTACCAATTCCCTTTCAGACAAATGTGGTTGAACTCTTCTAGCCAAATGTCTCCATTTTTATGCGTAATCCTTGAAACCATCATTGGAAGCCATGGCCATACTCTAGATTTGAGTATGGGTAGGCGCAAAATCAACATTGTATTGATATTACTTGTAGAAAGTTGCGGCAAGATCTTCCCAATTATGGACGTTGGCTCTTTCTAGTTGGTAAAACTAGTCCAGTTGTGTTCCAGACAAACTATCTTGGAAAAAATGCACCCACAAGTCTTTATCAACGGAGCGTGGTTGGATCTTTCTCACATATGATCGGATATGCATCTTAGGGCATGAAACCCCATCATATTTTGCGAACATAGGCACTTTGAATTTCGGAGGAATCACAATCCCCGACAATAGTCCCAATTCCTCAAAGTCTAAGCCTGGCACCTTTTGTATTTCCATCGCGCTCAAACGTTCTTCGAGATGTCTGTACTTGTCATCAGCTGGAGGATACTGTTCCTCAGAGTAGTCTTCCTCTTCTTCTTCCTCTTCAGATTCTGACGGGACCGCTGTTTCCTTTCCTTTCCCCTCTCCTTCACCGGATGTTGTTGCAAAATTCAAAGTCCTTCTCGTCTGCTCATGAAATCTTCTCCCCATGTTCAAGACTCCATTTACCTTATTTGTTTTCTTTTTCCTCTCTTCATCTAGCAGAGTCTTCAATTCTTCTTGTCCCTTGGCTAGGGTCATGAGCAACTGTTGAAACTGCGTGTTATGAGCTTGGAGATCTTTCACTGTTTGTTTGAGATCCATCTTACTGAAATAAACAGTAGAGAGATGAGGAAACTTGTTGCAAAAGACCTGTTTATGTTATGATGAATGATATGTGCAATGTTTTCAAGGATTTCAAAGATTCAAGTTCGTTTTAGACAAAAATAAACACACGTTATATTAATAAGATAAAGTTTGAGTACATCAATGCCCTTTGGACAAAATAATACAAAACTGTAAGATAAAAAAGTAGTGTGCATCCTCTTTGGTGCAATGTAGGAATTTAGAGTCCGCTCCTCATGAAGTAGCCTAGTGAGTTCCAAAACCTTCTTCTCGCTTGCGTAGAATTGGGCTTCGAAAGTATCTTGCTCTCCTTTGAGTTGTAACCAATCCCTTTGTAAGTCTTCAAGAGACGTGGGCATGTCAGGATGTAGGATAGTGTATGGAACACCCCCCTCCTTAACAGGCTCAATGATTACTGGAAGGATGGAAGGATAAGGCATCATAAGACTTTGAGCATGGGTTCGTACCCATTTGAGGTTGGGCTCAAGAGGTATGGAATTCTTGTGCCCCAAAGTCTTGCTATCCACCTTGTTTAGCATCCTCCAAGCTCGGATGAATCTCTGGCGAAGACCTTGATCGTCGTTGTCGTAGTCAAATACCAAACCTTGAATCAGCCTCTCGTGCGGGCCATCCCTTCGGGCGTAACCAAATTGTCTTAAGGCTAAACAAGGGTTGTAGGTGATGCCTCACCTAATGCCAAGTAGAGGGACATTAGGGAATTCCCCACAATGGTCAACAATGATAACATTCTCTTTGGATCGGGAGCACCAATGAATGTCTGAATGTTTGAGCATCATCAACCTTTGTGACCACCTTGAACCTTGATCATTCTTTAAGAATGATTGGGGAAGATGAGAAATAAACCATCTTTCCAGGAGAGGGGTGCAACACATAAGGAAACATCTTTTCCTCATTGTGCGAGTGTGAAAAGAGTGTAGGGTATCTCCTAGCAATGTAGGCAACGGGTTGCGTGACGTGAAGATTTTGACGGTGCTCACATCTATGAGTTGGTCAGGATTGGGAAACAAGATCATTCCATAGATAAGAAGAGCCATAATTTCCTCAAAGGCTTGCAAGTCTAAGGAATTCCAACAACTTTGGGATTTCTCAAACAGGAACTTTCCTAAGATGCCTTTGACACCACTCCTAGTTTCCCAATAAGTTGTGACATCAGATGAGTGCAAGTGTAGAGCTTGAGCAATCTCTTAAGGCTTTGGGTCTCTTTCCGTACCGTTGAAAGGTAGTTGATTGAGAATGGAAATCCTCAAGAGTTGGGAGAATTCTTCTAAAGTAGGCACAAGTTGATAGTCGGGAAATGTGAAGCAATCGTGCAAATGATCAAAGAACTGAAAGAGCAAATTCATCATATCCTCATCAGTGTTGGAGGTGACCAAGTTAAGTAGACAACCATGTCTTTCGGTGAATGGAGAGTTCTCAGGGATCCTTGAAGCTAGCTCCTTAAGTTGTGGAGGAATTCTTACATAGTTGACTTGAATAGTTTTCCTGTGAAGTGAATCCATATCCTACAAAACAAGAACAAAGATGAATCCCAAAATCCTTGAAATGATTAGTAGATGTATATGATATTCATGATGTCCATGATTTTATGTACAAATATGCATATACATGCAAAGCAAACAAGTTCTTAGTTTAGGCTTGCATGGGGTTTTATAGGTACGTACTCTCTTGAAGTTTAGTTGGCTTAAACCTGTCCTAGTAATAGTAATCGGGTTCTAAGGAGCTCAATATCACTGGATTGTTTCCTTGGTCATTGTTTCAGCTCAAGCCTCTTTAATGGCGGCCGAAATATACCAAGAAACCAAACCTTAATGAGTGTAATATCGAGTATCTACCAACTTCAGACTGCACCAAAGTCGGTCATCTCACTACATCCTAAAGGCCAAGTTGGTCAAGTAAAGGTTCTAGAAGTTCATTAGTGCTTCATGACATCACTCAGCGGCCCCGTATTCTCTTTGATTAAATCAAAGGCTACTGGTACCCAGAAATATGTCACACTAACATAGCTATTTCTTAGACCATATCGGTATACCCCGCACAGTTTCCATAATGTATTGCTATTTACCTTTAATGTATCCCAAATCTGGGTAGAGGATTTCAAACCCAAACAAAGAACCATAATGTAAAGCATACAAGTCAAACAATGTAAGCAAATAAATGTGATCTAGCCCTAAGGTAACCCCACTTTTAAAATATTCCCCAGCAGAGTCGCCAGTTCTGTGATACGGTGGGAGAACTGACTTGATTGTTTTTATCTTGCCATACAAACCCTAATTACTAACATGTTATGTAAAAGCGATAAATTGCGTAATTTAAATATTACTACGCTATTACAACATTTTATGGGAGGGGGTATACAAATTATGAATGGGGAATTGCAATAATATAAATCTAATTAAACTATTACAACCAAATTGAATTTGTACAAATATTGGAATAAATAATGTATAATATAAATTAAATATGCAAAGATATGTATATGCAAGAAAGAAGATTTTGTTTTGTTTTTTTATATGAAAAAAGTTTTGAACTAAACCTAATAAATTAAGAAAAGGAAATTATTTCTTAGAAATTGGTTAACCCTAATTCTAACTTGTTAAAGGAAAATAAAATTCTTTAAGTACTTTTTTTTTTGTCTTGAAGATAATAAATAGTATTTATGAAATATTTTAGTCCTTTTACATGTTAAAATAAATATTTATAAGTGGGAGAAAAAATAATAAATATTTAACCTAATTTTAAATTAATTTGCAAAGTTATTTAATAAAATAGATAATATATATGACTAAAGAAAGTATTTTTTATTGGGAAAAATGAAATAAAATAAGTCAATAAAATCTATCATTTTTATTTTTTTTAATGATTTTTAATATTAAGAAGATATTTTTTTTAAGAAAATAAAATGAAAACAATAAATAAATAAATAAATGATATGGGCCAGGGGGTGCTGCAAGCAATCAGGAGGCATGAGGTTAGAAAAAAAAACAAAGCCCCAAGCGCTGAAGCCTAAGCTGCAAACAAACAAAAAAACCGTGGAAAAAACTATGAAAAATGCAAAAAGGAAGCGCCAAGGCTCGAACCCGTGACCTAAGGCATTTCTACGTGCTGCCTTGCCACTGAGGTGGCTGTACGTCTGTTAGTTCAAATGAAAACAAAAATACATAACATGAACCACTTCCTTGCCCTGTACTTCGTCTTCTTCCTCTAGCTAGCCGGACCACCTGTATCTCTCTCATTTCTCCATGAAAATGGAAACTCCAAACATGAAAATGATAGTATTTCTTTCCATAATTTCAACCACGTAAATCATGTAAACTAGAAGTTAAAGATCAAAGCTAATTTTACTGGCCCTAATTTAAAAGCTAATTTTTACTGCAAATTCAAATCCAAAATTCTCTATACACAATGAATATAAATGAAATCTATGAACATGGTTGGATTTAGTGCAAGGATATCTATATTTTATTTTCATAAATCGAGACCAAAGGATGCCTGTATAAAGAGATAGAAGTTAGAATTTTTACCTCTTTCAGTTGAGATTGTGAATGGAGTTTGAGCAAGTTTTGAGAAGGCCTGAGAACCTGTTTAGCTTGCCTGGACCTCCCTGAGTGTGTTCCAATCCTTACTTTGCCTTGAAAGTTCCTGAATCTCCTTACTCAAGTCAAACTCTAAGCTTGAAATGCAAAAATGGCAGATGGAGAAGGAGGAGTTACAGTGAGGGGATAATGGTCTGGAACACTTAGATATGATGTAGGTTAAGTGTTTAGGTGGTTAAAACTTAAAACACACGAGTGGTTTTTGAGATTGCTATGTAAGGTGTAAAACTGCAAGTTATGGCAGGTTTTCAGTGGTAGAGAGTTTGGGAGAGTTTATGAGCTTTAGAAATCGTGTTCTAAGCCACAATACATTTGTGTATAAGTATATAAAAGGTTAGACCTCAAGCTTCCTCAAGATTTCTGAGTTATAGCCTTTTTGCTCTATTGCTTGCTTTTGAAGAAAAATGAGGAGACAACTCTCTATGTGCTTGTACACGCCTGATCTGAGTTGGTACAGGTCTTAGACACATTGCTTTTGGTTTAGGGTTTGTGTGTGCGGAAAGAACAAGTGCAAAGCTCAAGGAGTTGACAATTGCAAAAGTTGTGCTTTACCAAAATGGAAATGGCAACTTTGTGCCATTTATGGAATTGTAGCTTGGACAAAGGCTCTAATGCTTGGATTAAAGCTCTATCAGCTGTGTAAACATTTAATTATGGAGTTAGAAACAAGTTTGAGGCCTGCAAAGCAAGGATTACGTAGTCTAGGTTTGAATTTGAATTTTGGTTCATCATGAAATGGCTTGAAATCAAAGTGAGAAATTGCCAACTTCATCTCTTCGATTCTCCCGACTCAAGAATGATCTCAAGGAGTTATTGGACATTTTGGAAAGCTTGCAATGTGCTCTATAACTCATATTTGAATTGCATTCCAAGATTCATCTTGGAACTAGGTGAAAAGTTGCCATGAAGTTAGGTAAAAAACCTGCCTAAATTAGGGCAAAATTTCACTAAGTTATTTTAGTTCATGAGCATGTATTCACAAAATTATATCTTGAGATCCAAGAATCTTTAGGAGAAATTGTGTGAAGCAAAGTTGTAAATTTCATGGATATCTACAACTTTCATTTCGGGAAATTTCCTTGAATCATCTTGTATCATGGTGAGAATTTGGCTTAAAGTTGAGAAAAAATAAGAAATTTTCTATACTTAGAAAAATTTCTAAGTTAAGAAAATTTCAAATTTCAAAAAAAAATCTTAAATCTTTGATTTCTTGATGAACAAGTTTCACATTTTGACATGTTTGGATGAATTGTGATCCTTGGTATTTGATTTTGACCAAAAAGTCAAAGTTTGACTTTTCAGTATATAGTTGACTTTTGATCAATTGATTGAAAAATTCTTCTTTCAATCCAATGGATTTGCAATGTTTTGAACCATGTCATTATGTAAAAATGATGCAATTGAACTCTTGAAATCATGCTTCAAATCAATTGATCATTTGCTAGGTCAAAAATCAGAAATTGCCCTTTCTCAACCAAAACCCTAATTTTGATCATTTTGCCCTTTTGATGATTTGATCAAATTTCTTGAGGAATTATGATCCATACTTGATCAAATGATACATATGAGTCCAAGATGTTGAGGTGGATCAAAAATTATGAAGTTTGACTGTAAATTGGCCATGGTTGATTTTTTTCCATAATACAGCCGATTTTTAGGTCAACTGTCCAATTGACTGATCAAAAATGTGATTCAAAGCTTGAAAATTGACATGAGTAATCTTGGGGGTCCATAATGATCCTTGAAAGTCATATGAAGCATTTATAGTCCAAAAATCCCTGTACAATCTCAAACCCTAATTTTGGGTCATTAGTGCATGATGAGATGTCTTGAGGTGGTCAAACCCTAATCCAGTCTTGAGTCAATGAGATCTTGTGAGAAAAATCTTGATAAATGAGTGGAAAAATTTTGGGGTACAACAATGACCCTCAATGTTGCCTTCGGTAAAATATCTAGTCCCAAAAATGAAATTGCTAAAACGTCCCATATGTTGCCTTCTATGACTATACGAACGTCCCATGATCTTCCCTTCACATCCAACGATGGGGCTTCTTACCAAATCAATGGTAAGATAGCAACATCTAAAGGAGGAGGAAAATAACATCTAAGACCTTTTGAGTAGGTAGGTTCGCTCTCAGTTGCTCGCTTGCTCATAACAAAAACATTTCATACAATCACACTTCCATTTGAAACATTTTCAAAAGATAACACTTTGTACGCATTCTTATAGAAACGAGAGCCATTACAAAGAAAACCCTTTTCAAAATCACTTTCAAAAACACATCCCACAAACACTTATTTGAACTATTTTCAAAACAAAACTTTGTACGCATTCTTATAGAAACGAGAATCATTACAAAGTTACATTTTCAAAATACTTTCAAAACCCACATCACAAAGCATATTCAAACAAAAGCAAGTGATCTAGCAAGTAACTAAGAGCCCATGGAAAACCATGGATGAAAAGTGTACTAATACCTTCCCTTTCATAATCTACCCCCCGAACTCAAGAAAACATCTCTAAAGGTCATTCCTGTGCTTTTTCACCTTTCCTTTTTGGATAAAAGAAAAGTCGGTGGCGACTCTTGCTAAACCGCAACATTTGCGAACATAAACGCAAAACCTCAAGTCAGTTCTCCCACCGTATCACAAGTATAAATCGAATCAAAGATTTATTTTGATACTTATTCCAATCAAACGTCACTTTAAATGCATCTATAAGACCATCTCCGGAAATATTCCATCACTCCCCAAATGGCATCTTTAGGCCCATTTCCGACGCAATCAACTAACACATTACTTCGTGAATCAGCGAGTGCAAATTTATGGGCACTCTAGTGTTCAATCATCTTTCACCTTCAAGTCACGAATGGCGGACTCGCCAATCTACCTCTTTAGGTTTAAGAAGATTGAACAGGGGAAGCTGTTGTACCCCAAAATTTCCCCTCTCCTTTCTTAAGACATTTCTCACAAGATCTTCAAAAGCTCAAGTTTGCACAAGTGTTGACTAGGTCAAACCATCTCCTAAAACACTGATGCCTCAAATTAGGGTTTTGATTTTCACAAGGATAATGGGAATTATAATTCCTCAAATGACCTTCATGTATCATTATAGACCTCCAATAATACTCATGTCAAGTTTCAAGTCTTGAATCACAAATTTGCTCAATCAATTGACCAGATGACGGAAAATCAACTATATTGGATAAAAAGTCAACTATAGTCAACCTACAGTCAAACTTCATGATTTTTGGCTAACATCAAAATTTTAAAGTCCTATTCATCATTTGATCACAACCCCTGAAGAAAAGAACTCAATTTACCAAAGGGGCAAAATGGTCAAAATTAGGGTTTTGATTGTAATTTACTGATCGATGACTTTTGGACCTAGTACATGACTTAATGGCTTGAAGAATGATCTCAAGAATTCAAACATAACATGTTGACCTAATTTTATGGCTAAAAACGTTTCTCAAGATTATTGAATTGATAGTTGAAATTTGATCAACTAATGAAAAGTCAACTGATGCACAAAAGTCAAACTTTGACTTTTTGATCAAGATTTGATTTTAAAGATCAAAATTCATCAAGAAATTCAAAAATATGAAGCTCGATCATCAAGAAATCACGAAAGTCAAAAGTCAATGTGAAAATTCAAACTTTTCAAGACTTAGAACTTTTTCTAAGTGCTTTATACATGACAATTTCATTACTTCATGCCAATTTTTCACCAAGATGCAAGATGATTCAAAAGAAACTTTCAACATGAAAGTTTTAGATCTTGATCATATTTACAACTTTGTATAATAGGACTCATATTCAAAAAATGCTTATATTTTGAGTTATAAGCCCATAAATTCATGCACTTTTTCTAAAACACTTAGTGAAAATTTGACCTAGTTTAGGCAGATTTTTGACCTAACTTCTTGGCCAATTTTTACCAAGCTCCAAGATGATTTTGTCAAAATGGTCAACATGAAGGATGTAGATGATGTTTCAAGCTTTCTAAAATGTCCAAGAACTTGAAGAGGTCATGCTTGAGCTAGATGTTTCGAAGAGATGAAGATAGCCTCATAAACTAGAGTTATAGGTCATTTTCCTGACGAACATTTTATCCAATCTCATAGCCATGTTGCATAATCTCGCTTTGTAGGCTTCTAACTTGTGTATCAATCCATAATTAATTAATTACACAACTGATAGAGCCATTATCCAAGCATTTGGACCATTATCCAAGTTGTATTTCCATTTATGGCACAAATTTACTATTCCATTCTTGAAAAGTTGATTTAATCATAAAGTCAACTTGTATTGAGCTTCTAACTTGTTTGTTCAGCACACACTCAACATACAAAGTCATATAAACATGTTTAAATCTTGTAACCACTCTAGATAGCCTTGTACTATGCATTGGGACAATGTGTATCAAGCTTGCTTAAAAAATAAGCCAAAGAGCCATAACATGTGAACTTGTACTTCTGATCACCTCAAAATCTCAAATCGTTTCCTATAAATTGAGGCATTGTTGCCTAGGACACGAGTTTACAAGCCCTTAAACACCCTCATTCTATCTCAAATTTGAAATTGCAACACAAGCACAAAAACTTGTCATTTCTGACTTTGAAATCCAAACACAAAATCTACTCGTGCGTTTTCCCTTAAAATCATTCTAAAAGCTTCCATACATCAAATATAATTCATCCCAATCCCTGTTTCCTAACTGTAACTCCATTTTCACCATTGTTCAAACTCAAAAACAGAGAATTGCAGTTGGACTTCTACAGACCATTTCAACCACTCTCAACTCAAGCTAAGCATTACATTAGCTTCCTAGAGGTCCAAGGAAGCTATCCTGATCATTACAACATCTTGAAATAAGCTCAAACTCAAAACATGAATTCCATTTTCAAGGTGAGTTTTCTGACTTTTGAACTCCTCATATAGGCATCATTTGGTTTCCATTTGTGAAGATAAAATGTAGACATTATAGCCCTGAAACTAACTACGTCCTTAAAATTCATTTATGTTGCCTGAGTAGTGAGAATTTTGAACATGAACTTCCTAAAAAATTAGGTCAGGATTTGGTACTATTTAAAATTCGTGCTATATTTGATCCATTGCTTAAGTTATTTACATTTCTGAAATCGTGATGAAATTTCTAACAAGTTTGATGTTCATACTTTTGAGAATGGATGAGAAAGTTACAAAGCTCTGGTTATGACGCGAGGTTGAAGATGAAGTACAACCATGAACATGTTTTATTTTAAGTTTATTGATTATTGTATTACTAACGGGTGAAACAGCCCCCCCCCCCCCCAGTGGTAGCAAGCGCGCGTGTAAGGAATTGTTATAGGAGGTCCTGGGTCGAGCCCCAACGACACCTTTTGCCTTTTTCATATTTTCCATTTTTCTTGTTTTTTGTTTACAGCGCATACGGGCTTTCCTGATTGGGCCTATCCTTTTTTAATTCTCCACACCGCCTCTACTACTTTCAGCAACTAAGCCCAATCTTTTTTATTTTATTTTCCTGAATTCCAACAAAAAAACAAACTTTGGGCCCAAGTTGTTTTTACTTTCAAACTATCCATTTCCTTTTCATACCCCCTTCCCTTTTCTATTTTTTATATATATTATATTTCTATTTTTGTTTTCTATTTCTTATTTTTATTTTTATTATTATTATTTTTATCAAAAATACGTTAAATATATTTTCTTGAATAAAAAGACTCTTATTCCTATTTTTTTAACTCATTTCATTTTTCTATAAAATTAACAAAATATCAAAAAATATTTTATTAAATACTTAGACCTTTTTTTATTTATTTCATTTCTTTTAAACAAAAAAAACCTAAAAAATATGTTCTTTTCTAACTTAATTAAAATAAATTTAGACTTAGGTTTTGCTTTAATTTGTTCTTTAAATTAACTTAGACTATAATTAATTAACTTCCTTTCTTAATTAGTTAATTGGATTAATCTTGAAAATCTTTTTTTCATATAAAAAACTCAAACAAAAATAATCTTCTTTTCTTTTACATTATCTTTATATTCTTTTACATTTTATTTCACATTATTCAATTTGGTTGTAATAGTAATTAGGTTTTAATTGCTTTCATCCCCATTTGTAAATTGTATCCCCCTCTCCCAAATGATGTAATAGCGTAGAACTTTATATTTACGCAATTTATCGCTTTCAATATTATTGCTAGTAATTAGGGTTTGTATGGAAAGATTTAAAATCAACAACTAGACAACCCTAATTCAAGACAAAATGCATGAAAACAAAACACTTTGCACACTTACACCTCTAGGGTTAATCCATACTTATTGCCTTAGAATAAATAGTCTTGCCCCTTGAACGTGGGATACTGTAGCAAAGACCCTCAATTATAAGGTCGTAGTCCCTCGATGATCCTTCGATGTTTCCTTCGGTAAACGACCTTAGACCCTTACGACAAATTGCTAAAGTATCCTACAATGTTCCCCTCTATGACTGTAGGACGATCCACGCACGTCCCTTTACATCCAATGATATGGTTGCTTACCAACTAATGGTAAGATAACACTATCTAAAGGAGGAGGAAGAGAACAAAGACTTTCTTTTGAGTAGATAGAACGTTCATAGTTTCTTGCTCACAACATTTCAAAACATATTTCAAAAAACACCAACACTTTTCATGAACTATTTTCAAAAGTCAACACTTTGTATACATTCTTATAGAGACGAGAATCATTACAAAGTTCGCCTAAACAAAGAAACTTTTCAAAAATACATTCAAAACAAATCACAAGCACATTTACAAAGCATTTCAAAGTAAGCTAGCAACTAAGAGCCCGTAGATAACTACGGATGAAAAGGGTGCTAACACCTTCCCTTTTCATAACCTACCCCCCGAACTCAAGAAAATTCTTAAAAGGTCATTCCTGTTCTTTTCACCCTTTCCTTTATTGGATAAAGAAAAGCCGGTGGCGACTCTTGCTATCCGCAACAATTGCGATAAAACGCAAAACACCCAAGTCAGTTCTCACACCGAATTACAGACATTTTGATGAGAAGATTAAAAGTCAATCAATCTCATTCAAACCAGTTTTTTCCATTTTAGCTTTTATCCTTAATATTTTCTCAAAAGATTAGACTCTTGTCAATATTTGTAGTGATGCGAGCTACTATACTTCTACGATATATAGTAAAGTGAGATATTTTCCACTTGGGTGTTGGGTGAGGTTTTGTTGATTTTAAAATCCAAGCTATATCCTCCACTTTGAGATGATGCAAATTCTCCTTTCTCATAATTGTGGGTAGTAAGTATGTTCTTCCACTCGGATACGACGATGATGTATTGTTTCTTAAAATTAACCAATACACTTGTGTTTCAAAATTTTTAAAGGTGAACTACGAGTACCCTGATCCCCTATTACACAAAAGGTGGTACGTAAGCACTAAAGGTTCGCAACTGCGGCGGATGAAAAAATCATAAAAAATATACTTCTTTTCTCATCCCCACAATCTATTTTTTGTACAACATTTATAGAAAAATTATACATATTTTCAAAGAGGTTCCTGCGGAGTACCACAGATGTTTAGGGTGCTAATACCTTCCCTTTGCATAACCAACCCCGAACTTAGATTCTCTCCCCCTCTTTTTGGGTTATTCTCTCTTTTCCCATTCCTTTGGAAACAATAAAGCACGGTGGCGATTTTTATTTTGATCTGTGCGAGTCAAGTCAATCCAATGGCTTTGTCTCAATATTTTTATCGCTACAGAAAAAATGGCGACTTCACTGGGGAAAGATCGACCTATTGCTGGTCCATCCCTAAGTGGGTTGAGCCTATCTTTGTTCATATGAGTATGTGCTATTATTTGTTGTGTATTATATGCTGTATATATGTTTGTCTGGACTTTTCTGGTTTTCAGGGTGCTTGGTGATTTCTCATAAGTCCTCTACCCGGACTTGGGAAAACTTAAGATAGGACGGGCTGTATAGTCATGTTAACTTTAAGGGAGTAATCTCAAAAAAGGAGACATGAGATCCCCCACTCAGTGGAGGCTCCTTTGACTGTAGTGTCGTTTACCAAGTAATCGGGAAGACGTACTGCTTTCAACCTGGGAGCCTGCTGAAACTGAGAACCGTAGAACCTTTAACCCATCTTGTCCTTTTAGGTGTAGTGCGTAAGCTATAACGGAATAATCCGAAAATGGTTGTCATGCGATGCTACGCTCAGATGAGTTTTTCCCGAGAATATTGCTAATTACCGAGTCAATCAAGATATTAGCAATATTCTAAGGAAAGATGTAGACTTTGGGAACCTCTTAGAACCTTGTTCGAATGGTAATGAACTTTTAGACCATACCTTGGGGGTAGTACCTTCTGCCTCATGCTCGTGACGTTGAACCTATGAACTCTATGTTTGTGATCTTGTGTGTGATTGCTGCATCATGCATTCATGCACCCATGAGAATCCTTTAAAACATTTTGTTTCAAGGGACTTAAAAGTTGACTCTTTGCGAATATCTCAGGTACTTTTTGACTATGGATTCTGGAAAAAGAAAGACTAAGAAGTACAGTTTCAAAGATCCCAAGATAGATGAGTTGATGAGTCTGATTCCCGAGATTGAGAGTTCTACAGATTTTCGGAGAAAGTATGGGTCCATCATTTCTCTTATGAAGCTCAGGATAAAGGAGGGTCTTCTCCTGACTTTGGTCCAGTTCTATGATCTGATGTATCGATGCTTTACTTTCCCTGATTATCAGTTGATGCCTACAGTGGAAGAGTATTCTTATCTATTGGGTTTACCTATTATCGATCGTGTTCCTTTTACCGGTTTGGAGGGGGGAGCCAAAATCCCATGAGATTCTTCTTTGATCCATTTGGGGAAGTCTGAGGTTGAATCCCACATGACTACCAAAGGAGGGATTAGAGGATTACCTGCCCAGTTCTTATTGGAGAAAGCTTGCTACTTTTCTAGGATGAAGAGTACGGTTGCTTTTGAGGCCATCTTTGCTCTACTTGCTTATGGATTATTCTTATTCCCTAATATCGATAAATTTGTGGATATCAATTCCATTAGGATCTTTATGATTGGGAACCTAATTCCTACATTATTGGTTGATGCTTATTACCCTGTTCATCATCGGGATTCTTATCATGGAGGGATGATCATTTGCTGCACACCTTTGTTGTATCAGTGGTTTATTTCTCACTTACCTTGATCTGATGCTTTCTGGGGTTCCAGAAAGGAACCTCGTTGGGCTCAAAAGATTATGTCCCTCACTCATTCAGATATTGTTTGGTATCATCAGGCATACTATGATGTAGAGATTATCAACAATTGTGGTAGTTTCCCCAATGTACCTCTTCTTGTTACAAAGGGAGGAATTAACTACAATCCTGTTCTTGCACGACGACAACTTGGATATCCGATAAGGGATAAGCCAAATAGTAGTCATTTGAGTGGTTTCTTTCTTAAAGAGGGAGAGGTTCATAAGGAAGCTAAAGAATAAATTTCAAAAGCTTAGCGTCATATTCACAGGAAGGGAAGGAAGGACTTGGGACCTAGGGGGGGGGGGGGGGGGGGAGGGGGGCTGTTTCTTTGGAGCCTTATCTTTAGTGGATACAAGCAAGAGCTATCCAGTTGAAGATGCCCTATGCCCGTGAAGCACCCATGCCTGATATGTTTGTGAAGAAAGAGAAGCAAGAGGAAACCTGATTGAGATACTTGAGAGTCGTGCTATAGAGACGATGGAGAAGCAAGAGGATTTATTTTCCTCTAGAGCTCATTCAGGACCTAGTTGCTCACTTCCCGGCTCTGGTGATTGGAAAGAGGTCGCCAACATGTATGTAGAAGAAAATAAGCAGTTGAAGGCTCAGATTGCCAGACTCACAGGGAAACGTCAGTGTGTGGATTGATCTTCACCAGCTTTGCTTTCTTAGGATTTTAGATTCTATCTTATCTTGTACTTGGGATTATTGAAACTTGTACTAAAAAGTTGTAATACGTTTTGAAGTTATTATAATGAGATTCTCAGTATTTCAAATGTGTTAGTACTTTAATATTTGCAAATTATCTATAAATATTTGAGTTCCTTGAAATATTAATAATAAAATAAATCATGCGCATTGCATATCTTACATCATATTATACATACTTCTTGCATTTCTTTCCATACCCAGGTGTCTTACTAAGCTTCTTTACTTCATTCAGAAAGTTGTCTCACCAGTATAATACTCGGGCCAGTTTCAGAAGGAAGATGGATAATCTAGAATAAGAGATTCATGAGTTACGCAAAGAAGTTACTGCTCTGAAGGCTGGTATGGCCAATCTCACTGCTTTGATGGAACCGTTGGTGGCTGCTCAGAATCAGCAATCACCTGCTTAACCTCAATAAACACCGGTTACTTCCGAAGCTTCGACAGTTCCTGTTTCTATTACTCCAGTTATTGTTGTTCAGAATCGTACTCCTCAGGGTTATCCATGGGGAATGCCAGAGAACTTCATGCCAGAAGGTTATATCAAGATGCTCAGGTTGCTCCATTTTCTCAGACTGCTGCTATTTCTGCACCTCCTGTGGTGCATATTACTCCTGCTGCTAGAAATTAGATTCACTATGTTGCACCTCCTTCGGTGAATGCTGTACCATTTACTAATGATGAAGTTTATCGCCATATTCCTCCACCAAGTGAAAGCTTGGGTGTCTATGATCGAATGGAAGATTTTCAGGATCAGTTTGATAAGATGCAGAAAGAGTTGAAGGCCCTCAGGAAAATAATTGTTTGGGAAGAATGCGAACAATTTGTGTTTGGTTCCAAATGTGAAAATACCTGCGAAGTTTAAAGTACCAGAATTCGATAAGTACAAGGGAAACACTTGTCCTCGTGCTCACTTAGTAATGTATGTGAGAAGGATATCTACTCACACTGATGATCAACGCCTATTAATTCATTTCTTCCAAGACAATTTGACTGGTGAATCATTGAAATGGTACATGAGCCTGGATAGCGCCAATATTCATACTTTCAAAGACTTGGGTAAAGAGTTTAATAGACAACACAAATATAATGTGGACATGGCACCTGACCGTGATCAACTCAGGGCAATGGTCCAGAAGGACAGGGAGTTATTTAAGGAATATGCATAGAGATGGCGTGAAGTAGCTGCCCAGGTGATTCCTCCAATGGAAGAAAAAGAGATGACAAAGATTTTTATAAAGACTTTGGGTGCATTCTATTATGAAAGAATGGTGGCAAGTGCGCCAAGTGATTTTACCGAGATGGTGGGCATGGGTGTCTATTTGGAAGAAGCTGTAAGAGAGGGTCGCTTGACAAGAAGTGAAAATTCTGACAGTGTGAAGAAACCATCACACAGGTTTTCTAAAAAGAAAAAGGGAGAGACAAATGCTGTTATTTAAGAGAGAAGGGTTAATCCTCCTAGAAGAAATCATTAGAGACACCAACAGGTTGCTTCGGTAACCCTAGTTGTCAATACGGCTTCAACCATAGTCTCCTATCAAAGACCAGCCCCTCAAGGAAATCAAGGGCATAATCAAAGGAGAGATGCATTTGACTCTATCCCCATGAGCTATGCAGAGTTACTCCCAACATTGGTTCATAAAAAGTTGGTCAAGACCAAGCCACCCCCCGCTATACCATTACCTTTTCTTTGGTATTATAAGGCAGATCAGACGTGCTCTTTTCATCAGGGTGCACCAGGGCACAATGTGGAAACATGTTATCCCCTGAAATCGGAGGTATAAAAAATGGTGAGATATGGCCTTTTGTCCTTTAAATATGTCGACCCTAATGTGAAAGATAATCCTCTGCCATAGCATGGAGGAGCGAATGGTGTCAACATGGTTGCTGGTTTTCCAGGGGAATTCCGCATTTATGATATCAAATTGGTCAGAGGAGATTTGGTAAAGATGCACGCCGACCTTTGCGAGTTTAGTTACTATACGCATGACCATGCTGGTTGTGGTATCTGCAATACTGATATACAAGGGTGTGATAAGATAAAGGTTGATTTATAGGAAATGATAGATGAAGGCCTCATCCATATAATCAAGCCTAGGGAAGAATATGAGGAATAAGTGAACATGGTCTTTGGATGTCCGGGAGAGTTCCGGTTCATCAATGTGAACCATATGAATGATGATTTGGTGCAATTGCACGCTATTTTCTACCACATGGATGGTCAGGTAGAACACCACTATGTATCTTATCGGGTTTGCTGCAGAGATTATTGAGGTTGTTCCATTGTGAAAAGAGGTATTTAGTTGTTATTGGATAATGGTACCATCAAGGTTTCAGGCCAAAGATATGATTACAATGTGATTAATGTGATTGAAGATTGCTTGGCTGATACTGAATCAGATGATGAATATGCTTCTGCGGATGAATTCTTTTCCTCAGATGAAGGTATGTTCTCTAGTGGTGGTTCTTTAATGACCAAATTTTCTGAAGAAAGGGTGAATGTAATTGTGCCTTGTTTCAATGATTCCTCCCCTGTGCAGATTGAATACTATAGCAAGCCAATTCTAACTCCAATAGTGATTTGCTTGCTGGGTCATGTTCCTTACGAAGTTGTACCATACAAATACAAATACAATGCTACAATTCTAGAGGATGGTGTGGAAGTTTCCATCCAGCCTTTGTCTGATGTCAATAATATTGCTGAGGCCAGTAGAGTGATCTGTAGTGGTCGTGTGAATGTCAGTGTCGATAAGAAGGTTGTCGAAAGTGTTGAAAATAAGAAAGCAATGGGGGAGTCCAGTGGTGCCACTCTGGAAAAAGAGGTGGATGATATATCAAAGATTATCTAGATGAGCGACTACAAGATAGTAGATCAGTTGTTGCAGACTCCTTCAAAGATATCTATTCTGGCCTTGCTAATGAATTTGTCTTCCCATAGAGAATCTTTAATTAGGGTGGTGGATCAAGCCTTCGTGGAGAGTGATATCCTGTTGGACCAATTCAGCAGTGTGGTAGGGAATATTACATGTTGTAATAACCTAAGCTTCTGTGATGACGAATTGCCAGACGAAGGAAGGAATCACAATCTGGCTCTCCATATATCCATGAACAATAAGAACGATTCATTGTCAAATGTGCTGATTGATAATGGGTCCGCCTTAAATATCGTACAGAGGAGCACATTGATGAGATGAAGTATCAAGGAGCTCCCATGCACCAAAGTGTTATAATTGTAAAATCTTTCGATGGATCAAGGAAGTCTGTTATTGGGGAAGTGGATCTGCCTATTCACGTAGGCCTGCACCTTTTTCAGATTACTTTCCAAGTCATTGATATTGTGCCCACATACAACTGTTTACTAGGACGGCCATGGATACATGAGGCAAAGGCTGTCACTTCAAATTTACACCAAAATCTGAAGTTCGTGCATAAAGGAATGATGGTTATTATAAATGGAGTGCAAGCATTATTGATCTCTCATTTATCCTCTTTCAGTGTTATGGAAGCGGATGAAGCTACTGTTGGAACTCAGTTCCAAGCTTTATCCGTTGATAATGTAAGAGAGAATAAGAATTCTATGGCTTCATTCAAAGATACTCAACAGGTTGTGCGTAATGGCCCTAGTAAAGTATGGGGACAAATTTTTGATCCACTAGTGAACAAGAACATGACTAGTTTGGGATTCTCTACGAAGAATGATAAAGGTGAGAAATTGAAGTCGAAGACTGCTCTGGGAAAATACCAGGATATTTTCCACAGCGGAGGTTACCTCCATCCAACTGTTTCTAGGATCAATGCTATTGCGAAGGATGAAGAAGAGCAGGAGATACCGAATTATGTGACACCTGGAATCAGAGTCCAAAACTAGGTCACTATTGATGTTCCCTCTTGCATCCATGTCTCAAAGTAATTTGTTTTTGTTAATCTTTGCAAAAAGATTTCACTCAGCCCAAGGTGAAAGTTGATATTATATGGGCTTATCTGTTTGCTTTGATAATTAAAATCATTAATAAAAGTTGTCTTTAATTCTCGAATTATGTTTTTATTTTATGCTTTTTCTTGGAAAAATGGTAATAAAAAAAAACCCTTTTGAAATGAATAATAACTATTAATAAATCTGCATAATCACTTGATATATGTGTCAGTTTCTAAAAGCAATCATAAATCATATGCGCAGATTAATTAAAAAACCTATTGAATACAATGACCCTGCACCCTCTCCCAACTTTGAATGTTTTGTGTATATGGTCGAAGAAGAATAATATGACGAGGTTCTAGAAGAGATTTCATGGTTGCTCAATGAAACAACCGGCTGAAAATCATCAAACAATGAAGTCTCCATCAAACGTCTTTTATCCCATATGAAGGGAAAGGTAAACATCGAGAAAACCTAAGAAGAGAGAAGTCACGGTATTGCGACCAAGAGATCGGGTAAGTGAGTCTGTTACGCGAGGGGAAGGTATTAGCACCCCACACGCCCGTAGTACTCTACGGTATCCACTCTTGTTGTTCTCTCTTATGGGTGTGTTTAAACCATGCTTACTGTTTATTACTGAGGAAGAATGCATGCAAAATAAATAAGAAAATAATGTAGGGAAAATAAAGTTATACTCGCTTGGGCCCTACCCCAATGCCTACGTATCCTTTTTGAGAAATCAGAGCTACCGTAGTTCATCTCACATGTTTTTGTTTGTTTGTGTTTTTTATGAACAATGTTAAATTCGCCTTCTGCCGTAGCTCGACCTTTGGAGACTTATGCGTTGGCAGAAAAGTAAATTAATCATGTCCTTACCTGAAAAAGGTTTTAGAGAAAAGGTGCTTGAGCGCACAAAAAAGGTTTGAATTGGTTTGTGTTTTGTTACCTTGAAAAAGGGTTTAAGTGAGATTAGCATGTTTTTGATTTGCTAAGAAAAGAAGTTTTAGTTTAAATGCATATGCAAAAGGGGAAGAAAAGAGTCTAAGGGAGACTAGCTATTTCTAAACCTAATGTTATCATACAATGGTAGTCCTAAGGTTTGGATTAACAAAAGGGAAACGTCTACCTAATGTTAGCATGCATGGTTTACAACATAAGGTCTAACTTGCATCCGAAGGGAGCAAGCATGTCCTAAGGGAACATGGTATGTACAAGGATAAAGCAAACAAGCTAATAAGCTCAAGAGAGCACACCTAGAGAGATCATATCTAAGTTAGCATGCCAAAGAGAGTCTAACAAAACTATCCTATAGGGGACATGAAATGAGAGCGAAGTCAGGATCTCAATTTCTAAATTGAGTGACTCATCGATCAACAAGAAATAAAGGAAAGCGATAAAATCCTATAGGGAGCATGCACTGAGAGCGAAGTATTGATCTCAATTTCTAAATTGAGTGACTCATTGATCAACAACCAAAGAAACAAACACAAGCATAACACATATAGCAAATGAAGTGCAGAAAGCCTGCTACAGGTCTTTAAACAGCGACTTCGAGCGCACGCTCTTTATTTCCTACTTCTCATGGTATCTAGAAAAGCGGTAAAGTGCAGAAATGAGGAATAAAATAAGGTCACGATGTTATCGAATGGAGAAAATCCATTGCCTCTTCAAAGCCATGCAAGCAATAAGAAAACTCTACAGAAGCTGCTCCGCACGAGTGATCAAAGAATTAACCCCGAGTATTCCATATTGTGAAAATGACATCAATCATTCTATCACAAAATCTTAGCTAAAAATGACAATGAAAATGATTATTAAACACAAAATAATAGAAAACTCTAATAAAATACTAAGGAGAAAACCTAAAATTCTAAAATATTCTTCCTTTTTTATTTTATTGTTTTTATCATAACAAAATAAAAAAAAACTAAAAAAGTTCCTAAACCTTTAATATGAAAATATGAGCTAAGAGGGGTGAAAACCGAAGTCAGGAGGTTCTGTAGAAGCAATCAGAGTAGTAGCACTAATCCCAATCTAAAAGAAAGTTCATGAAGTAGCCTTTTTTTGTTGGCAGTAATCAAGAAGCTCAGTGAAAATAAATAATGGGCCAAGGATGTTAGGCCCAACCACCAATCCAAACAATTTTCAGTATTATTATTTATTATTAGCATATTACTATTATACTGCAAAAGATAATAAGAAAATAATTGATTAAAAAACAATAAAAAAAATACAGTATCATGAAACGGTGCGTTTGAGAACAAGATAAGGTTTGAAGACTGTAATGAGACCTCACTGAAACTCCAAACACGAGTTTCTCCTCTCCAACAAAAACAAAATTCCTCCGTCATTGGTCTTGCCGCTAATTCCAATCCGAATCCGCCTCCACTCTTCTCAACAACCCTCTCATCGTTTTCGTCCACTCAGTCGCGATTTTGATTCAGTCATCACCTTCGCCTCAGCCTTCTTCCTTCTTCTTCGACTCCGATCAATCATCATCATAACGCCGCCACACTTTTCTATTCATCTCCACCCCGGAGAGAAGTCTGGCGCTTCTTCAACACCATTGAGAATCCAGTAAGTTCTTCAATAAACCGTTTTGACGATTTTGCTCTTCATTTCTTCTTCTACGATTCTATTCTTTGTTTGTTCTGCATGATGATGCGGATTCGGTGCTGTTGAATTTATTCTGTAGCGTTGTTATGAAGTTGCGGTTGTGATGCTGTTGATGCATGAGGGAGTTCACAAAAGGTGATGAATATCTTCTAAGACGATTGGCGTGAGGATGATGAAAAGATGCTCTAAGATGCGAAACTGAAATGTAGAGAGCTTGTTACGTTGTAGTGGTGGTTGTGTTGATGAAGATTGAAGATTGATGTTGATAGAGGTCAAAGAGGATGAAAACTCAAGTGGAGAAGGTGGTCTTGAAGATTCAAGAAGATGAAGAAGAAGATGTTACTTGAAGAATATGAAGAACAATGATGAAGGATCTACAGAGGAGTTTGCAGAGGATAAATTAGAGTTGATTTCTTGATATTATTCTCTATGAATCCTGTTGTGAACTGTATAGAATTGATAGATATTGGTATTTGGAGTTTTCTATTGTGTATATGAATTGTGAGTTCCTCTCCTCTTGTTATTCTCTCTTGTACATATCGTTCTTTTTTGCTTTGATAAAACAGCTAGAAGATTGATATAGATTGTTGGAGATTGAGAAGCAGTTGAGTGAGGAGTAATCTGATCCTTTGGATTGAGAAATTCAGTTATGAGATGGAGGATTGGATTGATATTGTTATAAACAGTTAGCTGGCTGTTAGTTTGTTAGTCGGTTACTGAGCTGGGATTTTGTTAGGAATTAGTTACAAGTTAGTTTATGTGATTTTCTATTAGTTAGTTATAGTTGATTGTATGGGTTAGAATTCTGTTTTGACTATAGGTTAGTTGGTTGGGAAATTTTCTGTTGGGGAATGTTTTGGGAGTTAGTTGGGGAGTTTTTTACTGCGGTTAGGAGTTAGGGTGAGTTAGAAACAGTTAGGAAACAATTGGGGTTAGAAAGTTAGTTAGAAACTGTTAAGAGAGGTTAGAGGGAATTCAGTTGACAGTTTGCAGGTTTGTTTTCTGTTATGGAGAAAAAATTATGTTAGAGGTTGTTAGGTTGGGAAGTTAGTTAGAAAAGTTGGTTAGGTTACTAAAAAAACTGTTAGAAATTGGTTTTCCGAGTGCCCTGTTCAACCATTTCATCACTAACTGCTTCTGTTATTAAACTGTATTTGATGTTGGCTTTTTCAACCCTTTCACACTTGGATCGAATTACTGAATGAGTGATTTATTATGTCTTGTTTATTAATTGTTGCAGGTTCTGGTTCAACGTGATAACAGGTTTTTCCGACATTTTGACCATCAACACTCACAAGAACCTATTTTTTCAGGTTCATCCCGAGGCTTCTTTGAAGCTGCTACAAAGGAATTCATGTCTTGTAACATATATGCTGATATTCAATTCATGTCCTGACTGACAACTTTACAAGCGACTTGTGTATAAGTCTGGTGAGCGCGCTTCCTTTTCGTCCTTAGAATAGTAGCCGAATTCTGAACTAGTGCAAAAACAATCCTTTCAACAACAGGTTTTCTCTGTAAATTCTAGACTAAATATGGTTTGCCTATATGTGAGAATGTATGATAATTATGTCGTGTTATATCAAGTTCGAATCAGATTCTGACGTTACTGCAGTAGCATGCGGCAAGTTGGTCATGAAAAGTTGTGGAACATAATGATATTTCATTGCAATTTACTTCTAGCTTGGTCCATACGTTAAATCCTCATATCAAGAATGGATATTGCATGCATTAACCTGACCATATATGTTATGGTTTGTTCATGACTTGCATTGAGTTTCACATGTCATCTACTAGCTCAAAATTACTCCATGATTTTATTTACGTTATTGATTGGTGCAGGATTTCAACATGAAGACGAGACTTTGGCATGGACGCATCTTGGAATTCAGTGTAACATGAAGATGAAAGAAGAGATCCCTTTAAAGTAGTTTGAAAAGGCTTAGGGAAATAGCGATTATGGTTACAGTTAGCTTCTTGATCAACCTATGCAAGCTAACATTTTTTGTAATCTCTTTGTAGCACACTCTTAAACCTCGTAGTGAATTTGACTTTGCAATTGTAATCTCTTTATAATTTTCTCTTGGATGAACTTTTGTGAGGACCTTGAATAGATTTTGTGCTTGAATTTGGACAAATGAGTATTGGTAATTGATGGTGAAATGATATTTGCATTTGAAAAGTATTGTAAACTTGAACCTGTGAATGAATAAAATGCTGAGTTTGAATTGAATGAATTTGGAACTTGACTGTAACTTGATTTGCAAGTTAATGCATCTTTCATTTTTTAATACCAATATAAACTCTAACCGAATTTGAACCATCTTCAATTTAATGAAAACCCCTAATTCAACTCTTCCATCCATGTTAACTTGAATTGTAAGCAACACACTAATTCCTTGATCAACACTTCATCTTTTGTAGCATGAACCAAAACCTTGGAAACTCAATCTTTAAATATTTGATTTGGAAAAATTCTTTTCCACTTGATGATTTTAACACAACAATACCTTTGGAGCATCCTTGGATGAAGATGAATGAGACTTGAATCATAGTGTAAAATCCTTAAGATAACCCTATCCATGATCTTTATACCAGTGAATGTTAACAAGCTCAAACCATATAAAACAAATCCTAGTCTTCTTGAGATACCCTCGACTCTTTTGATGAAAATGGGATCCTTGTAGCTTGATGAAAGAAGAAGTTCATAATAATGCTTAAACAAGCAACCCTAGCTTTCAACCAATGATTGATGGAGGAACCCGTAGAAACAAGCTTGAATGAAGGTGAAAGCCTCAAAGTAAAAGACCCTAGCTTCAAGATCCTTGATCCCTTGGCCATTTGATTAATTAATAATGCGTGATGTTGTTAAATGACCTAATGGAAGTTATGTACATGAGAAAAATGCGAGATGCGTAAGCCATATAAAAGTAAGAGGGTAGGACAAATTTGGGGTAGTACAGCTGCCCCTATTTAATCGTCTTAAACCTGAAAGTACGATTGGCACATGCCTTTCGAAAGTTCAAGGTAGAAGATGATTAAATACCAATGCCCAAAAATTTGTTCTAAAAGAAAGTGTGAGTGTTTATTTGTTTTTGTGGTATTTGCTTGGGAACTAAAAGAGGTGGGACTAAACCGGAGGTATACGTTGATCAGGACACAACGACATCTGAGTACATCGATCAGGACACGATGACTGAGAGGAAGACACGAATAAAGACACGACGATTGAAAGGAAGATATCGATCAGGACACGACGGCTAACAGGAATACATCGATCAGGACACGAAGATTCACAAAAGAGGTATCGATCAGGACATGATAACCAAAAGGAAGACATCGATCAGGACAAATGGCTAATAGGAATACATCGACCAGGACACGATGATTCACAGAAGAGGTATTGATCAGGACACGATAACCAAAAGGAATACATCGATCAGGACACGATGGCTAATAGGAATACATCGATTTGGACATGATAATTCACAGGAGAGGTATCAATCAGGAGACGATAACCAAAAGGAAGACATCGATCAAGACACGATGGCTAATAGGAATACATTAATCAGGACACGGTGACCAAATAAAGACGTCGATTAGGACACGAAGGGTGTTTAGAAATTGACAAGACGAGTGTTTAGAAGTTGACACGACGAGTGTTGGAAGGTAGCATGATGAAAACACAAGGATAAAGAAGAATTGTAACACAGCGTGATGCCAATACAAGGAAGAGATCAGACTTGTAACGTATCATGACACCAATACAAGGGAGAGATCGGACTTGTAATGTAGCATGATGCCAATAAAAGGAAGAGATCAAACTTGTAACGTAGCATGATGCCAATACAAGGGAGAGATCAGACTTGTAAGGTAGCATGATGCCAATACAAGGAAGAGATCATACATGTAATGTAGCACGATTCCAATACAAGGAAGAGATCAGACTTGTAAAGTAGCACGATGCCAATACAAGGCAGAGATCGGACTTGTAACGTAGCACGATGCCAATACAAGGAAGATATCAGACTTGTAACATAGCACGATGCCAATACAAGGAAGAGATCAGACTTGTAATGTAGCACGATGCCAATACAAGGAAGAGATTGGACTTGTAACGTAGCATGATGCCAATACAAGGAAGAGATCAGAATTGTAATGTAGCATGATGCCAATACAAGGGAGAGATCGAACTTATAACGTAGCATGATGCCAATACAAGGAAGACATCGAACTTGTAACGTAGCACGATGCCAATACAAGGAAGAGATCGAACTTGTAACGTAGCATGATGCCAATACAAGGAAGAGGTCGGGCCTGTAACATAGAATGATGCCAATACAAGGAAGAGATTGAACTTGTAACGTAGCGTGATGCCAATACAGGGAATGGATCTGACTTGTAACATAGCGTGATGCCAATACAAGGAAGAGATATAATATGTAACGTATCATGATGCCAATACAAGGAAGAGATCGAGCTTGTAATGTAGCATGCTGCCAATACAAGGGAGCGATCAGACTTGTAACACATCACGATGCCAATACAAGGAAGAGATTAGACTTATAACGTAGCACGATGCCAATAAAAGGAAGAGATCGAACTTGTAACGTAGCGTGATGCCAATACAAGGAAGAGATTGGAATTGTAACGTAGCATAATGCCAATACAAGGAAGGGATCTGAATTGTAACGTAGCGTAATACCAATACAAGGAAGAGATCAAACTTGTATCGTAGCATGATGCCAATACAAGGAAGAGATCAGACTTGTAACGTAGTATGATGCCAATACAAGGAAGAGATCAAACTTGTAACATAGTGTGATGCTAATATAAGGAAGAGATCAGACTTGTAATGTAGCGTGATGCCAATACAAGGAAGAGATCGAGCTTGTAATGTAGCGTGATTCCAATACAAGGAAGGGATCTGACTTGTAACGTAGCATGATGCCAATACAAGGACATTATAACATAGAAAAGTGTTTGAATCGATACCGATGAGTATCGAAGAAAGGTTAAACACATACGAGTGTTTGGGAGACTGACACAGACGAGTGTTTGGAGACTGAATTATTTTTTAGACGGGAACTGGCTACCAGACAAAAACTGGGTTTAAAATGATAAGGTGTATTGATTTAGTTGGGAATTGTGAAGGTGAAAGCCACTAGCTGGGGGTTTGGGAGTGATACCCTCTTGAGGGATGTAATGTTTTCCTTGAATGATTCAGGTATTTTGTGTAAGGAACCCAATCTGATTTATGCTTCGTATGCATGTTTGAATTTCTTTTTCCGCAAAGATCCATTATGATGGATCGGCTACGCGCTTTTAAGGATGTGATGCTATGCAATGATAACTATATGCAATGCAAAGAAATAGACTTCATGAGGATAAGAGAAATCTCGCTGGGAACTGTTGCTCATCATCGAGGATGCCAATATATATCGGTGCCAGAAACCTGTAATATCAGAGACCACTGGGGATATTGATAAGGATTTGCACTGGAGAGCTCATGATACCGAAGATCGTTGATGACTCCGCTGAAGATTGAATTGCTGACAAAGCGAGTTTTCAGGTATGCTACTGAATTCTGAATTGTGTTGTTGGGGAAGAGATAATGAGCACCATATGGATCTCTTTGAATACATGCCCCAAATTTATGCCACACTGGGGAGTTACCTCTTAAATCACCTGGGGATGAAAGATAGGCATGGACACCTACGAATGACTCGGTTTAACTCTGCGAATGCTCCAGTTTACTCCAATGGGGATGCACTTGATTAACTCCACTAAGGATGCACTTGCGCATGACAAATCAAACGACGGCTCTGAATTTTCTGAATTCACTTGGGGAATCAGGTCTGAAATAGTCTGTAGTAGATGAAGGTAACATCGTGCATTGGCTAGGTCAGGGTGACCGTTATAACTCTTTTAGCTTGATTATAGTCGTCTCATACAACATAATTGGCTTGAGCAACTTTGCAAGTACGGATGGGGAATGCCCTTGTCTGGAGGATTTCTAAAAGAATTTGTGCTGAATAGGAGACCATAATATTCATGCCACAATATGATATGAGGTGGCCTGCCCCAATGTCTTGAGTCAAGAAATAAACTGCTCTTCATTACAACTTTCTTGGAGAGATTTGTCGAATCTCGACGTAACTACCCCAGGTTGAATGAATTCCGAATATATTTCTCGATGTAATTGCCCCAAGTTGATGGCAACTTGAAGAGATTTATCAACGCGATAGCCTCTGATTGATAGCTTTGAGGGAATGCCCCAGATTTGGCTGAACTTAGAGAGATTGACTCTCGACTTGATTGCCCCAGATTGGCGGAATCTGCTAACTTCATCCCTAAAGGGTACTCAGACTGTGAAGCACCAATATGCTTTCTCTTGATGGAATCACTGGTTAACTTGCCCCTAGATAAGTCATATCTCTTATGACAGCTGACTCTTACTTCAACAGAGTATTCAAGCCTGTCCTCTCTGACAAGATTGGGCTCTTTACCGATTGTTCATTGTGTAAACTCACTTGATGTCAATTAGTTATTTTGTATGCAGAAGAGTGTTTATTATGAGAAGGATAATTCTAATGCAACACATATGTATATCTTGAAGTTTGAAAAACTTTGAATGAAATGATGTCACAACTCTGTCATGAACGAGTCAATTTGCAAAATTATTTTTTATGAAATATAATGCAAGCATATGATGGAAATACAAATATTTAAACATACCTCTTAGGAGTTAGTTAAATTCTATCTCGTTGTAGCACGCTTTCAAATTGACCCATGCTTAAGTTATGACTTTGAAAGGGTTGTAAAGTGGCCTGGTTCACAGTTTTAGAAAAAAAGGATTTAAGGCTCAAAATTATTTGGTGCCCACCCATTCTCCATGATGTTCTCCATTCATACATTCGGTTGACCCGATACAAGCATTCATATCTCAAGAAGAGTTATGCGATGGTTGAGGAACCATTGAGGCCTGTTGGACACGACAATCACTTCACCTTTGATTTTGGTGTCTGATCACACGACCTTGTTCTTTCGTGAGGATTTTATTGGTAATCCTTTTCTTTCCTTTTAGGCTTTTCAATTTCTTTCTTGCTTTCCCTAATTTTTTCCTGGATAAATTCTTTTGAATTTCGATTTGGAAGTCCAGCGGGATGCCCCGACTTTTGTCTAAGCGACTTGCTTTCAAGTTTCGACTTAGCAGGGCCTTTTGTTTCTTTTTTATTCATAATTTCCATTTTTAACAAGTCGTTGATCTTTGCGTTGTCTTTGATTTTTTGGAAGTGACTGTAACTGTCCGAGTCTTTTGTAGATGAAGGATAACCATTATTGTATCGTCATCTGTTGACCTCCTATTGTGCAAGAGATACCCATTGGGATATCGTTAATTGATGCATATTATGATACGGTGGGAGAACTGACTTGGGTGTTTTGTGTTTTATCGCAAATGTTACAGTTAGCAAGAGTCGTCACCGACTTTTCTTTTATCCAAAAGGAAAGGCTGAAAAGAACAGGAAAGACCTTTGAGATTATTTCTTGAGTTCGGGGGGGGGGGGGGGGTAGATTATGAAAAGGGAAGGTGTTAGCACCCTTTTCATCCATAGTTATCTATGGGCTCTTAGTTGTTTGCTAGATCACTTGCTTTTGTTTGAAAATATGCTTTGTATGGTTTTTGAAAGTATTTTTAAAAGGTGCCTTTGTTTAGGAAAACTTTGTAATAGTTCTTGTTTGTAAGAACATATACAAGGTGTTGAGCTTTTGAAAATATTTCATGTTTGGAAAGTGTTTTGAAAGTGTTTTTGAAAGTGTTGGTGCTTGTTTTGAAAATAAGCAAGGATGTTTGATTTGAAAATAAGCAAGCAACTAGGAACAATCTACCTACTCAAAAGTCTTTATTCATTTCTTCCTTTCTTTTGACATTGCTATCTTACCATTGATTGGTAATAAGACTTATCTTTGGATGTAAAGGGACGAACGTGGGTCATCGTATAACCATGATAGAAATGTTGTGAGATATCTTAGCATTTTCTCTTTGAGGGACTAAGATCATTTTTGAAAGGCAACATTGATAGCGTCATTGAGGGACTCTGATCTTGTATTTTTGATTGCTTTTTGCTAAGATATCCCACATGCATAACATGGCCATTTTGGTAAGGCAGCAAAGTGGAATTACCCTAAGGGTGCAAGTGTGCAAATGTGATTGATTTACATGCATTGTTTATCTTGAATTAAGGTTTACTACTTGTTGGTTTTAGTCTTTCCATACAAACCCTAATTACTAGCATTTATATAAAGCGATAAATTGCGGAAAATAAAATTACTACGCTATTACATTTTTAGGGGAGGGGGTATATATATTTACAAATGGGGATTGCAAGAAAAATTAAACCTAATTAACTATTACAACCATATTGAATAATATACAAGAATTGAAAAGAAAATAATGCAAGAATATAAATGGAAAAAAGAAATGATTTTTGTTTGTTTTTTATGAAAGGGTTTGGTCTTGACCTAATTAAGAAAATGATTAGTTAAAAATAAACAAAATTAAATTTAAACTAATTAAGAAAGAAATTAAGTTTAAAATGTATTTTTAGGGTTTTTTGTGAAAGGTTTTAAGTTAAATAGTAATAATATGAAAATTAATTAATTAAAAAAAACCTAAATTCTAAGTTAATAAAAAAGAAAAATAGTAATTAAACCTAAATTTAAATATTAATTTATTAAGGAAAAAGAAATTAATTTATTAAGAAAAATGTTTTTAGTCTTTTTTGTTTTATAAAGAAAAATCAATAAATAAGTGTGAAAATAATAATAAAAATATTTTTGGATTTTTTATTAATAAAAATAAAAATAATATTCATAATAATAATAATAATAATAATAAATAATAATAATAAGAAAACTGAGATAAAATAAAAATAAGAAAAAGAAAATAAAAGTAAATGAAATAATAAAAAATAATTGGGCTAGCCTGCAAAAGTAAACAAGGGGGTTAGAGAAAGCAAAAAAAGGAAGGCCCAAACTGAAGGCCCAAGCGCTAGCTGTATGGAGTAAAAAAGAGAGAAAATATGAGAAAATGCCTAAAAGGTAGCGCTGGGTATTGAACCCCTGACCTCTAACACAAACACGTGCTACCTTTGCCACTGGGGTGGCTGTACATCCGGTAACATAAACAAAACAAATAATACATAACACAAGTCATGTCCTGAATGTAACTTCATCTTCAACCTCCAGCCTGAACATTTGTAACTTCACCATTTCTCAACAAAAATGAAATATGCAAACATGAAAGTTGCTCCATTTTTCCATACGAATCCAACCATGTAAATATCATAAGATATAAATCAAAGATGAATGAGAATTTCTAAAAGTACCAAATTCTGACCTAATTATTTTCAGATATTCAAACCTAAAATTCTCACTACTCAAGCAATATAAATTAAATCTATGGACATGTACAATTTCAGGGCAATGATGTCTACATTTTATCTTCTCAAATGCAAGCCTAGCAATGCCTAAATGAGAAGATAGAAGTTATGAAAATGTACCTTAAAAATGAAAATCGTGAAATGAGTTTGAGCCGCTTTCAAGGAGTTGTGATGATCAGGTTAGCTTCCTCAAGTTCCCAGGAAGCTAATGCAATGCTTACTTGATGCTAGGAGTGTTTGAATCGTGCTAGAGAAGTCAAGGTGCAAGCTCTATTTTTTGGTTATGGAAGTTGATGAAGATGATGTTATAGTCTTGAAACAGGGACTTGGATCACTTGTGTATGATGTATGTAAGGTGTTTGGATGATTAAGAAAGAAAACTCACGAGTGGAAATGAAGATGGGAAGTTTTGGCTCAAAATTGTCAAGTTTGGACAGTTATGTGCAAAAGGTTGCTTGGGAGAGTTTGAGAGCTTGTCTATTCTTGTATTCTCTTGCAATAGACTTTTATAATTATAAGAAAAAGGTTAGAGCACTTTAGGTTGACAGAACTGTGAGATATAGAGTTATGGCCATGTTACTTGATTTTGAAGAAAAGTGGAAAACATGGTTTCAAGGCATAGTACAAGCATGGCCTGAGTTTAAGGGAGGCTCTAGACATGTTGCTTTTTCCTTTTACATTACTTGTACTCAAATGAAACAAGTTGGGAACTCTATGCATTGACTTTTGCAATAAAGCTTGCTTTTCCAAAATGGAAGCGTTACCTTTGTGCCATTAATGGAATAACCATTTAGACAATGCCTCAAATGCTTGGATCAAAGCTCTAACAGTTGTATAAACATTTAATTATGGAGTGAAAGGCAATTTAGAAGCCTGCAAAGTGAGATTTGTACAACATGCTTGAAGATTGGATCAAGTGTTCTTCACAAAATGGCTTGTAATTCAAGTTTGAAAACCCTAACTTCTTGCCTTTGATTCTCCTTAATAAAGTATTATATCAATGAGTTCTTAGACATTTTGTAAATCTTGTAACATCCTCTACAACCTCTATGTTGTACATTTTTTAAAATTCATCTCAGAACTATGTGAAAAATTGCCATGAAGTTAGGTCAAAATCCTGCCTAAACTAGGGCAAAATTTCACTAAGTTTCCAAGTTTCATGAACATGTCTTCACAAAATCGTAACTTGAAATCCATGAATTTCTAGAAAAAGTTGTGTTCTACAATGTTTTATATCTCATTGAGATCTACAACTTTCATGTCGGAAGTTTCCTTTGAATCATCTTGCATCATGGTGAAAATTTGGCTCAAAGTTATGAAAAAAATATGAATTTTCCAACACTTAGAAAAATTTCTAAGTTTAGAAATTTTGACTTTTCAAAATGAAATCTTGACTTTTTGATTTCTTGATGAACGAGTTTCATGTTTTGATGAATTGTGATTTTTGATACTTGATTTTGACCTAAAAGTCCAAGTTTGACTTTTCAGTGTGCAATTGACTTTTCATCAATTGACTGAAATTCATCTGTCAACCAAATAATCTTGAGGAATGTTTTGAGCCATGCCATTAGGTCAAAATGAATTATTTGAATCCTTGATATCATGTCTCAAACCAATAAGTCATTTGTTAGGTCAAAAATCAGAAATTGCACCTTCTCAGTCAAAACCCTAATTTTGACCATTTTTCCCTTTTTATGATCTGATCAAATTTCTTGAGGAATTGTGATCCAAACTTGATCAAATGACATATATGAGTTTATAATGTTGACATGGATAAAAAATTATGAAGTTTGACTGTAAATTGACCACAATTGACTTTTTCCCCAATACAACTGATTTTAGGTCAACTGATCAATTGACTGAGCAAAAATATGATCCAAGACTTGAAACTTGACATGAGCAATCTTGAGAGTCCAAAATGACCATGAAAGTCATATGGAGCATTAAAAGTCCATTTATCCTTGTGCAAACTCAAACCCTAATTTTCAGTCATCAGTGCCCGAGGAGGTGTCTTGAGCTGATCAAACCTTGTGCAGTCTTGAATCAAAGGAGATCTTGTGAGAGATTACTTGATAAATGAGAGGGAAAATTTTGGGGTACAACAATTTCCCCTGTTCAATCTTCTTAAACCTGAAGAGTTAGATTGGCGGATCCGCCATTCGTGATTTAAAGGTGAAAGATGATTGAACACTAGAGTGCCTAGAAATTTGCACTCAAAGATGGATTGTGAATGGGCTTATAGATGCCATTTGGAGGAATGTTGGTAAACACTGGAAGAAGTATCAACACAAATATTTGGTCGATTTAGACTAAAACTTGATGTTTCACCTGTGGGAATAAGGGTTAGTAAAATGCAGATGTATGCATGATGTTCACAAGATGTGATATTATGCTAAAAGCATTTTGTATGTGTGTGCTATGATGTATGAATGTGAGATGTATGTTTGTCCGGGAAAATAAATCCCTGACTCCTGCTGAGGAACTTTTGGGAAGCTAAATCCCGAATTGCTGTTGGGGATTATCTCTTGAATGCTAGTTGTTATCTGGTCGGATCCAGGCTTCACAACTTGCTGAGGATGAAGAAGTCAACTGCTATCTGGTCGGACCCAGGCTTCATGGTAACTTATTGTGGAAGATTAAATTAACTGTTATCTGGTCGGATCCAGGCTTTGCAGAAAATTTCTTAGGGAGAATGAAGTTAAGCTGTTATTTGATTGGATTCCCAACTTCATAATAACCTGCTAGGGATAAGGAAGTTAACTGTTATCTGGTCGGATTCCAGGATTTGCAGTAACTTGCTAGAAAGGATGAAGTTAAAATGATATATGGTCGGGTCCAGGCTTCCTAGTAACTTGAAGTGGTAACTACTATCTGGTCGGGTCTAAGCTTCATAGTAACTTGAAGAGTTATACTATTATCTGGTCGGGTCCAGGCTTCATAGTTCCTTGCTGGAAATGTAGCTAGTTGTTATCTGGTCGGACTCCAGGATTCATAATAACTTGCTTGAATAGACAAAGTTGAACTGATATCTGATCAGATCTAGGCTTTATAGTAACTTAATAACATTAAACTGCTATCTGGTCGAATTCTAGGCTTTGCAGATTTCTGAGGTGGATGAGGTTAATTGCTATCTGGTCGGGTCCAGGTTGCACAATAAACTTGTTTGAAAAGATAGAGTTAAACTGATATCTGGTCGGATCCAGGCTTTAGAGTAACTTGCTAGGGTAAAGGAAAACTCTACTTGGGAAAAGAAGTTAAACCCTGGTCTGGTTGAGTCCATGTTCTTTAATATCTCGAAGGGTTGAACTATTATCTGATCGGGTCCAGGTTTCATAGTGACTTGAGGAGTTGACTATTATCTGGTCGGGTCCAGGCTTCATAGTAGCTTGAAAGTTGTACTATTATCTGGTCGAGTCCAGGCTTTATAGTATCTTTTGGAGATAGTAAAGGCTTTGTTGACGACTTTACTGGGGATTAAGGGTTTTGGTCCTCTTATTTGTAATAGTCTAAAAAGAAAACTCAAGCTGGAGAGTGTTGACTCAGTCGGGGAGGACATACTCAGCTTAGGGAGGATACACTCAACTTGGGGAGGATATACTCAGCTGGGGATAATAGGCTCAGCTAGGGAAGATAAACTATGTCGGGGGAATATAAACTCGGCTGGGGAGTTATACTACTCATTATATGTTGGGGAAATAAACCCTGTTGGGGAAATAAACCCTATTGAGGAAATAAACCCCGTTGATGAAAACTTGATGGACTGCTGACGAGGCGAGTTCCTAGAGAATGAGATCCAAAAGGCTTTTACTTTTAGGATCAACTTAGCTGGGGAGAGAGTTTCCAAGAGATTGAGTCTCTGGTTGGAGATTGACCTGTGCAAAGAGACTTTGTGGGTAACTTCGTTGAGGGGAACGATTTATTGTAGCCGTCCTTATGGGCATAATGTTAATGAAATAACTCTGTGGGGATATTCCAACATACATTAAAGAGATGTTTGCTGCTGCTTAGCAGGTCACATGTGCCAAATAGTTTTAATTATGCTCATATGCATATGTTTGTTCAATTTTAGTCATTGGACAATTTTGTACTCAAAACAAAAAACAGAAAGTTTGCACTTCAAAGTATATTTATATTGATATTTTGCCCATGAATAGGCGTTTTTGTACATAGAGACAGAGATCCTAGTAAGAGGAAATCATCGAAAGGAAAACAAAGATTAAAAACAAAAATAAATAGCCATGTGAAATAATCTCATTGCATTCAAACTCTACTATTGCCCAAATGTCTTTGAATGCCCCTTGTCATTGATAGAAGTTGATTGGATCGATCTTGGACCGTTCGAACTCGGACCTTGGTAATAAAGTTGACTGTGGTGATTCCACGGGACATAGTCATACGTTTTCAATCCTTATTTTTTCCTGGACCACCCTTTCAGGTTTTCAGCCCACCAGGATACCCATTTTTGCCTAAGTCGCCCTTTCAGGTTTTCAACTTGCCGGGTGTACAATCTTTTGCACATATCCCTTAATTTTTGCCCAAACATTTTGGTTTGCCGGGAAGCCCTTATTTTTCCTAGGTGTGTCAACCTAATGGGTCTCTTATGCGTAGTATTTTTTAACTATGTCCGCGTTCACAGGATATGGGACGTCTTCACCTTCCATGGTAGTCCACATCATGGCACCGCCAGAGAACACTCTCTTGACAACAAATGGCCCTTCGTAGGTGGGATTCCATTTGCCTCTGGGGTCGCCTTATGGAAGAATAATGCACTTTACCACCAAGTCACCAACTTGATATACTCGAGGCTTGATCTTTTTGTTGAAAGCCTTGATGATACATTTTTGGTACGTCTGACCATGACAAACATCAGCCAGTCGCTTTTCATCGATCAAGTTCAATTGATCCAACCTTGTCTGAATCCACTCGTCTTCACCTAGGCCTGCCTCATTCATAATCCTTAGTGAGGGAATCTGAACTTCCACTGGAAAAACAACTTCCATGCCATAGACTAAAGAAAAGGGAGTTTCCCCAGTTGATGTTCTAGCTGAAGTATGGTAACCATGTAGAGCAAACAGTAACATCTGATGCCAGTTCTTATAGGTTACTACCATCTTCTGCATAATCTTCTTAATATTTTTGGTGGCCGCTTCGACTGCGCCACTCATTTTAGGTCTATAAGGAGAAGAATTGTGATGCTTGATCTTGAACTGAGTGCAAATTTCAGTAATCATAGCATTGTTGAGGTTAGTCCCATTGTCGATGATGATCCTTTTGGGGATACCATAGCGACAGATGAGGTTATGCATGATGAATCTGGCTACCACATTCTTGGTTACTAAGGAAAACGAGGCGGCTTCGACCCATTTGGTGAAATAATCAATAACGACTAGAATGAAGCGATGTCCATTGGAAGCGGTGGGCTTGATTTCTCCAATCATGTCAATGCCCCACATTGCAAATGGCCACGGAGAGGTCATGACGTTCAAAGGGATAGGAGGCACATGGACCTTGTCAGCATAGATTTGGCATTTATGGCAAGTTCTTGAATGTTGATGGAAATCAGTCTCCATTGTTGACCAATAGTAGCCAGCTCTCAAGATTTTCTTTTCCATAGTATGTCCTCTTGAGTGAGTCCCAAAGAGACCATCGTGCATGTCTTCCATAATTTCCTCTGCCTCCTTCTTGTCCATACATCGGAGTAGAGTAGAATCATGATTGCGTTTGTACAATATTCCGTTACTTAGGAAGAATTTGGCTCAAAATCTTTGTAAGAACTTTCTGTCATTAATGGATTCTCCCTCGGGATACTCTTGTGCTTCAAGGTATCTCATCACCTCATGGTACCATGGCTTTTCTGTGTCAGTGCCAAGCTCACAGAAGTGCGTAGGTTCGTCGAATCTCTCAATTATAATCACAGAGGCTTCGTTGTCCCATCTGACCTTGAACATTGAAGACATGGTTGCCAAGGTGTCAGCTAGCTAATTTTCTTCCCTAGGGAAGTGCTCAAAGGTGATTTCTTCAAAGTAGGGAATCAGGGATAGCACAAGTTCCTTGTAAGGGATGAGATTAGGGTGTTTAGTGTCCCAATATCCTTTTACTTTTCTAATCACTAGAGCGGAATCCCCGAACACATTCAAATGCTTGATCCTCAAGTCAATGGCAGCTTTCAGACCCAAAATGCATGCTTTGTACACAGCCATATTATTCGTGTAATCGAAGCATAGTCTGGCAGTGAAAGGAGTGTGGCAACCTTAAGGGGATATGATCATAGCACCAATCCCGTTACCCAAGGCGTTGGAAGCCCCATCTAAGACCATAGTCCATCGGGATCCTTGTTCAGGTCCGTCATACTGTCCAGGATTTGCATAGTCGATTACCAGCATAATGTTTTTTATCCAAAAAGTCAAAATTCATAGACTGATAATCATCGACAGCTTGATGGGCCAAATGATCTGCTAGTACGCTTGCTTTGATGGCCTTTTGTGTTGTGTATTGAATGTCGTACTTGTTGTACCCCAATTTTTGCCCCTAAGATCCCTTCATCATACCATGTTGTTTCACTCACAACAAGATCACACTAAGATCCTTGGTTCCCCTCCCTACTTTGTGTTGTGCTCCTTTTGAGGGATTACCAAGAACCTTTACTTATGTTCCTTTTGTGATCATGAATATTGTTTTGATTTCTTCACTTATAAAATACAATGTTGGCTTGTCTTGTTTGTTATCCATGTAGGTAAGGGCAATGAGATTTAACAAGTTACCCCATAGGTTCATGAGTTTATTTCCATGCCCTAGTCAATATAAGCTTGAGAAGTTAAAACCTCATCATTGGATTGGTTTTGGAAGAAATGGCATGGCAATATTGTTTTGGTTCACCATATTTCAAGGTTATTAAATTTGACCCAAAAGTACAAGGGGTTGATTGGGGAAGTTGTCATGTTTGGACAAGGCCTTGTTCCTATTGGTCACAAGAGCATATTTCTCTCAAAATTCAAGATATGGAAGTGTTTTTGGTGGCTATGAGTCTTCATTATCATCCTCAACAACTTATATTCACAAAGCAAGAATATTGGTACAAGAAGTTTGTTCATACTTGTCAAAGTTCTCCAAGGCATTCTCTTGATCTAGAAGCTAGGGTTTTAAACTTCAAAGGAGCATTTCTTGCTCACCTTTTGGTATTTTTTAGTAATTCCAAAGACATCTTTATCTTCAAATGGTTATCAACAAACCACTTCAAAAATTCCAAAGAGTTTTCATGTGGAAGAAACTTGGTGAAGAAGAAAGATTATAAGTCATCCAGATGAACCCACAATTTTCCACATGTGACTTCAAATGGTCATAACTTAGTCAATTTTTATCACCTTGAGTCCTTTATTTTTCCATAATGATCTTGAAGTTGTGTACTTTATGCCTTCTTTTATGTACAAAGTGAGAAAATAGAGGGAAGTTGCCTTAAATATGCAAAAGATTATAGGTCATTTCATGATTTTTGGACAACTTCAACAAGTCATAACTCTCTCAATTTTTGGATATTTTGAATGGTTCAAGTCCCAAAATTTTATTCAAGAGATCTACTTCACTCCATCTTTTTTGTTCAAGAGAAAATTACAAGTGGAAGGTCATGTTTGGATGCAAAAGATTATAGGTCATTTTTGAAGAAGAATTTGAAATATTTCTAAGTATGGAAAGTCAACCCTTTTTCTTCAACTTTGACTCAATGTAACTTTCAGCTCAAGCATCCATTTGATTCCATTCTTTTTCCATTTCAAAGCTTGTAACCTCATCTTTATAAAGCATCAAGAATCATGCCCTAAGACCCCTTGAGTTGGAAATGCCATGGATTTGATTTTGGTAACTTGAAACTAATTTTTTCACAAAGTCAGAATTTTGAAATCCATAATGTGACTTCTAAACACAAGATTTATGCGCATTTTTGATTTAAACTTGATTAGCAAACTTGCCAGAAGTGATTAACACCCTAAAATGCAAGATTTGGTTGAGTTTTGATGGAAATGAAGTCACATTTCACTCGTGCTCGACCTTCACTCAATTTCCCTCCAAACTTCCTTGTTTCTTCAATTTTTCATTTCCATTCACTTCTCTATAAATAGAGGGTCCTTCCCCATTCATTTCTTCAAGCTTTGAGAGCCAAAAACACCATGGCAAAACCTCACAAGAACCCATCTTTTTTGAATTCAGTTTCTGAGATTTAAGCTCCCTTTTCCAAAATTCTTCACGCATTCATCATCCTTGATCATCATATAAACTCTCCAGCACTTAAACCAATCAAAACGAGCCATAATTCAAGCTATAGAAGTTCAGTTTCAGAGCTTCTTCCTTGAACTTCAAAAAGGTAGAATTCTCCACCATTTGGATCCAAATCAAGCACTAATATATTCTACTCCTTCTCATGATTCTAATGCTGCTTACAATTTTTAAATCCATTGAGAATTGAGAGAGAAATCTCAAATTGAAGGTGCTCGCTATTTTCTGGGTTTTTGATTCATATCTCTCTCCATACCTTATATAAATTTGGCGTGATGGTTGTGTTAGAATCGTCTTGAAGAGACGAGTTCAATAATGCTTGCCTGAGATCCTAATTTTTCCATTTGAAGGATCTCACAAAATCCCCATTGCAGGGTGTCTGGAGGTTAAAGACGATGACATGTCTCGTCTCAGCCAATGATAGCGTGCCAAACATTTTAATTTCATTGGTTGCCCTTTTTCTGATCTTATGTGTATCTCACTAAGGTCCATATCAAGCACAGCGCCTATGGACCATTGGATTAGCTTACTAACGTGTTTTGACTATGATTTGATGGTCCACATCTTTTTGGTTTTATTTTTATTTTTTGATTTTATATTTTTATTGATTAAATTTTCAAAAATTCATAACTCTTTTTATTTTTTATCTAAAAGTTGAAAAAATTCACAAAAATACTTTGAATTATTTTTGATCTCATGACTATTTTTTCACATTTTTATTTTGACATTTAGTATTTTTTTATATTTTTTGCATTATTTGCTTTCTTTTAATTACTTAATAAAATACTTTCTGACATTTTTTAATTCTGAAAAAATTCATAAAATTATTTTGCATATTTTTGACTTTCTGAAAATTTTATGGAATTTTATGTTGAGGTTTACTATTTTTGACCTATTTTATGTTTGTTTGAGCAATTTTAAATAGTTTAAAAATAGTTTCTGACTTTTAAAAATTACCAAAAATTTTATAAAAATATTTGGATCCATTTCTGATTTTTCTATGGCCTTACTTCTCTCTTCTTAATAAATTTGAACATATTTGATATTTTCTCATTATTTTCTATTTTTAAAACATTTTTTAAAATCTTTTTTTATATTAAATGTGATATTATTTTGTGATTATTTTCTGACTGATCTTGGGTTAGGTTTTGGATCATGAACTTTATTAACATCATTGGATCCATGGTGTTGACTTTAACTCCACAAAAAATGGATGAATGATTTTAATAATAGTTTAATTAAAATTCAATTCAAATGTGGTTTGTATATTTTTTTACCCTATCCCTCTTCATCTCATCCCCTTCTTATTGCACTAAATATTGTTGGAGCATGATCTCTATATCATGTCTCAAAACAAATGGTGCATAAATTGCTATCGATCAGCCTCAAAATAGGTGTGACTTCTATATAAGTCCACTTACGATTGCTTAACATAACGCTAAATTTTGTCCCGATTCGAATAAATGATCATTCGTGGCCCAAACTTATGATTCCAAGCCCAAGTATGTTAATTTGATCTCTTTGATCAAATAACCTTGAGATTCATTGTGTGGAGGCTTTGGTTCTACCAATTCTCTAATGGATCTACAACACCTTTGGTCAACGCGGATCCCTTAAACATCGTTGATCATTAAATGGTACTTATGAGGATTCCAAATGGATGATATACTTGACAAGAAAGAAAATGCAACTTGTTGTGTGGAGGCTTTGGTTCTACCAATCCTCTAATGAGTTCCAAATGCAAGTTTCAAGATGGTCATCCAACTAACCACTAATTATTGACTTGTTTTATCTTATGCTTTCATTCTTTTTATGCTTTATATACTATTTACTTTTTGCATTTATATTTCATGCCATTTTCATCTTTGCTCACTTGAGCATTTATTTGCTTGCCATTTTTACTTTCCTCACTTGAGCTTTTCTTTTCCTTTCTTAAGATACTTAATAATCAACATAAACTCTAAAAAATATTTATTGGTACTTGGACTACTTGGTTACTATCCTTGGCATTATGGAGCATGGGATTTTTTCTTGGACTTAGGATTAGAAACCTTTGGCCTATCTTGGAAACCTTGTGATCTTATCTGATTATTTTGTCTGGAGTTCTTGAGGTTTACCTCAAGACATTGGGTTGCTTTTTTGTTTTGTGTGCATATTTTTGTGGTCACATCCTCTATTTGTGATCTGGAATTCACCCGTATACAGCTGTTACTCTGCCCAATTTTTTTGTGAAGACTTAATACACTTAAAGTTTAGTTCTCTCAAGAGGTCTATTATTTATTTGCTTGATTGGTTTCAATCCAAGGAATGAGAATTCTGTCTTGGCTCATAATGTCAAGTTTTGGCTTCTTGTTGGTTAGATGGTTCTTATCCCTAACTTTTATCTTATGCTTTAGGATAGCCTCTTCTTCTCCTACCATCTTCTTTAATTTCAAAAATCTTCTTCCTCCTTTTGAAAACTCTTCTTGTTTTGAAACTTGAACCATTTTCATAATAAACTTGGACTTATGTCCATGCATTTTTAAAACCTTTTCATAAATAAACTCCAATCAACTTAATAATACCTTGACATTTTTTGTGAGAAGACTAAAAGTCAATCAATCTCATTTCAAACCATTTTTCCACTTTTGCTTTTACTTTAAACTTTTCTCAAAAGATTAAACTCTTGTCAATCCTTGTAGTGATGCAAACAACTATACTTCTACAATATGTAGTGAAGAGAGATATTTTCCACTTGGGTGTTGAGTGAGGCATTGTTGATTTTAAAATCCAAGCCATATCCTCCACTTTGAGATGATGCAAATTCTCCTTTCTCATGATTGTGGGTAGTAGGTGTGTTTTCCACACGGACAATGACGATGATGTTTTATCTTATAAAATTAACCAACACATTTGGGTTTTAAATTTTTAAAAGAGGAACTACGTGTACCCTGATCCCCTATTGCATGAAAGGTGGTACGTAGGCACTAAAGGTTCGCAACTGTGGCGGGTGCAAAAATCATAAAAATATTTTTTTTTCTTGCCTCCACCATCTATTTTATATACAACAGTTTTTATAGCTAAAATATACAAATTTTACAAAGAGGCTCATGCGGAGTACCGTAGATGTTTAAGGTGATAATACCTTCCATTTGCATAACCAACCCCCTTACCTAAAATCTTCCCCCCTCTTTTGGGTTATTCGCTCTTTTCCCATTCCCTTGGAAACAATAAAGCGCGGTGGCGATTTTTATTTTGATTTGTATAAAGTCTAGTCAATCTAATGGCTTAGTCTTGAACATTTATACCACTACAGAAAAATGGCGACTTCACTGGGGAAAGATTGACCTCTTGCTGGTCCATCCCTAAGTGGGTTAAGCCTATCTTTGTTTATATCTGTATATGTGTTATTACTGTTCTTGTGTTATATGTTGTATATATGTTTGTATGGATTTTCCTGGTTTTCAGGGTGCTTGGTGATTACTCATAAGTCCTACATTTGTACTTGGGAAAACTATAAGATAAGACGGGCGGTATAATCATGTTAACTTTGAGGGAGTAATCCAAAAAAAGGAGGCATGAGATCCCCCACTCAGTGGAGGCCCCTTTGACTGTAGTTTCGTTTACCGAGTAATCGGGAAGACGTACTGCTTTCGACTTGGGAGCCTGCTGAAACTGAGGACCGTAGAATACCTAACCCATCTTGGCCTTTTAGTTGTAGTGCGGAAGCTATGACGGAGTAATCCGGAAATAGTTGTCACGCGATACTATGCTTGGACGAGTCTTTCTTGAGAATATTACTAATTACCGAGTTAATCGGGATGTTTGTAATATCCAAAGGAAAGATGTAGACTCTGGGAACCTCTAGAACCTTGTTCGGCAGGTGATAACTCTTAGATCAATACCTTATGGGTAGTACCTTTGACCTCATGCTCGTGACGTTGAACCTATGAACCCTATATATGTGATCTTGTGCGTAATTGTTGCATCATGCATCCATGCACTCATAAGCATCTTTTGAAGAAAACCATATTTCAAGGGATTTAAAGGTTGACTATTTATGAATATCTCAGGTACTTTTAACCTTGGATTATGGAAAGAGAAATACCAGGAAATACAGTTTTAAGGATCCCAAGATAGATGAGTTGACCAGTCTAATTCCAGAGATCGAGTGTTCTGCAGACTTTCGAAAGAAGTATGGATCCATTATTCCTCTCATGAAGATGAAGATGAAGGAGGGTATTCTCTTGACCTTGGTCCAGTTCTATGATCCAATGTATCACTGCTTTACTTTTCCCGACTATCAGTTGATGCCTACACTGGAGGAGTATTCTTATCTATTGGATTTACCTGTTACTGATTGTGTTCCTTTTACTGTTTTAGAGGGTGAACCAAAACCCTATGAGATTGCTGCTTTGATTCACTTCGGGAAGTCTGAGGTTGAAGCCCATATGACTATTAAAGGAGGGATTAGAGGATTACCATCTCAGTTCTTATTGGAGAAAGCTCGTTACTTTTCCAGAATGAAGAGTATAGTTGCTTTTGAGGCTATCTTTGCTCTACTTACTTACGGATTGTTCTTATTTCCTAATGTGGACAAGTTTGTCGACATTAACGCTATCAAGATTTTCATGATTGGAAACCCAGTTCCTACATTGTTGGGTTATGCTTATTACTCTATTCATCTTCAGAGTTCTTATCATGGGGGAATGATTATCTGTTGCACGCCTCTGTTGTACCGGTGGTTCATCTCTCATATGCCTCAGTCTGATGCTTTTTGGGATGTCAAGAAGGAACCCCGTTGGGCTCCTAAGATCATGACACTTACTCACTCGGATATTGATTGGTATCATCGAGCTTACCAGGATGTAGAGATTATTGACAGTTGTGGTAGTTTCCCCAATGTACCGCTTCTTGGTACAAAGGGAGGAATTAACTATAACCTTGTTCTTGCACGGCGACAACTTGGTTATCTGATGAGGGATAAACCGAATAGTATTCATTTGAGTAGTTTCTTTCTGAAGGAAGGGGAAGACCATAGGGAAGCTAGGGAGCAGATTGCAAAGGCCTGGCGTCACATTCATAAGAAGAGTAGGAAAGATTTGGGACCTAGGGGTGCTGTTTCTTTGGAGCCATATCTCCAATGGATCCGATTGAGAGCTATTCAGTTAAAGATGCCGTATACTCGGGAGATACCCATGTCTGATCTATTTGTGAAGACCAATCCTCCTTTATTAGATGTCTAGAAGAGCTGTAACATGCTTTGGTTAGGATGCAACAGGAAAGAGATGCTTGGAAGAACAAGTTCCAGACTTTAGAGAGTTCCTATAAAGCACACTTGAAGGAGAAAGACGATTTGATTGAGATCCTTGAGAGTCGAGCGGTGGAGTCTATGGAGAGGAAAGGGGATTTATTTTCTCCTAGGCTTCAATCAGGTGCTGATTACTCATTTCCTAATTCAGATGATTGGAAGGAGGTTGCTATCAGACATGTGAAAGAAAACCAGAGGTTGAGGGCTCAGATTGCCAGGATCACAGGGAAGCACCAGCGTACAGATTGATCTCCATCAGTTCTTTTTCTCAGGATTTTAGATTGTATTTTCATCTTGTACTTGAGATCATTAAAACTTGTAATCCATTTTAGAGTTATTATAATAATTTTTTTCCAGTATTTCAAAAGCTTTATTACTTTGATATTTGCAATATGTCTATAAATCTTAAATCCCTTGAAATATTAAATAATGAAGCAAAAATAATCATATGCCTTGTATATCACGCATCATATTGCACATATTTATTGCATTTATTATGCATATCTAGGTATCTTACCCAGCTTCTTTACTTTGTTCAGCAAGCTGACTCATCACTATAATACTCGGGCTAATTTCAAAAAGAAGATGGACAACTTAGAGCAGGAGAATCGCGAGCTGCACGAGGAAGTTTCTTCTTTGAAGGCCGGCATGGATAATCTGACTACTCTGATGGAAGCTCTGGTGGCTGCTCAGAATCAGCCACCGAGTGTTAAACTTTAACCAACAAGGGCAAATACTGAAGTTCTGACTGTTCCTGTATCCGCTACTCCAACTGTTCAAAACCGTATGCCTCAAGGTTATCCATGGGGAATGCTAGAGAATTTTGCACCAGAAGGTTTCAACCTTGGTACCCAAGATACTCCAGTGGTTCAGGCTATTGTTACTCCGGCACCTCCAGTGGTGCATGCTGTTCCTGCTGCACCTCCTTCAGTGAATTTGATTCCGTTTGTTAATGATGATGTGTGTCGTCCTTTCCATCCTCCGAGTGAAGACTTGGGTCTTTATGATAGAATGGATGATTTTAAAGAGAAGTTTGACAAGATGCAAAGAGAGATGAAGGCTCTTAGGGGAAAAGATCTATTTGGACAGAATGTGAATGAGCTATGTTTGGTCCCGAATGTTAAGATACCTGCTAAGGTCAATGTCCCAGAATTTGAGAAGTATAAGGGCAACACTTGCCCTCGTGCTCACCTGGTGATGTACGTGAGAAGAATATCTACCCATACTAATGATCAGCGTCTGCTGATTCACTTTTTTCAGGATAGTTTGACTGGTGCTGCGTTGAAATGGTATATAATTTTGGACAACGCTAATATCCATACTTTTAATGATTTGGGAGAAGCATTCATTAAAAAATACAAGTACAATGTGGATATGGCGCCTAACCGTGACCAACTTAGGGCCATGGTTCAGAAGGACAGGGAATCGTTCAAAGAGTATGCATAGAGATGAAGCGAAGTAGCTTCCAAAGTGATTCTTCCCATGGAAGAGAAGGAGATGACTAAGATTTTTCTAAAGACGTTGGGTGCTTTCTACTACGAAAGGATGGTAGCAAGCGCACCAAGTGACTTTACTGAGATGGTAGGAATGGGTATCCGCTTAGAAGAGGCTGTAAGAGAAGGCCGTTTGACGAAGAGTGAAGGATCCGGAGGTGTGAAGAAGCCATCTTATGGGTTTACCAAGAAGAAAGAAGGGAATGCAAATACTGTTATACAAGAGAGGAGGGTAAACACTCCTAGAAGGAATTATCAGCGTCACCAGCAAGTCGCCTCAGTTACTCCTGTGATGAATGCCGCTCCGACTACCGTTGCTTATCAGAGACCGTCCCAGCAGGGGAATCAAGGGTATAATCAGAGAAGGGAGAACTATGACCCTATTCCCATGAGCTATGCAGAGCTGCTACCTGCATTGATTCAGAAAAAGTTGGTCCAGACACGACCACCTCCCGCCGTACCATCACCATTTCCTTGGTATTACAAGGCAGACCAAACGTGTGCTTTTCATCAGGGAGCACCAGGGCATAATGTTGAGCATTGTTATCCTTTTAAGACTGAAGTGCAAAAGTTGGTAAAGTCTGGAATTCTATCTTTCAAGGACATGGGACCTAATGTGAAAGATAACCATCTACCCAAGCACGGGGGAGTAAATGTTGTAAATATGGTGGCCGGGTTTCCAGGCGACTTCCAGATTTTTGACATTAATCTGGTTAGAGGAGATTTGGTGAAAATGCATGCAGACCTCTGTGAATTCAGCTACTATATGCATGACCACGCCAGTTGTGCTACTTGCAGTATAGATATACAGGGTTGCGAGAAGATAAAGGCTGATTTACAGGAGATGATGGATGAGGGCTTAATCCATATAATTAGGCCTAGGGCAGAGTATAAAGAGGAAGTGAATATGGTTTCTGGATGTCCTGGTGAATTCATAACTTTTGATGTGGAGCATTTGAACGAGGATCTCGTGCAGTTGCATGCTACCTTCTGCCATACGACTAGTCAGGTGAAACACCAATATGGATCTTTCTTGGTTTGTTGTCGATATCCCCGAGGATGTTCAATTGTGAGGGAGGGTGTCCAGTTGTTGTTAGACAATGGAACTATCAAGATCACAGGCCAGAGGAATTATTATCATGAGATTGATATGGTTGAAGTTTTTTTAACGGAAGAAGAGTCAGAGGAAGAGTATGCCTCTGCGGATGAGTATTTCTCTTCAGAAAAAGATTTGTTTCCCAGAAATGACTTTTCAATGACTGATTATGTTGAAGAAGGGGTAAACGTCATTGTGCCTTGCTTTGGTGCCCACGCTCATTTTGAAGTGGAGTACCATAGCAAGCCAACTGTTACCCCATTGGTAATTAGTTTTTCGGGGCGCATCCCTTACAAATCAGATAAGGCTGTGCCTTATAAATACAATGCTACAATCTTAGAAGATGGGGTGGAAATTCCCATCCAGCCAATGCCTGATGTTGTAAATATAACTGAAAATAGCAGGGTGACCCGTAGCGGTCGTGTGTTTGCGCCAGTTGTTCGAAGAGATGTTATTGCTGGAAAGAAAATTGCCGAGAATGATCAACCTAAGAAGGCTACAGGAGAAACTAGTGGAGCTACATTAGAGAAATAAATGGATGATATTTTGAAGATAATTAAGATGAGCGACTATAGAATTATAGATCAGCTATTGTAGACTCCTTCAAAGATATATATCTTAGATTTATTAATGAATTCCTCTGCTCATAGAGAATCCGTGATGAGGGTACTAGACCAAGATTTTGTGGAGAGTGACATGCCAATAGATCAATTCAGCAGCGTAATTGGAAACATTACGTCATGTAATAACTTGAGTTTCTGCGATGATGAGTTACCAAATGAAGGGAGGAATCAAAACCTGGACCTCCACATATCTATGAACTGCAAGAATGATTCACTATCTAATGTGCTAATTGATAATGGATCCACGTTGAATGTTATACCGAGGAGTACTCTCATGAAGTTAAAGTATCAAGGAGCACCTATGCACCCGAGTGGCATCATTGTGAAAGCATTTGATGGGTCGAGGAAATATGTCATCGGTAAAGTGGACTTACCCATCCATATAGGACCACATTTGTTCCAGATAACCTTCCAGGTCATGGACATTATTCCCGCATATAGTTATTTGCTAGGACGGCCATGGATACATGAAGTAGGGGCTATCACTTCAACTTTACATCAGAAGTTATAGTTTGTGCGTGAAGGGAAGGTGGTGATCATAAACGGGGAGCAGGCGTTGTTGAAATCCCATTTGTCCTCTTTCAGTATCATAGAAGCGGATGAGGCTACTGTTGGAACCTAGTTCCAAGCCCTATCCATTGATAACATAAGGAGAAATGAGAGTTTCGTGGTTTCGCTGAAGGACGTGCAACAGGTGGTGCGCAATGGTCATAATACAGTTTGGGGACGAATTGTGGATCCACCCGTGAACAAGAATATAACTAGTTTGGGTTTCTCTTCAAAGAATGGCAAAGGAAAAAGTTTGAAGTCAAAGTCTACTATGAACAGTTATCATGATGTTTTCCGCAGCGGAGGCTACCTCCATCCAATTGATTCTGGAATTAATTATGTTGAAGAGGATGAAGCAGAGCAGGAAGTACCAAATTATGTGACACATGGAGTCAGGGTTCAGAACTGGGACGCCATTGATGTTCCCTCTTGGATACATGTTTCAAAGTAATTTGATTTGTTAATCTTTCTTTTGAAAATATTTTACTCTACCCAAGGTGGAAGTATTAATGTTATAGGGCTTATATGTTTTCTGTGACTTTTAAGATCATTAATAAAAGTTGTCTTTGCTTCTCGAATTATGTCTTTATTTTCTGCTTTTTCTTGGAAAATGGTAATCAGAAAAAACCTTTCAAAATAAATAATAACTGAAATTCAATCTGCATGATCACTTGTTATATGTGTCAGTTTCTAAAAGCAAACACAAATCATACGTGAAGATTAATTAAAAAACCCGTTGAATACAATGACCCTGCACCCTCTCCCAACTTTGAATGTCCTGTGTCCTGTGATCAATTTAGGTTCAGAAGAAGATCCAAAGGAAGTCAAGATTGGAGCATCGCTGCATCCTGATGTGAAGAGAAGGTTGATTGAGCTGTTGAAGGAGTATGTGGATATTTTTGCTTGGTCTTACCAAGACATGCCTGGTCTAGATACAGATATCGTCGAGCACCGTTTGCCGTTGAAGCCAGAGTGTCCGCCAATTAAGCAAAAGTTAAGAAGAACTCACCCAGATATGGCAGTAAAGATCAAAGAGGAGGTTCTAAAGCAGATTAATGCTGGTTTTCTTGTGACATCAGTGTATCCTCAATGGATTGCCAATATTTTCCCAATACCGAAAAAATATGGAAAAGTCCACATGTGCGTAGATTACAGAGATCAAAATAAAGCTAGTCCAAAAGATGATTTTCCATTTCCACACATTGACATGTTAGTGGATAGCACAACAAAATTCAAAGTATTCTCGTTCATGGACGGATTTTCCGGGTATAATCAAATAAGAATGGCTCCAGAGGACATGGAAAAAACAACGTTTATCACACCTGGGGAACATTTTGTTACAGAGTGATGCCCTTCGGGTTGAAGAACGCTGGTGCAACGTACCAGAGGGCTATGACAAACCTACTCCATGATCTGATGCACAAGGAAATTGAAGTATATGTTGATGATATGATTTCCAAATCCCAGACTAAAGAAGGGCATATAGAAGATTTGTTGAAGTTGTTTCATCATTTGAGGAAGTATCATCTCCGCTTGAATCCAAATAAATGCACCTTTGGTGTTCGATCAGGGAAGTTGTTGGGTTTCATTGTTAGCCAGAAAGGAATCGAAATTGACCCTGATAAAGTCAAAGCAATTCAAGAAATTCCATCACCAAGAACTGAAAAGCAAGTCAGAGGTTTCCTTGGGCGTTTGAATTATATTTCCAGATTTATGTCCCACATGACTGCGACATGTGAACTGATCTTTAAGTTGTTAAAAAAAGATCAAGGTTGTGTGTGGACGGATGACTACCAAAGGGCGTTTGAGAGTATTAAAGAATATCTAATTGAACCTCCTATGTTGCTCCCTCCCGTAGAAGGAAGACCATTAATTATGTATCTGACAGTGTTAGATAAATCCATGGGTTGTATTCTGGGACAACAAGATGAAATAGGGAAGGAAGAGTTCGCCATTTATAATCTTAGAAAAAAATTCACTGGTTGTGAGTCGCGGTATTCCACGTTGGAAAAAACATGTTGTTCTTTGGCCTGGGCGGAAAAGCGTTTGCGGCAGTATATGTTGAATCATACCACTTGGTTGATCTCCAAAATGGATCCAATCAAGTACATTTTTGAAAAGCATGTTCTTACTGGGAGAATTTACCGCTAGCAGATGTTGTTATCTGAATATGATATCGAGTACCGCACTCAAAAGGCTATTAAGATTAGTGTGTTGGCAGATTATCTTGCTCACCAACCGGTGGAAGATCACCAGTCTGTAGAATATGAATTCCCCGATGAGGATGTGATGTTCCTGAAAGTAAAAGATTGTGATGAACCATTGCCTGAGGAAGGCCCTGACCCTGAATCTCGTTGGAGTATGATATTTGATGGAGCTGTGAATGCTTATGGTAAAGGAATTGGTGCTGTGATTGTCACTCCTCATGGATCGCACATTCATTTTACTGCAAGGTTAACATTTGATTGCACTAATAATATGGTAGAATGTGAGGCTTGCATCATGGATCTCGAAGAAGCTATTGATCTCAGAATCAAAATTCTAGATGTGTATGGTGATTCAGCTTTGGTAATAAATCAAATTAAAGGAGAATGGGACACTAGTCACCCTTACTTGACCCCTTACAAAGATTATGCTAGAAGATTATTACCCTTATTCAATAAAGTTGAATTCCATCACATCCCTAGAGATGAAAATCAAATAGCGGATGCTCTGGCAACTCTGGATTCCATGTACCAAGTAAATACTTGGAATGATATACCCCGAATTACGGTTCGACGACTGAATAGGCCCGCTCATGTTTTTACAAGAGAGGAGGTAGAAGATGAAAAACCCTGGTATTATGATATCAAGCATTTTCTCCAGACTCAGGAATACCCGATTGGTGCTTTGAATAAAGATATAAAGACATTAAGAAGATTGGCTGGCAGTTTCTTCCTCAATGAAAATGTATTGTATAAGAGAAATTATTACATGGTCTTGCTCAGATGCGTGGATAGACACGAAGCAGACATGTTAATGCATGAGATTCATGAAGGTTCATTTGGCACTCATGCCAATGGACATTCAATGGCTAAAAAGATGCTTAGGGCAGGTTATTATTGGCTGACAATGGAGTCTGAATGTTACAAATTTGCGAAGAAGTGACATAAATGCCAGATTTATGCAGACAAGGTCCATGTGCCTCCGACACTTCTCAATGTGATTTACTCCCCATGGCCTTTCTCTGTGTGGGGGTATTGACATGATTGGGATGATAGAACCAAAGCTTCGAATGGGCACCATTTTATCTTGGTAGCAATTGAATACTTCACCAAATGGGTGGAGGCTGCTTCATATGCCAATGTTAACAAACAGGTGGTTGTGCGTTTCATAAAAAATAATCTTATATGCCAGTATGGTGTGCCAAACAGAATCATTAATGACAATGGCTTGAATTTGAACAACAAGGTGATGACGAAATTGTATGAAGAATTCAAGATTGTCTATCACAATTCATCTCAATACAAGCCAAAGATGAATGGGGTTGTTGAAGTTGCTAATAAGAATATCAAGAGAATTATCCATAAAATGGTCATTACTTATAAGGATTGACATGAAATGCTCCCTTTTGCTCTGCATGGATATCGAACATCTGTCCACACTTCAATAGGAGCGACCCCGTTCCCCCTAGTGTATGGAATGGAAGTTGTACTCCCAGTCGAGGTAGAGATTCCCTCATTGCGTGTGATAATGGAAACCAAGTTGTCAGAGGCTGAATGGGTCCAGAATAGGTTTGACCAATTGAATTTGATTGAGGAGAAGAGAATGACAGCTTTGTGTCATGGGAAGTTATATCATAAGAGAATGAAGAAAGCTTTTGATAAAAAGGTCAAACCTCATGAATTCAGAGAAGGCGACCTCGTGCTCAGGAAGATCATGTCTCTCAACACTGATTATAGGGGCAAGTGGACTCCCAATTTTGAAGGCCCATATTTTGTCAAGAAAGCCTTCTCTGGCGACGCGTTAATTCTTGAAACTATGGATGACGAGGAGTTCCCACGTCCCATGAATGCTGACGCAATCAAGAAATACTTAGCCTAAAGAAATAAAAGAACAACTCGCTAAGTTGAAAACCCGAAAGGGAGGCTTAGGCAAAAAAGAGCGTCTCGGTAGGCCGAAAACTCTAAAGGGAGGTCTAGGCAAAAATTAGAGACATAAACAGAATGAGTTTCCCGCTAAGTTGAAAACCCGCAAGGACAGCTTAGGAAAAATTTAGGTATTTTCTTGGCAAGTAACTATGTCAGACAAGACTTGATCGTTGAAGCAACAATCTTCTCGGATCTTCACTATACTTCAACAAAAGCTGCTGCTCAGGATTTCCAAAGTTGTTAGGGGTGATAGTGGTCATTGTATCTCAATGTATCTTTTCCATTATGTATTACCATTTCCCAAACTTTGTAATCATCTATGGAGTCTCGCCATTCGTAGACTACCATTCTATTAATGAAATTCGAGCTGTTACCCAATTCTTTGTGCTTCTTATTTTATTTAGCTTACAAAGACTCCATTTATTACTGATAATAACTTTCAAAGAAAAGAGATTAAATAACAAAATTGATTTTTCAAAAAAAGATTTTTACAATTTACTTTTACTTTGAGATTTGTGATGAAACAATGACAACAAAAATGGTGATCCCAGGAATGGACAAACTCCGGTTGTTTTGAGAAGTTTTGTTCCCCTCGGGAAGGTCTACTCGGGTTGTTTTTGCCGTATTGGGTTTATGGTTCCGGTATCCTCGTACAAGTTTGGATTCACTTCTCCTCTTTTCTGAGTTTTCATGATGTGAAGTTTCAATCTGTATTTTTTCTCCAGGGAAGTCGGCTTGAATTCCCTAGTGAAGTTTGATTATTTCGGTGTCAGTCTGCTTTATTTGAGACTGGTCTTGCAATCCCCAATAGGCATGTTACTTTTGAAAAAGCTGGTTTCCCCGATGAAGTCGGAAGAAGGATGTTCTGTCCCGGTATTTGTTTGATTTGTCTACCTCCGGATTATGTTTCTCCTCAGTAAAGTTAAAGCAGGCAGTAGGTTTGGTTTCCGCAGCTGGCCTTTACCTTTCTTGGAATGATCATCCTGGTTGAAGTTTAGCCGAGTGTTGTTAGTGCCTGAGGCGGTTTTGTTTGTTTCTTCCCAATGATTGTGTATCTGTTTTGTCAGCATACGCACGATAGCACTCATACATTCATACATACATCATGCATGGCTAAAATTGACAAATCATCGTTCATTGACATTTTTTAATATTTTTGTTGACATAATACCCTGTTTTGCAGAGATAAGTTACCCTCTTGTCATTAGAGCGTTGGTCTTAAGCAAAAAAAATATATTCTTTCAATTTCCTTACTGAGTTGTCCCTCATAGAAGATTTTTTCTTTAAACCTTTTGGTATAGCGCCCTGTTTAGATAAATTTGGTTTTCCCTCTTGAGTTTATTTCTCAAAGGATGAATTCCGGTTGACGGTCTCGTTCCAGTTTATTTCTGGTTTGGATCCGTGGCTCCCCGACAATGTTATTTACTTTGGAATTATGAAAAACTCCAAGCTTTGGTTGGTGCATTTATTTTGCACAAGAAGACTTTACCCCCTTAGCAAGAACATCATAGCATCTCCCCGGGAAGTCATACCTCTTGCCCCAAAAAAGTCATTTCCTTTTACAATCCTCTGTGACCACAAATATCAAGTCTCTTTATTTGAGACCACTTATGTTTTATCCTTTCCAGGCGGGGTGCCTTGGTTAAAGAAGAAGTTGAGACCTATTCTAGGAGAAACACCAGAATCTTGGGGAAACATATTATCTTTTTGCTATCTTCAGTGAACATTGATAGTTCATCGTCAGTGAACTGTGGTGCTATGATATTCTCTTTCTACCTTCAGTGAAAGTTGGTAGACCATCGACAGTGAACATCGATGTTTATTATCTTTTTGCTATCTTCAGTGAACGTTGATAGTTCATCGTTAGTGAACGGCAGTGATATGATTATTTTCTCTTTCTACCTTCAGTGAAAGTTGGTAGACCATCGGCAGTGAACGTTGGTGCTGGTTATCTTCTTTCTACCCTCAGTGAACGTTGGTAGTTCATTGTCAAGGAACGACGGTGATATGATATCCTCTTTCTACCCTCAGTGAATGTTGGTAGTTCATTGTCAGTGAACGAAGGTGATATGATATCCTCTTTATACCCTCAATGAACGTTGGTAGTTCATCGTCAGTGAACGACGGTGATATGATATCCTCTTTCTACCCTCAGTGAACGTTGGTAGTTCATCGTCAGTGTTGTACCCCAAAATTTTCCCTCCCATATTTCTCAACACATGGCAAGTGAGGTCCTCAAATTGCTCAAGGAAATTCAAGAGTTGACCAGACAAACTCTCTCCTAAGGCAGTCTACCTCAAATTAGAGTTTCTATTTTCATCAAGATGTGTGAACCACAAAGGACACAAATTCTCACCATTGTCCTAATATGTTCTCAAGATCATCCATGTCAAGTTTCAAGCCTTGCAGAAGAAGTTTGCTCAGTCAATTGCTCAAATGCCTGAAAATCGTCAGTGCTAGGTCAAAAGTAAACTGTGGCTCACATACAGTCAAACTTCAAGATTTTTGGTCAAAATCCTCATTTTGAAGTATCATTCATCATTTGATCAAGGGTTGATCATGATTCATCAAGGACTGCTCACAATTCATCAAAACCCAAAAGATGCTAAATTAGGGTTTTGCAGGAAAAGTCAACTCAACTTTGACAAAGCATAACTTTCTCATACTTTATCAGAAATGACCCATCCAAAGCTAATTTTGAAGAGGATTGAATTCCCTACAATTCATCTTCAGCTCCCAAGTTCAGAATATGCACTCACAAAAAGATATGAATTTTGACATTATAGGTCATTTTGAAAAGTCAACAAAAACACCTTTTGGGTCAACGCTTCATACATGAACATGGAAGACTCAATTGAGATGAGACTAAAAGGGTTGCTTAGAGGACATCCTAAGATTTCTAAAATATCCAAGAACACCTCTCTAGGGTTAATATTGGAGGAGATATGCCTTGTCAAAGTTGACCTTTTTTGCAAAATTGCCAAAAGTCAAATGTGCTCAAAAATTCATTTTTTGTCAAACAAGCCTAGTTTTTCATGATTGAATCTTGCTTATGAAATGGTCCACAATCCAAATCAGCACCCACACATCTTTTGCTTTATTTATTTATTTTATTTTTATTTTTATCATTTAAAAGTAAAATTAAATCAAATAAATAGCAAAAAATATCAAAGATTTGTTTTGTGATCAGATTTTGGGTGGAATCAAATCCAATTAGGCTGCCAAATCATATCCAAAATGTGAAAAACAAATTGAACAAAAATTGGCATGGTTTGGCTTGATATAGAAAGATATCATACAAGGATAAAGACAAAATCAAATCTTCATAATGAACCAAGATTTAGCTCGCTTTTGTTGACCTAATGTATTCCATTACATATACAGAACATAGCCAAGGCAAGAGAAAAGGGTTAGAGGTCGTGCATAGCCAAGAACAAAACTGAAAAATTCAAGAAAAGGTGGGAATAAATCTACAAGGAGTTTCAACGCATTTCAAGAGCACCAATCACTTCCCAGACATCCCAGGAAGCTATTCCAATCACTCCCAGGCCTTGAAACGCCCAGAATCGTGCTCTACGCCTCCCACGGTTTACCTAAAAACTTGATTCTGATTTCACAAATTCACGCATCTTTAGCACTTTTGATTGTTATACTCATGTTTATCATCGTTTTTGCAAGCTAATCATTCCATTTAATTGCATTTTTTATGCCTGTACGTGATATTGCCATAGATAGGGTTTTGTGTTCTTGTTTAGGGGTTTTCAATGCAGGCAAAATTGGGCGTTAATTCTGGTACCATGATGCTCGTGAGGATGAGACGAGTTGATTGGTACCAGCCATTGTCATTTATCTTGAGCATATGAAATTTTGGAGATTGACAAGGTTATACCTACAACAAACGTCTGTAGGTAAAAGTCTGATTTGCTAAAGCGACAAAGAGAGGAAGAAGATGAGGCCTGGCAGCGTGAGATTGGTCCGTTTAAAAATTTGCGCGTTTGGCTGACCCCATTAGCTTGTTTTGAATATTATGTTTTATGTTTATTATACTTGCAAGTTAACACGCTAGCTCAGATGGTTGGGGAGAAGGCCTTTGATGCACACGTCCTAGGTTCGATCCCAGGCGTGTGCATTTTATTATTTTCTTGAATATTTCAGGTGGATCCCATGCAATACAGTAGCATACACCTTCCATACACCATCTATGTCTGGCCACTGGATGCCTAGATAATCATATCTGACGCCCAAATAGCAAAGGACCACCATACGCCTCAAGTCAACACCTGCACCTAATCCAGCGTGGTCAATACAGGCCTTGGAGTTTTGGGCCAAGAAAATCAGATTCAAACCCCCTTTTTTGCTAATGATATCATGCCCACTTCTTCTCTTTCTTTCTTATTTTTACTTCTTTTAATATTTTTTCTTTAATTATTTTAATTAACAATTAATCACTTTTTTTTTACAAAATCATAAAATCAAGACTTCAAAAAAATTTAGAATTAGTTTTTATTATCAAAATTAATTTAATTTAGTTTAACTTAGGGCAATTTTAACTTGTTTTCTTTTTAAAAAAATTAGGTTTAAATTCTTGATTTGATTCTTTTATTTTTCTCAAATAAATAAAAATACAAAAATAGGTTTTTAGATTGAATTGATTTATTTTTCTTAATTTAAAATTAATTAGAACTTAGGATTTTCTTTTAACTATTTCATTATTTTCTTAAATAACAAAAACTTTTTTTTAATCAATCGTCAATAGGTTTAGTCAAGGGTAAAAACCCTAGTCGTTTCGTATTTGATTTATCGCGCGCTTGTTAATTATTTTTAACAATATTTTTGTAACTGTTCATGGTTTGTAAAAGTTTAATTTAGGGTTTTGTTTACTGTTTAAATTCCTGGGTTTTTGGCTATGTAATTAATCCCCCACCCGAAGCCTTGTAATAGCGTAGATTTATTTTCTCGCATTTTTAATTCCTGTAAATATTTAACTGTTTAGATGTATGCTAATAGGATTGTATGACAAGAATGCATGACAAATTAATATGGTTAGAAAACCCTAATGTGCAAAGATTAAATAATTGAAAACAGATCACTCGCACATATCACTCTTAGGGTATACTCTCACTTTGGTTGCCTTCAGTAAATGATCATTAAGTATAGGATGCTTTAGTGGTTGCCCTCCTGTCTAAAAAGATCTGATGTCCCGTTCGAATGTTGCCTCAGAAATGTTGCCTCGAATATGATCTTAAGACTCTAGGGTTATTACTAAGGTGTCCTAATATTGCTTTAGTGACCGTACGTCCCTTTCAAATTGACCCTTATAACTCCAACGATAGTGCTACCTATTTCTCAATAGTAGGATAGCGCTGTCTAAAGGAAACGAGAATAGAAACGATCTTTTTTTCCGAGTAGGTAGATGCTAGTATGTACTTGCTCAAATCAAAACTTTTCAAACTTACACTTTTCAAACAAATTTTCAAAACAACTTCGTCACACCTTTTAGGACTGATACAAGGGTTATCACAAAGTCAAACTTTTCAAAAACAAAGCACATACACAAGAAAATTTAAAAAGATGAGCAAGTACCTAAGAGCCCATGGAAAACCATGGATAGAAAGGGTGCTAACACCTTCCCTTTCTATAATCTACCACCCGTACTTAGAATATCTCGAAAAAGGATTTTTTTATGTACTTTTTTCCTTTCTGGTTGGATAAAATAAAAGTCGGTGGCGACTCTTGCTTACCGCGACATTTTGCGAACATAAAACACAAAATGCAAACCAGTATTAAACAGTCGGTTCTGCCACCGTATCACAGAACTGGCGAATCTGTTGGGGAATTATAAGTGGGGTATACCTTAGGATCTAGTTCATCATAATTGCTTCTCTTGATTGCTTTGTTTGCTTTACTTTTAAGGGTTTTGTTTGGGGTTACTATAGATCCTACACCCGGATCTGGGGAATATCTTTTAGGTAAGTATCAATAGACTGTGAGGGAACTGTACGACGTAGACCGATACGGTTGAAGCAGTGGCTTTGTTGGTGTGGCACTTTGGTTGGTACCGGTATCCCTTGTGGAGAAACGAGGAGAATACGGGGCCGCCGCGTGGTGTCGTTAAGCATCAACTGACCTTAAAACCTTTAATCGCCCAACTTGGCCATTAGAAAGTAGTGAGATAGCCGACCTTGGTGTAAAGCTGAGAACTGGTTGATACTCGATGCTACACTCATTGAGACCATACTCTCGGAATAATTTCAGCCGCAAGAAAAGATTGCGTGAGCTGAAACCATGACCGATGGAGGATGGTCAGTGATATTGAGATCCTCTAGAACTCGGTTACTTTTCTAGGACAGGTTGAAACTAACTTAACTTCAAGAGGGTATTACCTTTGACCTCATGCAAGCCTTAAACCTAAGGGCTTTATGTGATTTGACTGTGTTTGCAATACCTGTTATTTTCTATACCTATGTTTTATCATGACATCATGCATCATAACATGGCATTCATGCTTCATTACACTAACCATTTCAAAGACCAAGGGAATTTATCTTTGTTCTGTTTTGCAGATCATGGCATTCGTGCGTAGAAAAACTATCTGAATCAGCTTTGTGGAGATACCATCCTAACTCAAAGAGCTAGTGTCAAGGATTTCTGAAACTTTTATGTTCATTAAGAGACACAGTCAACTTCTCAGCCTGGTTACTTCAAACCCTGATGAACAGATGATGAGCGTACTTTTTCAGTTCTTCGATCCCAAGCACCACTGCTTCACCTTTCCAGATTATCAGTTGGTACCCACCTTGGAAGAATTCTCTCATCTATTGGGCATATCCATTCTTAAACAGGTACCCTTCACAGGTATAGAAGAAGTTCCTAAGCCAGAAGTCATTGCCTCAACTTTACATTTGAAACGGGCCGATGTGGTATCCAACTGGGAAACTCGAAGCGGAGTTAAGGGTTTTCTAGCCAAATTTCTGATAGACCAGGCTCAACTATTTTGGGATGATATGGAGTTTCAAGATTTTGAGGATGTCTTGGCTCTTCTTACCTATGGTTTAGTTCTCTTCCCTAATCCGGACTCTTTCGTAGATGTGAATGCTATCAATATTTTCCTTTCTCGCAACCCTGTGCCTACCTTGCTTGGAGATATTTTGCATGCTCTTTATACTCGTACCACGAGAAGAAGTGTGACTCTTATGTCCTGCATGCCGTTGATGTCGAGGTGGTTTATTTCTCACCTCCCTAGGTCTATACTGAAGAACGAAGAAGGTTTGAGTGGTCGCACATAATAATATCACTCTCTCATACGGATATTCTTGGTGTTCCCGAGCTATGGAAGACGTTGCTGTTATTGACCGCTGTGGGGGGTATCCTAATGTCCCATTACTTGGTATCCAAGGAGGTATAACTTACAATCCTTTTCTAGCTTTACGATAATTTGGTCGTGCTCGAAGAGATGGTCCCCATGAGTTACTTCTCGAGGATATTGTATTCGAATATGAGGATGATGTTAAGGGGCATCGCCGGAGGTTCATACGAGCTTGGGGCATGGTAAACAGATATGACCCCCATGAGTCGGGACCAAAGACTTCCCTTCCTATGCAGCCTTATCTCCAATGGGTCCGAGCTGGTGCCCAGAAGCTTATGATACCTTATGCGGCCGTATTACCAGTGATTGTGGAACCCACTACCGAAGACGGAATTCCTTACAAAATTCTCTATCCTTACATGCCTACTGATCTGGGGGAGTTACAGAGGTCTTGGTTTCAGCTGAAGAATGAGCGGGATACTTACAGGGAGCAATTACATGAGCAAGAAAGGAAGGTTTCAAAGCTCACCAGGTAGCTCGAGGAAGAAAGAGTGCTCAATGACTATATCAGCACAAAGAGAAAGAGTCCATGGGACTTTTGATTTTGCTTTTCTAGCTTTAGATTTGTTTTATTTACGTATTTGTAACGCCTTAAAGGCATGTTGAACCTTTCAAATTTGAGCTAATAAAGTTTTGTTTATTTTGGTTTGCAAATTTAAATCTCCCAAAGTCTTTGAAATCATTACATGCGCATCCCATTATCATACACATCATTACAGGTACCATTACAGGTTTCTCATCTTCTTTGCTGTTTATTTCAGCAGAAATGTCTTCCGATCAAGTCATCAAAGATCTTCAGGCACAGAACGCCCAGTTCCAACAGATGTTCATCAGTCTGGCAAAGGGGCGAGAGGATCTGAAGACTCTCATTCTGAAAGAGAAGAAGAAGAAGAAGAAGAAGGTCGATATTCTGAATATGGGTAGAAGGTTTGGAGAAAGGTTGAAGCATCAAACTGATCTGACCTCTTCATCCAAAGACGGGGAGAACCAAGAAGAGGAAAAGGAACCTAGTCCTGCAGTCTCTGACAATGATACTGATTATGATGATGAGCAATATCCTCCTACTGAGGATAGATACAAGAAGCTGGAAGACCGTCTGAGTGCTATGGAAGTTTAAAAGATACCTGGTTTGGATTTCGGAGAACTGGGACTGGTATCGGGAGTGGTCATCCCTCAGAAGTTCAAAGCTCCGTTTTTTGCCATGTATGATAGGGTATCCTGCCCAAAACTCCATCTCCGCTCGTATGTCATGAAGATTCAACCCCACACTGCAGATAGAAATTTATGGGTGCACTTCTTTCAAGATAGACTATCAGGGACTCAGCTTGAATGGTTCTACCAGTTAGAGGGAGCCAATGTCCGAAACTGGGAAGATCTTGCTGCTGCTTTCTACAAGCAGTATCAGTACAATGCCGACCTTGCTCCCACTCGTACTCAACTCCAGAGTATGTCCATGGGTGCAGGTGAAGGTTTCAAAGATTATGCTAAAAAATGGAGAGATTTGGCTGGCAGAGTTCAACCCCCTTTATCTGATAGGGAGTTGGTTGATATGTTTCTGGGGACGTTGTCTGGTCCATTTTTCAATCACTTAATCGGCAGCTCGTCATCTGGGTTCACCGAGTTAATTTTAACTGAAGAAAGAGTAGAAGCTGGAATTCAGAGTGGTAAAATACCGAAGGATTCCTCTTCGAGTTCAGTAAAGAAACCTTTTACTGGTAAGAAAGAAACCAGTGCAGTTTATAGCCCGAGGGGCTAAAACAGATCTGAACACCATCCAATGGTAAATGATGTAGTGATACCAAGACCCGCAGTTGCTCCACAATGCAACAATAAATAAAGGGTGGAAAGACCACAGCGGCATTTTACCCGCATTAGCATGACATTAGCTTAAGTGTTACCTCACCTGTTGAGATCCAACTTGGCGACCTTGAGAGAGGCTCCCAAGAATCCAAACACTACCTCTCCTAGATTCAATCCCAATGCGCGGCGCGCCTACCATTTTGAGAGTCCTGGCCATGATACAATTGATTGCTGGGCCCTGAGAAACAAATTACAAGATCCACTTGAAGCTAAGGAGATAGAGTTCGATGCCCCAGAAAAGCCGAATGTTATAACTGCTCCCATGCCCAAACATGGCCGTGGAGTCAATGCTGTTGAAACTGATTTGTTTGTGACCTCTGTTGAAGAAATTTCTACTCCTCTTATGACTGTTAAGAGGAATTTACTGTTGGCCAGTTTATTTCCGGGTTATGGTGAAGGTTGCCACATGTGCTCGATTCTACCTTCTGGTTGCTGTTTGCTGAAGTCAGGTGTTCAGCGCCTGATGGATAATAAGTAAATTTTGTTTGAGAAGACTATGATTCCTGTTGCTCCAAATGAAGATGTTTCCATCATAACCATTTCTGCCAATCCTTCCAAGGTTTCCTCGAGAAAACCTGTTAGGATTACACATGTTCAAAGAATTGCTCCGCTAATAATCATTGTTCCTGGTCCCATCCCGTACACTTCAGACAAGGCTGTCCCATGGCACTATAGCACTGATGTGTATTATCATGGCATTAAGCAAGATTTGAAGAATGAAGAAGCTGATACTGATGTCAGTAATATTGTCGGGGCTAGTAAGGTTACCCGAAGCGGGAGGATCTACTCTCCCGAGATTTCCCCTCCGACTGTCAATAAACCTATTATCATTCCATCTGTCGTTCCCGCTAGTACATCAACTACTGTTCCAGTTCTTACTCCAGTTATCACCTCTGTCGCCGAGCCATCTGAGACTCGGGGAAAAGAAATTATAGGTGAGCCTGCCCGGACGGAGGCACCTAGAAAAATTGTTGTGGAAGCCTTTAAACAAGAAATAGAGGAAATACTGAAAATTATCAAGAAAAGCGACTACAATATGGTCGAACAACTGGGGCAGACCCCGTCAAAGATCTCCATTTTGTCTCTACTATTGTGTTCTGAAGCCCATGCGAAGGCTTTGATTGCATTTCTCAAGACTGCGCATGTACCGCAGGAAACTTCTGCAGATCAGTTCAAAGATGGTGTGGCTAGCCTGACTATTGACAATGGGCTAGGATTTTCAAATGCGGATCTGACCCCTAAGGGGAAGAATCATAATGATGCTCTGCATGTCTCGATTGAGTACAGGGGCACCACTATGGCTCAGTTACTAGTGGGCACTGGGTCTTCGCTGAATGTTCTTCTGAAGAAAGCGTTAGACCGTTTAGATTGTGAGGGTTTGACTTTAAAACTAGGTAACATTGTGGTAAGGGATTTTGACGGATCAAAGAGAATGGTACACAGGGAGGTGGACATCCCTGTCAAAGTGGGTTCTCAGACCTTTTGGTCCACCTTCTATGTAATGGACATCAGGCCATTGTATTCTTGCTTGCTGGGTCGTCCTTCGATCCATAGGGCTGGGGAAATTACCTCTACACTTCATCAAATGCTGAAGTATCCAGTAAAGGGGAAGATTGTCACGGTGCGAGGTGAAGAAGAGTATATGGTGAGTCAACTTAATTCCTTTCGTTATGTAGAGATGGACGGGGAGTTCATAGAAACTCCTTGTCAAAACTTCGAAGAGGTCCCTCAGACTTTGGCATCAACTGAAGTTACTACCAACAAACCTCCACTGAAGATGGCTTCTCTCAAGGACGCCAGGGTTGTAGTTGAAGAAGGTGGGTGTACCAATTGGGGCCGGCTCCCTGATTTCACTCATAAAACTGACCAATTTTGTTTGGGCTTTACTACAGGGGCTCAAAGGGCTGTTAGGCGCGCACGGATTGGAAGACCTCATCTATACATCAACAATCGTGGAGTTAATGCAATTGAGGACAGTGAAGAAGATTCAGACGTCGACAGTTGGATCTACCCAACAACCAACGGTGGACTGAATAACTGGACAGCGAAGGACTTCATACCTGTTTCTTTTATTCCGTAGTAATTGACTTTTGTTTTAATATTTGTAATAAAAAGTTTGAAACTTTACAGCCCGGTGCCTTGCCCGAGGCACCTTGGCTTTGCTTGTGAGGGCTTATTATTTGTCATTTCATATATCATTAATAAAGCATTGGACGCTTCTTGCATACAAATTTTGTGCTCCTTATTTTTATTTTCTATCTCTCACTTTATCAAAATAGTTATTCTCTTACACACACTCACTTATCATACTGCAGATCCATATCCACTCTGGATCCCATTGATAACAAATCTGCTACTGCCAGTAATGACTTCAAAAATCCGATCAACCAAGTCGAGGACGAAGGTGAGGATGATTATGAGGTGCCTAGAGAACTTTCTAGACTATTACAGCAGGAAGAAAGGGCCATACAACCTCATGAAGATCCAGTCGAGTCAGTGAATTTGGGTACAGAGGAAGACAGGAAAGAGGTTTAAATAGGGGTGAGTCTGGAGCCTAGTGTCAAATAACGGTTAATACAGATGCTACACGAATATGTTGATATCTTCGCTTGGTCCTACGAAGACATGCCTGGTTTGGACACTGATATTGTGGTACATCACCTGCCAACTAAAGAAGACTGCCCTCCGGTAAAGCAGAAGGTCCGTCGTATGCGTCCTGAAATGTTATTGAAAATCAAGGGAGAGCTCATGAAACAGTTCGACGCAAGATTCTTAGCTGTCACTTCTTATCCGCAGTGGGTTGCCAACGTCGTTCCGGTACCTAAGAAGGACGGTAAGGTAAGAATGTGTGTGAACTACAGAGATCTGAACAGGGCAAGCCCCAAGGATGACTTCCCACTTCCTCACATTGATGTTCTAGTCGACAACACCGCGCAACACAAGATCTTCTCCTTCATGGATGGTTTTCTGGATACAACCAGATCAAGATGGCTCCTGAGGATATGGAGAAGACAACCTTCATTACGCAGTGGGGCACCTTCTATTACAAGGTAATGCCTTTTGGGTTGAAGAATGCTGGGGCAACTTATCAGGGCGCCATGGTCGCTTTGTTCCATGATATGATTCACCATGAGATTGAAGTTTATGTTGATGACATGATAGCCAGATCTCAGACTGAGGAAGAGCACCTTGATCATCTCCAGAAACAGTTTGACAGGTTGAAGACGTACAAGATGAGGTTGAATCCAAACAAGTGTACCTTCGGGGTAAGGTCTGGTAAGCTTCTGGGTTTTGTTGTCAGTGACAAAGGTATTCAGGTGGACCTTGCAAAGGTAAAATCCATACAAGAGATGCCGGCTCCCCGTACAGAAAAAGAAGTTAGAGGTTTCTTGGGACGTCTGAATTACATTGCCAGGTTCATTTCACATCTGACTTCTACTTGTGAGCCAATCTTCAAGCTGCTGAAGAAAGATCAAGTGGTGAAGTGGAATGATGAATGTCAGACTGCTTTTGAAAGAATCAAAGAATACCTTCAAGAACCACCAATTCGGATGCCTCCAGTCGAAGGAAGACCTTTGATATTATACTTGACAGTTCTAGACAACTCAATGGGGTGTGTGCTGGGGAAGCATGACGAGTCTGGTCAAAAAGAGCACGCCATTTATTACCTCAGCAAAAGTTTACCGACTGTGAGACTCGATACTCATTGCTCGAGAAAACTTGTTGCGCTTTGGCATGGGTTGCTCGCCGACTGAGACAATATATGCTGACTCACACTACCTTGTTGATATCCAAGATGGATCCGATCAAGTAAATTTTCGAGAAGCCCGCCTTATCCGGAAGAATAGCAAGATGGCAAATGATCTTAACTGAGTACGACATCCAATACACAACCCAAAAAGCAATTAAGGGGAGTGTATTGGCAGATCATCTAGCGCATCAGGCCGTGGATGACTACCTGTCCATGAATTTTGAGTTCCTGGATGAGAATATCATGTTGGTAACCGATTATGAAGAACCTGGACCAGATGAAGGACCCGAGGAGGGATCCCGATGGTCTATGTATTTTGATGGAGCCTCAAACGCGTTGGGTAATGGCATTGGCGCTATAATTATATCTCCTGAGGGCTGTCATACTCCGTTCACCGTCCGATTATGTTTTAACTGCACCAACAATATGGCGTAGTATGAAGCGTGTATCATGGGGCTCCGAGCTGCTATTGACCTAAGGATTAAGTTCTTAAGTGTATTCAGAGATTCCGCCCTTGTGATAAGTTAGATCAAAGGCGAGTGGGATAAGAAGCACCCGAATCTTATTCCTTACAAATAATATGTATTGACATTGCTCCCACACTTTGAGAAGATAACCTTTGAACATTCCCCACGAGAAGAGAATCAGTTAGCAGACGTGCTAGCTACCATGTATTCTATGTTCAAAGTTAGGTGGGACAATGAAGCTCCCCAGATTACCATTGAGAGGTTGGACGAACCCGCACATTGCTGTGACATTGAGACTTAAGAGGTAACAGATAAACCCTGGTTTCACGAGGTAAAGAGGTATCTTGAGGCTCAAGAATACCCCGAGGGGGCATCTGTTAATGATAAGAAGTTTCTAAGAAGGTTCGCTGCCAGGTTCTTCATAAGTAATGGTATCCTCTATAAGCATAATAATGATTCAACCTTACTGCGGTGTGTAGACAAGAGCGAGGCAGAAAGGATCATGGCAGAATTTCATGAAGGCACCTTCGGAACTCATTCCAGTGGACATACCATGGCGAAGAAGATCCTACAGGCAGGATATTACTGGTCCACTATGGAGGCAGATTGTTATCAGCACTCTCGAACCTGTCATAATTGCCAAGTCTATGCTGATAAGGTGCATGTACCTCCGGTTCCCCTGAATGTTTTGACAGCTCCCTGGCCCTTTGGAATGTGGGGCATCGACATGATCGGCGAGATCAGACCTATTGCGTCTAACGGGAATCGCTTCACTCTGGTAGCCATTGGTTATTTCACCAAGTGGGTTGAGGCAGATTCCTTTGCTACAGTAACCAAGAACGTCGTGGCGCACTTCATCCGACACAATCTGATATGGCGATATGGTGTACCAGAGAGGATTATTACTGACAATGGTACAAATCTCAATAACACAATGATCACCGAGCTATGCAAACAATTAAAGATACAACATCATAACTCTTCTCCCTACCGGCCGGAGATGAATGGGGCTGTCGAAGCAGCTAACAAGAACATCAAGAAGATTGTGCAGAAGATGACGGTGACATACAAAGACTGGCACGAGATGTTACCATTCGCTCTTCATGGACGTCGACAGGGGTAACAGCTTACTCTTTGGTGTATGGCATGGAGGAAGTCCTACCCATCGAAGTCCAGATACCCTCTCTCAGGATTATGAAGGATGCGGGTTTGAACAAAGACGCTGGATCCAAACCCGACTTGATCAGTTAAATATAATCAATGATAAGAGACTTACTGCTATCTATCATGGTCAGACGTATCAAAAGCGAATGATTAAGGCTTTTAATAAGAAAGTCAGACGTCAAGAATATCAAGTCGGGGATCTAGTGATCAAACGCATCATACTACCGCAAGGTGATCCCATGGGAAAATGGACCCCAACATACGAAGGGCCATTTGTTGTTAAGAACATTTTCTCAGGAGGAGCTATGATTCTAACCACCATGTATGGTGACGACCTTCCTCACCCCGTCAATGCAGACATAGTGAAAAGATACTACGTATAACCAAAGACCCGCTAGGTTGACTGACCTAGGAAAAAGTAAGGGCTTCCTGGAGAACCAAAAGGGTTCGAGCAAAATTAAGGGATGAAAATGAAAAAACTGTACACCCGACAAGTCGAAAACCTGAAAAGGCGACTTGGGCAAAAAAGGGTATCCCGGTGGGCTGAAAACCCGAAAGGGCGGTCCAGGAAAAAAATTAGGGATCAAAGCGTAACACTACGTCTCATTGGATCATCTCACAACCAGACTTCGGTATCGACTATCAAGCTCAGACGGCGCCAATCAATCTGATCAACCTTCGGCCAAGTAGCAAGGTGATGAGACGCTTGAAGACATAAAGGCAATGGCAGAGTTGGAACCCGATGGGATTGTTTCACATAGCTCTTTTTATTTCTTTAACATAAATTGTAATTTCTATCTTTCGACGGTGTTCTCTTACTAGAGCTCCAACTTCTTTGTCCAAAACGCCTATTACAGGCCAACTTCAAAAAATCAATACAATTCATTTTCTCAAGAAAGTTCCATTTGCTTTTCTTTTTCTGTTTTGTTTTGCAAGAACGTACAATGACTTATTTTGGGTATATGCATTTGAAAATGATTGCTGCTCATAAATATTTAAATGAAAAAACAAAAGACGATTACTCGTAATTCCAGGAACATGAAAGAACAAGAAGTTCCCAAACCTTACAGTTACTCTGCCCATCAGATATCGGGATAGAGCAAGTTTGAAAACATAAGTAGTGGTATATACACTCCCCACAGAGTAAAAAGTATCCAAAGACCGTGATGTTAGCTTTCCCGAACATGACATAACCCTCCTCAGCTGAGGTTCACAATCGCGAGTGAGTCGGTAAATTTTTCCCCAAGCCGAGTTTATTTCTCTCACAAGCAGAAATTCAATCTCCAACTGAATTCATTATCACCAGCAACGATAATTCATCCCTAGCCGAGTTTATTTCTCCAAATCAGCAGATCTATCAATAGAGTATCTCCTATCCAACAGAGTTATTCTCCCGCAGATTTGTTCTCAAGTAGAGTCTCTCCTCAGTAGAATATCCGTAAATAAGGGGCAAACCCCCAGCTAGTTATCCTTGTTTACCATCCCCAACAGAAGTAGAGGAACTATGGTTTTTTTACAGCAGTCAAGAATACCACTTCTCATACTCTCTAAACAGCAGTCATGGATTTATTTTCCCGGACTCAGATTATTACGTCAGCATTTCATGTTCATACATCATGACATGTGCATACATTACATATAACATAATCTCAGTTATTTTAAGAACCTCATCACAATGCATCTCATGCATCGCACATAACTAACCTTGTATTTCTTTCAGGAAAGACAAGTCATTATCAACAATTTCCAGCGGGTCCAGAATCAACACTCGAAGCTAAACAGAGTAATCATCAGCGACAAATGCAACCTTATGCAGGTTCCTTCTCAACAGCCCTACTATCCAAGCTTTCATATCGAAGTAACCCTACTATCCAGGTTTCTTCTCAAGCCCTACTATTCAGGCTTTCATATCGAAGCAACCCTACTATCCAGGTTCCTTCTCAAGCCCTACTATCCAGGCTTTCATATCGAAGTAACCCTACTATCCAGGTTTCTTCTCAAACCCTACTATCCAGGCTTTCATATCGAAGTAACCCTACCATCCAGGTTCCTTCTCACAGCCCTACTATCTAGAATTTCATCTCGAAGTAACCCTACTATCCAGGTTTCTTCTCACAGCCCTACTATCCAAGCTTTCATATCGAAGTAACCCTACCATCCAGGTTCCTTCTCACAGCCCTACTATCTAGGCTTTCATATCGAAGTAAACCTACTATCCAGGTTCCTTCTCAAGCCCTACTATCCAGGCTTTCATATCGAAGTAACCCTACTATCCAGGTTCCTTCTCAAGCCCTACTATCCAGGCTTTCATATCGAAGTAACCCTACCATCCAGGTTCCTTCTCACATCCCTACTATTGTACCCCAAAATCTGCCCTCCCATATTTCTCAATACATATCAAGTGAGGTCCTCAAATTGCTCAAAGAAGTCCAAGAGTTGACCAGACAAACTCTCTCCTAAGGTAGTCTATCTCAAATTAGGGTTTCATTTTGCATCAAGATGCTTGAGTCCAAAGAATACCAAATTCTCACCATTGTCCTAATATTTCTTCAAGACCATCCATGTCAAGTTTTAAGCCTTGCAGAGGAAGCTTGCTCAGTCAACTACTCAAATGCCTGAAAATCGACTATGCTAGGGAAAAAGTCAATTGTGGCCCACATACAGTCAAACTTCAATATTTTTGGTCAACATCCTCATTTTGGAGTACCATTCATCATTTGATCAAGGGTTGATCATGATTCCTCAAGGATTGCTCACAATTCATCAAAACCCAAAAGTTGCTAAATTAGGGTTTTGTAAGAAAAGTCAACTCAAATTTGACCAAGCATAACTTTCTCATACTTTATCAGAAATGACCCATCCAAAGCTCATTTTGAAGAGGATGTTATTACCTACAATTCATCTTCATCTCCCAAGTTCAAAATATGCACTCACAAGAAGATATGAATTTGGATATTATAGGTCATTTTGAAAAGTCAACAAAAACACCATTTGGGTCAAAGCTTCATACATGAACATGGAAGATTCAATTGAGATGAGATCAAAATGTTTGCTTAGAGGATATCCTAAGCTTTCTAAAAAGTCAAAGAACACATCTATAGGGTCAAAATTGAGAGAGTTATGCATTGGCCAAGTTGACCTTTTTTTACAAAATTGCCAAAAGTCAAATGTGTCCAAAATTGTATTTTTTGCTAAATGGGCCCAACTTTTTATGCTTGTCCTGAGTTTGTAATATGACCCACGACCCATGAGCCCTTCCAGTTGGCATTCTTTTATTTTTTTTATTTTTTTTTATTTTATTTCATTTAAATCAAATAAAATCAATATAAAATAACGAAAATATCAAAAATCAATAAAACCTTGAGATTTTGTGCATGATTAGGTTCATTATACAGCTGGAGATAAGATCAAATCGTGCAAAGCTTCATATGGACAGAAAAAGATTGAATTTTCTTGTTTTGGAAAGATTTGGTGCAAGGATTAAATCATGGATCAATCTTCATAATTGAAAAATATTTGATACAAACTGGAACCCTAATGTGCTTTATTATACATAAGGAACAAAGGCAGACCAAAAGAAAAGGGCTGGAGGCGTGAAAAGGCAGAGAACCAATTGCAAAAATTCAAGAAAAAAGTGTAAACCAAATTCCAAGTTTCAGGCCATATCAAGCCGTTCTAACCACACCAATCAGTTGCTGGACGTCCCAGGATCGTGTTTCAATCAGTATCAAGCTTCCCCATGCTCAGAATCACCCTGTAAGGTTCACATGGTTTTCCTCTTTTCTTGAATTAGAATATATTGATTATAGCATATTTAGCATGATTGATTGGCATATTCATAATCCTTGAGATGTTTGCAAGCTAATGACTATATTCAATTTCATTTTTATTGAATGTACATCAAACTGCCATGGCTAGGGTTTTTTCCCTTTGTTTTGAGGGATTTCTTATACAGGAGAAATTGGACATTAATAAGGGCACCATGATACTCGTGAGGTTGAAACGAGTTGATTGGTACCATTGGTTTTCATTTATCATGCGTGTACAAGGTTTTGGAAATGCATAGGGGCTATACCTACGCTTGATGTCCGTAGGTAAAAGTCCTTTTATCTAAAACGACAGAATCAATGAAGAAGACAATGGCGTGGCAGGGTGTGAATTGTCAGTTTGAATTTCGCGCATTTTGGGAGGCGTGGCACGTTGTTTGCGTTATATTTTATTTGTTTTATTATTTTCACAACTAACATGGTAGCGCTGATGGTGAGGATGCTGGCCTTTGATGCACACGTCCTGGGTTCGATCCCAGGCGTGTGCATTTTATTATTTTCTCAACAAATACAGGTCAATCCAGTGCTTCATACTCTCAAGCGTACTCCATAAACTCTCAAACATCAGCCATTTTATGTGCTCCTGGCCAGATCCAATGTGTCCATAATGAAAGGTCCACCATGCGCATGAGTCAAGCATGCGCACAGAATTGAGAGAAGTCAACTGGGCCATAAGTTGTTGGGCCAAGGAATCAGATTCACACCCCCCCTCTTGCTAATGCTATCAGGCCCATTTTTTTTCTTTTCTTTAATTTATTTCTTTTATTTGGTTTAATTTGCTTAATTATTTTAACAAAATTAATTTATTTTTTCACAAAAAAGCATAAAATCAAGAGTTTACGAAAATTAGAATTAGTTTGTTTTTTTTCCCATCAAATTTAATTTAATATTAGTTTAATTTAATTTAGGGAAATTCAAACTTTTTTTATATAATTAAAATCAATTAGGAAAATTAGGGTTAGACTCTTGATTCAATATTTCTTTCTTTCTCAAAAAATAAAAAAATACAAAAAATAGGTTAACTTAATTATTTTTCTTAACTAAAATTAATTAGTGATTATTATTATTATTTTTTATTCAATTGAACTTTATTTTCTCAAATAACACAAACAACCAAAAAATGATTTTCTCTTTAGATTACAATTAGGCATAGTTGGGGTCAAAACCCTAATTCTCTTGTTTTCGATTCATCACACGCGTTTATTATTTTGGCAATGTTAATGTAACTGTCCACGGTATGTAATAGTTTAATCTAGGACTTTCTTTTATTTATCGTCTTTTGTGGGTTTTTTGCCTATGTAATTAATCCCTATCCCGAAGCCTTGTAATAGCGTAGGTCTATTTTCTCGCATTTTAATTCTCGCAAATATTAACTGTTTAGATGTATGTTAATAGGATTATATGACAAGATTGCATGATAATTTAAAGCGGCTAGAAAACCCTAATGTGCAAAGATAATAACTGAAATCAAATTACTCGCACATTCGCACTCCTAGGGTATACTCTCACTTTGGTTGCCTTCAGTAAACGATCATTAAGTATAGGGTGTCTTAGTGGTTGCCCTCCTGTCTAACAAAGATCAAAAGTCCCGTTCGAAAATGTTGCCTCGGAAATGCTGCCTCAAATATGATCTTAAGACTTTAGAGTATTTACTAAGACGTCCTAACATTACTTTGGTGATTGTACGTCCCTTTCGAATTGACCCTTACAACTCCAACGACGGTGCTACTTATTTCTCAATAGTAGGATAGCATCGTCTAAAGGAAATGGGAATAGAAACGATCCTTTTTTTGAGTAGGTAGATGCTAGTAGGTACTTGCTCAAATCAAACTTTTCACACTTACACTTTTCAAACAATTTTCAAAACAACTTCGTCACACCCTTGAGGAATGATACAAGGGTTATCACGAAGCAAAACATTTTCAAAGAAAGCAAACACACAAGCAATTTTAAAAAGATGAGCCAGTACCTAAGAGGCCATGGAAAACAATGGATAGAAAGGGTGCTAATACCTTCCCTTTCTATAATCTACCCCCCCCCCCCCCCCCCGTACTCAGAATATCTCGAAAAAGGTTTTTTTCTGTACTTTTTTCCTTTTCGGTTGGATAAAATAAAATTCGGTGGCGACTCTTGCTTACCGCGACATTTTGCGAACATAAAACGCAAAACGCAAACTAGCATTTTCGAAACAGTCGGTTCTGCCACCGTATCACACCTACTATCCAGGCTTTCATATCGAAGTAACCCTACCATCCAGGTTGCTTCTCACCTCCCTACTATCCAGGCTTTCATCTCGGAGTAACCCTACTATCCATGTTTCTTCTCACAGCCCTACTATCCAGGCTTTCATCTCGAAGTAACCCTACCATCCAGGTTTCTTCTCACAACCCTACTATCCAGGATTTCATATTGAAGTAACCCTACTATCCAGGTTACTTCTCAGCAGCCCTACTATCCCGGCTTTCATATTGAAGTAACCCTACTATCCAGGTTTCTTCTCAAGCCCTAATATCCAAGCTTTCATATCGAAGTAACCCTACTATCCAGGTTCCTTCTCACCGCCCTACTATCCAGGATTTCATCTCGAAGTAACCCTACTATCCAGGTTTCTTCTCACAGCCCTACTATCCAGGCTTTCATATCGAAGTAACTCTACCATCCAGGTTCCTTCTCACCGCCCTACTATCAAGGTTTCATCTCGAAGTAACCCTACTATCAAGGTTTCTTCTCACAACCCTACTATCCAGGCTTTCATATCGAAGTAACCCTACTATCCAGGTTCCTTCTCACAGCCCTACTATCCAGGATTTCATCTCGAAGTAACCATACTATCCAGGTTCCTTCTCATAACCTCACTAACCGGGTTCTGCCTCTCTGATCCCCAAAAAACAGTCCATAACACTGTAAGGCCGACACCCGATCAAACACAAATTGTTTCACATATCCCCAGAAAGTTGCGGTGCAGCATATACCTCGACCAAATATGCAGTTCACTTCCGCTCCCCAAATCAGAGTTATTCCCCAGTAGAGTAACAGACAACTGAAGCTCCTAAAACTCTATTTCTCCCAAGACAGAGACCATCATTCCCCAGCGAAGTCCTCCTTAACAACGATTATACGGGTTCTCGCAAAGGAATCTCTTATGCGATCGACACTTCTTCGTATGGCATCTTTAAGCCCATCTCCGAAAATTCTCTAGAAACATCCAAATGGCATCTATAAGCCCATTCCCGACAATACCTACACAGTCAAGCATCATTACAGACGAGTGCAAATTTCTGGGCACTCTAGTGTTCAATAATCTTCCACCTTCTGATCACGAAAGGCAGACGAGCCAATCTACATCCTCAGGTTTAAGAAGATTGAACAGGGGCAGCTGTTGTACCCCAAAATTTTCCCTCCCATATTTCTCAACACATGGGAAGTGAAGTCCTCAAATTGCTCAAGGAAATTCAAGAGTTGACCAGACAAACTCTCTCCTAAGGCAGTCTACCTTTAATTAGGGTTTCTATTTTCACCAAGATGTGTGAACCACAAAGGACTCAAATGCTCACCATTGTCCTAATATGTTCTCAAGATCATCCTTGTCAAGTTTCAAGCCTTGCAGAAGAAGTTTGCTCAGTCAATTGCTCAAATGCCTAAAAATCGACGATGCTAGGTCAAAAGTCAATTGTGGCTCACATACACTCAAACATCAAGATTTTTGGTCAACATCCTCATTTTGAAGTAGAATTCATCAATTTATCAAGGGTTGATCATGATTCATCAAGGATTGCTCACAATTCATCAAAACCCAAAAGCTGCTAAATTAGGGTTTTGTAGGAAAAGTCAACTCAATTTTGACCAAGCATAACTTTCTCATACTTTATCATAAATTACCCATCCAAAGCTCATTTTGAAGAGGATGCAATTCCCTACAATTCATATTCATCTCCAAAGTTAAGAATATTCTCTCACAAAAAGATATGAATTTTGACATTATAGGTCATTTTGAAAAGTCAACAAAAACACCTTTTGGGTCAAAGCTTCATACATGAACACGGAAGACTCAATTGAGATGAGAACAAAAGGGTTGCTTAGAGGACAACCTAAGCTTTCAAAAAGTCCAAGAACACCTCTCTAGGATTAAAATTGGAGGAGATATGCCTTGTCAAAGTTGACCTTTTTTGCAAAATTACCAAAAGTCAAATGTGCTCAAAAATACATTTTTTGTCAAATGGGCCTAGTTTTTCATGATTGAATCTTGCTTATGACATGGTCTACGATCCAAATCAGAACCCACAAATCTTTTGCTTTATTTATTTATTTTATTTTGATTTTTATCATTTAAAAGTCAAATTAAATCAAATAAATAGCAAAAAATATCAAAGATTTGTTTTGTGATCAGATTTTGGGTGGAATAAAATCCAATTAGGCTGAAAAATCATATCCAAAACATGCAAAACAAATTAAACCAAAATTGGCATGATTTGGCTTGATATAGAGAGATATCATACAAGGATAAAGACCAAATCAAATCTTCATAATGGACCAAGATTTAGCTCGTTTTTGTTGACCTAATGCATTCCATTACATATACAAAACATAGCCAAGGCAAGAGAAAAGGGTTAGAGGTCGTGCATAGCCAAGAACAAAATTGAAAAATTCAAGAAAAAGTGGGAATCGGTTTTCAATCTACAAGGAGTTTCAACGCATTTCAAGAGCACCAATCCCTTCCCATACATCCCAGGAAGCTATTCCAATCACTCTCAGGCCTTGAAACGCCCAGAATCGTGCTCTACGCCTCACACAGATTGCCTAAAAACTTGATTCCGATTTCACTAATTCATGCATCTTTAGCACTTTTGATTGTTATACTCATGTTTATCACCGTGATATTGCCATAGTTAGGGTTTTGTGTTCTTGTTTAGGGGTTTTTAATGCAGGCAAAATTGGGCGTTAATTTTGGTACCATGATGCTCGTGAGGATAAGACGAGTTGATCGGTACCAGCCATTGTCATTTATCTTGAGCATATGAAATTTTGGAGATGGACAAGGTTATAGCTACAACAAACATCTGTAGGTAAAAGTCTAATTTGCTAAAGCGACGGAGAGAGGAAGAAGATGAGGCGTGGCAGCGTGAGATTGGTCCGTTTAAAAATTTGCGCGTTTGGCTGACCACATTAGCTTGTTTTGAATATTATGTTTTATGTTTATTATACTTGCAAGTTAATACTCTAGCTCAGATGGTTGGGGAGAAGGCCTTTGATGCACACGTCCTGGGTTCGATTCCAGGCGTGTGCATTTTATTATTTTCTTAATTATTTCAGGTGGATCCCATGCAATACAGTAGCATACGCCTTCCATACACCCTCTATGCCTGGCCACTGGATGCCTAGCTAATCAGATCTGACGCCCAAATAGCAAAGGACCACCATACGCCTCAAGTCAACACCTGTACCTAATCCAGCGTGGTCAATACATGCCTTGGAGTTTTGGGCCAAGAAAATCAGATTCAAACCCCATTTTTTGCTAATGATATCAGGCCCACTTCTTTTCTTTCTTTCTTATTTTTACTTCTTTTAATATTTTTTATTTAATTATTTTAATTAACAATTAATCACTTTTTTACAAAATCATAAAATCAAGACTTCAAAAAAATTTAGAATTAGTTTTTATTATCAAAATTAATTTAATTTAGTTTAACTTAGGGCAATTTTAACTTGTTTTTTTAAATAAAAAATTAGGTTTAAATTCTTGATTTGATTCTTTTATTTTTCTCAAATAAATAAAAATACAAAAATAGGTTTTTAGATTGAATTGATTTATTTTTCTTAATTTAAAATTAATTAGAACTTAGGATTTTCTTTTAACTATTTCATTATTTTCTTAATTAACAAAAACTTTTTTTAATCAATCGTCAATAGGTTTAGTCAAGGGTCAAAACCTTAGTCGTTTCGTATTTGATTTATCGCGCACTTGTTAATTATTTTTGACAATATTTTTGTAACTGTTCATGGTTTGTAATAGTTTAATTTAGGGTTTTATTTACTGTTTAAATTCCTGGGTTTTTGGCTATGTAACTAATCCCCCACCACGAAGCCTTGTAATAGCGTAGATTTATTTTCTCACATTTTTAATTCCTTCAAATATTTAACTGTTTAGATGTATGCTAATAGGATTGTATGACAAGAATGCATGACAAATTAATACGGTTAGAAAACCCTAATGTGCAAAGATTAAATAATTGAAAACAGATCACTCACACATATCACTCTTAGGGTATACTCTCACTTCGGTTGCCTTCGGTAAACGATTATTAAGTATAGGATGCTTTAGTGGTTGCCCTCCTGTCTAAAAAGATCTGATGTCCCGTTCGAATGTTGCCTCAGAAATGTTGCCTCAAATATGATCTTAAGACTCTAGGGTTATTACTAAGGTGTCCTAATATTACTTTAGTGACCGTACGTCCCTTTCGAATTGACCCTTATAACTCCAACGAGGGTGCTACCTATTTCTCAATAGTAGGATAGTGATGTCTAAAGGAAACGAGAATAGGAACGATGTTTTTTTTCCGAGTAGGTAGATGCTAGTAGGTACTTGCTCAAATCAAAACTTTTCACACTTACACTTTTTAAACAAATTTCCAAAACAACTTCGTCACACCTTTGAGTACTGATACAAGGGTTATCACGAAGTCAAACTTTTCAAAAACAAAGCACATACACAAGCAAATTTAAAAAGATGAGCAAGTACCTAAGAGCCCATGGGAAACCATGGATAGAAAGGGTGCTAACACCTTCCCTTTCTATAATCTACCCCCCGTACTCAGAATATCTCGAAAAAGGATTTTTTTCTGTACTTTTTCCTTTCCGGTTGGATAAAATAAAAGTCGGCGGCGACTCTTGCTTATGGCGACATTTTGCGAACATAAAACGCAAAATGCAAACCAGTATTAAACAGTCGGTTCTTCCACCGTATCATAGTCAGTGAACAACGATGATATGATTTTCTCTTTCTACCTTCAGTGAAAGTTGGTAGAACATCGACAGTGAACGTCGTTGTTTGTTATCTTTCTCTCTGCCTTCAGTAAACGCTGGTAGCTTCGCCTTCAGTAGAAGTTGGTGTATCCTTTGACCATTATACCATCCTCTCTGATTTAGTTTCTTTTGGTCCACCAGTGATTTATTTTCCTAGTGGGATTGCTCCTTTGTTTTTTTTTTATTATTTCACCCCCAGTAATACTTTGCGTCTCGTTGGTCCTATTCATATGCATTCATATGCATAAGCAATTGCATGGTATCTTAGGGCCAAAAATAGGGTTTTTTTTATAATTAAGTATCTCCGATCTCTTCGACACGGAGATTTTTAACCTTCGTATCTCCTGATAGAAGAAACTTAAATAAGGGCAGCTCTTTTACCCCAATTTTGCCCCTAATATCCCTTCATCATACCATGTTGTTTCACTCACAACAACATCACACTAAGATCCTTGGTTCCCCTCCCTACTTTGAGTTGTGCTCCTTTTGAGGGATTACCAAGCACCTTGACTTATGTTTCTTTTGTGATCATGAATATTGTTTTAATTTCTTCACTTATAAAATACAATGTTGGCTTGTCATGTTTGTTATCCATGAAGGTAAGGGCAATGAGATTTAACAAGTTACCCCATAGGTTCATGAGTTTATTTCCATGCCCTAGTCAATACAAGCTTGAGAAGTTAAAACCTCATCAATTGATTGGTTTTGGAAGAAATGGAATTGCAAGATTGTTTTGGTTCACCATATTTCAAGGTTATTAAATTTGACCCAAAAGTACAAGGGGTTGATTGGGGAAGTTGTCATGTTTGGACAAGGCCTTGTTCCTATTGGTCACAAGAGCATATTTCTCTCAAAATTCAAGATATGGAAGTGGTTTTGGTGGCTATGAGTCTTCATTATCATCCTCAACAACTTCTATTCCCAAAGCAAGAATATTGGTACAAGAAGTTTGTTCAAACTTGTCAAAGTTCTCCAAGGCATTCTCTTGATCTAGAAGCTAGGGTTTTGAAATTCAAAGGACCATATCTTGCTCACCTTTTGGTATTTTTGAGTAATTACAAAGACATATTTCTCTTCAAAGGGTTATCAACAAAACACTTCAAAAATTCCAAAGAGTTTTCACGTGGAAGAAACTTGGTGAAGAAGAAAGATTACAAGTCATCCAGATGAACCCACAATTTTCAACATGTGACTTCAAATGGTCATAACTTGGTCAATTTTTATCATCTTGAGTCCTTTATTTTTCCATAATGATATTTAATATGTGTACTTTATGCCTTCTTTTATGTGCAAAGTTAGAAAATGGATGGAAGTTGCCTTAAATATGCAAAAGATTATAAGTCATTTCATGATTTTTGGCCAACTTCAACAAGTCATAAATCTCTCAATTTTAGGAGATTTTGAATTGTTCAAGTCCCAAAATGTTTTTAAAGAGATCTAATTCACTCCATCTTTTTTGGTCAAGAGAAAATTCCAAGTGGAAGGCCATGTTTGGATGCAAAAGATTATAGGTCATTTTTGAAGAAGAATTTGAAATATTTCTAAGTATGGAAAGTCAAGCCTTTTTCTTCAACTTTGACTCAATGTAACTTTCAAATCAAGCATACATTTGATTCCATTCTTTTTCCATTACAAAGCTTGTAACCTCATCTTTCTAAAGCATCAAGAATCATTCACTAAGACCCCTTGAGTTGAAAATGCCATGGATTTGAATTTGGTAACTTGAAACTGATTTTTTCACAAAGTCAGAATTTTGAAATCCATAATGTGACTTCTAAACACAAGATTTATGCGCGTTTTTTATTTAAAATTGATTATCAAACTTGCCAGAAGTGATTAGCACCCCAAAATGCAAGATTTGGTTGAGTTTTGATGGAAATGAAGTCCACTTCACTCGTGCTCGACCTTCACTCAATTTCCCTCCAAACTTCCTTGGTTCTACAAATTTTCATTCCCATTCACTTCCCTATAAATAGAGGGTCCTTCCCCATTCATTTCTTCAAGCTTTGAGAGCCAAAAACACCCTGCCAAAACCTCACACGAACCCATCTTTTTTGAATTCAGTTTCTGAGATTTAAGCTCCCTTTTCCAAAATTCTTCGCGCATTCATCATCCTTGATCATCATATTAACTCTCCAGCACTTAAACCAATCAAAATGAGCCATAATTTAAGCTAAACAAGTCTAGTTTCAGAGCTTCTTCCTTGAACTTCGAAAAGGTATAATTCTCCACCATTTGGATCCAAATCAAGCACTAATCTATTCTACCCCTTCTCCTGATTCTAATGTTGCTTACAATTTTTAAATCCATTGAGAATTGAGAGAGAAATCTCAAATTGAAGGTGCTCGCTATTTTCTGGGTTTTTGATTCATATCTCTCTCCATACCTTATATAAATTTGGCGCGATGGTTGTGTTAGAATCGTCTTGAAGAGACGAGTTCAATGATGCTAGCTTGGGATCCTAATTTTTCCATTTGAAGGATCTCACAAAATCCCCATTGCAGGGTGTCTGGAGGTTGAAGACAATGACATGTCTCGTCTCAGCCAATGATAGCGTGCCACACATTTTAATTTCATTGGTTGCCCTTTTTCTGATCCTATGTGTATCTCAGTAAAGTCCATATCAAGCACAGCGCATCTGGTCCATTGGATTAGTTTACTAACGCGTTTTGACTATGATCTGATGGTCCACATATTTTTGGTTTTATTTTTATTTTCTGATTTTATATTTTTATCGATTAAATTTTTAAAAATTCATAACTCTTTTATTTTTTATCCAAAAATTGAAAAAATTCACAAAAATATTTTGAATTATTTCTGATCTCATGACTATTTTTTCACATTTTTATTTTGACATTTAGTATTTTTTTTATATTTTTTGTATTATTTGCTTTCTTTTAATTACTTAAAAAATACTTTCTGACATTTTTTAATTCTGAAAAAATTCATAAATATTATTTTGCATATTTTTGACTTTCTGAAAATTTTATGGAATTTTATGTTGAGGTTTACTATTTTTGACCTATTTTATGTTTGTTTGAGAAATTTTAAATAGTTTAAAAATAGTTTCTGACTTTTAAAAATTACCAAAAATTTTATAAAAATATTTGGATCCATTTCTGATTTTTCTATGGCCTTACTTCTCACTTCTTGATTAATTTGAACATATTTGATATTTTTCTCATTAATTTCTATTTTTAAAACATTTTTAAAATTTTTTTTTATATTAAATGTGATATTATTTTGTGATTATTTTCTGGCTGATCTTGGGTTAGGTTTTGGATCATGAACTTTATTAACATCATTGGATCCATGGTGTTAAGTTTAACTCCACAAAAAATGGATGAATGATTTTAATAATAGTTTGATTAAAATTTAATTCAAATATGGTTTGTATATTTTTTTACCCTATCCCTCTTCATCTCATCCCCTTCTTATTGCACTAAATGTTGGTGGAGCATGATCTCTATATCATGTCTCAAAACAAATGGTGCATAAATTGTTATTGACCGACCTCAAAATAGGTATGACTTCTATATAAGTCCACTTACGATTGCTTAACATAGTGCTAAATTTTGTCCCGATTTGAATAAATGATCATTCATGGCCCAAACTTATGATTGCAAGCCCAAGTATGTTAATTTGATCTCTTTGATCCAATAACCTTGAGATTCATTGTGTGGAGGCTTTGGTTCTACCAATCCTCTAATGGATCTACAACACCTTTGGTCAATGCAGATCACTTAAACATCGTTGATCATTAAATGGTACTTATGAGAATTCCAAATGGATGATATACTTGACAAAAAAGCAAATGCAACTTGTTGTGTGGAGGCTTTGATTCTACCAATCCTCTAATAAGTTCCAAATGTAAGATTCAAGATGGTCATCCAACTAACCACTAATTATTGACTTGTTTTATCTTATGCTTTCATTCTTTTTACGCTTTATGTACTATTTAATTTTTGCATTTACATTTCATGCCATTTTCATCTTTGCTCACTTGAGCATTTATTTGCTTGCCATTTTTACTTTTTTCACTTGAGCTTTTCTTTTCCTTTCTTAAGATACTTAATAATCAACATAAACCCTAAAAAATCTTTAATGGTACTTGGACTACTTGGTTACTATCCTTGGCATTATGGAGCATGGGACTTTTTCTTGGACTTAGGGTTAGAAACCTTTGGCCTATCTTGGAAACCTTGTGATCTTATCTGATTATTTTGTATGGAGTTTTTGAGGTTTACCTCAAGACATTGGGTTGCTTGTTTGTTTTATGTGCAGGTTTTTGTGATCACATCCTCTATTTGTGATATGGAATTCAACCGTATACAACCGTTACTCTGCCTAATTTTTTTTTAGAAGACTTAATACACTTAAAGTTTAGTTCTCTCAAGAGGTATAGTATTTCTTTGCTTGATTGGTTTCAACCCAAGAAATGGGAATTCTGTCTTGGCTCATAATGTCAAGTTTTGGCTTCTTGTTGGTTAGATGGTTCTTATCTCTAACTTTTATATTATGCTATAGGATATCTTCTTCTTCTCCTACCATCTTCTTTAATTTCAAAAATCTTCTTCCTCCTTTTGAAAACTCTTCTTGTTTTGAAACTTGAACCATTTTCATAATAAAATTGGACTTATGTCCATGCATTTTCAAAACATTTTCATAAATAAACTTCAATCAACTTAATAATACCTTGACATTTTTTGTGAGAAGACTAAAAGCCAATCAATCTCATTTCAAACCATTTTTCCACTTTGGCTTTTACTTTAAACTTTTCTCAAAATATTAAACTCTTGTCAATCCTTGTAGTGATGCAAACAACTATACTTCTACAATATGTAGTGAAGAGAGATATTTTCCACTTGGGTGTTGAGTGAGGCATTGTTGATTTTAAAATCCAAGCCATATCCTCCACTTTGAGATGATGCAAATTCTCCTTTCTCATGATTGTGGGTAGTAGGTGTGTTTTCCACACGGACAATGACGATGATGTTTTATCTTATAAAATTAACCAACACATTTGAGTTTTAACTTTTTAAAAGAGGAACTACGTGTACCCTGATCCCCTATTGCATGAAAGGTAGTACGTAGGCACTAAAGGTTCACAACCGCAGCGGGTGCAAAAATCATAAAAATATTTTTTTTCTCGCCTCCACCATCCATTTTATATACAACAGTTTTTATATCCAAAATATATAGATTTTACAAAGAGGCTCCTGCGGAGTACCGCAGATGTTTAGGGTGATAATACCTTCCCTTTTCATAACCAGCCCCCTTACCTTGAATCTTTCCCCCCTCTTTTGGGTTATTCGCTCGTTTCCCATTCCCTTGGAAACAATAAAGCGCGGTGGAGATTTTTATTTTGATTTGTATAAAGTCTAGTCAATCCAATGGCTTAGTCTTGAACATTTCTACCGCTACAGTACTCAGTCAAGATCATTTTCCATCTCACTATCCTTCAGGAGAGAGCAGGTTTCTCGAAGATGTACTTGATTGGGTCTATCATAGAAATCAACAAAGTGGTATGAGTCAACATATAATGTCTTAGCCGGCGAGAAGCCCATGCCAGAGCATCACAAGTTTTCTCGAGCAGTGAATCTGGTTTCATAGTCGGTAAACTTTTTTCTCAGGTAATAAATAACACGCTCTTTTCGGCCAGACTCATCATGTTGGCCCAAAACACACCCCATAGAGTTATCTAGTACTGTCAAGTACATAATCAAGGGTCTTCCTTCAACTGGAGGCATGAGATAGGAGGTTCTTACAGATATTCTTTGATTTTGTTGAAGGAAGCTTGCCATTCATCATTCCATCTGACTACCTGATCTTTCTTCAAGATTTTGAAGATTGGCTTACAAGCAGCAGTTAAGTGAGATATGAAGCAGGCGATGTAATTGAGACGACCCAAGAATCCTCTAACTTCTTTTCAGAATGGGGGACTGGCATTTATTGGATGTCCTTTACCTTGGAAGGATCAACTTTAATGCCTTTATTGCTGACAACAAAACCTAGAAGCTTTCCAGATTGTACTCCAAATGTGCACTTGTTAGGGTTTAACCTTAACTTGTACTTTTTCAACCTTTCGAATAGTTTGTACAGGTGATTGAGATGTTCCTCTTCAGTTTGTGACCTGGAAATCATATCATCCACATATACCTCTATTTCATGATGGATCATGTCATGAAATAGAACCACCATAGCCCTTTGATATGTTTCCCCATGCATTCTTCAATCCTAACGGCATGAACTTGTAGCAAAAGGTGCCCCATTATGTAACGAAAGTTGTCTTCTCCATGTCTTCGGGAGCCATCCTAATTTGATTATAGCCGGAGAAGCCATCCATGAAAGATAAAACTTTATTCTGAGCAGTATTATCGACGAAGACGTCAATGTATGGTAGAAAGAAGTCATCCTTGGGGATTTCCCTATTCAGATCCCTATAGTCTTCACACATGCGAACTTTTCCGTCTTTCTTTGGAACTGGAACCACATTGGCAACCCATTGGGGATAGGATGTCACAACTAGGAACCCTGCATTAAATTGTTTCATCACTTCAGCTTTTATCTTTTCAAACATATCGGGCCTCATGCGACGAACCTTTTGTTTGACAGGAGGGTAGTCTTCTTTTGTCGGTAGACGATGAAATATGATGTCAGTATCCAACCCCGGCATATCTTCATACGACCAAGCAAATACTTCCACATAATCATGCAACATCTAAACCAACCTGCTCTTGACACTTCTTTCCAAGTTTTCACTAATCTTAACCTCTTTCTTGTCCATCTCGGTGCCCAGATTGATGACTTCAACTAACTCTTCATGCAGATGAATATCTTTTTCCTCTTGTAACAGAAGTCTAGCTAGTTCTCCTGGTATTTCACAATCTTCCTCGCCTTCGTCTTCAGCTAGGTTAATTGGACATTCAAAGTCATAGTCGGCAATAATAGAGTCATTAGAAATAAGATCCAGAGTGGATGAGGACCTGCAAGAGTGTGCGTGTGTACATGTAAGATAGATGACTATTTTGAAAAATGTATTTGAAAGAAAATAAAGACAATGAACACAAAGATTTGAATGCAAAAGAGTCCAATGGTTTGTATTGAATGGTTATATGATTAGATGAACATAAATAAAACCCTTGACAAATGGACCAAAGTGGCTCGGGCTAGGCACATGGCTTAAAAGTCATTGTTAAATATTACAGACAAAATGTTCTTGAATTGAAAGAAAAGAAATAACAAGTGGATTACTCCTCAAGGAAGGAGATGGGCATGAAGTCCTTTGCATGCCAATTCTTCAGCTCAGTTGTAGTAGGATACACCCAATCTTCAAATGCAGCTTCATCATCCGAATCACCCACAATGTTAACTTCATGGCTTCTAATACGGAGAGATGGCTTTCCCGCACGAGCATGCTTCACATCCTTCTGAGCCTTGACGGTGAAACCCAAACCAAACTTGTCTGCTTTGAATAAGATATCAAGGAGTTTCCCCCAAGTATCACAACTTCCTTCTTCAATTGCAAAACGAGCATCTTTGACTGAAACCATCTTCAACACAACCTTAACAACTTTGGATTCATCAGAGGAACATTTGGTAGCAGCAACCATTGGTGGCACAACTTCAAAAGCTTGACACAGGGTCTCAGTGAATTCTCCATCCATCTCTACATACTTGAAAGAGTTGAGGTGGCTTACCATGAACTCCTCCCCCCCACAAACGGTGACAATTCTTCCCTTGACCGGATATTTGAGTTTTTTATGGAGAGTTGAGGTTACTTCCCCAACTTTATGGATCCAAGGGCGACCCAACAAACAATAATAGGCAGGACGAATATCCATGATGTAGAAGGTGGAATTGAAAATTTATGATCCCACCTTGATTGGAAGATCTAATTCTCAATGAACTGTCCTCTTTGATCCATCGAAGGCCCTCACAATGATATCACTTGGCTTCAATACTAAACCTTCACAGTCTAGACGATCTAACGCCCCCTTGGGTAGCACGTTTAGAGAAGAAGCACTATCGACTAGAACATGTTCTAGGGTGGTCCCCTTGCACTCGACAAAAACATGTAGAGCTTTATTGTGGTTCTTCCCAAGTGGTGTTAGATCGGCATATGAGAAGGGGTCGGAACAGAGTATAAATGACAACATAGAAATCTTAGAAGTGGTTTACCCCAACTATTCCACAATCTTGAAGTCGATCCTTTTTATGATTTTCAAAATCCCGTCCATCTCACGAGCGAAAGGTTCTCCATCAGCAACGTCCTTTACGGGTATTTCTGTCACGACCGGCTCAACAACTTTCTCCTCCCCTCTTGTATCAGTACTTGGCTTAGTAGCAGTAATGTGGATTGGTGCCTTTGTAACCACTGGTGGTGAGATGTTGGGTGAAAAGATTCTCCCAGTCCGGGTTACCTTACTTGAGCCAGCTATGTTGCTAACATCATCAGCTTTGTCTTCTTTGATCCAAGCGTCTTGTTTTATCCCATGATAAAGCACCTCAGCACCATAGTTCCATGGCACTTCCTTGTTTGAAGAGTAGGGAATTGGTCCGAGATTGGTGATTATTAGGGGAGAAACAATTGGTTCATTTGAAATCCTGATAGGACCCTTGGAGGAGATCCTAAGAGGCTTGTTTGAGATGGTGATAATGGAGAGATCTTCACATTTATTAGTCAATCTTTTGGAAAGTGGAGTCTTCTCAAATAGGATCTCGTGGCTATCCATTAGGCTTTGAATTCCTTCCTTCAGCCCTTCGCATCCATTGAGTTGTTTGGCACAGCAAACACAATCTTTCACACAGCCAAGGAAAATCCTGGCTTTCAACAGATTCTTTTTGATGATATTGAGCAGAGTAGTCAAATATTAGACAAAGGCAACAAAAATCATATCTTAAACAAAATTAACACCCTTTCCATGATTTGGAATAGGCGTGGTGATTACATTCGGAGTTAGAGGAGGATCAAATTCAATAGTCTTGTTATCGATCAAATCCTGAATTTTGTTCTTCAAGGCCCAACATTGGTCAGTCTCATGCCCGGGGCTACTTGAGTGGTAAGCACATTTAGCGTTCAGATTATACTTTGGTGAAGAGGTATCTGGGTTGGCAGGAGGATCGTGTAATGTCACCAAATTAGCCTTTATTAAGTGTTGTAAGGCTTGACATAGTGACATGCCCAATCTCGTGAATTGTCTTCTCGGAGTTTCAAACCATTGATGATTAGCAGATGGTTTTTGAGTAGGAGTTGGATTGGAGATTCGAACAAAATTAACAAACGGATGATCATTCTTCTTGGTACAGGCCCTTTCTCTGTACACAACATTGATTTCCTTCTTTGCAGCAAAAGGTTTCTTTACAGGATTCGAAGTGGAGGTAGATTCCATGGGAATCTTTCCGCTTTCGATGCTGCTTTCAACTCTTTCACCAGTTAAGATTAACTCGGTGAATCCAGAAGAAGAACAACCAACTAACAAGTTAAATAATGGACCATATAAGGTTCCCATAAACATGTCAATGTGCTCCCTATCAGTCAAAGGCGTTTGAACCCTACTTGCAAGGTCTCTCCACTTTTGTGCATATTCTTTAAATCCATCATTCTTTCCCATTGTCATATCTTGTAACTGAACTCTTTTCGGCCCCAAGTCGGCATTATACTAGTACTGATGGTAGAAGGCGGTAGCTAAGTCTTCCCATGTGTTGATGCGGGGACCATCCAACTGGTAGAACCAATCTAGTTGTGTTCCGGTCAAGATTTCTTGAAAAAAGTGAATCCAAAGTTTCTTATCAGTGATGTACGGCTATATCTTGCGCACATAAGATTCCAGGTGAAGTCTTGGACAAGAAACTCCATCGTACTTTACAAAGACTGGTATTTAGAATTTGTGGGGAATGACAACCCCATAGATTAAACCCAAATCATCAAAATCTAAACCGGGGACAACTTGGATCTCGACAGCCTTCAATCTATCTTCTAACTGCTTGTATTTGACATCGGCGGGTGGATACTGCTCGTCAAAAATATTCATTATCAGATGCTTGATCATTAATATAGTCAGCCTGGGTACTCTTAACCTCACCAATCTGATTCTCGTCTTCTTCATATGAGTCTTCCACTACCGGGATCTGACGAACCAACTCTTTGAACCTTCTGCCCATGTTGACCTGGGCTTTCTTCTTGGGTTTCTTCTTAACTGCCAGCAATGCCATCATATCTTGTTGCCCCTTGGCTAGGGACAATAAATTCTCTTGGAATTGAGAGTTTTGTGCCTGAAGGTTCTTCACAGTTTTCTCTAGATCCATCTTGCTTAAATAAACAACAGAAAGATAAGGAAACCTGTTATGTGAAAACCTGTCATGTTATGATGCATGGAAGATGTATATGCAAATGATTTCAAGGATTTTTGAAATTTAAATTTGTATAGACAAAAGAATAAAAAATGTCAATTTTCATTAATTAGTTCAAAATGATTACAACATGCCCCTTGGGCTTACAAGATAACTTTATAAGATAAAAAGACTGAATGCATCCTCTTCGGTGCAAGGTAGGCGTTCACACTTTGCTCTTCATGTAGCTGCTTTGTAAGCTCCAAGACCCTCTTCTCACTTACGTAGAATTGAGCTTCGAAAGTATCTCGTTCTTATTTTAGCTGAATCCAACCTTTTTGCAAGTCTTCGAGAGAAGTTGGCATGTCGGGATGGAGGACAGTGTACGGGACATCTTCTTCAACCACATGTTCCATGATAACTGGTAAGATAGAGGAATAAGGCATAACAAGTTTCTGAGCATGAGCTCGTACCCACCTAAGGTAAGGCTAGAGGGGAATGGAATTCTTGTGTCCCAATGTCTTACTATCCACTTTGCTTACCATCCTCCAAGCTCGTATAAACCTTTGATGGTAGCTTTGATCGTCGCTCTCATAGTCGAATACCACTCCTTGGATGAGCATCTCATGTGCGCCATCCCTTCGGGCATAACCAAACTATCATAAAGCTAAGAAAGGGTTGTAAGTGATACCTCCTCTAATGACAAGTAAAGGGACATTAGGGAATTTCCCACAATGGTCGATGATAGTAACATTCTCCAAGGATCGAGAACACCAATGAACATCTGAATGTCTGAGCGTCATCAGCCTATGGGACCACCTCAAACCTTGCTCGTTCTTCAATACAGATCGGGGAAGACGTGAAATAAACCATCTTACCAAGAGAGGAGTGCAACACATGAGGATCCCTCTCTTCCTCATAGTGCAAGAATGAAAATAATGTAGGATATCTCCTAACAAAGTAGGTACTGGATTGCGATACATGAAGATTTTGACAACATTTACATCTATGAGTTGGTCAGAGTTTGGAAACAAAACCATCCCATAGATGAGAAGGGCCAAGATTTCTTCAAAAGATTGTAAGTCCAAAGAGTTCCAACAGCCTTGAGCTTTCTCAAACAAGAACTTGGATAAGAAACCTTTGACACCACTCCTTGTTTCCCAATTAGTTGTGATATCAGATTGTTGCAAGTGTAATGCTTAGGCAATCTCTTCAGGTTTTAGATCTATTTCCGTACCGTTGAAGGGTATTTGATTGAGAATGGGAATCCTCAAGAGTTGTGAAAATTCTTCTAGAGTATGCACAAGTTGGTAATCCGGAAAAGTGAAGCAATGAGGTAGAGGATCAAAGAATTGGAAAAGCACCTTCATCATATCTTCATCAGTGTTGGAGGTAACCAAACTTAGGAGGCAACCATGTCTTTCGGTGAATGGAGAATTCTCAGGAACCCTTGATGCTAACTCTTTGAGTTGAGGAGGAATTCTCACGAGATTGACTTGGATAATATTCATGCGAGTAGAAGCCATGTCCTACAAAACAGAACAAAGATAAATTCCAATAATCCTTGAAATGGTTAGTGAGTATGAGTATGATGTTATGATGTTTATGATGTTTATGATGTTATGTACAAGTAATATATACAAACAAGGCAAACAATTCCTTAGGTTTAGGCTTGCATGGAGTCTCATAGGTAAGTACCCTCTTGAAGTTTAGTTGGCTCAAACCTGTCATAAAAATTAGTAACCGGGTTCTAAGGGATCTCAATATCACTAACCTGTCTTATCGGGCATTGTTTCAGCGCAAGCATCTTTCACGAAGACCGAAATATCCCGAGAAGTCAAACCTCAATGAGTTTAGTATCGAGTATCAACCAACTTCGGACTGCACCAAATTCAATTATCTCACTACTTCCTAATGGCCAAGTTGGTCAAGTAAAGGTTCTAAAGTAAGTTAGTGCTTCATGACACCACACAGCGGCCTCGTATTCTTCTTGACTACTCAAGGGCTACTGGTACCCATAAATGTGTCAAACTAACATAGATATTTCTTAGACCATGTCGGTATACCCCGCATAGTTTCCATAATGTATTGCTACTTACCTATAAGGTATCCCAAATCCGGGTAGAGGATTTAAAACAAGCCCAAACAAGGGACCAAAATATAAAGCAAACAAATCAAACAATGAAAGCAAGTACGGGTGATCTAGCCCTAAGGTAACTCCACTTTTAAGTTTCTCCCAAGCAGAGTCGCCAGTTTTGTGATACGGTGGGAGAACTGACTTGGGTGTTTTGTGTTTTATCGTAAATGTTGCGGTTAGCAAGAGTCGCCAATGACTTTTCTTTTATCCAAAAGGAAAGGCTGAAAAGAATAGGAAAGACCTTTGAGATTATTTCTTGAGTTCGGGGGGGGGGGGGGGGGGGGTAGATTGTGAAAAGGTAAGGTGTTAGCACCTATGATACAATGGCGGAATCGACTGTTAATATTGGTTTGCATTTTTTATTCGCAAATGTCGCGGTAAGCAAGAGCCACCACCGGCTTTTCTTTTATCCAATAAAGGAAAGGGTGAAAAGAATAGAAAAAGACCTTTTCGAGAGTTTTCTGAGTAAGGGGGTAGATTATGGAAAGGGAAGTTGTTAGCACCCTTTCCATCCGTGGTTTTCCACAGGCTCTTAGGTACTTGCTCATTTTTGAAATTGCTTGTGTTTGTGTGTTTTGAAAAGCTTTGAAAAATGCCTTAGTGCGGAGATTCACTTTATGGTAACTCTTGTATCAATCCTCAAGAGTGTGATAAAGTGTTTTGAAAACTTTTGTTTGAAAAGTGTTTGAAAGTGTGTAAAAGGATTGTTTGAGCAAGTACGTAATAGTTATCTACCTACTCGAAAAAAAAGACTGTTCTTTTCCTCCTATCCTTTAGACAGTGTTATCCTACTATTAGTGAGTAGGTAACCCTAGTCATTGGATATTGAGGGACTATCGAAAGGGACGTAATGGTCATTGAAGGAAACATGTAAGGATACCTTAGCATTTCGAAGGGACTATCATCATAAGATCATTTCTCGTAGGCAACTCGAGGGACGTTTAGGGACTATGATCTTTATGATGCTTTAAACTGAGGGTCTTTGGTAAGAGTATCCCTATGTTCGAGGGACATGACCATTGTTTTTCTGAAAGAAACCAAGTGAGTTATACCCTAAGGGCGCGCGTGTGCAAAAGTGTGCTTTTTCAGGCATATTTATCTAGAATTTTAGTGATCTAAGGTTGATTGATTAAGCATACACGCCTAGGTTGCTAGAAATTATATACAAGCATATAAAATATAAAAGCAAGAAAATAGAGGGTCCTATGCTATTACAGGGCTTTGGTTTAGATACATAAGGAATTGACTGAAAGTATAAAGTTCCGAAATTAAAATCCTAATTAAGCTATTACAAACCAGGCGCAGTTACATAATAATAAAAATTAATCATACGGCAAAAATAGTTACGCGTGAGAATAAAAAATTGAAATAAGTTTAAAACCCTAAAAAAACCTAATTTGATCATTGAAAATATTTTTGGGATTTTTTGTGAAATATTTGTTGTTTGACCTAATTTTCTAATTAATTTTAATTAATGAAATAAATTAAAGTTGATGAAATTAATTAATTTACAAAAAATAATTTATTGAAAAATTACTAAATCCTATTTTTCTTTGTTGATTTTATGGTTTTATGAAAAAAATTGATTTAAACAAAAATCAATTAACAAATTTAAATAAAACAAAATTAAAAGGGAAAATAGAGTAATCTTGAGGGGTGTAAACCCAAGTTGGAGGGTGCATGCTGAATTCCTGTTCAAAGCCCAATCCAGTTGGCCCATAACAACGTGGGATCCAGTGTGATTGTGCCAGGAGTGTCCACCATGGAGAGCTTCGTTGGGAGCATTAGATTCGGGCGTTGATTGATCAAAGGATGACGATCTGGGGGACTTGGTGTGCGCGCTTGGAAGGATGGCATGGGATCTGCAAAGAATTGTTAGGAAAAATAACATGTATAGACAACACTGTAGCTACAAACCTGCACATCTCAAAAATCATAATTACGCAATATAAATTCAAATCAAATACGCAGTTCAATTGGGTTTGGTCTCGTGAGTACAATGGTACTCATCTTTTGCCCTGATTTTACCTGAAACGAAAGACCCTAAAAAGAAAACTTGAAACCCTAACAATGGTATTCAGTCAAATATTCATCATAACACACAATTAAATACACAGAGATGTTCTAAATGATCATATAAACATGATTGTATACTTAAAGATCATTTATCATGCGTATATTTCAAAAACTAATTTCAAGAACCATGGAAAACCGTGATACCTGTATATACTGTTTCTTGATGTGTTGATGCGTGAGAGTGGTCCAGATAGCTTCCAAATACGCATAGGAAGGGATTGCAGTCTTTGAAAGGCCTTGAATCCCCCTCTAGAGCAAAACTCGATCAACACTTTTTGTCGAAATTCTGAGCAGTCTTCTGGATGTTCACCACGACCAATTCCTCCCTTATGATCTGGGTTTGTTATGTATATATAGTAGAATGAATTAGGTTAATAAAATTAAACTGAATCATGAAGATTGAGTGAGAAAAGATTTTTTTTTTCTTGTATCTTTTATTTCTAAAATGGCCAAATCTTTGTGTTCTTTCCCACATGTTTTCTTTGGCTTGCCAGCCCGTTTCAATCTTCTTTCGATTACAGGCTTTCTGGCTTATTTTGGACGAAATCCCATCTTCATTCCTTCGAATGCCTTTCGTGCCAGCCTTGAACATCAATTTGAACTAATAAGGACTTTTCTTATTATAACCTTCTTCTCCTTGATGGTTTTGAGTAACACTCAGACTCTTTCGATTGGACCACCCTTTGCTTCGATTTCCTGTCCTTTTGATGAGAGTTCCCTGGTTGAATCAGCTCTTGTGGCATTATGACCCAACAAGGCAAGACTATGGCATGGACATATTTTCAGAGTGCCCTCTTGATGGCCTCTTTCGAATGGCCTGGACGGTGTTCTTCGAATGGCCCTTGTCTAAATACCAATCAAAGGGTATTTATTGGAATGTTAGACAAAGAGTCCTTTGCTATTCCAATCGAAAGACTTTAACACCATGCCCATCAAAAGGCTTTTCATGAGGCCAATCAAAAGGCCTTTTGCAGCTGTCAATCGAAGGACGCTGTGTATATGGAAATCGAAGGACGCTATGTAGATATCAGTCGAAAAGCACTTTGGAGATGCCAATTGAAATGCATTTTATGGACGCCAATGGAAAGGAACTTTTGAGATGCCAATTGAAAAGCCTCGTTAACAGGCCAATCGAAGGAAACTTAGAAAAAGGCCAATTGAAGGAAACTTAGAAAAAGGCCAATCGAAGGAAACTTAGAAACATCATTTGAAAAATTTCCTTATCTTTAGGCAAAGGTTTGTAACCACCTATGCAAGAGGAAAATCTTGGAAAAATATGAGAGGGAAAATTTTGGGGTACAACAACTGCTCCTGTTCAATCTTCTTAAACCTGAGGATGTAGATTGGCTGGCCTGCCTTTCGTGATCGGAAGGTGGAAGATGATTGAACACTAAAGTTCCCAGAAATTTGCACTTGTCTGAGATGATACTTGACTGTGTCGATAGTATTGGGAATGGGCTTATAGATGCCATTTAGAAAAGATGACGGAAGATCATCGGATATGGGCTTAAAGATTCCATCAGAATGTGATGGAGCATCGTCGGAGATGGGCTTAAAGATTCCATCCAGAACAATGATGATTTCATGAGATATCCCTTTGTGGGAATTCTTGCTCTTGTTGTTAGAGAGGACTCCACTGAGGAATATTGGTCTTTGTCTTGGAACATAGAGTTTTAGGAGCTTCAGTTGTCCATTACTCTATTGGGGAGCCCTCACTTGATTGAAGAGACAAAAGTGAACTGCTATCTGGTCGGGATCCAAGCTTTATAGTGACTTGCTGAGGATAATAAGGTTGACTGTTATCTGGTCATGCTCTAGGCTTCACAGCGACTTACTGGGGAGATGAGATTAAACTGTTATCTGGTCAGGATCCAGGATTCACAATGTCTTGAATTGTTGGTTGACTATTATCTGATCTGTTTCCGCGCTTCATAGCTTCTTTAACTGGAATAGAAATCTTAGTATCGATTTTACTAGACCAGAGAAAGGTCTCGAGTTGTCTTCAATTGGGATAGAAATATTAGTATCGATTTGACTAAATTAGGGGAAGGACTTGACTTAACTTTGACTGGCATAGTAATCAGGAGATTCTTAGTATCGATTCAACTAATCCAGATGAAAGTCTTGGAATATCTTCAACTGGAATAGTAATCAGAGAGATCTTAGTGTCGACCTGTTTGACCTAGGGAAAATCTTGGGCTAACTTTGACTGGCATAGTAATCAGGAGAATCTTGGTAGCAGTTCAACTGACCCAGGCGAAAGTCTTGGAACATCTTCCATTGGCATGGTAATTAGAGAGATATTAGTGTCGACTAGTCTGACCAAGGGAAAATCTTGGGTTAACTTTGACTGGCATGGTAATTAGGAGAATGTTAGTAGCGACTCAACTGACCCAGACAAAAGTCTTGGAACATCTTCCACTGGAATGGTAATCAGAGAGATCTTAGTGTCGACCTGTTTGACCCAGGGAAAATCTTGGGTTAACTTTGACTGGCATAGTAATCAGGAGAATCTTAGTACCGATTCAACTGACCCAGACGAAAGTCTTGGAACATCTTCCACTGGAATGGTAATCAGAGAGATCTTAGTGTCGACCTGTCTGACCCAGGGAAAATCTTGGGCTAACTTTGACTGGCATAGTAATAAGGAGAATCTTAGTAGCAGTTCAACTGACCCAGATGAAAGTCTTGGAACATCTTCCACAGGCATGGTAATCAGAGAGATCTTAGTGTCGACCGGTCTGACCCAGGGAAAATCTTGGGTTAACTTTGACTGGCATAATAATCAGGAGAATCTTAGTAGTGACTCAACTGACCCAGACGAAAGTCTTGGAACATCTTCCACTGGGATGGTAATCATAGAAATCTTAGTGTCGACCTGTCTTACCCAGGGAAAATCTTGGGTTAACTTTGACTGGCATATTAATCAGGAGAATCTTAGTAGCGATTTAACTGACCCAGACGAAAGTCTTGGAACATCTTCCACTAGAATGGTAAGCAGAGAGATCTTAGTGTTGACCTGTCTGACCCAGGGAAAATCTTGGGTTAACTTTGACTGGCATAATAATCAAGAGAATGTTAGTAGCGATTCAACTGACCCAGACCAAAGTCTTGGAACATCTTCCACTGGAATGGTAATCAGAGAGATCTTAGTGGCGACCTGTCTGACCCAGGGAAAATATTGTGAGGGCATCTTTCTGACGAAAATCCTGGAATAGCCCTTTGTTAGACGTATCTTGTTGATTTGATCTTTTCCATAAAAGGTAAAGAGTTAGTCGTTTGCAATGTCATGATGTATGGAATGCATTGTGATGATGTTCTCAAAATAAATGAGATTGTGTTGTATGCAATATGTATATTGCGGTAATTTTTAGTCAGGGAAAATAAATCCCGGACTACTGCTGAAGAGCATTAGGAAGCTGAATTCTTCATTTCTGCTGGGGATGGTGAATGGAGATGTCTATGTTGGGTATTTACTCCTTTCTGTTTGTGAATATTCTGCCGGGGAGAGACTCTTCTTGAGAATAACTCTACGGGGGAATAACTCTGTTTGCGAGAGGAGATGCCTTGCTGGAAGATTGTGCCGATTCAGAGAAATAAACTCCACCGGGGGATGAACTTCCATAGCTGGAGAAATAAACTCCGTTGGGGATTGAGCTTCCGCATTCAGAGAAGTAAACTCTGTTCAGGAGAAGGTTCCGCAGTCAGAGAAGTAATCCCTACTCGGGATAAAGCTTTATAAACCGTTTGCGATTATAAAACTCGGCTGGGGAATATAGATATCAGCTCTCTGAAGGAACTTTGCTGGGGAAATTAATTCTTGTTTGGGGAAGCAGATATCAAAAATTTTGGTTGCCTCTACTTTGTGGGGAGTGTAGATGTCACGGGGTCGTATGATGAGGATACGACGATGACTTTGCATCAAGACGCTTCTGCCCCTGTACCTGTTGGAGAAAGTACCTATGGAGGCTTTGTGGATGGATCTATGTGTTGAACTAAGTGTCAGAATGACATCCGTCTCTAGATCGTATCTGAACTGTATTTGGAATTTGGTCTGAATAAGTATCAGGATGATATCCGTCTCTGGATCGTACCTGAACTATTTCTAGATGAGAATCTGGAGTAAGTGCCAGGATGAAATCCATTCTTGGATCGTACCTGAACCGTTTCTAGATGAGAATATGGAGTAAGTATTAGGATGACATCCATCTTTAGATCGTACCTGAACCATTTCTAGATGAGAATCTACTTTATTCAGAATTTTTCCGTTGGGGAAGGAAACTCTATAATCCGCTTGGGGAATCCCGAGAAGTTTGGTGACTTCATTGGGGAATTTTTGTTGGAGCAGCAATTTGGAGATTTTGCTCTGCCGAGGGTATGAGAACACCTGACATCAATAGGCTGTAAGCTAAAGATATGGCAGTGACCTTGTAGTAGAGTGCCCCTGTCTCAATACCTGTTATAGAAAGTATCAACCGGGGATTTTGTAGATGGTTTGACTATTATCCCAACTCTTGGAGTCCTAGGAGAATGTAGATCAGGGCAATAAACCTTCTACTGATTAGACAAGTGACGAGATGACGAGACGTAGTCGTACGTTTTAATCCCTAACTTTTGCCTGGACCCTCTTTTCAGATTTTCAGTCCATTGTGATACCCTTTTTTCTCAAGCCTCCTTTTCAGGTTTTCGACTTCCCGGTGTACAGATTTTTTTGTTTTATCCCTAATTTTTTCCTGAACCCTTTTGGTTCGTCGGGATGCCCTTATTTTTTCCTAGGCCAGTCAACCTAGCAGGTCTTTGTTCATGCGTAGTATTTTCTGACTATGTCCATGTTCATCGGGTACGAAGAATTGTCATTGTCTATAGTAGTAAGTGTTGCCACACTGCCAGAAGATGTTTGTTTGATCGCACATGATTCGTTGCTGGAACTCATGTTCAATGCCCCAAGTGATTCAGATGGAGATCTCCCCCTGGCTATTTGGCATTTTTGAGAGATTCCTTGAATCTTGACTTGACTGCCCCAGATGATGGACAATGATCATGCCGTGTCCCTTGGTTGGAAGTGTTTTTCCACTTGAGGTGATCCTTTTTATTGAGAAGGTTTTTGTTCACTAGATATTCGTCATGCGAATTTCTATGCTGTTGAACAAATAGTTATATGCAAACAATGGTATTTTAAGAATGCAAAGTTTATGTCTGTCTTGAAGTTCGAAAGTTCATTTTTTAGTAAAACAAACCAATTTTGTAAAAGTGTGATGTCATCTCAGGATTTATAGCAAACCTTACAGGAGTCAGGATACCATTTGTAACAGTATGCTTTTGAACTAACCCATGCTTCAGCTAGGACTTTTAAGGGTTATAACGCGGCCTGGTTCACGGTTTAAGAAATAAAGGATAAAGGCTCAAAATTTATTTGTACCCACCCGTTCTTCGTGATGTTCTTCAGTCATATGCTCAGCTAATTTTGCGTTCAACTCCCAATTGATTCTGGCATCTTGTCCTTGATGTTTCAATGATGGTTCAGATACCGAAGGTTTATTTGGAAGAGGCAGTCGTTTTGTAATCTTTTTTTTTGTCGAGGATTTGTAGGACCTCTTTCTTTTTTATTTTACTATCCCTGTCTTTTTCCTGAATTATTTCTTTTGTGATTACAGTCAGCGGGATGCCCCGGATTTTTCTTAAGTCTCCTTCATAGGTTTTGACTTAACGGGCTTTTATTTCGAGAGATAATGTCTGCCTATCTTGATGATTATACAAAACCATCATCGCTTTTATTTTGGAAGGACGTCTTCGATGCCATTCATTGTGTACGAAGCAGAAGATTGTGACTGAATGCGCGTCTGAATTGACTGAGAAACTACCCTGCCCCAGGTTATGATTTAGGGTTTTAATTTATGTGAAAAGAAAAACTCCTACTTCTTTGGCTCAAAGGGGTTAACTAGGTATTATCTTCCTTATAACTCCACTATTTAGGATTTGAAACAATGCATGTACATCGTTAGCGGGGTCTGTTCGAAAGCATATTATAGAGATTGTGGTATCATTTTCGTCATCCTCCCTCCAAAGGCTCGGAGCTTTTGATCGATATTTGAATATCACAAAAAGGAAAGCAGTTTAAATATATGGAATACGAATGAATTGATTCAAAACAGACATATGTAATGTATTGATAAAGTAACAAAGTTTGACATGAATAAATGTTCGAACAATCTAAAGAAAATTACAAATTGAAAATTCTAATGAACGAAAATCCTTCTTGTCAGAACTTGTCACTTCAAATGGTGAGCCTTGGAGGAATGACAAAAATTCCAGTTGACCATCTTGCGTGACCTCCAATGCTCAATCATCAATCAAGTTTTGAATTTTATATTTCAACCTCCAACAATCATTAGTATCTTTCCCCGGACTACTGGAGTGATATGCACACCTTGCATCAGGATTATAGTTAGGGGAAGAAGTCTTGGATTCAGATGAGGCTCTATCAACACAACTAGATTCATCTTCAACATGTGTTGTAAAGCTTGAGACAACGGCATGTTCAGTTTGGTAAACTGCCTCTTGGGTGTATCCGGATTACTCTGATTAACCCGTTGTGTTTTGCGAGGTTTTTGTTGGACCCATGATGTAGTAGCAATTCATAAAGGTCCACTCTTCACCAAACCAACCTCTTATCTTCTCGGAGGTTGATCAATGACTTGGTCCCCAGACTCGACTGCTTGCTTCATACGCTTATATCCGTCTTGATGAAGTTTACTGACAAGGATTCTTAGCTCCTATTGTCCCCGGGCTAGGCCTTGGATAATATCCATCTTCCCCAGCATTTGGGTTCTCATTTCTTCTACCTCAGCTTGTAGTTGTTCCAACCGTTTGTCCTTATTATCTTCAGGACATTTCTTGGCCAGGTCCCCAACAAGGAGTGCTTTCAACTCTTCCTTCTCCTTGGATAGGTTTAAGAACATTTCCATGAATTGAGCCTCTTGAGTTCGGAGATCTCTATTGTCTTGTTGGAGAGCCATTTTCCTTGCTGAAATAAACAGCGAGAAAATGAGAGACCTGTACTGGAAGACCTGTTATGAAATGGCATGCATGCAATGTTTTCATGGATCTCGCGGGTAAACAGGAAAAATTTTAGGCATTGAACTTTACAGCTTTAATTGAAGCACTTCGTATCGTTGAAGGTCCTTCCACAAGAGTCATGGTTACCATATCAAGTGGGTCATAGCCCCTAACTCAAGTTATCATGTTTTGATATTTTGACGACATTGGCTAGAGGAAAATAAATCCCGTTGCCCCTTTCTAGACGTCTGGTTCATCATAACCAGCATCACAGGCCCTCGAGATCCTTGAAATGGTTAATATGATATGTCATGTTATGATGCTATGATGTGTATGCTATGCATCAAGCAAGAATGCAGGGTAAGAAACCAATTTATTGGAGTTATACAAATAAGGTCCTGCAAGGAATACAAACAAAGCCCTGCAATGAGTTCAAATTGTTAGGCAAAGAAAGCAAACAAGTCACACAAGTAGCCTTAGGTTTAGGCTTGCATGGATTCCATAGGTAAGTACCCTCTTGAATCTAGTTGGCTTAACCTGTCTTAGAAATAGTAACCGGGTTCTAAGGAGTCTCAATATCACTGATCTTTATTTATCGAGCATTATTTTAGTTTAGCAATCTTTTCTTGCGGCCAAAACATCCCAAAAATCCGATCTCAATGAGTGTAGTATCGAGTATCAACCGATTCCCATCTTTAAACCGAGGCCGGCTATCTCACTACTTTCTAATGGCCAAATTTGTTCAACTAAGGTTCTAAGGTTCGTTAGTGCTTCATAACACCACGCGGCGGCCCCGTATTCTCCTCGATTCAACATAAGGGATACCGGTACCAACCAAAGTGTCACACTATCACAGATATCGCTTCAACCATATCGGTATATGTCATACAGTCTCCACTATCTATTTCCATTTACCTAAAAGTGTGCCCCAGATCCGGGTGTAGGATCTATAGTAACAACCCAAACAGCCCTCCAAGGATAAAGCAAACAAAGCAAACAAATACAACAGTTTTAAAATGAACTAACTTTAAGGTAAGCCGAATTTATAATTTTCCCCAGTAGAGTCACCAGTTCTATGATACGGTGGCAGAACCGACTGTTAATACTGTTTTGCATTTTTTGTTTGCAAATGTCGCAGTAAGCAAGAGTTGCCACCGACTTTTCTTTTATCCAATAAAGGAAAGGGTGAAAAGAATAGAAAAAGACCTTTTCGAGAGATTTATGAGTAAGGGGGGGGGGGGGGGGGTAGATTATGGAAAGGGAAGGTGTTAGTACCCTTTCCATCCGTGGTTTTCCACGGCCTCTTAGGTACTTGCTCATTTTTGAAATTGCTTGTGTTTATGTGTTTTGAAAAGCTTTGAAAAATGCCTTAGTGTGGCGATTCACTTTATGGTAACTCTTGTATCAGTCCTCAAGAGTGTGATAAAGTGTTTTTAAAAACTTTGTTTGAAGAGTGTTTGAAAGTGTGTAAAAGGATTGTTTGAGCGAGTACCTAATAGTTATCTACCTACTCGAAAAAAGACTGTTCTTTTCCTCCTATCCTTTAGAATATGTTATCCAACTATTAGTGAGTAGGTAACCCTAGTCGTTGGATGTTGAGGGACTATCTAAAGGGACGTAATGGTCATTAAAGGCAACATGTAAGGATACCTTAGCATTTCGAAGGGACTATCATCATAAGATCATTTCTCGTAGGCAACTCGAGGGACGTTTAGGGACTATGATCTTTATGACGACTTTAAACTGAGGGTCTTTGCTAAGAGTATCCCTATGTTCGAGGGACAAGACCATTGTTTTTCCGAAGGCAACCAACTGAGGTATACCCTAAGGGTGCGCGTGTGCAAAAGTGTGCTTTTTCAGGCATATTTATCTTGAATTTTAGTGATCTAAAGTTGATTGATTAAGCATACACACCTAGGTTGCTAGCAATTATATACAAGCATATAAAATATAAAAGCGAGAAAATAAAGGGTCCTACACTATTACAAGGCTTTTGTGTAGATACATAAGGAATTGACTGAAAGTATAAAGTGTGGAAATTAAAATCCTAATTAAGCTATTACAAACCGGGCGCAGTTACATAATAATAAAAATTTATCGTACGACAAAAATAGTTACGCGTGAGAATAAAAAATTGAAATAAATTTGAAACCCTAATAAAACCTAATTTGATCATTGAAAATATTTTTCGGATTTTTTGTGAAAGATTTGGAGTTTGACCTAATTTTATAATTAATTTTAATTAATGAAACAAATTAAAGTTGATGAAATTAATTAATTTACAAAAATTAATTTATTGAAAAAAATACTAAATCCTATTTTTTGTGATGTTGATTTTATGGTTTTATGAAAAAAATGATTTAAACAAAAATAAATAAACTAATATAAATAAAACAAAATTAAAAGGGAAAATAGAGTAAGCTTGAGGGGTGTAAACCCAAGTTGGAGGGTGCATGCTGAATTCCTGTTCAAAGCCTAATCCAGTTGGCCAATAGCAACGTGGGATCCAGTGTGACTGTGCCAGGAGTGTCCACCATGGGGAGCTTCGTTGGGAGCATTGGATCTAGGCGTTGATTGATCCAAGGATGAGGATCTGGGGGCCTATGGTGTGCACGCTTGGAAGGATGGCATGGGATCTCCAAAGAATTGTTAGGAAAAATAATATGTAGGAGGAAGGAATTGAACCCCTGACCTCCTACACACGCGGGCTTTGAAAACCTTTCCCTTTGTCACTGAGCCAATCGTTCAATCGTTGATATAAACAAACAACATCTATTATATGTGATGAAAAGTCAGTGGCTGTAATAAAAACGTGCAAGAATTCAAACAGGCCACTCAGGTTTTGACACGCAGTCATCTTCTTCGTTGAGACTGTCGTTTTAGCCTAAAGGTTTTACCTATAGACAATGTTGTAGCTACAAACCTGCACATCTCAAAATCATGATTACGCAATATAAATTCAAATCAAATATGCAGATCAATTGGGTTTGGTCTCGTGAGTACAATGGTACTCATCTTTTGCCCTGATTTTGCCTGAAACGAAAGATCCTAAAAAGAAAACTTGAAACCCTAACAATGGTATTCAGTCAAATATTCATTATAACACACAATTAACTACGCAGAGATGTTCTAAATGGTCATATAAACATGATTGTATACTTAAAAATAATTTATCATGCATATATTTCGAAAACCAATTTCAAGAACCATGGAAAACCGTGATACTTGTATATACTGTTTCTTGATATGTTGATGCGTGAGAGTGGTCCAGATAGCTTCCAAATATGCCTAGGAAGGGATTGCAGTCTTTGAAACGCCTTGAATCTCCCTCTAGATCAAAATTCGATCAACACTTTTTGTCAAAATTATGAGCAGTCTTCTGGATGTTCTCCATGAACAATTCCTCCCTTATGATCAGTGTTTGTTATGTATATATAGTAGAATGAATTAGGTTAACAAAATTGAAATGAATCTTGAAGATTGAGTGAGAAAAGATTTGATTTGTCTTGTATCTTTTGTTTCTAAAATGGCCAAATCTTTGTGTTCTTTCCCACACATTTTCTTTGGTTTGCCAGCCTGTTTCAATCTTCTTTGGATTATGGGCTTTCTGGCTTGTTTTGGACCAAATCCCATCTTCATTCCTTCGAATACCTTTTGTTCTAGCCTTGAACTTCAATTCAAACTAATCAGGACTTTCCTTATTAGAACCTTCTTCTCCTTGATGGTTCTGAGTAATATTGAGACTCTTTCAATTGGACCACCCTTTGCTTCAATTTGTTGTCCTTTTGAAGAGAGTTCCCTGGTCGAATCAGCTCTTGTGGCATTATGGTCCAACAAGGCAAGACTCTGGCCTGGACATATTTTCAGAGTGCCCTCTTGATGGCCTCTTTCGAATGGCCTGGATGATGTTATTCGAATGGCCCTTATCTAAATACCAATCGAAGGGTATTTATTGGAATGTCAGACGAAGAGTCCTTTGCTATGCCAATCGAAAGGCTTTAACACCATGCCCATTGAAAGGCTTGTCATGAGGCCAATCGAAAGGCCTTTTGCAGCTATCAATCGAAGGACGCTATGTAGATGTCAGTCGAAAAGCACTTTGGAGATTGCAATCGAAGAGCATTTTATGGATGCCAATCGAAAGGAACTTTTGAGATGCCAATCGAAAAGCCTCGTTAACAGGCCAATTGAAGGAAACTTAGAAAAAGTCCAATCGAAGGAAACTTAGAAAAAGGCCAATCGAAGGAAGCTTAGAAACATCATTTGAAAAATTTCCTTGTCTTTAGGCAAAGGTTTTTAACCACCTATGCAAGAGGAAAATCTTGGAAAAATATGAGAGGGAAAATTTTGGGCTACAACAACAACCTTTTCATCCATAGTTATCTATGGGCTCTTAGTTGCTTGCTAGATCACTTTATTTTGTTCGAAAATGTGCTTTGTGTGGTTTTTGAAAGTATTTTGAAAAGGCGCCTTCGTTTAGGCAAACTTTGTAATAGTTCTCGTTCGTAAGAACGTATACAAGGTGTTGAGCTTTTGAAAATATTTCATGTTTGGAAAGTGTTTTTGAAAGTGTTGGTGTTTGTTTTGAAAATAAGCAAGGATGTTTGATTTGAAAATGAGTAAGCAACTAGGAACAATCTACCTACTCAAAAGTCTTTGTTCATTTCTTCCTTTCCTTTGACATTGCTATCTTATCATTGATTGGTAAGAAGCCTTATCTTTGGATGTAAAGGGACGGGCGTGGGTCATCATATAACCATGATAGCAATGTTATGAGATATCTTAGCATTTACTCTTTGAGGGACTAAGATCATTTTTGAAAGGCAACATTGATAGCATCATCGAGAGACTATGATCTTGTATTTTTAAAATATTTTTGCTAAGATATCCCACATGCATAACATGGCCATTTTGGTAAGGCAACAATGTGAAATTACCCTAAGGGTGCAAGTGTGCAAATGTGTTTGATTTACCTGCATTATTTATATTGAATTAGGGTTTACTACTTGTTGGTTTTAGTCTTTCCACACAAACCCTAATTACTAGCATTTATATAAAGCGATAAATTGCGGAAAGTAAAATTACTACGCTATTACATCATTAGGGGAGGGGGTATATAAATTTACAAATGGGGATTGCAAGAAAATTAAACCTAATTAACTATTACAACCATATTGAATAATATACAAGAATTGAAAAGAAAATAATGCAAGAATATAAATGGAAAAAAGAAATGATTTTTTTTGGTTTTTATGAAAGGGTTTGGTCTTGACCTAATTAATAAAATGATTAGTTAAAAATAAAAAAAAATTAAATTTAAACTAATTAAGAAAGAAATTAAGTTAAAAATGTATTTTTAGGGTTTTTTGTGAAAGGTTTTAAGTTAAATAGTAATAATATGAAAATTAATTAAAAAAACCTAAATTCTAAGTTAAGTAAAAAGAAAAATAGCAATTAAATCTAAATCTAAATATTAATTTATTAAGGAAAAAGAAATTAATTTATTAAGATAAATGTTTTTACTCTTTTTTGTTGTATAAAGAAAAATCAATAAATAAGTGTGAAAATAATAATAAAAATATTTTTGGATTTTTTATTAATAAAAATAAAAATATTATTAATAATAATAATAATAATAATAATAATAATAATAATAATAATAAATAATAATAAGAAAACTGAGATAAAATAAAAATAAGAAAAAGAAAATAAAACTAAATGAAATAATAAAAAATAATTGGGCTAGCCTGCAAAAGTAAACAAGGGGGTTAGAGAAAGCAAAAAAAGGAAGGCCCAAACTGAAGGCCCAAGCGCTAGCTGTATGGAGCAAAAAAGAGAGAAAATGTGAGAAAAATTCCCAAAAGGTAACGCTGGGTGTTGAACCCCCGACCTCTAACACAAACGCGCGCTACCTTTGCCACTGGGGTGGCTCTACATCTGGTAACATAAACAAACAAAAAATACATAACACAAGTCATGTCCTGAATGTAACTTCATCTTCAACCTCCAGCCTGAACATCTGTAACTTCACCATTTCTCAACAAAAATGAAATATGCAAACATGAAAGTTGCTCCATTTTTCCATAAGAATCCAACCATGTAAATGTCATAAGCTATAAATCAAAGATGAATGAGAATATCTAAAAAAGTACCAAATTTTGATCTAATTATTTTCAGAGATTCAAACCTAAAATTCTCACTACTCAAGCAATATAAATGAAATCTATGGACATGTACATTTTCAGGGCAATGATGTCTACATTTTATCTTCACAAATGCAAGCCTAACAATGCCTAAATGAGAAGATAGAAGTTCGGAAAATGTACCTTGTTGTACCCCAAAATTTGCCCTCCCATATTTCTCAATACATTTCAAGTGAGGTCCTCAAATTGCTCAAGGAAGTCCAAGAGTTGACCAGACAAACTCTCTCCTAAGGCAGTCTACCCCAAATTAGGGTTTCATTTTGCATCAAGATTCTTGAGTCCAAAGGGTCCCAAATGCTCACTATTGTCCTAATATGTTCTCAAGATCATCCATGTCAAGTTTCAAGCCCTGCAGAGGAAGTTTGCTCAGTCAATTGCTCAAAGGTCTGAAAATCAATTGTGCTAGAGGAAAAGTCAACTGTGGCCCACATACAATCAAACTTCAAGATTTTTGGTCAAAATTCTCATTTTGAAGTTTTATTCATCATTTGATCAATGGTTTATCATGATTCCTCAAGGATTGCTCACAATTCATCAAAACCCAAAAGTTGCCAAATTAGGGTTTTGTAGGAAAAGTCAACTCAACTTTGACCAAGCATAAGTTTCTCATACTTTATCAAAAATGACCCATCCAAATCTCATTTTGAAGATGATGAGATTCCCTACAATTCATCTTCAGCTCCCAAGTTCAAAATATTCACTCACAAAAAGATATAAATTTGGATATTATAGATCATTTTGGAAAGTCAACAAATATACCTTTTATGTCAAAGCTTCATACATGAGCATGGAAGACTCAATTTAGATGATACAAAAAAGGTTGCTTAGAGGACATCTTAAGATTTCTAAAAAGTCCAAGAACACCTATCTAGAGTCAAAATTGAGGGAGTTATGCATTGGTCAAGTTGACCTTTTTTAAAAAATTGCCAAAAGTCAAAAGTGTCCAAAATTGCATTTTTTGCTAAATGGGCCCAACTTTTTATGCTTGCACTGAGTTTGTAATGTGACCCACGACCCATGAGCCCTTCCACTTGTCATTCTTTTATTTTTGTCATTTATTTTGATTTTATTTCATTTAAATCAAATAAAATCAAAATAAAATAATGAAAATATCAAAAGCTAATTAAATCTTGAGATTTTATGCATGATTAAGTCCATTACACAGCTGGAAACAAGATCAAATCGTGCAAGGTTCAAAATGGACAGAAAAAGATTAGATTTGCTTGTTTTGGAAAGATTTTGCACAAGGATCAAATCATGAATCAATATTCATAATTGGAGAAGATTTGAAACAAATTCTAACCCTAATGCATTCTTCTATACATAAGGAACAAGTGCAAACCAAAAACAAGAGGCTGGAGGCGTGCAAGAGAGAAAACAAGTTTCAAAAATTCAAGAAGAAAGTTGCATACCAATTTCCACATTTCAGATCACTTCAAGGCATTATAGTCATCCCAATCGTTTGTTGGACATCCCTGGACCAAGATTCAATCGCTAGCAAGCTTCCCCACACTCAGAATCACACTGTAAGGTTCATACGATTTATCACTTTTCTTGAATTCGAATATCTTGATTCTGGCATCTTTAACATGATTGAGTGGCATATTCTTAAACCTTGTAATGTTTGGAAGCTAATGGTTGTATTTAATTGCATTTTTATTGACTGTATACCAAGATGCCATGGCTAGGGTTCGTGCTTTGCTTTTAGGGATTTTTCATACAGGAACAATTGGCCATTAATAATTGTACCATGATGCTCGTGAGGTTTGAAATTCTGGCAACAGATACTTAATGTCATAGTGAATGTTATGACACCGTATCTGACACACTTCAAGACAGTAAATTTAAAAGCAGTAAAGAACACAATCAATTGTTAACCCAGTTCAGTGTGTAACAACACCTACTCTGGGGGCTACCAAGCCAGGGAGGAAATTCACTATAAGAGATATTAATTCAGGAATAGACCAACCAGTTTATCTCCTTCACTTAAGACCTACCCAATGCAACTTCAATCTAAGTTCAACTTAAACCTGAGTTCCTACTCACTCCCCTTCAATCACAGCAGTGATACTAAACTATTGATTAATGAGATGATGAAGACACTCTTCAGTACACACACTTGATTTTGCTTCACAGATTTAATCAAGTAACAAACACTCGTGCTTCAAAGCTTTGAGTGATAAACAGCCCTAACTTGACTTTGCTTCAAAGCTTTAATCAAGTGACACAAACACTCGTGCTTCAAAGCTTTGAGTGATACACAACCCTTACAATCAAATCCTACTCCAAGTCACTTATCACAATGATAATTGCTTGGCTCACAGTAGTTACAACTATACAATCCCTTATTGATCTTCTGTCAAAAAGTGTCCTTCACCAATAATCTTCATGAGGAATATATAGGCCGACTATTCTTCAGTTAGGGCTTCCATGAAAATAGCTAGGGTTAACTAAAGTTAACCTAAAGACTTGGTCTTAGGCTTTCATCATACCAGATTAGAGTTAAGCAAGGTTAACCTAATGTCCACGTGAGCATCTGATCTGGACTGTATACATCAACTCAGAGAAGCCTATCAGATTCCTGAAAAATATCAGGAATAACAAATCTGCACAAATGTTAGATCAGTACAGGATGTCTTAACATTGGTTATGACAACAAGAATCTTGTTCACTGATTTTGGTAGAATGCAATAAATATGATCATTGCTTAATGATCATGCTAAACACTCATATTGAGTAGCTCCTGTATGACATTCTTTTTCTGCAGAATGTACCTTTATCCCAGAATGTTATGACATCAGTCATGACATTCACAAAACTGGTTTTACCAAAAAAAATGCCAACAAACAAACACTTACAAACTCCCCCTTTGGCAAATTTTTGGCTAAAACCCCTAAACAATCAGAGATTAGAATGTAGCAGAATTTTTAATAGCAGCTACCAAGTCTAATTCTACCAAAAATACCACAAATTCTTCTCCCCCTTTTTAGCCATAAAGAGGCCAAAGATAGTTGTACTTTTAAGTTATACAGTCATCCAAAAGGAATAAAAAAAACAGAAATAAAACGAAGTCATTTGGCAGCAACAAGATCCAGCAACAATCTTTTCAACAACACTGATTTTCAGGCACTGTCATCTTCCGAGGAAGCACTATCTTCAGCATTATGCTGGTCTTCATCAGCATCCTCTTCCCTTCTTTGTTCTTCATTCTCATCCTGTTCTAGTCTAGCAATCAGCTCCTCAAGAGTCCTTTTTCTTGTATCAAGCTCTCTGCAGGTTTCTTTTAGCACAACTATAACATCAGTTTTCTTGGAATGAGATTTGACAGTTGATGTCTCAACAGATGTCATAACAATGTCAGGGGCATGTGTTCCCTGAAACAGCTTATAGTGCAAACCAAGAGCAGGAGCTCTTTTTCATACAGAGTTTTTTTCAACTAGAATATCAGGATACTGAGCAATTATTATACCACACAGGAGAGAGGGAAAAGCAATAGGGCCTTTAATAGCACAACTTACAGCATATTTCAATGTTTGATCAAAGATGTACTTGCCATAATCAAAGTTTGTCCTGGTTCCAACAGCATAGATAAATCTACCCAATCCTGTGGAAATGGTGGATTTGTGGTTGGTGGGAACCCAGTTAGTTGCACCAATTTTGTGCAGTATGGCAAACTTCATGCCCAGCTTTCTTGCATTTAGCTTCCCTTTCAAGGGTCAGTTCTTGACTTGCTTTGCAATGATGGTTTGACAGACTTGGTTGTCAGTAACTTCAAGCTCAGGACAAGCATCATCAGGCCTTCCTAGGAATTTGTTTATTACAGAAGGAGATAAATTTACCTTCCTTCCTCTTACATACACACTCTTAAAATCAGCTGACTTTCCATCAGCACAATCATCAGATAAATTTAATATGAATTCTTTGACAAGAATCTCATAGCAGTTGGAAAACTTGACCACAGTTTTCATTAGGCCAGCAGTCTTGATTAAATCCATGATTTCCTTACACTCAATAGCACTGTTGTTCAGCTCTCTCTCCAAGGCAATCCTTTTCAAAAACACATACTTCCACCTGTTTGCATTTTCTGGATGGTGAAAGGAGATGTTGTCAATGGCAACTTCAGGGACTTTAGGCATTTTGCTAGAAGAAGGTTTCTTCCTGAGAGGAATGTCTGGAACATTGTTCTCAACATCAAACTCAAATTCTGATTCCTCATCAGATTAAGAGAGTTCAAGATCCTTCCTTTTCTTGGCTATTGGTTGTCTCAAAGGTTTTGAGAGACTACCAACAGGTACTCTAGTTTTTACCTTCCTCTTCCCTTTTGACATTCCAGCTTTTCGATCCTTCTCAGATTCTACTCTAGTCTTGTTCTCAGACCTGGTTTTCTTATGAACAACTTTAGTAGCCTTCTCTTTGGAGGGGCTTTTAACAGCATCCTGCTTTTCTTTTCTGCTCATCATCCTTCTAGCTATGCTAGGGTTGATATTAGCAATTAAATCATTGTCAGAGTATTCTTCATCAACATCAATAACCGGGGGTTTAACAGTCTTTTCAGTAGGGTTCTGGTGATCGTCATGTTTTTCTGGAGATTTCCTAATGTTGTCATCAGGTGTCTCAACATTCTGAGTGACATCTGGATCCATTTCTACATTAGGACTAGCAGTTTCTTGGTTCAAAGGTACAGAAATGCCAGGTACAGAGTGATTCTCATTAAGAATCCTAGTGACTAGTCTAGCAATAGCTTGATGAACATATGCAAAACCTTCCCTATTTGCTATTTCTGGAGGAACAGAAGATGATGGTTGAGAAGATTTACCAGATGGAGAGGCTTGTGATCTTCTTGCATGTCTGGTTCGCAGCTTCTTGACCTTAGTGGGATCAGCTGCCAGTTCACGAAGAGGAGTTATCTCAAGAACATCAGTATCCATGCAGTTTGTAATTGCCCTAGGTTCGCTGTCAGAGGATGCGGAAGAAGCAGTCGCCTTTGAAGAGAATGATGACATGGATTGTTGAGACATTTTGAGTGATTTAGAAAACAAGTAACAGCGAGAGTGAAATCTTCGTTTGAGAGAATGGAGATTATTGCAGAAACGCGAGAGGAGGGAGATATATGAATGTCTATTCAACTTCTTAAAATTTTGTAAAGAAATAGGGAAACAAATGATTAGCCCAATCAGAATAGACTTAACTAAAATATCTCATTCATCCCTTGTTTTGAGCAAAATTAATTGCTACATCTCTTCATATTGGCAAATACCCAGCTTGCCCCTCAAATTTTCAAATTGACTAGCATCAAGTGCCTTGGTAAAAATATCAGCCATTTGTAGTTCAGTGGCAACATGTTCCAACTTAATCACCTTTTCCTCCACAAGATCTCTGATGAAGTGATGTCTAATGTCAATATGCTTAGTCCTGCTGTGTTGTATAGGATTCTTGGAAATGTTGATAGTACTCAGATTGTCACAGTACAATGTCATGACATCTTGTGTGACATTATACTCAGTTAGCATCTGTTTCATCCAGATCATTTGAGAGCAGCTGCTATGTACTCAGCTTCAGCAGTAGACAGAGACACACGGTTCTATTTCTTGTTGAACCAAGAGACAAGATTATTTCCCAAAAAGAAGCATCCTCTAGAGGTGCTCTTTCTATCATCAGCACTACCAGCCCAATCAACATCACAATAACCAGGCCTCCTTTCCTGTATCCTTTGTCAGTGAGGAATTTTTTCAATCTGTCATACCAGGCTCTAGGAGCTTGTTTCAGGCCATATAGAGCTTTCCTCAATTTGTAGACATGATCAGGACAGTTTGGATCCACAAATCCTTTAGGCTATTCCACATATACTTCCTCATTTAAGTACCCATTTAAGAAGGCACTCTTTACATCCATCTCAAATAGCTTAAACTTAAGGAGACAAGCAACTCCCAAAAGAAGTCTGATTGATTCCAGTCTGGCTACAGGAGCAAAATTTTCATCAAAATCGACCCCTTCAACTTGAGTGTAGCCTTGAGCAACAAGTCTTGCCTTATTCTTGGTGACAACTCCTTCAGCATCTGATTTGTTCTTGTAGATCCATTTTGTGCCAATAATGTTTGTTCCTTCTGGTCTAGGAACTAACTCCCATACTTCATGTTGCTTGAATTGGTTCAATTCATCTTGCATTGCTCCAATCCAGTATTCATTAGTCAAAGCCTCCTTAACATTTTTTGGTTTAATCTTAGAGACAAAGCAAGAGTTTGAGATGATTTCTCTAGATCTTGTAATGACTCCACTGTTAGGGTCTCCTATGATGAGTTCCTTAGGATGATCTTTCTGAATTCTGATGGAAGGATCTTTGTTAGCTTCCTTTGATTCAGATTCTGATGAAGTAGCTTTAGGTACATCATCCTTTTTAGACACTTGAGTTCAAGTCTCAAAGAATGTCTCAACATCATATGGAACATCTGTTTCCTCATGATAATCATCAACTATGACATTTATAGATTCCATCATAGCTTTGGTCCTGGAATTGAATACCCTATATGCTCTACTGTTGGTAGAGTATCCTAGGAATATTCCTTCATCACTTTTAGGATCCATCTTTCTCCTTTGTTCACGATCTGTCAGAATATAGAATTTGCTTCCAAAGACATGGAATTACTTTGCTGTAGGCTTTCTTCCTTTCCATAGTTCATAAATGGTGGATGATGTTCCCTTTCTCAAGGTGACCCTGTTATGGACATAACAGGCTGTATTCATAGCTTCAGCCCAAAAATGAATAGGAAGTCCTTTGGCATGTATCATTGCTCTGGCAGATTCCTGTATAGTCTTGTTTTTCCTTTCCACGACTCCATTTTGGTAAGGAGTTATGGGTGAAGAGAATTCATGATTGATTCCTTCTGAGGAACAGAACTCATCAAACTTATTGTTTTCAAACTCCTTTCCATGATCACTTCTGATTCTGATAACGCATCCTTCTTTTTCTCTTTGAATTCTTTTGCACAGTTCCTTAAATACATCAAATACATCAGACTTTTCCCTAATGAAGTTAATCCAGGTGAATCTGGAAAAATCATCCACAACAACATACGCATATCTCTTTCCTCCAAGACTTTCCACCTGCATTGGACCCATCAGATCCATATGTAGAAGTTCTAGCACCTTAGAGGTGGTCAAATGTCTTGTCTTTGGATGTGACATTCTAGTTTGCTTTCCAACCTGACATTCACCACAGACTCTCCCTTCATCAATTTGAAGTCTTGGAATCCCTCTGACTGCCTCCATGGATATGATATTTTTCATCCCTCTTAGATGTAAATGACCAAGTTTTTGGTGCCACAGTTTCACTTCCTTTTCTTCTTTGGCTATAGAGCATACATAAGAGTAATTAGTGTTCTCGGACTCCCATAAATAACAGTTGTCTTTTGATCTGACTCCTCTCATTACAACTTCTTGTTTTTCATTAGTTACAAGACATTCAGACTTGGTGAAGTTGACCTTGAATCCTAGATCACATAATTGACTGATACTTGTGAGATTAGCAGTCAATCCATTTACTAGCAACATTTCATTTAGGTTTGGAACTCCAGGGCAGTCCAAGTTTCCAACTCCTTTGATTTCTCCTCTAGCACCATCTCCAAAAGTGACATAACTAGTAGAATGAGGTTTAACATTATTCAGAAGATTCTTGATTCCAGTCATGTGTTTAGAGCATCCACTGTCAAAGTACCAGTCTTCCTTGGCAGAAACTCTGAGGGAGGTGTGAGCTATCAGGGCTGCAGACTTTTTCTTCCACTGATGAGTATATGGTGCCTTGTTAGATTTAAGTTTGACAATTGGGATCTGATTAGGATATTCATATAATCTGAAACAGAATGGCTTTATGTGGCCAAACCTTCCACAATGATGACATATCCATCTTTGATACTTTTTCTTCATATTTCTCTGTTCTCGATGTTGAGTGCTATGTTGTGACATCTGCTTTGACATTTGTTTATCAAGCCTGATCTTCTTCTTGACTACAGTAGGTTTCTTTGCAGCCACAAATCCTAGACCAGACTTGTTTCCCACATTTTGTCCAACCTGAAGGATTTCTTCCAATTTGTCAGTTCCATTTGTCAGCATCTTAACAGATTTGGTCATCTGATCAAGTTTTGAGTTTAGCATTTGAACTTCACCTTCGAGATGGTTTATAGTATCAGTGTCTGCCTTCTTTTCAGCCTCCAATTTTACTACGAGTTTTTTTTGTTTCTCATTTTGCTGGAAGACTTCAGCACTTCTGATACATAGCTTCTTGTAGGTGTCAGCAAGTTCTTCAAATGTCACTTCCTCATCACTGGAGTCACTATCAGAGTTAAAAATACCAGCTAGTGCAGTGACTAGTTTAGCAGATTCTTCTTCAGAGTTACTTTCTGAGTCACAATCAGACCAAGTAACAGACATTACTTTCTTTTGTTTCTTAAGAAAGGTAGGATACTCAGCTCGAATGTGCCCATATCCTTCACATCCATGACATTGGATACCTCTGCTTTGATTTCCCTTTTCTTCAGACTTAGGTCTTCTGCTGAAGTCATAGGATCTTCTAATGTCAGAGGGAATGTTCTTGACATTTGACCTTGACTTTGGGTCCATTCTCTTGATGAGTTTGTTGAACTGTCTTCCAAGCATGGCTATAGCTTCTGAAATATTCTCTTCATCACCCTCCTTGTTTTCATCTTCAGTATTGGATACAAGTGCTATGCTCTTGTTTTTCTTGTAAACATTGTCATTGATCCCCATCTCAAAAGTCTGAAGTGACCCAATGAGTTCATCAACCTTCAAGTTGCAGATATCCTGAGCTTCCTCTATAGCAGTCACCTTCATTGCAAATCTTTTAGGCAAGGATCTGAGAATCTTTCTCACCAGCTTTTCTTCTGACATCTTTTCTCCCAATGCTCCTGAGGTGTTGGAAATTTCCAAGATGTTCATGTGAAACTCATGAATGGTCTCATCTTCCATCATCCTTAGGTTCTCAAATTTGGTAGTCAACATCTGAAGCCTTGACATTTTTACTTTGGATGTACCCTCATGGGTGGTTTTGAGAGTGTCCCAAACATCCTAGGCCAGTTCACATTGATGTACTAGTCTGAATATGTTTCTATCAATTACATTGAACAAGGCATTTAATGCTTTGGAGTTACCCAGGGCTAACTCATCTTCTTCTTTGCTCCATTCTTCCTCAGGTTTCAGACTGGTTGTCCCATCTTTCCCAGTTATGGTGGGATGGTTCTATCCTTTGTCAGCAGCTCTGCAAGCCTTTTTGTCCAGTGATTTTAAGAAGGCAATCATACGAGGTTTCTTGTAGTCATAATTTGATCCATCCAGAATAGGTGGTCTGTTCCCAAATCCTCCTTCTTTGTCCATAGCGCCAGAAAATAATATTCCTAAATCTCACCCAGTAAGACAGGCAGGGTGCCTGCTCTGATGCCAATTGAAATTCTGGCAACAGATACTTAATGTCACAGTGAATGTTATGACACTGTATCTGACACACTTCAAGACAGTAAATTTAAAAGCAGTAAAGAACACAATCAATTGTTAACCCAGTTCAGTGTGTAACAACACCTACTCTGGGGGCAACCAAGCAAGGGAGGAAATTCACTATAAGACATATTAATTCAGGAATAGACCAACCTGTTTATCTCCTTCACTTAAGACCTACCCAATGCAACTTCAATCTAAGTTCAACTTAAACCTGAGTTCCTACTCACTCCCCCTCAATCACAGCAGTGATACTAAACTATTGATTAATGAGATGATGAAGACACTCTTCAGTACACACACTTGATTTTGCTTCACAGCTTTAATCAAGTGACAAACACTCGTGCTTAAAAGCTTTGAGTGATAAACAACCCTAACTTGACTTTGCTTCAAAGCTTTAATCAAGTGACACAAACACTCGTGCTTCAAAGCTTTGAGTGATACACAACCCTTACAATCAAATCCTACTCCAAGTCACTTATCACAATGATAATTGCTTGGCTCACAGTAGTTACAACTATACAATCCCTTATTGATCTTCTGTCAAAAAGTGTCATTCAACAATAATCTTCATGAGGAATATATAGGCCGATTATTCTTCAGTTAGGGCTTCCATGAAAATAGCTAGGGTTAACTAAAGTTAACCTAAAGACTTGGTCTTAGGCTTTCATCATACCAGATTAGGTTTAAGCAAGGTTAACCTAATGTCCACGTGAGCATCTGATCTGGACTGTATACATCAACTCAGAGAAGCATATCAGATTCCTGAAAAATCTCAGGAATAACAAATCTGCACAAATGTTAGATCAGTACAGGATGTCTTAACATTGGTTATGACAACAAGAATCCTGTTCACTGATTTTGGTAGAATGCAATAAATATGATCATTGCTTAATGATCATGCTAAACACTCATATTTAGTAGCTCCTGTATGACATTCTTTTTCTGCAAAATGTACCTTTATCCCAGAATGTTATGACATCAGTCATGACATTCACAAAACTGGTTTTACCAAAAAAAATGCCAACAAACAAACACTTACAAGGTTGCAACAAGTTGATTGGTACCATTGGTTTCCATTTATCATGCTTGTATGAGATTTTGGAAATGCACAGGGTTATACCTACGCTCAGTGTCCGTAGGTAAAAGTCTTTGATCTAAAACGACGGAGGCAACAAAGAAGACGATAGCGTGGTAGGTGTTGAATGGCCAGTTTGAATTTCGCGCGTTTTTGACATTAGCTTTTTGTTTATCTTATATAATAATTGTTTATTATTATTTGTACAACTAAACAAGCCAGCGTAGATGGCAAGGCTGTTGGTGTTTGATGCACACGTCCTGGGTTCGATCCCAGGCGTGTGAATTTTATTTTCTCAATATTTTTAGGGTAATCCAGCGCGTTACATAGAAAGGGGTCCATCATGCACTCTCCAGATCTGATCATCCAAACCACCAACAAGCCAGATCTAAGGCCTTCCCAATGAAGGTCCACCATGGGCATAAGTCAAGCGTATGCACGGGATTGGAAAAGTCAATGGGGCCAGGAGTTGTTGGGCTCAAATTTGCAAATAACACCCCCTCCTTTTGCTAATACCAGGGCCATTCTTTCTCTTTTATTTTTTTTCCTTTTTTTTAATTTAATTTTTTTAATTATTTTCTTAACAAAATCAATTTCTTTTTCACAAAAAATCATAAAATCAAGTTTCACAAATTTAAAATTAGGTTTTTTTTTATTATCAAATTTAATTTAACATTAGTTTAAATTTAATTTAGGGTAATTCTAACTTTTTGTATATAATTAAAATCAATTAGAAAAAAATTAGGGTTAGCTTGTGATTTAATTTTTATTTCTTTCTCAAAAATAAAAAATACAAAATAGGTTATTTTAATTATTTTTCTAAATTTAAATTAATTAGAAATTAGGTTATTTTTATTCAATTAAACTTTATTTTCTCAAATAACACAAAAACCGCAAAAATGATTTCTCCTTTAAATTACAATTAGGTAGTTGGGGTCAAAACCCTAATCTCTCGTTTTCGATTCATCGCGCGCGTTTATCATTTTTGCAACATTAATGTAACTGCTCACGGTATGTAATAGTTTAATCTAGGACTTTCTTTATTTATCGTTTTATGGTTTTTTTTAGCTATGTAATTAATCCCTATCCCGAAGCCTTGTAATAGCGTATGTTTCATTTCTCGCATTTTAATTCTCGCAAATATTAACTGTTATATGTATGTTAATAGGATTGTATGACAAGATTTCATGATAATTTAAAACGGCTAGAAAACCCTAATGTGCAAAGATAATAACTGAAATCAAATCACTCGCACTTGTGCACTCCTAGAGTATACTCTCACTTCGATTGCCTTCGGTAAACGATCATTAAGTATATGGTGTCTTAGTGGTTTCCCTCTTGTCTAAAAAAGATCAAAAGTCCCGTTCGGAAACATCGGCTCAGAAATGTTTCCTCGAATATGATCTTAAGGCTCCAGGGTTATTACTAAGACGTCCTAACATTGCTTTAGTAATCATACGTCCCTTTCGAATTGACCCTTACAATTCCAACGACGGTGCTACCTATTTCTCAATAGTGGGATAGCGCCGTTTAAAGGAAATAAGAACATAAACGATCTTTTTTCAAGTAGGTAGATGCTAGTAGGTACTTGCTCAAAACAAAATTTTTCACACTTACACTTTCCAAACAAAGTTTTCAAAAACAACTTCGTAACACTCTTGAGGCCAGAAACAAGGGTTAAAACGAAGTAAAACGAAGTAAAACAAAACTTTTCAAAACAAACACACACAAGCAATTTTAAAAGATGAGTAAGTAACTAAGAGCCCATGGAAAACCATGGATAGAAAGGGTGCTAATACATTCCCTTTCTATAATCTACCCCTCGTACTCAAAATCTCGAAAAAGGAATTTTTCTATGCTTTTTTTCCTTTTCAGTTGGATAAAATAAAAGTCGGTGGCAACTCTTGCTTACCGCGACATTTTGTGAATACAAAACGCAAAATGCAAACCAGCATTTTTTAAAAACAGACGGTTCTTCCACCGTATCACAGAACTGGCGACTCTGCTAGGGAGTAATAAGTGGGGTATACCTTAGGATTTAGTTCATCATAAATTGCTTCTCTTGTTTGTTTTAGTTGCTTTACTTTTAAGGGTTTTGTTTAAGAGTTACTATAGATCCTAACCCTGATCTAGGGACACCTTTTAGGCAAGTAGCAATAAACTGTGAGGGAACTGTACGGCGTAGACCAATACGGTTGAAGCAGTAGCTACATTGATGTGGCACATTGGTTGGTACCGGTATCCCTTGTGGAGAAACGAGGAGAATACGGGGCCGCTATGTGTGTCGTTAAGCATCAACTGACCTTAGAACCTTTAATCTACCAACTTGGCCATTAGAAAGTAGTGAGATAGCCGACCTCGATATAAAGCTGAGAACTGGTTGATACTCGATGCTACACTCATTGAGACCATACTCTCGAGATAGTTCCGGCCGCAAGAAAATATTGCATGAGCTGAAACCATGACCGATGGAGGATGGTCAGTGATATTGAGAACATCTAGAACCCGGTTACTTTTGCTAGGATAGGTTGAAACCAACTGAAATTCAAGAGGGTAATACCTTTGACCTCATGCAAGCCTTAAACTTAAGGGCTATTGTGTGACTTGTTTTCCTTTTCCATGCCTGTTATCTGCTATACCTGTTGTTTTTATCATGACATCATGCATCATAACATGGCATTCATATTTCATTACACTAACCATTTCAAAGACCAAGGGGATTTATCTTTTTTCTGTTTTGCAGATTATGGCTTACGTGCACAGAAATACCATCCGAGTTAACTTTATGCAAATACCTGCTCAACTTAAAGAGTTAGCCTCAAGAGTTTCTGAGACTTCTACGTTCATTAAGAGACATGGTAAGCTTCTTAGCCTGGTCACCTCAAAGTATGATGAGCAGATGATGAGTGTGCTTTTCCAGTTCTTCGATCCTGTGCATCATTGCTTCACCTTTCCAGATTACCAGCTGGTTCCCACTTTGGAATAGTTCTCTCACTTATTGGGCATATCCATCCTTGAGCAGTTACCCTTCACATGTATGGAAGAGGTTCTTAGACCGGAAGACATTGCCTCAGCTCTGCATCTGAAATGGGCTGATGTAGTATCCAATTGGGAAACACGAAGCGGGGTCGAAGGGTTCCTAGCCAAATTTCTGATAGACCAGGCTCAGCTATTCTGGGATAATTTGGATTTTCAGGCTTTTGAAGATGTCTCCGCTCTCCTTATCTATGGTTTGGTTCTCTTCCCGAATCCAGATTCCATTGGAGATGTGCATGCTGTCAAGATTTTCCTTTCTCGCAATCCTGTCCCTACTCTATGGGGTGATATCTTGTATGCCCTCTACACTCGTACCGTGAGAAGAAGAGGGACTCTTATGTGTTGCATGACGTTGCTGTTGAGGTGGTTTATTTCGCACCTCCCTAAGTCTGTGTTGAAGAATGAAGAAGGTTTGGGTTGGTCCTACAGAATAATGTCACTTGCCCATACAGACATTCTTTGGTGTTCCCGGGCTATGGAAGACACTGATGTCATTGATCATTGTGGGGGATACCCTAATGTGCCTTTTCTTGGAATCAGAGGGGGTATAACCTACAATCCTTTTCTAGCTTTGCGATAATTTGGTCGTGCTCGGAGAGATGGTCCCAATGAGCTACTTCTTGAGGATATTGCATTTGACTATAAGGAAGATGTTGACGAGCACCGTCGGAGGTTTATACGAGCTTGGGGCATGGTGAACATATCTGACCCCCAAGAGTTGGGAATAAGGACTTCCATTCCTATGTAGCCTTACCTCCAATGGGTACGAGCTCTTGCCCAGAAGCTTGGGATGCTTTATGAAGCCGTATTGCTTGTAATTGTGGAGCCCATTAATGAAGAAGGCGTTTCTTACACGGTTCTTTATCCTTACATGCCCACTGATCCTGGGGCATTGCAGAGGTCTTGGATTCAGCTGAAAGAGGAAAGGGATACTTACCGGGAGAAGTACCATGAGCAAGAAAGGAATATTTTAAAGCTCACCAGGCAGCTCGAGGAAGAAAGAGTGATCAATGACTATGTCAGCACAAAGAGGAAGCATCCATGGGATTTTTGATTTTTTCTTTTCTATTTTTAGATTTGTTTTTCATTTACTTATTTGTAATGCCTCAAAGGCATTGTTGAACCTTTTACAAGTTAATCTAATAAAGTTTGTTTATTTTTGGTTTGCAAATTTAAATCTCCCAAAGTCTTTGAAATCATTACATACGCATCCCATTATCATGCACATCATTACAGGTACCATTATAGGTTTCTCATCTCCTTCGCTGTTTATTTCAGCAGAAATGTCTTCTGATCAAACCATCAAAGATCTTCAGGCACAAAACGCCCAATTCCAAGAGATGTTCTTGAGCTTGGCTAAAGGGCAAGAGGATTTGAAGACTCTCATTCTGAAAGAGAAGAAGAAGAATAATAAGAAGATCGTTCTTCTGAATATGGGAAAAAGGTTTGGGGATAGGTTGAAACAGCAAGCTGATGTGACCTCTTCATCCAGGGAAGGGGAGAACCAAGAAGAAGAAAAGGGCCACGGTCCTGCAATCTCTGATAATGATACTGATTTTGATGATGAGCAATATCCTCCTGCCGAGGATTGGTACAAACAGCTAGAAGAACGTCTGAGTGTTATGGAGATTCAAAAGATCCCTGGTTTGGATTTCGGAGAACTGGGACTGGTATCAGGTGTGGTGATCCCTCATAAGTTCAAAGCTCCGGTTTTTGCCAAGTACGATGGAGTATCCTGTCCAAAACTCCATCTTCGCTCGTATGTCAGGAAAATCCAACCCCACACTGTTGATAGAAATTTGTGGGTGCATTTCTTTCAAGATAGTCTGTCAGGGACTCAGCTTGAATGGTTTTATCAATTGGAAGGAGCCAATGTCCAAAACTGGGAAGACCTTGCTGCTGCTTTTTACAGACAGTATCAGTATAACACCGACCTTGCTCCCACTCGTACTCAGCTTCAGGGTATGTCAATGGGTGCAAGTGAAGGTTTTAAGGACTATGCTTAAAAATGGAGAGATTTGGCTGGCAGGGTTCACCCCCCTTTATCTGATCGAGAGTTAGTTGATATGTTCTTGGGGACGCTATCTGGTCCATTTTTCAATCATCTGATCGGCAGTTCGTCATCTGGGTTTACTGAGTTGATTTTGACTGGAGAGAGAGTAGAAGCTGGTATCCGAAGTGGTAAAATACAGAAGGATACTTCATCAAGTGCAGTGAAGAAGCCTTTCACCAGTAAGAAAGAAGCTAGTGCAGTCTACGGCCCGAGGGGCCAAAGCAGACCTGAACACTGTCAAGTAGTAAATGTGGTAGTGATATCAAGACCCACAGTTGCTCCACAACACAACAATCAACAAAGGGTGGAAAGACAACATAGGCAATTCACTCGGCTTAATATGACCTTGACTCAAATTCTACCACAATTATTGAAGACCAATCTGGTAACTCTGAGGGAGGCCCCAAAGAACCCCAACACTACTTCTCCCCACTATAACCTGAATGCCCGCTGCGCCTATCACTCTGAAAGTCCAGGTCATGATACAAACAATTGTTGGGACTTTAAAAACAAGGTGCAATATTTGATCGAAGCCAAAGAGATTGAGTTTGACGCTCCAGAGAAGCCCAACGTCATAACTGCTCCCATGCCCAAACATGGTCATGGAGTAAATTTTGTAGGCGATAATTTATTTGTGACCTCTGTGGAAGAAATATCTACTCCTTTGATGACAGTTAAGAAGAATTTGCTGTTAGCCGGTTTATTTCCGGGCTGTGGTGAAGGTTGCCACATGTGCTCGATTCTACCTGCTGGTTGCCACTTATTGAAATCAGGTGTTCAGTGCCTGATGGATAACAAAGAGATCCTGTTCGAAAAGACTGTAATTCCGTTAGTTCTAATTGAAGATGTTGCCATCATAACCATTTCCACCAATCCTTCCAAGGTTTCATCGAGAAAGCCTGTTAGGATTACACCCGTCCCAAGAATTGCTCCGTTAATAATTACTGTCCCTGGTCCTATCCCATACACTTCGGACAAGGATGTCCCTTGGCACTATGGTGCTGATGTGTATTACTATGGAGTTAAACAAGACTTAAAAATTGAGGAAGCTGATGTTGATGTCAGCAATATTGCCGAGGCTAGCAAGGTCACCAGAAGCGGAAGACTCTTTTCTCTCGAGATTTCCCCTTTGGCTGTCTACAAACCTGTTGTCATTACATCTGCTAGTACATCAGCTACTATCCCAGTTCCTATTCCAGTTATCACCCATGTCGCCGAGCCATCTGGGACTCGGGGTAAAGAAATCACAGGTGAGCCTTCCCAGACGGAGGCACCTAAGAAAATCATTGTAGAAACCTCGAAACAAGAGATAGAAGAAATTTTGAAGATTATCAAGAAGAGCAACTACAACATAGTCGAGAAGCTGGGGAGACCCCGTCAAAAATATCCATGTTATCCTTGTTGTTGTGTTCTGAAGCCCATGCAAAGGCTTTAATTGCATTCCTCAAAACTGCGCATGTGCCGCAGGAAACTTCAGCCGATTAATTCAAAGATTGCGTAGCTAGCCTGACTACTGACAATGGGCTAGGATTTTCAGATGCGAATCTGACCACTAAGGGGAGGAATCATAATGATGCTCTGCACGTCTCAATCGAGTGCAGGGGCAGTACAATGGCCCATGTACTGGTGGATACCGGGTCCTCATTGAATGTTCTGCCAAAGAAAGCATTAGATCGTCTGGACTGTGAAGGTTTGATTCTAAAGCCGAGCAATATTGTGGTCAGAGCTTTCGACGGGTCAAAAAGGATGGTGCATGGGGAAGTGGACATCCCTGTTAAAGTTGGCTCTCAGACTTTTGCATCCACCTTTTATGTGATGGATATCAGACCATCATATTCTTGCTTGTTGGGTCGTCCTTGGATTCATAAGGCTGGGGCAGTGACTTCAACGCTCCATCAAATGCTGAAATATCCGGTAAAGGGGAAGATTACCACGGTACGGGGTGAAGAGGAGTACATGGTGAGTCATCTCAATTCTTTCCGTTACGTGGAGATGGATGGGGAGTTCATCGAAACCCCTTGTCAGAACTTTGAAGAGGTCCTCCAGACTTTGGCACCAACTGAAGTTGCTACCGACAAACCTCTAATGAAGATGGCTTCTCTCAAGGATGCCAGGGCTGTAATCAAAGAAAGGGCTCAAAGGGATGTTAGGCGCGCACGAATTGGAAGACCTCCTCTGCACATCAGCAATCAGGGAGTTAATGCGGTTGAAGATGGTGAAGAAGATTCAGATATCGACAGCTGGATCTACCCTACAACCAATGGGGGATTGAACAACTGGACGGCGAAGGAATTCATACCTATTTCTTTTATTCCACAGTAATTGACTTTTGTTTTAAGATTTGTAATAGACATTTTAAAACTTTATGGCCCGGTGCCTTGCCCGAGGCACCTTGGCTTTTCTTGTGAGGGCTTATTATTTGTCATTTTCATATATAATCAATAAAGCATTGGACGTTTCTTGCATTACAAATTTTGCGCTCCTTGTTTTTCTTTTCTGTCTCTCACTCTATTAAAACAGCTATTCTCTTACACACACTCACGTATCATAATGCAGATCCATATCCACTCTGGATCTCACTGATAACAACTTTGCTACTGCCAGTTATGACTTCGAAAATCCGATCAACCAAGCCAAGGACGAAGGTGAGGATGGTTGTGAGGTGCCTGGAGAACTTACTAGACTGTTACTACAGGAAGAAAGGTCCATACAGCCTCATGAAGATCCAGTTGAATCAGTGAATTTGGGTACAGAGGAAGACAAGAAAGAGGTTAAGATAGGTGCAAATCTGGAGCCTAGTGTCAAACAGCTGATGATACAAATGCTACACGATTATGTTGAGATCTTCGCTTGGTCCTACGAAGATATGCCTGGTTTAGACACCGATATTATGGTACACCGCCTTCCAACTAAAGAAGACTGTCCTCCGGTAAAGTAGAAGGTTCACCGTATGCGCCCCGAGATGTTTGAGAAAATCAAAGCTGAGGTCATGAAACAATTTGACGCATAATTTTTAGCTGTCACTTCTTATCCGCAGTGGGTTGCCAACGTTGTTTCGGTGCCTAAGAAGGATGGTAAGGTACGGATGTGTGTGGACTATAGAGATCTGAATAGGGCAAGCCCCAAGGATAACTTCCCACTTCCTCACATCGATGTTCTGGTCGACAACACCGCGCAACATAAGATCTTCTCCTTCATGGATGGTTTTTCTGGCTACAATCAGATAAAGATGGCTCCCGAGGACATAGAAAAGACAACCTTCGTTACACAGTGGGGCACCTTCTGTTATAAGGTAATTCCTTTCGGGTTGAAGAATGCTGGGGCAACTTATCAGCGTGCCATGGTCGCTTTGTTCCACGACATGATTCACCATGAGATCGAGGCTTATGTTAATGACATGATATCCAGGTCCCAGACTGAGGAAGAGCACCTTGACCATCTCCAGAAATTGTTTGACAGGTTAAAGACGTACAGGCTGAGGTTGAACCCAAACAAGTGCACCTTCGGGGTAAGGTCTGGTAAGCTGCTGGGTTTCGTCGTCAGTGATAAAGGTATTCAGGTGGACCCTGCCTAGATAAAACCCATACAGGAGATGCCGGATCCCTGCATAGAAAAGGAAGTTAGAGGCTTTTTGGGACGTCTGAATTATATTGCCAGGTTCATTTCGCACCTAACCGCTACTTGTGAGCCAATCTTTAAGCTGCTGAAGAAAGATCAAGTGGTAAAGTGGAATGATGAGTGCCAGACCGCTTTCGAAAGAATCAAGGAATATCTTTAAGAACCGCCAATTTTGATGCCTCCAGTTGAAGGAAGACCTTTGATCTTATACTTGACAGTACTGGATAGTTCAATGGGGTGCGTGCTGGGGCAGCATGACGAGTCTGGCCGAAAAGAGAATTTTATTTACTACCTTAGCAAAAAGTTTACCGACTGTGAGACCCGATACTCATTGCTCGAGAAAACTTTCTGCACTTTGGCATGGGCTGCTCACCGACTGAGACAGTATATGCTGACTCACACCACCTTATTGATATCAAAGATGGATCAAATCAAGTATATCTTCGAAAAGCCTGCCTTATCCGGAAGAATAGCAAGATGACAGATGATCTTAACCGAGTATGACATCCAATACACAACCCAAAAAGCAATCAAGGGGAGTGTATTGGCGGATCATTTGGCGCATCAGGCCATGGATGACTACCAGTCCATGAATTTCGAGTTCCTGGATGAGAACATCATGTTGGTGACCGACTGTGAAGAACCTGGACCGGATGAAGGGCCTGAGGAAGGATCCCGATGGTCTATGTATTTTGATGGAGCATCAAACGCGTTGGGTAACGGCATTGGCGCTGTGATCATATCTCCTGAGGGCTGTTATACTTTGTTCACCGCCCGATTATGTTTTAACTGCACCAACAATATGGTGGAGTATGAAGCATGTATCCTGGGTCTTTGAGCTGCTATTGACCTGAGGATTAAGTTCTTTAGTGTATTCAGAGATTCTACTCTAGTGATTAGTTAGATCAAAGGCGAGTGGGATACGAAGCACCCAAATCTTATTCCTTACAAAGAGTATGCATTGACGTTGCTCCCACACTTTGAGGAGATAACCTTTGAACACTTCCCCAGAGAAGAGAACTAGTTAGCGGATGCGCTAGCTACCATGTCTTCTATGTTCAAAGTCAGGTGGGACAATGAAGCTCCCCAGATTACCATCGAGAGGTTGGACGAACCCGCACATTGCTGTGACATTGAGATTGAATAGGTAGAGGATAAACCCTGGTTTCACGAGGTAAAGAGGTATCTTGAGGCTCAATAATACCCCGAGGGTGCATCTGTTAATGATAAGAAGTTCTTGAGAAGGTTCATCGTGAAGTTCTTCGTCAGCAATGGTATCCTTTACAAGCATAACCATGATTCAACCTTACTGCAATGTGTGGACAAAAGCAAGGCGGAAAGGATCATGGCAGAGTTACATGAAAGTACCTTCATAACTCATTCCAGTGGACATACCATGGCAAAGAAGATCCTACGGGCTGGATATTATTGGTCCACTATGGAAGCCGATTGTTATCAGCATTCTCGAACCTGTCATAAGTGCCAAGTCTATGCTGATAAGGTGCATATACCTCCAGTTCCTCTGAATGTTTTGACAGCTCCTTGGCCTTTTGCAATGTTGGGCATCGACATGATTGGCGAGATCAGACCTACTGCGTCTAACGGGCATCGCTTCATTTTGGTAGCTATTGATTATTTCACGAAGTGGGTTGAGGTAGCTTCCTTTTCTACAGTAACCAAGAACGTCGTGGCGCAGTTTATCTGACACAATCTAATCTATCGATATGGTGTACCAGAGAGGATCATCATGAACAATGGTACAAATCTTAACAATACGATGATCACCGAGCTCTACAAACAGCTCAAGATACAGCGTCATAACTCTTCTCCCTACCGGCCGAAGATGAATGAGGTTGTTGAAGAAGCTAACAAGAACATCAAGAAGATTGTGCAGGAGATGACAATGACGTACAAAGACTGGCACGAGATGTTACCATTCGCTCTTCATGGGTACCGTACCTCAGCACGGACGTCGACAGGGGAAACACCCTACTCTTTGGTGTATGGTGTGGAGGCAGTCCTACCCATCAAAGTCCAGATACCCTCTCTCCGGATTATGAAGGATGCGGGTTTGAGCAAAGACGACTGGATCCAAACCCAGCTTGATCAGTTGAACTTAATTGATGAAAAGAGGCTTACTGCTATTTGTCATGGTCAGACGTATCAAAAGCGAATGATCAAGGCTTTTAACAAGAAACTTAGGCGTCAAGAATATCAAGTCGGGGATCTGGTGATCAAGCGCATCATTAAGCTGCAAGGTGATCCCATGGGAAAATGGACCCCCATATATGAAGGGCCATTTGTGGTTAAGAATATTATCTCGGGAGGAGCTATGATTCTAACCACCATGGATGGTGACGACCTTCCTCACCCCGTCAATGCAGGCATAGTGAAAAGATACTACGCATAATCAAAGACCCGCTAGGTTGACTGGCCTAGGAAAAAATAAGGGCTTCCCGGCCAACCAAAAAGGTTCGTGCAAAAGTAAGGAATGAAAATGGAAAAAAACTGTACACCCGGCAAGTCGGAAACCTGAAAAGGCGGCTTGGGCAAAAAAGGGTATCCCGGTGGACTGAAAACCCGAAAGGGCGGTTCTGGCAAAAATTAGGGATTGAAGCGTAACATTATGTCTCATTGGATCATCTTACAAACAGACTTCGGTATCGACTATCAAGCTCGAACGACGCCAATCAATCTGATATATCTTCGACCAAGTAGCAAAGTGATGAGACGCTTGAAGATTTAAAGGCAATAGCAGAGTTAGAACCCGATGGGATTGTTTCACATAGCTGTTTTTCTTTCTTTTACACAAATTATATAATTTCTATACTTCAGCGGCGTTCTCTTACTAGGACGTCAGCCTCTTTGTATAAAACGCCTATTATGGGCCAACTTCAAAAATCAATACAATTCGTTTCCACAAGAAATTCCAAATTGTTTTTCTTTTTCTGTTTTGTTTTGCAAGAACGTCCAATGATACATTTTTGATATATGCATTTGAGAATAATTGTTGCTTATAAATGCTTACACAAGAAACAAAAGACAATTACTCGTAATTCTAGGAACAGGGGCAAACAAGAAATGTCCAAACCTTACAGTTGCTTTACCAACCAGGTATAGGGATAGAGCCATCTTGAGAATATGACTAAAGGTACATACGCTCCTCGCAGAGTAGGAAGTATCCAAAGATAGTGGTGTTAGCTCTCCCCAGCCGAGGTTCATAATCGCGAATGAGTCAGCAAAATTCTTCCCAAGCAGAGTTTATCTATCACAAGCAAGAGGATTTCACCACCAGCGGAGTTTATTTCTCCAAATCAGCAGATCGTCCAACAGAGTATCTCTCTTCCCTGCAAAGTCATTCTCCCACAGGGTTATTCTCAAACAGAGCCTCTCCCGGCGGATTGTTCTCAAGCAAAACAGACGCAAGTCTCCAGTTAATCATCTTCGGTCACTATCCCCAGTGAGAACGAAGAACTCACCTCCTTATTCTCTCCAACAGCAGCCCGGGATTTATTCTCCCCAGCCGGAGAATATCACAAGAACATTGCATATCCATACATTATGGCATGCGCATATGCATCATACGACACAATCTCATTTATTTTGAGAACATCATTACTCAATACATTTTATACATCATTACATTACATATGACTAACTATTTACCTTTCAGGGAAAGATGCGATCAAGTTCTCACAAGTTTTCTCTGGTTCAGTCAAATCGATACTAAGATTTCTATTCTAGTTCAAGCTATGAAGCCCGGAAATCGACCGGATAATATCTTGATTTATCCAAAATACTACGAAGCCTGGAATTGACCAGATAGTGGTATGTCTTAAATACAAGCTATGAAGCCCGAAAATCGACCAGAAAATAGCTTAACCCTCAGCAAGTTTTTGTGAAGCGTGGAAATCGACCAGATAGCAATACAAGATACCATGAAGCCTGGAATTGACCAGATAATGGTATAAGACATTGTGAAGACTGGATCACGACCAGATAGTGGCAAATGACACTGAAACCTAGGACACGACCAAATAACAGTATAAGGCACTATGAAGCTTGGAATTCTAGCAAATAGCAGTTTACTCAGCCAATTACTATGAAGCCCGGAAATCGACCGGATGTTAGTATGCCTTAAATTCAAGTTGAAACCCGGATGTGACCGGATAACCACTTAATTCCTTCTGAAGCCTGGAACACGACCAGGTAAGAATTGAGAAATTGCAAAGCCTGGAAGACGACCAGATAGCAAACCTAATCTCATCTCCCCAGTAAGTCACTGTAAAACCTGGAGCACGACCAGATAGCAGTCAGTCTTATTTTCCTCAGCAAATCACTATAAAGCCTGGAGCACGACCAGATAGCAGTTCATTTTCACCTCCTCGACTAAGAGATGATTCCCCCAGTAGAGTAACGGATAACTGAAGCTCCTAAAATTCTACTTCTCTCAAGACAGAGACCAACATTCCCCAGCGTAATCCTCCCCAACAACAGGTATACGGGTTCTCGCAAAGGAATCTCTTATGTAATCGACACTTCTTCGGATGGCATCTTTAAAGCCCATCTTCCGTCATTGACTTCCAAATGGCATCTATAAGCCCATTCCCGACATCACAAGACCAGTACCACTTCATGCGAGTGAAAATTTCTGGGCACTCTAGTGTTCAATCATCTTCCACCCTCAGATCACGAAAGGCAAACAAGCCAATCTACATCCTCGGGTTTAAGAAGATTGAACAGGAGCAGCTGTTGTACCCCAAAATTTTCCCTCCCATATTTCTCCATACATTTCAAGTGAGGTCCTCAAATTGCTCAAGGAAGTCCAAGAGTTGACCAAATAAACTCTCTCCTAAGGCAGTCTACACCAAATTAGGGTTTCATTTTGCATCAAGATGCTTGATTCCAAAGGGTCCCAAATGCTCACTATTGTCCTAATATGTTCTCAAGATCAACCATGTAAAGTTTCAAGCCCTACAAAGGAAGTTTGCTCAATCAATTGCTCAACGGCCTGAAAATCGACTGTGTTAGGAGAAAAGTCAACTGTGGCCCACTTACAGTCAAACTTCAAGATTTTTGGTCAACATTCTCATTTTGAAGTTTTATTCATCATTTGATCAGGGGTTGATCATGATTCCTCAAGGATTTCTCACAATTCATCAAAACCCAAAAGTTGCCAAATTAGGGTTTTGTAGGAAAAGTCAACTCAACTTTGACCAAGCATAACTTTCTCATACTTTATAAAAAATGACCCATCCAAAGCTCATTTTGAAGAGGATGTTATTCCCTGCAATTCATCTTCAGCTCCCAAGTTCAAAATATGCACTCACAAAAATATATAAATTTAGACATTATAGATCATTTTGGAAAGTAAACAAAAACACCTTTTATGTCAAAGCTTCATACATGAGCATGGAAGACTCAATTGAGATGATACCACAATGGTTGCTTAGAGGACATCTTAAGCTTTCTAAAAAGTCCAAAACACCTCTCTAGATTCAAAATTGATGGAGTTATGCATTGGCCAAATTGACCTTTTTTACAAAATTGCCAAAAGTCAAAAGTGTCCATAATTGCATTTTTTGCTAAATGGGCCAACTTTTTATGCTTGCACTGAGTTTGTAAAGTGACCCACGACCCATGATCCCTTCCACTTGTCATTCTTTTATTTTTTCATTTATTTTGATTTTATTTCATTTAAATTAATTAAAATCAAAATAAAATAATGAAAATATCAAAAGCTAATTAAATCTTGAGATTTTGTGCATGATTAGGTCCATTACACAGCTGGAAACAAGATCAAATCGTGCAAGGTTCAAAATGGACAGAAAAATATTGGATTTTCTTGTTTTGGAAAGATTTTGCACAAGGATCAAATCATGAATCAATATTCATAATTGGAGAAGATTTGAAACAAATTGTAACCCTAATGCATTCTCCTATACATAAGGAACAAGTGCAGACCAAAAACAAGACGCTGGAGGCGTACAAGAGAGAAAGCAAGTTTCAAAAATTCAAGAAGAAAGTTGCAGACCAATTTCCACGTTTCAGATCACTTCAAGGCATTCTAGTCATCCCAATCGTTTGCTGGACATCCCTGGACAAGTTTTCAATTGCTAGCAAGCTTCTCCACACTCAGAATCATGTTGTAAGGTTCATACGATTTATCACTTTTCTTGAATTCGAATATCTTAATTTTGGCATCTTTAACATGATTGAGTGGCATATTCTTAAACCTTGTGATATTTGCAAGCTAATGGTTGTATTTAATTGCATTTTTATTGACTGTATACCAAGATGTCATGGCTAGGGTTCGTTCTTTTCTTTTAGGGATTTTTCATACAGGAACAATTGGCCATTAATAATGGTACCATGATGCTCGTGAGGTTGCAACGAGTTGATTGGTACCATTGGTTTCCATTTATCATGCGTGTATGAGATTTTGGAAATGCACAGGGTTATACCTACGCTCAGTGTCCGTAGGTAAAAGTCTTTGATCTAAAACGACAGAGGCAACAAAGAAGACGATAGCGTGGCAGGTGGTGAATGGCCAGTTTGAATTTCACGCGTTTTTGAAATTAGCTTTTTGTTTATCTTATATAATAATTGTTTGTTATTATTTGTACAACTAAACAAGCCAGCATAGATGGCAAGGCTGTTGGTGTTTGAAGCACACGTCCTGGGTTCGATCCCAGGCGTGTGCATTTTATTTTCTCAATATTTTTAGGGTAATCCAGCGCGTTACATGGTAAGGGGTCCATCATGCACTCTCCAGATCTGATCATCCAAACCACCAACAAGCCAGATCTAAGGCCTTCCCAATGAAGGTCCACCATGGGCATAAGTCAAGCGTATGCATGGGATTGGAAAAGTCAATGAGGCCAGGAATTGTTGGGCTCAGGTTTTCAAATAACACCCCCTCCTTTTGCTAATACCAGGCCCATTCTTTCTCTTTTCTTTTTTTTCCTTTTATTTAATTTAATTTTTTTAATTATTTTCTAAACAAAATCAATTTCTTTTTCACAAAAAATCATAAAATCAAGTTTCACAAATTTAAAATTAGGTTTTTTTTATATTTTTTTTTATTATTAAATTTAATTTAATATTAGTTTAAATTTAATTTAGGGTAATTCTAACTTTTTGTATATAATTAAAATTAATTAGAAAAAAATTAGGGTTAGCTTGTGATTTAATTTTTATTTCTTTCTCAAAAAAAATACAAAATAGGTTAATTTAAATTAATTATAAATTAGGTTATTTTTATTCAATTAAACTTTATTTTCTCAAATAACACAAAAACCGCAAAAATGATTTCTCCTTTAAATTACAATTAGGTAGTTGGGGTCAAAACCCTAAATCTCTCGTTTTCGATTCGTCGCGCGCGTTTATCATTTTTGCAACATTAATGTAACTGCTCACGATATGTAATCGTTTAATCTAGGACTTTTTTTATTTATCATTTTACAGGTTTTTTTGGCTATGTAATTAATCCCTACCCCGAAGCCTTGTAATAGCGTAGGTTTTATTTCTCGCATTTTAATTTTCTCAAATATTAACTGTTAGATGTATGTTAATAGGATTGTATGACAAGATTGCATGATAATTTAAAACGGCTAGAAAACCCTAATGTGCAAAGATAATAACTGAAATCAAATCACACGCACATGTGCACTCCTAGGGTATACTCTCACTTCGGTTGCCTTCAGTAAACGATCATTAAGTATAGGGTGTCTTAGTGGTTGCCCTCTTGTCTAACAAAGATCAAAAGTTCCGTTCGGAAACGTCGCCTCAGAAATGTTGCCTCGAATATGATCTTAATGCTCCAGGGTTATTACTAAGACGTCCTAACATTGCTTTAGTGATCGTACGTCCCTTTCGAATTGACCCTTACAATTCCAACGACGGTGCTACCTATTTCTCAAAAGTGGGATAGCGCTGTCTAAAGGAAACAAGAACAAAAACAATCTTTTTTCGAGTAGGTAGATACTAGTAGGTACTTGCTCAAAACAAACTTTTTCACACTTACACTTTCCAAACAAAGTTTTCAAAAACAACTTCGTAACACTCTTGAGGACAGAAACAAGGGTTAAAACGAAGTAAAACAAAACTTTTCCAAACAAACACACACAACCAATTTTAAAAGATGAGAAAGTACCTAAGAGCCCATGGAAAACCATGGATAGAAAGGGTGCTAATACCTTCCCTTTCTATAATCTACCCACCCCCCCCCCCCCCCCCCCCCCCCCCGTACACAAAATCTCGAAAAAGGAATTTTTCTGTGCTTTTTTTCCTTTCCAGTTGGATAAAATAAAAGTCGGTGGCGAATCTTGCTTACCGCGACATTTTGCGAATACAAAATGCAAAATACAAACCAGCATTTTTCAAAAACAGTCGGTTCTGCCACCGTATCACATACCTCAAAACTGGAAATCGTGAAATGAGTTTGAGCTTCTTTCAAGGAGTTGTGATGATCAGGTTAGCTTCCTCAATTTCCCAGGAAGCTAATGCAATGCTTACTTGATGCTAGGAGTGTTGGAATCGTGCTAGAGAAGTCAAGGTGCAAGCTCTATTTTTGGTTATGGAAGTTGATGAAGATGATGTTGCAGTCTTGAAACATGAACTTGGATCACTTGTGTATGATGTATGTAAGGTGTGGATGATTAAGAAATAAAACACGCGAGTGGAAATGAAGATGGGATGTTTTGGCTCAAAACTGTCATGTTTGGACAGTTTTGTGCAGCAAGGGTGCTTGAGAGAGTTTGAGAGCTTGTCTATTCGTGTATTCTCTTGCAATAGACTTATATAATTATAAGAAAAAGGTTAGAGCACTTTAGGTTGACGGAACTGTGAGATATAGAGTTATGGCTATGTTACTTGATTTTGAAGAAAAGCGGAAAACATGGTTTCAAGGATTAGTACAAGCGTGGCCTGAGTTTATGGGAGGCTCTAGACATGTTTCTTTTGCCTTTGACATTGCTTGTACTCAGATGAAACAAGTTGGGAACTCTATGCATTAACTTTTGCAATAAAGCTTGCTTTTCCAAAATGGAAGTGTTACCTTTGTGCCATTAATGGAATAACCATTTGGACAAATCCTCAAATGCTTGGATCAAAGTTCTAACAGTTGTGTAAACATTTAATCATGGAGTGAAAGGCAAGTTAGAAGCTTGAAAAGTGAGATTTGTACAACATGCTTGAAGATTGGATCAAGTGTTCTTCACAAAATGGCTTGTAATTCAAGTTTGAAAACCCTAACTTCTTGCCTTCGATTCTCCTTGATCAAGTATGATCTCAATGAGTTCTTGGACATTTTGGAAATCTTTTAACATCCTCTACAACCTCTATGTTGGAAATTTTTGAAAATTCATCTTCGAACTATGTGAAAATTTTCCATGAAGTTAGGTCAAAATTCTGCCTAAACTAGGGTAAAATTTCACTAAGTTTCCAAGTTTCATGAACATGTCTTCACATAATCATAACATGAAATCCATGAATTTCTAGAAAACTTTGTGTTCCATAATGTTTGAGATCTCATTGAGATCTACTACTTTCATGTTGGAATTTTCATTTGAATCATCTTGCATCATGGTGAAAATTTGGCTCAAAGTTATAAAAAATACGAATTTTCCAACACTTAGAAAAATTTCTAAGTTTAGAAATTTTGACTTTTCAAAATGAAATCTTGAATTTTTGATTTCTTGATGAACAAATTTCATGTTTTGATGAATTGTGATCTTAGATACTTGATTTTGACCAAAAAGTCAAAGTTTGACTTTTCAGCGTGCAGTTGACTTTTCATCAGTTGACTGGAATTCATCTGTTAACCAAATGATCTTGAGGAATGTTTTGAGCCATGCCATTAGGTCAAAATAAAGTATTTTAATCCTTGAGATCATGTCTTAAACCAATAAGTCATTTGTTAAGTCAAAAATCAGAAATTGCACCTTCTCAGTCAAAACCCTAATTTTGACCATTTTGCCCTTTTGATGATCTGATCAAATTTCTTGAGGAATTGTGATCCAAACTTGATAAATGACATATATGAGTTCATAATGTTGATTTGGATAAAAAACTATGAATTTTGAATGTAAATTGACCACAATTGACTTTTTTCCCAAATACAACTGATTTTAGGTCAACTGATCAATTGATTGAGAAAAATGTGATCCAAGACTTGAAACTTGACATGAGCAATCTTGAGAGTCCAAAATGATCCATGAAAGTCATATGAGTCAAACCTTTGGGTAAACCTATTTTTCAATCACCAGTGCCTGAGGAGGTGTCTTGAGCTGATCAAACCTTGTGCAGTCTTGAATCAAAGGAGATCTTGTGAGAGATTACTTGATAAATTAGAGAGCAAATTTTGGGGTACAACACACGTTGTTGATAGATGAGGGTTAACCATTATGTTTTTGACTTTACTCAACCTATTGATGGATAGCCATTTTTATATCCTTGGATGCACACTCTTGATGAGTTCTGAACGCCTGATCAGATTAATTGAACACTACCCGCCCCGGGGTTAAAATGAGTGTTTTTTCTGAATAAAAAAGAAACTCCTACTTCGAAGGCTCAGAGGGGTTAACAAGAGTCTACCTCTATTATATCTTCGGTGTTTAGGAATAGAAACAAAGCATGTACATCGTCAGTCGGGTCTTACTCAAAAGCGTACCAACCCGAGATTTTTTGCGTTTTTAGATTATCGTCATCCTCCCTCCAATCTTTACCTAAGAATAAGACTTGGCAACTTGGCACCAATATGTGAGTAAAAAAATTAAAGAGTGATAACAAATGGATGAATAAAAACAAAAGGAACACTTCAAGACAAGCATACTTATTGCATTAAGATTTTCATTCAAAAATAGACAAGTTTCTACATGCAAGCAATGTTTAAACAAACAAGAAAGAATGCAAATGAAAATGGAGTAATGAAACCAATGATTGCCATCGTTGAGGAGACTTGACTCCGTATGGATTTCTTGATTCTGACGACTCTCTGCAGCCTCAATGGTTGAATAAGCGAGAGAATTCTCCCTCTGATCTGACGTGAACACATCAGTCTATGAATCGAGCATGTCTTGGACATTGTCTCTAGATGACATACCCTCTTCAATCGGATGGCCAAAATATATGCGTAAAAGATTCTTTCAGGAGAGCAAATGAATGCTTTACCAAGTGAATCGGTACAAACTGCATCATCAAGCATATTATGCCACAAAGAAATAAAACAGTTCGTCTTCTATTATAACAACAAAGACATCCACCTGGAGAGAAAGAGTCTAACAGTTGGCCAAATAGGAATTAGACTTTTGGAAGAGACATCAGACAGGTGTTGGACTCTATACTTCAACCCCTTTACAGTTTTCAATATTAAAACTGGGTGTCCTGGAATACGGGATGCATCTAGCATGTGCATCACAATCAGAAGAGATGTTTGTGGGAGGAGGACCCCAAAGATAAGGGTTGGAAATAACAAGATGTAATGCATTGGGATTACATCAACATGCTCATCAGGCTTCTTATGTCTTTCCTTAAAATCCTAGCCCAATGAATTCACTTGGGGAACAAAGATTGGTTGATCTTGAATAGATTAGGGAATGCAAAGCTGTGGAGAATGCCCCTGATTGAATAGTCGGATGCCCTAGCGTGGTAACCATATCTGAATTTGGTCAGCAAGAACTCAAGATTGTGTAGCACTCCATGGTTGAAAGCAATTCCTAAAAGATGAGGAGAAGGGAGAACTTGTTGCGATGGTAAGTGAAAGATTGTTGACATCATCATCAAAGCTTTCATGACCTGGCTTATTTTAGTCTTCAATTAATTGTCTTCCTTCTCGAAGAATTTCTTACCACAGGACAAAGCTTGCATATATACCACAATCAACCCCCTCGGGATCTTCATATCAGCCAATCCCCCACGGAGTTATCCCATATTGGTCTCTGAGCATGTGCAGTAGGAAATCAGGTTTGAACCTCTGAAGAGAACACCGAGTCTGAATAAGAATCCCCAATCCGAGTACCTGTTATGAATGCATGAATATGCATGGGGTGCATGAATGGATGTCATGCCATGTTCTGTCATTTCCAAGGAATTTACATGCTTTGATTTTGATTTTACGCAATTAAGGGATGGAAAATTTCAACACAAGGATTACAAATATGATTCCCTAGAAATAACAGAACATGTATGTTAAGCCAGTGGTTAACCATGTTATGTATGCAAAGACATGGGATCAGATGGGATCAAAGTTCCTGAATATGGTTGCAGCATTGTTTTTGAACCATATGAATATCACCAGATCAAAGGTTCGGTATAGCTTCCGCACATACAAGAACCAAGTACCCTGTAGATCATCACTTGTACGGGATTAAGGCTTCTGGAACATCGGATAATATTGAGCCTTTTCTGAACATGTTGGGAATACCAAGATCGAAGGCCCGAATGAACCTCCAAATTACCAAGTCAGGAACTGAGAAAATAAATCTGAGCACCCCATAGTCACCAACATAAATCCAGAACATAATCATTAGAACAAATAATCACCATCTGAACATGAGTAACCATCTGAACATAGTAACCATCTGAACATAGTCACCATCTGAACATAGTCACCAACAGAAATCCAGAACATAATCATTAGAATAAATAATCACTGTCTTAGCATAGTCACCATCTGTACCTGTGATAATAATATTCCCGCCCCACTCACGGGTGAAGACTAGATCAGGATAAGGCAATGGTAACTCAAAATCACGGGTTCGTTTGAAAGTACTATCATCGCACACCTACGTGATTATGATAGCACCTCATTAAAACTTCATCTGAGCATGGACGACACAACCGTCTAGGGTAATCTACATCCCTTATCCGTCATGTTCTAATCTATTCCTAAGGTTTTTATCGTATACAGCTTTGGCATGGGTATTGGACCTTTTACCTCATAGTAACACCCACCCAATAAGAAGCAGATCCAATACAACAGTAGTATATGGAAAACAGTAAAATGCAATGCATACATATGCTCAGGTATATATAAAATGAATGAATAAACAGAAAGCATATAAGTAAACACCCAAATAAAGGAAACAAGAGCTAGGAGCGAATCCGAGATGGACCAACATTTGGTCGATCTGTCCCCAGTGAAGTCTCCGGCTGAAACAACTGGCTGAAAATCATCAAACAATGAAGTCTCTATCGAACTTCTTTTATCCCATATGAAGGGAAAGGTAAACATCGAGAAAACCTAAGAAGGGAGAAGTCACGGTCTTGCAACGAGAGATCGGGTAAGGGAGTCTGTTACGCGGGGGGAAAGTATTAGCACCTCACACGTCCGTAGTACTCTATGGTATCCACTCTTGTTGTTCTATCTTATGGGTGTGTTTAAACTATGCTTACTGTTTATTACTGAGGAAGAATGCATGCAAAATAAATGATAAAATAATGTAGGGAAAATAAAGTTGTACTCGCTTGGGCCCTACCCCAATGCCTACGTATCCTTTTTGAGGAATCAGAGCTACCGTAGTTTGGCTCACATGTTTTTGTTTGTTTGTGTTTTTTATGAACAATGTTAATTCCGCCTTCTGCTGTAGCTCGAACTTTGGAGACTCATGTGTTGACACAGAAGTAAATTAATCATGTCCTTACCTGAAAAGGGTTTTAGAGAAAAAGTGCTTGAGCGCACAAAAAAGGTTTGGATTGGTTTGTGTTTTATTACCTTGAAAAAGGGTTTAAGTGAGATTAGCATGTTTTTGATTTGCTATGTGTAACGCGGTGGGAGAACTTACTTGGTTGTCATGTGTTTGATTTCAATTGTGCAGATAGCAAGAGTCGCCACCGACTTTTCTTTTATCCAATAAGGAAAGGCTGAAAAGAACAGGAAAGACCTTTAGAGATGTTTTCTTGAGTTCGGGGGGTAGATTATGAAAAGGGAAGGTATTAGAACCCTTTTCATCCATGGTTTTCCATGGGCTCTTAGTTTCTTTCTAGATCACTTGCTTTGTTTGAAATTATGCTTTGTGTTGTGGGTTTGAAAATATTTTGAAAATGTCTTTGTAATGGTTCTCGTTTCTATAAGAACGCGTACAAAGTGTTGTTTCGAAAATAGATCAAAGAGGTGTTTGTGGAATGTGTTTTTTGAAAGTGTTCTTGAAAAGATGTTTTTGTAATGGTTCTCGTCTCTATAAGAACGTATACAAAAAGCTTTTGTCTTTTGAAAAAAAGGTTTTAATGTGAAAATGTTGGTGTAAAATGTTTGGTTGTGAGCAAGCGAGCAACTAGGAGCGAATATACCTACTCTAAAGGTCTTAAATGTTCTTTTCCTCCTCCTTTAGATGTTGCTATCTTACCATTGATTTGGTAAGAAGTCCCATTGTTGGATGTGAAGGGACAGGCGCGGGACGTTTGTACAGTCATAGAAGGCAACTTATGAGACGCTTTAGAAATTTTCGTAGGGACTAGATCATTTTATTGAAGGAAATATCGAGTGACATCGAGGGACATCGAGGGACTACGATCATTTTTATCAAAGGGTATTTGCTAAAGCGTCCCATATTCCAGGGACATGACTGTTTTCCGAAAGGCAAACAAAGTGAGATTACCCTAGAGGTGCCAGTGTGCAAGTGTGTTTGTTTGCATGCATTTTGTCTTGCATTTAGAAGTTATCTATTTGTTGATTTTATCTTGCCATACATCCTAATTACTAGCAATATATGAAAGAAAAATAAAATACGGAAAATAAAATCCTAAGCTATTACATCATTAGGGGGATGGGGGTACAATTTGAAAATAGGGATGAAATAAATGTATAATTATTACAAACACATTGAAAAAATGGGAAGCAATGAAAAATATATGTATAAACAATGTAGAAAATGGGAGAAACTGCCTTTTGAACCATTATGTGTCGACACATGCTATTATGTATCGACACATGCTATTATGTATCGACACATAACTTTTCCTTGCTCCTGTAAAGAAAAATCAGCTCAGTATCAGTTGACACATAATGGGATGTGTCGATTCATACACCATCTTTGTGTCGACACATACACATTTTGTGTCGACTCATGGACTTTTCAACCTTCTGTTTTGGGACTTGGAATCAGTATGAGTCGATGCATGGGGTTTATGTGTCGACTCATACCCTATTTTTTTACTAGGATGAGTCGACACATGTGTATATGTGTCGATACATACTGCATTTTTCTACCTTAAACATTGTTTTATTGTCCATACATGTCAGTTTACAGCATATGATTGATAAACATAAACAGCAAGCAAACGGTTAGCTAAAAGGGGCAACGATTACTACATATTATCTTCAAAACTAAATCATCAATGATGTATGAAAAATACCAAGTCAAGAAGACTTATCTTGACACTACACTTGGTGTTTGATGTTTGAATACTTTTCGAGATGTTGTGATGGATCCAATGAATCTCCAAGAAGCTTGTCCCAAGCTGTTGAAACCCAGTCAAGTTGTACAATATTGTTTTTATGTTTGGAGGATGAGGATAATGGCACTAACATAAACTGTTTTAGTCCTTTTACAATCTCTATCTGCTAAGGTGTTTGGTTTATGGGAGAGTTTGTAACAAGGAATAATGGATTGAAGTTCTGTTTTGAATGAGATTAGAGCTAGTTTTTTTTCTTGAATGAGCCAAAGTTACAAAGAATATTGTTTTTTCTATTCAAAAACTCCCTATTCTCTCCAAAATTTTCAACCCTTATGTCTTATGAAACAATCCCTTTTGTAGACCCTTGACTGAGGTTTAGGGGGGAAACAAAATAAGTCATTTTGAATTGTTTTTGCCTAATGTTTTGATACTTTATTCACACAATTTTCTTTTGCCATTTTGGTGCAATTTTGGGGCTGTTATGATGTAGGTTGGGGCAGACTGCATAGAGATGTTTTGGACTGTATAGAATAGCATATGCAGATTTGTGGTGCAGCATAGCACAAGGTTTTTTGTAGGATAGCAATGGAGCAGGTTTTTAGGGTGTTGTGGCAATGCAGCATATCATACTTTTTTCAACTTGGGCATCAAAATTTGTAGCATGAAACAAGTTTGTTCTTGTGGAGTATTTTATGCACATTGTATCAAGGACAAAACATTGTGGCAAGGTTTTGAGTTAAATAGAAAAAAAGACAAACAAGACATAGTTTTAGAATTTATAAATTTGCAAAAATGTCACTTGGTAATAACTTGAATTATTGGCCTCATTTTAAATTATTTGGAATTGTAGTAAAAAATGTCATGAAGCAAATGAAATTAACAAGTATAGAAAATACTTAGAAAAATTTCAAAGTCTTGCAAAAGTTGGATTTTTGGTTCTCTTGATTTTTGATGATCAAATTTAACCTTTTGGATGTCTTGACGCAATGTGATTTTTAGGACTCAAATTTGGTCAAAAAGTCAAAGTTTGACTTTTTTAGCGTCCGGTTGACTTTTTCCAGTTGAAACTTCAATTTTTCTCATTTTACCCCTTTTGATAATTTAAATGATTTTCTTAGAAAATTGTGATCTGAGGCTTGAAACTTGGCTGAAGTTATTCTAAGGGTCTATGAAGATCAATGAAAGTCATTTGAAGCATTAGAAATTTGAATACCTCTGTACAGATTCAAAACCTAATTTGAGGTATTAGCGTTGAGGAGATTGTTTGACCTAATCGATACTTGCACAAACTCCAGGCATTGAAAATCTTTATAGGAAATATCTTGAGAAATGAGAGAGCAAATTTTGGGGTACAACAGATGCCCCTGTTCAATCTTCTTAAACTTGAAAAATGAGATCGGCAGGTTTGTCGTTCGTAGCTTGAAAGTGGAAGAAGATTGAACACTAGTGTGCCCAGGAATTTGCACTCGCATGAAGTAATACTGATTGGTAATATTGGGAATAGAATTACATATTCCATTTGAAAGGCGACGGAAAAAAGTCAGAGATGGGCTTAAAGATGCCATCTAGAAGAAGATATCAATCGCATAAGCGATTCCTTTGCGAGAATTCAAGTACGTGTTATTGGAGGATTTCATTGGGGAATGTTGATTTATGTCCTGAGAGGTAGAGTCTAGGAGCTTCAGTTGTCCATTACTCTACTGGGAAATTAACTCTTGATCAAGGGGGCAGAGATGAACTGCATATTTGGTCAGGATTCGGCTGCACAATGACTTACTGGGAAAATGTGAAATCAAACATATCTGGTCGGGTCTAGGTCTTACAGCGTTGTAAACCGTTGTTTAGAGATAAGAGAGAAGGAACCTGGATAGTAGGGTTGCTTCGAAATGAAAGCCTGGGTAGTAGGGCTGTTTTGGAATGAAATCCTGGATAGTAGGGCTACGGGAAGGAACCTGGATAGTAGGGTTACCTTGAGATGAAAGCCTAATTAGTAGGGCTATGAGAGGGAATCTGGATAGTAGGGTTACCTCAAGATGAAAGCCTGGATAGTAGGGCTATGAGAAGGAACCTGGATAGTAGGGTTACCTCAAGATGAAAGCCTGGATAATAGGGCTATGAGAAGGAACCTGGATAGTAGGGTTACTTCGAGATGAAAGTTTGGATAGTAGGGCTATGAGAAGGAACTTGGATCGTAGGGTTACTTCGAGATGAGAGCCTGGATAGTAGGGCTATGAGAAGGAACCTAGATCGTAGGGTTACTTCGAGATGAAAGCCTGGATAGTAGGGCTTATGGGAAGGAACCTAGATCTTAGGGTTACTTCGAGATGAAAGCCTGGATAGTAGGGCTTATGACATGTATAGCTTCATGGGTTTAATCTTGAACTATTGGAATTGTTGATGATAACCATCTTTCCTGAAAAGGTACATGATTAATTATATGCGATGCATAAAATGCATTGTGTGATGATGTTCTCAAAATAAATGAGATTATGTTGTATGCAATATGTATACGCACGTCATGATGCATGAACATGAACTGCTATTATGAGATGTCCGAGTCTGGGAAAATAAATCCCTGACAACTACTGGAGAGTATAGCATCCCTGACTGTTATAGAGGACTACGGTTCTTCTACTTCCGCTGGGGATGATGACCGGAAATGACTATGATAGAGGTTTACTCATTGTCGTTTGTGAATATTCTTCCAGGGAGAGACTCTGTTTGAGAACAACTCTGCAGGGGAATAACTCTGTTGGAAGGTGAACTTCTGTAGCTGAAGTAATAAGTTATGTTGGGGATTGAGCTTCTGTATCCAGAGAAATAAACTCTGCTTGGGGACAAATTTTATTACCCGCTCGCGATTATGAGATTCAGTTGGGATATATAGATGTCAGATTCTTGAAAGACCCTTACTGGGGAGATTACTTCCTGTCTTGGGAAAGCTGATGTCAATGCTTTGATTGCTTTCACTTTGTGGGAAGTAGAGATGTCACAAGGTCGCGGGTACTGATGATTATGTTTCAGAGCTTTATATGCCTCGGTACCTGCTGGACAGAGTAACTATCGGATTTTGACATTTCTTGTTTTTGCCCCTGTTTCTTAAGCTTCGAGCAATTGTCTTTTCGTTTCTTGTGCAAACATTTGTGAGAAGAAATCATATTCAAATGCATATGTCAAGAATAAACCATTGGACGTTCTTGCAAAACAAAATAGAAAAGGAAAAACACATAGGTTTTTTTTTGTAAAAATGATTTGTATTGATTTTCAAAGTTGGCCTATAATAGGCGTTTTTGTACAAGGAGGTTGACGCTCTAGTAAGAGAACGCCGCTGTAAGAATAGAAGTTATACAATATTGTGTAAAAAGAAAACAACTATGTACTATAATCCCATTGGGTTCCAATTCTGCTATTTCCGCTATGTCTTCGAGCGTCTCATCACTTTGTTGCTTGTCCGAAGCTGACTAGATTGTTTGGTGTCGTTCGAGCTTGACAGTTGATACTGAGGTCTGATCGCAAGGTGATCCAATGGGACATAGTGATATGCTTTACATCCCTAACTTTTTCCTGGACCGCCCTTTCGGGTTTTAGTCCACCGGAATACCCTTTTTTGCCGAAGCCTCCTTTTCAGGTTTTCGACTTGCTGGGTGTACAAACTTTTCGTTTTCATCCCTTATTTTTTCCCGAACCCTTTTGGTTCTCCAGGAAGCCCTTATTTTTTCCTAGGCCAATCAACCTAGCGGGTCTTTTATCATGCGTAGTATCTTTTACTATGTTTGTATTGATAGGGTGAGGAAGGTCGTCACTGTCCATGGTGGTTAGAATCATGGCTCCACCCGAGAAAATTTTCTTAATTACAAATGGTCGTTCGTAGGTGGGAGTCCATTTTACCCTGGGATCACATTGCGGCAGTATGACGCGCTTGATTACTAGATCCCCAACTTGATACTCTTGACGTCTGACTTTTTTGTTGAAAGCCTTGATCATCCGCTTTTGATACGTCTGACCATGATAGACAACAGTAAGTCTCTTCTCGTTGATCAAATTTAGTTGATCAAGTCGAGTCTGGATCTAGTCGTCTTCGTTCAAACCCGCATCTTTCAAAATCCTTAAAGAAGGAATTTGGACCTCAATGGGTAGGACTGCCTCCATACCATATACCAGAGAGTAAGGTGTTGCCCCTGTCGATGTCTGTGATGAGGTACGGTACCCATGAAGAGAGAATGGTAGCATCTCATGTCAGTCTTTATATGTCACTATCATCTTTTGTGCAATCTTCTTGATTTTCTTGTTAGCCGCTTCAACAACTCCATTCATCTTCGGCCGGTAGGGAGAAGAGTTATGATGTTGTATCTTGAATTGCTTACAGAGTTTGGTGATCATCATATTATTGAGATTCGTACCATTGTCCGTGATAATTCTCTCTGGGACACCGTACCGACAGATCAGGCTATGCCTGATAAACCGCGCCACCATGTTCTTAGTCACAGTAGCAAAAGAGGCAGCTTTAACCCACTTTGTGAAGTGATCGATAGCTACCAGGATGAAGCGATGCCCATTGGAAGCGGTAGGCCTGATTTCTCCGATCATGTCAATGCCCCACATTGCAAAGGGCCACGGAGCTGTCAAGACATTCAAAGGAACCAGAGGCACATGCACCTTATCAACATAGATTTGGCACTTATGACAGGTTCGGGAGTGCTGATTACAATCTGCTTCCATAGTGGACCAATAGTATCCTGCCCGTCGGATCTTCTTAGCCATGGTATGTCCACTGGAATGGGTTTCGAAGGTCCCTTCATGTAGATCTATCATAATCCTCTCTGCTTCGCTCTTGTCTACACACTGCAGTAAGGTAGTGTCATCGTTGCGCTTGTAGATGATTCCATTACTGAGAAAGGACTTCGCAGCGAACCTTCTCAGAAACTTCTTATCATTGACAGATACCCCTTCAGGATACTCTTGAGTCTCCAGGTACTTCTTCACTTTATGAAACTAGGGTTTATCTACTACCTCTTCGGTATCAATCTGCAGCAGTGTGCTGGTTCATCCAACCTCTCAATGGTGATTTGGGGAGCTTTGTTGTTCCACCTGACTTTGAACATAGAAGACATGGTAGCTAGCGCGTCCTCTAACTGATTCTCCTCTCGCGGGAAATGTTCAAAGGTTACTTCCTCAAAGTGTGGGAGCAATGTCAGTATGTGCTCTCTGTATGGGATGAGATTTAGATGTTTCATATCCCATTCTCCTTTGATCTGACTTATCACTAAAGCTGAACCCCCAAAGACATTTAAGAACTTGATCCTGAGGTCGATAGCAGCTTTTAGACCCATGATGCAGGCTTCATACTCCGCCATATTGTTAGTGCAGTTGAAACATAGTCGGGAAGTGAAAGGAGTATGACAGCCCCCATGAGATATGGTTTCAGCGCCAATTCTATTACCGAGTGCGTTTGAAGCTCCATCAAAAAAGATAGTCCATCTGGATCTGTCCTCGGGTCCTTCATCCGGTCCAGGTTCTCCGTAATCAGTCACTAGCGTGATATTCTCGTCCGGAAACTCAAAATTCATGGACTGGTAGTCATCCACGGCCTGATGAGCCAAATGGTCAGCCAATACACTTCCCTTGATTTATTTATGGGTTGTATATTGTATATCATATTCAGTTAATATCATTTGCCATCTCGCTATTCTTTTGGAGAGAGCTGGCTTCTCGAAGATGTATTTGATTGGATCTATCTTAGATATCAACAGAGTAGTGTGGGTCAGCATATACTGTCTTAGTCGGTGAGCAGCCCATGCCAAAGCGCAACAAATTTTCTCGAGCAATGAGTATCTTGCCTCACATTCGGTAAACTTTTTGCTAAGGTAGTATATTGCGTGCTCTTTTCGACCAGACTCGTCATGCTGCCCCAGCACACACCCCATTTAATTGTCTAGTACTGTTAAGTACAATATCAAAGGCCTTCCTTCAACTGGAGGCATCAGAATTGGTGGTTCCTGAAGGTACTCCTTGATTCTTTCGAAAGCAGTCTGACATTCATCATTCCACTTTACCACTTGATCTTTCTTCAGAAGCTTGAAGATGGGCTCACAAGTAGCAGTTAGATGTGAAATGAACCTGGCGATATAATTTAGGCGTCCTAAGAAACCTCTAACCTCCTTCTCTGTGTGGGGAGCCGACATCTCTTGTATGGCCTTTACCTTTGCGGGGTCTACCTTAATACCCTTGTCACTGACAAGGAACCCCCGAAGTTTACCAGACCTTACCTCGAAGGTGCACTTATTCAGATTTAGCCTCATCTTGCATGTCTTCGACCTGTCAAACAACTTTTGTAGATGGTCAAGGTGCTCTTCTTCGATTTGAGACCTGGCTATCATGTCATCAACATAAACCTCGATCTCATAGTGAATTTTATCATGGAACAAAGCAACTGTGGCTTGCTAATAAGTTGCCCCAGCATTCTTCAACCCAAAAGGCATCACCTTGTAATAGAAGGTACCCCATTGTGTGACGAAGGTTGTCTTCTCCATGTCTTCAGAATCCATCTTGATCTGGTTATAGGAAGAGAAACCATCCATGAAGGAGAAAATTTAATGATGTGCGGTGTTCTTAACCAGAACATTAATGTGAGGAAGCGGGAAGTCATCCTCGGGGCTTTCCCTGTTCAGGTCTCTGTAGTCTAGACACATCCATACCTTACCGTCCTTTTTAGGTACCAGAACGACGTTGTCAACCCACTGCGGATAGGAGGTGATGGCCAAGAACCCAGCGTTGAACTGTTTCATAACCTCTGTTTTGATCTTCTCTGACATTTCAGGGTGCATACAGCGGACCTTCTGTTTAATTGGAAAACAATCCTCTTTAGTCGGAAGACGGTGTACCACAATATATGTGTCTAAACCAGGCATGTCTTCATATGACCAGGAGAAGATCTCAACATAGTCGTGCAACATCTGCATCAACCGTTGTATGATCTTAGCTTCCAGATTTGCGCCGATCTTGACTTCTTTTCTGTCCATCTCTGTGCCCAAGTTTATTGTCTCAACTGGCTCTTCTTGAGGCTGTATAGCCCTCTCATCATGTTGTAACAGTCTAGCCAGTTCTCCAGGCACCTCACAAACATCCTCACCTTCATTCTCGGCTTGGTTGATTGGATTTTCGAAATCATAACTGGCAGTAGCAGAATTGTTATCAATGGGATCCAAAATGGATATGGATCTGTAGTTTGATATGTGAGTGTGTGTAAGAGCATAGCTGTATTGATAAAGTAAAAACTAAAAAGAAAAATAGAGAGCGCAAAATTTGTATGCTAGGAACGTCAAATGCTTTATTGATGACATATGAAATGACATATAATAACCCTCGCAGATAGAACCATTATGCCTCGGGTAAGACACAAGGCCAAAAAGTTAAAAATTGTTTATTACAAATTCAGAACACAAGTAAGACAATTACTGCAGAATAAAAGAAAATGGTATAAAATCTCTATCCGTCCAGTTACTCGGTCCACCGTTGGTAGTCGGGTAGATCCAGTTGTCAATGTCAGAGTCTTCCTCACTGTCTTCAATAGCGTTGACCCCACAATTGCTGATGCATAGGGGAGGTCCTCCATCCCGAGCGCGTCGAACGGCCCTTTGAGCACCTTAAGTAAAGCCCAAACCAAATTTGTCAGTTTTGTGAGTAAAATCAGGGAGCTGTCCCCAATTGGTACACCCACTTTCTTCGACCACTGCTCTGGCGTCCTTGAGAGAAGCCATCTTTAGAGGAGGTTTGGTGCTGGTGGTAGTCTCGGTTGACGCCAAAATTTTGGGAACCTCTTTAAAGTTTTGACAAGGAGTCTCTATGAATTCCACGTCCATCTCCACATACCTAAAGGAGTTCAGGTGGCTCACCATATACTCCTCTTTGCCATGCATAGTGACAATCTTCCCCTTCACCGGATATTTCAACATTTAGTGCAGTGTAGAAGTAACAGCCCCAGCTTCATGGATCCAAGGATGACCCAACAAACAAGAGTATGATGGCCTGATGTCTATCACGTAGAAGGTGGACCCAAAGGTCTGAGAGCCTACCTTGACAGGGATGTCCATACCCCATGCACCATTCTCTTCGACCCGTCAAAAGCCCTTACCACAATGTTACTGGGCTTGAGGATCAAGCCTTCATAATCCAGTTGATCAAGAGCCTTCTTAGGAAGAACATTTAGTGAAGACCCAGTATCCACCAGCACATGAGCCATAGTGGTACCCCTGCATTCAATCGAGACATGCAGAGCATCATTGTGATTTCTCCCTTTCAGAGTTAAGTTAGCATCTGAAAAACCCAACCGATTGTCAGCAGTCAAGCTGGCCACACAGTCTTTGAATTGATCGACTGAGGTTTCTTGCGGCACATGCGCGGTCTTGAGGAATTCAATCAAAGCCTTTGCATGGGCCTCAGAACATAACAGCAAAGACAACATTTATATCTTCAAGGGGGTCTGCCCCAACTGCTCGACCATATTGTAGTCGCTCTTTTTTATTATTTTTAAGATTTCCTCTATCTCTTTCTTAGAGGATTCCACAACAACTTTTCTAGGTGCCTTCGTCCGGGCAGGCTCACCTACAGCTTCTTTGCCTCATGTCCCAGATGACTCATCGGCAGGGGTAACAACTGGAGTAAGAACGAGAGTAGTAGTTGAAGTACCGGTAGGAATAGAAGGTGAAATAACAACAGGCTTATTGACTATCTTCGAGGAAATCTCAGGAGAGAAAACCCTTCCACTTCTGGTAATCTTACTGGTGCCGACAATGTTACTTACATTGGGACCAGCCTCTTCATTCTTAAGATCTTGTTTAACGCCATGATAGTAAACATCGGGGCCATAATACCAAGGGACAACTTTCTCTGAGGCGTACGAGACAGGACCAGGAAAGGTGATTATTAACAGAACAACTCTCAGAGTGGGTGTAATCCTAACAGGTCTTCATTAGGATACCTTGGAAGGATTGGTGGAAATGGTTATAATAGCAACATCTTCGAACGGAACAACTGGAATTAATGTTTTCTCGAACAAAATTTCTCTGATGTCCATCAGGCACTAGACACCTGTCTTCAGCAAATAGCAACCAGAAGGCAGAGATGAACACATGTGGCAACCTTCGCCACAACCCGGAAATAAACCGGCCAGTAACAAATTCTTCTTAACAGTCATAAGGGGAGTAGAAACTTCATCAACTGAAGTCACAAACAGATCGGTATCAACGAAATTAACTCAACGGTTGTGCTTAGGCATGGGAGCAGTTATTATATTGGGCTTCTCCGGAGCATCGAACTTAATCTCCTTGGCTTCAATCAGATCTTGTACTTTATTTATTAGAGCCCAACAGTCATTTGTATCGTGACCAGGACTCTCAGAATGGTAGGGACACCAAGCGTTTGGATTGTACCGAAGAGAGGTGGTATTAGGATTCTTGGGAGCCTCTTTCAAGGTTGCCAAGTTGGATGTCAGCAGATGGGGTGAACCTCTGTCAATGTCATGTTAATCTAAGTAAACTTCCTTTTTGGTCTTTCAACCCTTTGTTGATTATTGTATTGTGGAGCAGCCGCAAGCCTAGGTATCATTACAGCACTTACCTTCGGACGGTGTTCAACTCTGCTCTGACCTCTTGGGCTATAGATATCACTGGCTTCCTTATTACCAGCGAAGGGCTTCTTTACTGAACTCGAGGAGGTATATTTTTGTATTTTACCGCTCCATATCCCATCTTCTACCCTCTCTCCAGTTAATATCAGCTCAGTAAAACCAGTCGATGAGCTACTGATCGAATGGCTGAAGAATGGACCAGACAGCGTCCCAAGAAACATGTCGACCAAGTCCCTATCAGACAAAAGGGGTTAGACTCTCCCAGCCAAATCTCTCCACTTCTGCACATAGTCCTTAAAGCCTTCACCTGCACCCATGGACATACTCTGAAGTTGAGTATGGGTAGGGTCAAAGTCGGTGTTGTATCCATACTGCTTATAAAAAGCAGCAGCCAAATCCTCCCAGTTTCGGACATTGGTTCCCTACAATTGGAAGAACCATTCAAGCCGAGTCCCTGACAGACTTTCTTGAAAGAAGTGAACCCACAAGTTCCTATCAGTAGTGTGAGGATGGATCTTCCTCACATAGGAACGGAGATGAAGCTTGGGACAAGACACCCCATCATTCCTTGTGAAAACCGGAGCTTTAAATTTTTGTGGGATGACTACCCCAGACACCAATCCCAGCTCTTCAAAATCCAGCCCTGGTATTCTCTGGATCTCCACAGTGCTTAACCAATCCTCTAACTGTTTGTACCTATCCTCAGTGGGAGGATACTGCTCATTATTGTAGTCTGTATCATTGTCAGAGACTTCAGGACTAGGGTTCTCCTCCCTTGTTTCTATCTCTTGATTTTCCCCTTCTTTGGACGAGGAGGTCAGATCGGCTGGTTGCCTTAGCGGCCCCCCAAATCTTCTGCCCATATTGAGGGCACCAGCGGGCTTCTTCTTCTTCTTCTTCTCTTTCAGGATGAGGGCCTTCAGATCCTCCTGCCCTTTTTCCAGACTTATGAACATCTATTGAAATTGGGCATTTTGTGCCTGAAGATCTTTGATGCTTTGTTCAGAAGACATTTTTGCTGAAATAAACTGCGAAGAAGATGAGAAACCCGTAATGGTACCTGCTTATGCAATGCTATGGATGATATGTATATGCAATGATTTCAAGGAAATTAGAGATTCAAATTTGCTTTAGACAAAAAGGGAACACATGTTATATTAATAAATCAAAGCTTGAGTACATCATGCCTCTTTCGGCTTACAAAGAAATACAAAAACTCTAAGATAAAAAGGTTGTACACATCCTCTTTAGTGCGATGTAGACATTTAGAGTCTGCTCCTCATGAAGTTGTTTGGTGAGCTCCAGATTCTTCTTCTCGCTGGCGTAGAATTGGACCTCGAGAGAATTATTCCAAAGTTGGCACAAGTTGATAATCGGGAAATGTGAAGCAATGGTGTAGAGGATCAAAGAACTTGAAGAGAACCTTCATCATGTCCTCATCGATGTTGGAGGTAACCAAGCTTAGGAGGCGACCATGTCTTTCGGTAAATGGAGAATTTTCGGGAACCATTGATGCTAACTCTTTAAGTTGAGGAGGGATCCTTACAAGATTGACTTGAGTGGTTTTCCTACGAATAGAATCCATGTCCTACAAAATAGAACAAAGATAAATCCCAAAAATCCTTGAAATGGTTATTGAGTATGAGTATGGTGTTATGATGTTTATGATGTTATGTACAAGTAAATATATAAAAACAAAACAAACAAGTCCTTAGGTTTAGGCTTGCATGGAGTCTCATAGGTAAGTACCCTCTTGAAGTTTAGTTGGCTCAAACCTGCCCTAGCAATAGTAACCGGGTTCTAAGGGACCTCAATATCACTAGTTTGTTTTCTCGGGCATTGTTTCAGCACAAGCCTCTTTAATGGCGACCGAAATATCCCAAAAAACCAAACCTTAATGAGTGTAGTATCGAGTATCTACCAACTTCAGACTGCACCAAAGCCAGTCATCTCACTACATCCTAATGGCCAAGTTGGTCAAGTAAAGGTTCTAGAAGTTATTTAGTGCTTTATGACATCACTCAAAGGCCCCGTATTCTCCTTGACTACTCAAGGGCTACTGGTACCCACAAATATGTCACACTAACATAGCTATTGCTTAGACCATGTCGGTATACCCCGTACAGTTTCCACAAAGTATTGCTACTTACCTATAAGGTATCCCAAATCCGGGTAGAGGATTCAAACCCAAACAAAGAACCAAAATGTAAAGCATACAAGTCAAACAATGGAAGAAAATAAATGTGATCTAGCCCTAAGGTAACCACACTTTTAAGACCATCCCCAACAGAGTCGCAAGTTCTGTAACGCGGTGGGAGAACTGATTGGTTGTTTTGTGTTTGATCGTAATTGTGCAAATAGCAAGAGTCGCCACCGACTTTTCTTTTATCCAATAAGAAAAGGCTGAAAAGAACAAGAAAGACCTTTAGAGATGTTTTCTTGAGTTCGGGGGGTAGATTATGAAAAGGGAAGTTATTAGCACCCTTTTCATCCATGGTTTTCCATGGGCTCTTAGTTGCTTGCTATATCACTTTCTTTGTTTGAAAATATGCTTTGTGTTGTGGGTTTGAAAATATTTTGAAAATGTCTTTGTAATGGTTCTCGTTTCTATAAGAACGCGTACAAAGTGTTGTTTCGAAAATAGTTCAAAGAGGTATTTGTATAATGTGTTTTTTGAAAGTGTTCTTGAAAAGATGTTTTTGTAATGGTTCTCGTCTCTATAAGAACGTATAAAAAAAGATTTTGTATTTTGAAAAAAAAGGTTTTAATGTGAAAATGTTGGTGTAAAATGTTTGTTTGTGAGCAAGCGAGCAACTAGGAGCGAATATACCTACTCAAAATGTCTTAAATGTTCTTTTCCTCCTCCTTTAGATGTTGTTATCTTACCATTGATTTGGTAAGAAGCCCCATCGTTGGATGTAAAGGGACATGCGTGGGACGTTTGTATAGTCATAGAAGGCAACTTATGAGACGCTTTAGCAATTTTCGTAAGGGACTAGATCGTTTTATCAAAGGAAATATCGAGGGACATCGAGGGACTACGATATTTTTTATCAAAGGGTCTTTGCTAAAGCATCCCATATTCGAGGGACACGACTGTTTTCCGAAAGGAAAACAAAGTGAGATTACCTTAGATGTGCAAGTGTGTTTGTTTGCATGCATTTTGTTTTGCATTTAGAAGTTATCTATTTGTTGATTTTATCTTGCCATACATCCTAATTACTAGCAATATACGAAAGAAAAATAAAATACGGAAAATAAAATCCTAAGCTATTACATCATTAGGGGGATGGGGGTACAATTTGAAAATAGGGATGAAATAAATGTCTAATTGTTACAAACACATTGAACAACTGGGCAGCAATGAAAAATATATGTATAAACAGTGTAGAAAATGGGAGAAACTGCCTTTTGAACCATTATGTGTCCACACATGCTGTTATGTATCGACATATAACTTTTCCTTGCTCCTGTAAAGAAAAATCATCTCAGTATGAGTCGACACATAATGGGATGTGTCGACTCATACACCTTCTTTGTGTCGATATATACACATTTTGTGTCGACTCATGGACTTTTCAACCTTCTGTTTTGGGACCTGGAATCAACATAAGTCGATGCATGGGGTTTATGTGTCGACTCATACCCTGTTTTTTTACTAGGATGAGTCGACGCATGTGTATATGTGTCAATACATACTGCATTATTCTACCTTAAACATTGTTTTATTGTCCATACATGTCAGTTTACAGCATATGATTGATAAACATAAACAACAAGAAAACGGTTAGCTAAAAGGGGCAATGATTACTATATCTTATCTTCATAACTAAATCATTAATGATGTATGAAAAATACCAAGTCAAGAAGACTTACCTTGAAACTAAACTTGGTTTATTGATGTTTGAATACTTTTCGAGATGTTGTAATGTCTCCAATGAATCTCCAGGAAGCTTGTCCCAAGCTGTTGAAACCCAGTCAAGTTGTACAATATTGTTTTTATGTTTGGAGGGTGAGGATAATGGCACTAACATAAATTGTTTTAGGCTTTTTACAATCTCTATCTGCTAAGGTGTTTGGTTTATGGGAGAGTTTGTAAGATGGAATAATGGATTGAAGTTCTGTTTTGAATGAGATTAGAGCTGATTTTTTTTCTTGAATGAGCCAAAGTTACAAAAAATAATGTTTTTTCTATTCAAAAACTCCCGATTCTCTTTAAATATTCCAACCCTTATGTCTTATGAAACAATCCCTTTTGTAGACCCTTGACTGAGGTTTAGGGGGGAAACAAAATAAGTCATTTTGAACTGTTTTTGCCTATTGTAGTAAAAAATGTCATGAAGAAAATGAAATTAAGAAGTATAGAAAATACTTAGAAAAGTTTCAAAGTCTTGTAAAAGTTGGATTTTTGGTTCTCTTGATTTTTGATGATCAAATTTCACCTTTTGGATGTCTTGACGCAATGTGATTTTTGGGACTCAAATTTGGTTAAAAAGTCAAAGTTTGACTTTTCTAGCGTCTGATTGACTTTTTCCAGCTAAAACTTCAATTTTGCTCATTTTCCCCCTTTTGATAATTTGAATGATTTTCTTAGAAAATTGGGAGTCTGAGGCTTGAAACTTGGCTGAAGTAATTCTAAGGGTCCATGAAGATCAGTGAAAGTAATTTGAATCATTAGAAATTTGAATACCTCTGTATAGATTCAAAATCTAATTTGAGGTATTAGCATTGAGGATATTGTTTGACCCAGTCGGTACTAGCACAGACTCGAAGCATTGAAGATCTTTGTAGGAAATATCTTGAGAAATGAGAGGAAAAACTTTGGGGTACAACACTAAGAAAAGAAGTTTTAGTTTTAAATGCATATGCAAAAGGGGAAGAAAATAGTCTAAGGCAGACTAGCCTATTTCTAAACCTAATGTTATCGTACAATGGTATTCCTAAGGTTTGGATTAACAAAAGGGAAACGTCTACCTAATGTTAGCATGCATGGTTTACAACCTAAGGTCTAACTTGCATCTGAAGGGAGCATGCACATCCTAAGGGAACATGGTATGTACAAGGATAAAGCAAACAAGCTAATAAGCTCAAGAGAGCACACCTAGGGAGATCCTATCTAAGTTAGCATGCCAAAGAAAGTCTAACAAAACTATCCTATAGGGAACATGCAATGAGAGCGAAGTCGTGATCTCAATTTCTAAATTGAGTGACTCATCGATCAACAAGAAATAAAGGAAATCGATAAAATCCTATAGGGAGCCTGCACTGAGAGTGAAGTCGTGATCTTAATTCCTAAATTGAGTGAATCATCGATTAACAACCAAAGAAACAAACACAAGCACAACATATATAGCAAATGAAGTGCGGAATTCCTGTTATAGGTCTTTAAACAGCGACTTCGAGCGCACACTCTTTATTTCCTACTTCTCATGGTATCTAGAAAAGCGGTAAAATGCGGAAATGAGGAATAAAATAAGGTCACGATGATACCGAACTGAGAAGGCCTGTTGCCTCTTCAAAGTCATGCAAGCAATAAGAAAACTCTACAGAAGCTGCTCTGCACGAGTGATCAAATAATTAACCCCGAGCATTCCATATTGGGAAAATTACATCAGTCATTCTATCACAAAATCTTAGCTAAAAGTGACAATGAAAATGATTATTAAACACAAAATAATAGAAAACACTAATAAAATACTAAGGAGAAAACCTAAAATTCTAAAATATTCTACCTTTTTTGTTTTATTGTTTTTTTCATAACAAAATATAAAAAAACTAAAAAAGTTCCTAAATCTTTAATATGAAAATATGAGCTCAGAGGGGTGAAAATTGAAGTTAGGAGGTTCTGTAGAAGCAATCAGAGTAGTAGCACTAAGCCCAATCTAAAAGAAAGTTCTTGAAGTAGCCTTTCTTTTGTTGGCAGCAATCAAGAAGCTCACTGAAAATAAAGAATGGGCCAAGGATATTAGGCCCAACCATCAATCCAAACAATTTTTAGTATTATTGTTTATTATTAGCATATTACTATTATACTGCAAAAGATAACAAGAAAAAAATAATTAAAAAACAATACAAAAAATGCAGTATCATGAAACGGTGAGTTTGAGAACAAGATAGGGTTTGAAGATCGTAATGAGACCTCAATGAAACTCCAAACACGAGTTTCTCCTCTCCGAAAAAAACAAAATTCCGCCATCATTTGTTCGCCATCTAATTCCAATCTGGATCCGCCTCTACTCTTCTCAACAGCCCTCTCATCGTTTTCGTCCACTCAGTCGCGACTTTGATTCAGTCATCACCTTCGCCTCAGCCTTCTTCTGTCTTCTCCGACTCTGATCAATCATCATTATAACGCCACCATGCTTTTCTGTTCATCTTCTCCTCGGAGAGAAGTATGGCGCTTCTTCAACACCGTTGAGAATCCAGTAAGTTCTTCAATCATATGTTTCGATGATTTTGCTCTTCATTTCTTCTTCTATGATTCTATTCTTTGTTTGTTCTGCGTGATGATGCGGATTCAGCGCTGTTGAATTTATTCTCTAGCATTGTTATGAAGTTGCGGTTGTGATACTATTGATGCAGGAGGGAGTTTGCAAAAGATGATGAAGATCTTCTGAGACGATTGGCGTGAGGATGATGAGAAGATGCTCTGAGATGTGAAATCGAAATGTAGAGAGCTTGTTACGTTGTAGTGGTGGCCTTGTTGATGAAGATTGAAGATTGATGCTGATAGAGGTCGAAGAGGATGAAGACTTGAGTGAAAAAGGTGGTCTTGAAGATTGCAGAGGAGTCTGCAAAGGATAAATTAGAGGTGAGTTCTTGATATTCTTCTCCTTGAATCCTGTTGTGAACTGTATAGAATAGATAGATATTGGTATTTAGAGTTTTTTATTATGTATATGAATTGTGAGTTCCTCTCCTCCTGTTATTCTCTCCTGTACAAATCCTTCTTTTTTGCTTTGATAAAACAGCTAGAGGGTTTATATAGATTGTTGGAGTTTGAGAAGCAGATGAGTGAGGAGTAATCTGAGCCTTTGGATTGAGAAATTCAGTTATGAGATGGAGGGTTGGATTGAGGTTGTTATAAATAGTTAGCTAGCTGATAGTTTGTTAATCGGTTACTGAGCTAGGATTTTGTTAGGAATTAGTTACAGGTTAGTTTATGTGATTTTCTCTTAGTTAGTTAGTTACAGTCGGTTGTATGGGTTAGAATTCTGTTTTGACTATATGTTAGTTGGTTGGGAAATTTTATGTTGGGGAATGTTTTGGGAGTTAGTTGGGGAGTTTGTTACTGCAGTTAGGAGTTATGTTGAGTTAGAAACGGTTAGGAAACAATTTGGGTTAGAAAGTTAGTTAGAAACTATTAAGAGAAGTTAGAGGGAATTTAGTTGACAGTTTGCAGTGCTGTTTTCTGTTATGGAGAAAAAGTTAGTTAGAGGTTGTTAGGTTGGTAAGTCAGTTAGAAAAGTTGGTTAGGTTACTAAAAAAACTGTTAGAAATTGGTTTTCAGAGTGCCTTGTTCAACCATTTCATCACTAACTGCTTCTGTTATTGAACTGTATTCAACGTTGGCTTTTTCACCCCTTTCACACTTGGATTGAATTACTGAATGAGTGATTTTTTCTGTCTTGTTTAATAATTGTTGCAGGTTCTGGTTCAACACGATAACATATTTTTCCAACATTTTGACCACCAATTAGGTCCTTGAAATCATTGGATACACATGCCATACATATCATTGCATAAACAGGTTTCATAGCAGGTTTCTCATCTTCTTCACTATTTATTTCAGCCATAAAGAAATGGCTCTCGAACAAACTGTGAAGGACTTACAGACTCAGAACACACAATTCCAACAAATGATCATGACTCTGGCCAAAGGGAAAGAGGAACTGAAAGCCCTGATTGTTAAAGACAAGACTAAGAAACCAAGGAGGACAGCTGGTATGGTAAATCTGGGAAGGAGATTTAAGGGACCATTAAAGCAAGTGGTTGATCTGACATCTTCATCCAAAGAAGGAGATAACCAAGAGGGTGAGACAAGAGAGGAAGACCCTAGTCCGGGGGAATATGATAATGAGACTGATTACAATGAAGAGCAGTATCCTCCAGCCAATGAAAAGTACAAACAGTAGGAAGAGCGTTTGAGTTTAATAGAGATTCAGAAAGTGCCTGGGCTGGACTTTGAAGAGCTAGGTTTGGTGTCTGGGATTGTCATTCCGCCAAAGTTTAAGGTTCCAATGTTTTCCAAGTACGATGGGGTATCATGTCCCAAGATGCACCTCCGATCTTATGTAAGAATGATACAGCCTCACACTACTGACAGAGACTTATGGGTCCACTTCTTTCAGGATAGTCTATTCGGAACTCAATTAGATTTGTTCTGTCAGTTGGAGAGGACCAACATCCATAATTGGGAATACTTGGTCGCTGCTTTCTATAAGCAGTATCAGTATAATGCAGACCTTGCTCCCACCCATACTCAACTCCAAAATATGGCTATGGGTTCGAGCGAGGGCTTCAAAGACTATGTTCAGAAGTGGAGGGACTTAGCAGGAAGTTTCCAGCCTCCCCTGTCTGATAGGGAGCTAGTGGATATGTTTTTGTGTACCCTATCTGGTCCATTATTTAATCACCTAATTGGAAGTTCCTCGGCCGGCTTTACAGAATTAATCTTGACAGGGGAAATAGTGGAATCTGGAATTAAAAGTGGCATTATCCAAAAGGAAGCATCTGCCAGTGCCGTAAGGAAGTCATTTGCTGGGAAGAAAGAGGTTAGTGTTATGTACAATCAAAGGAGTCAGGACAGAACTTAACACCGTCTAGTGGTAGGGGCTGTTATGATCTCTAAACATGCACCTACTCAACAAAGAAATAATCAACCGAGAACAGAAAGGCCATTAAGACAGTTTACTCGGATAAATATGACTCTATCTCAAATTTTTCCGCAGTTATTGAAGACCAGTCTGGTAACCTTGCGGTAAGCTCCAAAGAATCCCAACACCACCTCTCCCCGCTACAATCTAAATGCCCATTGTGCTTATCATTCAGAAAGTCCAAGTCATGATACAAATGACTGTTGGGCTTTGAAAAACAAGGTGCATGATTTGATCGAGGTAAAAGAGATTGAATTTGATCCCCCTGAGACTCTCAACGTCATAACTGCACCCATGCCTAAGCACGACTCGGGAATCAACGCTATTGAAGTTGTCTCCGCCATGGAAGATGCTGATGGTGACAATGACATGGACAGCTGGATCTTCCCTAATACCAATGGTGGACCCAGTAACTGGACGGAAAAGGATTTTGTACTTATTACTTTTGTCTAGTAGTAATTGTCTTTCTTGTTTTTTTTGGATATGTAATGAACAATATAACTTTATGGCCATGTGTCTTACTCCAATGAATGGTATCCTTGTCATTATGGAAGGTAGTTTGTTGTTGATATTTGTTACTCCAATGAATGGTAGCCTTATCATTATTGAAGGTAGTTCATTGTTGAGATTTGTTACTCCAATGAATGGTAGCCTTGTCATTATGGAAGGTAGTTTGTTGTTGAGATTTGTTATTCCAATGAATGGTAGCCTTATCATTATTGAAGGTAGTTCATTGTCAAAAAAAATTTCTCCAATGAATGGTAGCCTTGTCATTATGGAAGGTAGTTCATTTTTTAGATCTTTTTCCGATGTGTGGTAGTCTCGTCATTATGGGAGATAGTTTGTCGTTGAGATTCGCATTACTCTGAAGAAGTCCATTTGTCTCCAGTCATAAGTACTGATTCTAATCATTTTTTACCACCCCTAATATTGGTATTTACCGATTTTATCTTACCATTTATTTCCCTGCTAGGTCGATGTTAGTTTTTTGCTATCTCCTCAGCGAGTGGATAGTTTGCAGTCATTTGTCGATCACAGGTATCCTTTACTTTCTCTCCTCAATCTTTGAGTTGATGACACCTTATCTCATCTTTGGGCTTTACCCCAATAGAGTCGGGTATCTTGTTCACCAATGATTTGTTATCCTGGTCGGGTTTTTCTTTTGATCCCTACTTTTATTTGCTACATCCCCCAGTGGTGTCTTGTGTCTCTCTTTGAATTTTTTCATTTGCATTCATAATCATAAGCATTGCATGGCATCTTGGGGCCAAAAATAGGGCTTGTTTTATATTTAAGTATCTTCAATCACGTTAATGCGAAGATTTTAACATTCACATCTCCTAATAGAAGACACTTAAATAAGGGAAGTTTTGTACCCCAATTTTGCCCCTAAGATTCCTCTATCATATCATATCAACTCAATCACAACAAGATCATACTAGGATTTGGTTCTTCTCCTTATCTTTAGCTTTGTCAATGAGAGATCACCAAGCACCTTGACTTGTATTTTGTGATCATCTATGTTTTGTATTGATTAATTTTTAACTAATAAATACAATGAATGTTTTCCCTAATTGTTGATATTATAGGTGAAAGCACAACACATTCCATCAAGTTGATCTACAGGTTCGTGAGTTTATTCCCATGCCTTCTTCAACAAAGCTTCATTGATATTCAAGCTTCATAATTGAATATGTTTTGAAGTAATACCATGAAAAAGTATATTATGATCCATCATGCCTCAATTTGTTAAAGATAGTTAAAGGATGCAAGAGTTGATTGAAGAAGTTTGACCTAATTAGATAAGTTCTTATTTTCTTGATCACAAGTGCATAATTCCATGATTTCTTAATATTTGGAAGTGTTTATGGTTGATATGGTTTCTAATTATCATCCTCAACAACTTCTATTTACATGACAAAAGTATTTGTGCAAGAAGGTTTGTCAAAATTGAAAAGGGTTTCCAAGGCATTTTGGTGCTCTAAAAGCTAGGGTTTTGAACTTCTAAGGGCTATATCTTGCTCATATTTTGGTATTTTTGAGTGATTCCAAATAAATGCTTCTATTTAAAGGGTTATAAACAAATAAATTCAAAAGTTTCAATAAATATTTTTGTGGAAGATACCTAATGATGAAGAAATATTACAAGTCCTCTAGATAGGCCACAAAATTCCCTTATGTGACTTTAAAAGATCATAACTTGGTTAATTTTTATCTCCTTGAGCCCATTCTTTTTCCAAAATAATACTAAGGATGTGAAATTAAAATCTTATTTATGTGCAAAGCTTGAAAATGGATGGAAGATGTCCTAAGGATGCAAAATATTATAGATCATCTCATAAATTTTCACCAATTTTACAAGACCATAACTTTTTTAATACTTGGTATTTTAGAGTGATTCAAGTTTCACAATTCTCTTTAGGAAGTATTTTTCAAGCTAGCATCAATGATAAAAGTTTAATTTTGGAGGAAAGTCTTGTTTGAGCTCAAAACATTACAAGTCATTTTTGAAGATAAAACTTGAAATTTTTTTAAGTATAAAAGTCAGCATCTTTTTCTCAACTTTGACTCATCACAACTCTTAGCTCAAACATCAATTAATTCCCATTATTTTCACATTGTAAAGCTTGTGATCTCATATTTTTAAAGCTTCAATAATTATTCCCTAAGACTCCTTGAGTTGTGAATGCCATTGATTCAAAAATGGTACCTTGAAACTGAAGTTTCACTTCAAGACAGAATTTGAAATTCATGTTATGGCTTCCAAACATCAAATTAGCATGCGTTTTTGGTCTAAACATGTTTAACCAACTTTCCAAAGTGGATTAGAGCCTTGAAACACAAAGATTGAGTGAGTTTTGATGCTAAGCAGATCACACATTCCTCATGTACCAGGTTCACACAAATTCCCTCCAAATCTCATCATTTCACACGCTTGAGCATCCCACTTGTTTCACTATAAATAGAGGATCACACCTTATTCATTTTCTCATGCTTCGAGAGCCGGAATCACCCTGTCAAACTTCCTATTGAACCCACTTTTCTGCAACTTTGAATTTGCTTTTACAACTCTCCTCAATCCATTTTCTTTGTTAATTCATCATCCTTGAACCTCACTGAAGCTAACAGAAGAAGAATTAAGCTCTAAGACTTCCTAAATCGTGCTAGCCAAGTCAAGTTTCAGAGCTCTGAATTTGAACTTCAATAGGTAGATTCCTTCACCAATTCTCTCAAACTTTGATACTGTAATAAAGATCTCATCATCCTGATTCTAGTCGCAACATTTGTTTTTAACTGGAAGTGCGTTTTGACCATGAATTTTCAAATCCATTTTCAAATCTTTCCTTTCAAAATGACTAAGTTACACTTTACATAAATTTTTTGCGAGGGTACCATTGGAATTGTCTTGCGAGGGTACCATTGGTACACGCAACATATGTACCAAATCTTTCATTTAAAAAACCATTTTAAAAATATTTTTCTTTATTTTTTAATACAATTTTATTTTGTATATATTATAGTTGATCTTGGACTATGAGATTTGGATCATGAGCGTTGTTAACATCATTGGATCTATGGTGTTGAGTCTAACTCCACAAAAAATGGATGAATGATTTTAATGATAACTTGATTAAATTCTTTGGTACAAATGTGGTTTAATTCTTATCCCTTCCCTCTTCATCTTATCCTCTTCTTTTTGTACTAAATGTTATTGAAGAATGATTTACATATTATTTCTCAAAACATATGGTACATAGATTGATATTGACCGGCCTCAAAATAGGTGCGACTTCTATATAAGTCCACTTACAATTGCTTAACATAGCGCTAAATTTTGTCCCGATTCATGAAATGATCATTCGTGGCCCAAATCCCTGTTTGTAAGCTCAAGTATGTTAATTTGAATCCTTTTAAATTTAAATGAATGATATACTTGACAAAAAGCAAATGAAACTTATTGTTGAGAGGCTTTGATTTTATCAATCCTCTAATGAGTTTCAAATGCATGTTTCAAGATGGTCATTTAACTAACCTCTAATTTCTAACAATTGAATTTATTTTGTGCCTTCACTTTATGCTTTTACTTTAAGCACATTTATTTTTTCATTTACATTTCATGCCTATTTTCATATTTTTCTCATTTGAGCATTTACTTGTATGTCATTTTTTTTGCTCACTTGAAATTTTCATTTCTTTTTGAAGATACTTAATAATCAACTTGAACCATAAAAAGCTTTAATGCTACTTGGACTACTTGGTTACTATCCTTTGCATTATGGAGTGATGAACTTTTTGGACTTAGTGTAATACGGTGGGAGAACTGACTTAGGTGTTTTGCGTTTTATCGCAATTGTTGCGGATAGCAAGAGTCGCCACCGACTTTTCTTTTACCCAATAATGGAAAGGGTGAAAAGAACAAGAAAGGTATTTTTAGATATTTCTTGAGTTCAGGGGATAGGTTATGAAAAGGGATGGTGTTAGCACCCTTTTTATCCGTAGTTATCTACAGGTTCTTAGTTGCTTGATCACTTTGAAAATGCTTTATTTGAAACATGTTTGTGATGGGTTTTTAAATTATTTTTGAAAAGCGCCATCGTTTAGGAAAACTTTGTAATGATTCTCGTCTCTATAAGAATGTATACTAAGTGTTGACTTTTGAAAATATTTCATTTTGAAAAGTGTTGGTGTGTTTGAAAGATAGTGTTTTGAAAATGTTGTGAGCAAGCAACTATGAACGTTATACCTACTCAAAAAGTCTTTGTTCATTTCCTCCCCCCTTTAGATATTTCTATCTTACTATTGATTTGATAAGAAGCCATATCATTGGATGTGAAGGGACAGGTGTGGGTCGTCGTATAGTCATAGAAGGCAACTTATGAGACGATTTAGCAATTGTCGTGAGAGACTAAGATCGTTTTACTGAAAGGCAACATCGAAGGGTCATCGAGGGACTACAATCTTTTTATCGAGGGTCTTTGCTAAAGCATCCCATATTCAAGGGACATGACTATTTTTCTGAGGTAACAGGCAAGGTTACCCTAGAGGTGCGCGTGTGAAAAGTGTGTTTAATTGCATGCATTTTTGTCTTTGAGATTAAAGTTTTCTAACAGTTGATTTTATCTTTCCATACACACCCTAGTTACTAAAAATTATATTAAAGCGGTAAATTGCCAAAGTTAAAATCCTACGCTATTACATCCCTATTACATCACTTAGGGGATGAGGATACAATTTACAAATGGGGATGAAATATAAGCCTAAATAAATTATTAAAACCATATTGAATAAATGAATATCCATGTAAAATATAAAAGGAAAATAATGTAGAAAGAAAGCAAAATAAATTTTATGTATTGACACATGCCATCATGCATCAACACATGCCACTTCCTATTCCTGAAAAATCCAAACCTACTCAGTATGAGTCGATGCATAATGGGATGTGTCGACTCATTCCACTTCTTGTTTCTGAAAAAATCCAAATCAACTCAGTATGAGTCGATGTAGAATGGGATGTGTCGACTCATTTCTTGTTTGTATCGACACATTCGTGTTTTGTGTCGACTCATGCACCTTTTGTCTCTCTGTATTATGTCTAGAAAACAGTATGCATCAACGCATAAGGTCTTGTGTCGACTCATACCCTATTCTACAACTGATATGAGTCGACTCATGTGAGTATGTATCGACTCATGCTGCAGTTTTTGCCTTAAACATTATTCTATTGTGTGTACAGGTCAGTTCTCAACATAGTATTGACAAAAATGAAAAGCAAGTAAATGGTTAGCTTCAAAAGGCAATGATTACTACATTTATATTCAACAATGAATCACTAATGATGTTTGAAATGAATAGCTCAAAGTCAAGAAGACTCACCTTAACACTGCAATTTCTTTTGAATCTAAACCTCTTTCAAGATGTTGTGGTGGCTTCAGTGAACCTTCAGGGAGCTTCTCCAGTCCTTCCTCTGTATTGGAAGCTACTGAAGCACTCCAACCTAGTCAAGTTGTACAATACTATCTTTTGTTTATGTTTGGAAGGTAATAATAATGGCACTACAGAAGTTGTTCTTGTATTTGAACAACCTCTATATGATGTGAAGTGCTTGGATGGTTGGTCTATAGGAAAAGATTGTAAGGTGAAATAGTGGGTTGAGGATTTTTCTGTTTTGTGAATGAAGATAGAGCAGATTTTTTTGAATGAACAAAGGTTACAAAGACTTCTAATTTTCCTCTCTTTTCTCTCTTAAAAATCCTCTCCTCGTATGTTGTGAAAACAGTCTATTTGTGGATGAAGTTGGCTAAAATTTGAAAGGGAATCAAATGAGTTTTTGAACTTTTTAGGTATGTTGTTTTATAGCTTTTTAGATGCATCTCTTATATACTAATTTGGTGCAAATATGGGGACTGATATAGTGCAGGCTTGGACAGCATAGCAGGGTTTGAGAGCAGGTTGTGACAGTGTTTAGAGGCAGCATAGCAGGGATGTTTTTTTGTGCAGGACAACAGACTATTTTTTAACATGGTTTTGGGCTTATGGCAGCAGGCTTGGACTTGACAGCTTATATGATTTTGGGGCTTTTCTGGACAGTAACCTTTGTAGCATAATACAAGTCTGGTCTTGTGGACAGTATAATGGCAAGGTTTGAAGATTGAGTCAAAGGGAAAGGTTCAAACGAGGCAAGGCTTAGAATTTGTAACTTGCAATTTTTTAAATTTAGAAATGCAGCCTTGTTATTTACTTGAAAGCTTATAATAATTTGAATGGTCTTGAATTGTGGTGAAAAGATGTCATGAAGAAATGAAATTAACATGTATAGAAAATACTTAGAAAATTTTTCCAAGTCTTGCAAAATTTGATTTTTGATGATCAAATTTCATATTTTGAATGTCTTAATGAAATATGATCTTGGAAACTCAAATTCCACCAAAAAGTCAAAGTTTGACTTTTCAGTGTACAATTGACTTTTTCATCAGCTGACCAAATTTCATCTATCAATCGGGGGATGAATTGAAATATACGATTAGGTTAAAATGATGTATTTGAATCCTGGAGATCATATTTCGAACCAATAAGTTATGTACTAGGTCAAAAGTCAAAGATTGGTCATTCTTAAACAAAACCCTAATTTGGAGTCTCAGTGCTTCGGAGAAGGTTTTGTCTGATCAATTCCTTGATAATCCTTGAGTATTGGAGATCTTTTGTGAAGAATGTCTTAAAAAAGTGAGGGCAAATTTTAAGGTACAACAACTGCCCCTGTTCAATATTCTTAAACCTGAAGGGTTAGATTGGCGGGTCCGCCATTCGTGGCTTGAAGGTGGAAAATGATGTAACACAAATATTTAGAACTCATTTTGGGAGTCGGTTAAATGTTATCTCGTCGTAGTATGCTTTTGAATTAACCCTGCTTTAATTAGGACTTTTAAGGGTTGTAGCATGGTCTGATTCACGGTTTTAGAAAAAAGGATTTAAGGCTCAAAAGTATTTATTACCCACCCATCTCCATGATGTTCTCCGGTCCTAAATTCAGCTAACTTGATACGAGAACTCATCTCTCAAGAGGATTTTGTGATGATTGAGGAATCCATAAGGTTTTTGGACACGACAGTCACTCACCTTTGTTTTTTGGTGTTTGATCACACAACTTTGTTCTTTGTTTTTGATTTTGAAGTCTAGTGGGATGCCCTAATTTTTGCCTAAGTCACTCGTTTTCAAGTTTTTCGACTTAGCGGGCTTTCTTTCTTTTTTTCATCATTTTTTCTTCCTTTTTTTTGAACAAATTGTGTGACCTCGAGTCGTTTTTGACTTGTCAGAAAGATTTCATTCCTTGGTTAGTGAGGGATAACCATTTTTGGTTTCACGACTTTTTAGACCTACTGATGCGAGGGATAAGGTGTGGTGATCCTCATATAGGACACTCCTTTTGAAATATGAATGCTCGATCAGATTTAACTAAACATTACCCTTCCACTGGGTTTAAAAATGAGGGGTTTTTTCTAAACAAAAAATAAACTCCTACTTCAAGGCTCAAAGGGGTTTAACGAGGGATTCAATCCCTTATATCTCCAGTGTTTAGGATTTGAAATAATGCATGTACATCGTCAGTAGGGTTTTACTAAAAAGCATACAAACTAGGGATTTTTGCATTTTTCAATTATCGTCATTCTCCCTCCAATCTTTGCCTAAGCAAAAGACTTGGTAAAGTTGGTATCAATATGCAAGCAAATCATTTTATGAGTGATAACGAATGGATGAGTGTAAACAAGTGAATTACTTCAAGAAAAACATACTTATTGCATTAACATTTTTATTCAAAAATAGACAAGTTTCTACATGCAAGCAATGTTTAAACAAATAAGCAAGATTACAAATTAAAATGCACCAAAGAAACCAATGATTTCCATTGTTGAAGAGACTTGAATCCGTATGAACTTATTGATTATGATGACTTTTTGAAGTCTTGATGCTCACTTAGGCAAGAGATTCCCCTTCTGATCTACTGTGAACACAATTGTCTCCGAATTGATCCAATCTTAACCCACGTCTCTGGATGACATATCGTCTTTACTCGAATGGCAAAGTTCCCCAGAATGGTCAAGATCAACCTAACATCCTAAGGAAACCAGAAAGTGTTTTTTGTGATTTTTTAGATTAATGAAAATTAAAAAAAAAGGTTAAAAGTGATTAAAACACCAAATTAATCTCTATGAATTAATTATCCAAAAATTATAAAATAATAAAATAAAATTTAAAATTAGAGAGTAAACTAAAAATAAAGTCTAAAATTGTTTTTGTGAAATTTTTGAATAGGTGAAACTATTAAAACAAAATTGACAAAATAATTAAATTGAAATAAAATTCAAATTATGAACAGATCTACAATATCTATTTGTTGTAACCAGTTTTAAAATAAGAGTTGCCACCCTTAATTTTTATTAGGGGAACTCACCAAGATTCTAGTTGTATGCCTACGTATCCTCTTAGGAGGAATCAGAGTCCCAATTCGTAGTGCGCGGTGGGTTGGTGTTTTTTATGGATTACGAAGATATTTAAATTCCCCATTTACTTAGTCTGGGTGTGTGAATAGTGGAGTTTTTTTAGACGAAGTGCGTAGTCGATTAAAATATATTCGTAAACCTTTTTAAAAATTGATTGTTGTTTAATTTGATTTAATAAAAATGATTTGGAGTTGGTTAGATATTTTTTAATATGTTAATACATAAAAATATCTTGTTAATGCATGATTTAAAAAAAGTTATTTTTATGCAATAAATAAATAAAATATTTGGATGAGTTTTAGAAAAAAGTATTTTACTTATAATAATAATAAATATAATATTATAATGTAAAAATATATTAAAATAAAAAAATAATATTTAAATAAAAAGAGAAATAAAAAAAATACAAGGGGGTGTAAATTAAGTTAGGCTAGTAAAATAGGGGGTATGTGTAGCAGGGCCCTGAATTCAGATGCTGAATTTAGGCCCAACGCAAGGGGGTGTATATTTGAATATGTTAGTAAAAGCAGGGGGCGTAGGGAGTAAGGGCCCAAGTCCAGTTATTGGACTTGGCCCATTAGGCTGAGGGGGCGTGAATTTATGTTTGTTAGTAAAAAACAGAAGGAAGGTGTGATTAGTAATGGGCCTGGCCCAGTGAGCGCTTGGGATCCGTTTGGACAGGGTATGGACGAGTACACTATAATGCCATAGACGCGCATTTTGGAATGCTTAATCAGGATCATACGGTTATGATAGAGGGTGCATGGTGAGGCGCGAAACACAAGATTACAAGGCATATATATTTTCTGTTTTCATAAAACATTTTGTCATTTCATCTCTCTCTCTCTCTGAACTATCTTTCTCTTCTCTCTTCTAAAACTGAAACTCTAACACAGAAAAAAACCTAGATCACCGTTGCTCCTCCCCAAACCCTAATCGGCAGCGACCGTTCTCTTACCCCCAATTAAACCCTAACCCATAACCCAAACCATAAATAATAATAGAAAATAAAAAACAAATCTAAGTATTTACCTCTGATCGTCATTGTTTTTACGCCTCCTCTGTGTAACTCTTTCTGATCCCATTTTCTTTCACTTTTTGATAGGTGCTAGACGGTGATGATGGAAGACGTAACGACGGTGAAATGGCGAAGGCGCTAGGGTTTCAAATGTTAAAACCCTAGTTCACAAGGAACAACGATGAACCAGAGCTGACAGCGGCACAATGGAGTCTCCTTTTCTCTCCTTCTGTCAATTTTTCCTCTCAATTTTCCTCCCTCCTTTCTGTCTTAGAAACTAAGGTTTTATAGTGTTTTGATTTATATATATTAGGAAGCTTTTTTATGAATTGTCGTTACTTAGAGTTGATTTAGGGAATTTAGGTATTTTAGAGATTAGTTTTGATTTTGTTTGTAATTTGTAATTTGTAATAACAAGTTTTTTTTATTTGATCTGATTTTGTATTAATTTGTTAAGATTCGATGGAGTTCTTTATTGATTTTGTTCATATAATGATTTGATTTGTTTCTGTATTGATTATGATTTTGTAAATCAGAACGATTAAATATAAGAAGATCTGTATTCATTTTAATCTTGATTTGAACAGTATCTGTTTTAATATTAAAACATGTGTTTCTTTTCCTTTGATCTGAACAATGCTTGTTTTCTTTGAAACAACACGTTTTTTCCTGATTTGGACTATAATCATTTCAGTTTTGGGCTTGGGCCTGGAAAATGGATTATGCGATTGAAAGCCTTAATTTTAGGTAATGTTTTTTCAGATGATAAAAAAATGAATTTTAATTAAATACTTAAATGTTAATAATAATAATGCTAGCAATAATCATGTAAAACAAAAACAATTTCTCAAAACAAAAAAAAAACTGACATGGGCCACATCACTTAATTATTGGGCCTTCAAAAAATGAATTGCTTATGGACCTCCCTGATTGAAACATATGCCCCTTATTTAAAATAGACCTTATCACCTTAGTGGACCGATGCAATTAACTGAAACCCCCTTATATAATCATCACACCTCCTCTTCTATAGAACTCTAAATGGGCTAATAACTCAACTAACACAACCCTCTTGCAAGAGAAAACGAATGGGCTCTAAAAATTTACATGGGCCTTTTCTGATTTAGAAAGGCCCAAGAGTTCTTAAAAATGTAAAACCCTTTACCAATTAAATGAGAGTGAATATCAAAAAGTCTTAATTGAAACGTAATGGCCTTAAAATTTTACATAGACTTTTCTGATTTAGAAAAGCCCATTAAACCCCCTTTCAAAAACTAAACCCCATGAACATATAAAGCAAAATGATACTTTTTAGGAATAAAAGATTAGGAACCAGTAGGGAAAATTTGGGGTATGGAAGTTGCCCCTATTTAATCATCCTTTGATTGAATAGTGTAAGAATACACAGGTCTTACACGTTCTGATCGAAAGTGAATTAAATAATGGAAGACCCTAAAATTTGTCTGAAAGATTATAAGGATAGAGTGTACAACATTCCCACGGGTATGAAGAATAGGAACACATGATGATGTATCATTTTACCAGCATTTGTACCAAAGTTTTGATTTAACTTAGATATGATGATGCAGATAACTCGTCAGTATCTAAAAGTGATCGTAGATTTTTGCATATTTACCATATCCTATGAGGTAAATGATACAAGTTTTAAAAAAGTTGACTTACTAGTGCTTGGAGACTAATATAGTAAGTTTTGATTTGGTTTAATTTTGTCTATTCATAGCAACCTAGGGGATGAATAAGACAAAGTTTGATAACACATTGCTGCATGGAGACTGATTCAATGCATTGTAGAGATTTCATTAAGTTTACTACAACCTAGGGAGTAAACAGTACGAGGATGAACCTATGTATTTATCACAACCTAAGGAATAAAAGATAACATGGGTGGGCTTATGTTATTCATCACAACCTAGGGGATGAATAATATAACCCTGAAAATTCGCATATCTATGGAAACCTAGGGGTAGATATTTGAAGAAGCATGATAACACATTGTTGCATGGAGACTAACACAATGAGTTATATTGTAGATTGCATCCTGTTTACTACAACCTAGGGAGTAAATATTACAAGGATAAACATGTGTATTTATCATGACCTAGGGGTTAAAAGACAATAGGAGTGGGCTTATGTTATTCATCACAACCTAGGAGATGAAAAATATAACCCTGAAAATTCGCATACCTATCACAATCTAGGGGATAGATATTTGAAGAAGCTTGATAACACTTCACTGCATGGAGACTGATGCAATGAGTTATATCACAAATTTCATCTTGTTTACTAAAACCTAGGGAGTAAACAGTACGAGGATGAACCTATGCATTTATCATAACCTAGGGGATAAAAGACAACAAGGACAGGCTTACATTATTCATCACAACCTAGGGGATGAATAATATAACCCTGAAAATTTTCATATGTATCGCAACCTATGGGATAGATATTTGAAGAGTTTGCGCGTTTACCACAACCGAGGGGACAAACAGCACAAAGATGAATTCACGTATTCATTGCAACCTAGGGAATGAGTAATATGAATCCGATAATTCTCACATCTACCACAACCTAGGGGGTAAATTATTGAAAAAGTTTGTGTGTTTTTGATGATCAAATCTTAGATAACTAGATCAAAGGTGGTATCCGATTTTTTTATCAATTGTGTCTGCTCTCAACCAAGGTAATTGTTTGTTTTGTTGAATCTGACAAAGGTACCAAAGATATTGGTTTCTCCCAAAGTATGTTTGAAAAAAATGCCATGTATGTTGTATATGCATAATGTCTTAGATTGGTATGGAACCCAGAGTGTATATGCCCATGTATTTTGGGTATGCCCCAAATATTTACATATGTACCAAATGTGTGTATATGCCCCAAAATGTATTGAAAATAATTTTGATATTATCTCATTTTAATCCATTGGTTTTGTGTTATCAACACCCTAATGTTGCATTGTTGTGGTATCTTTGAATTGATTTGAACATGATGAAAAAGTGTCTGTAAGATCTTGATATTTATATCGTAGATGCAGGCGTAGGCGTGGACGTAGTTGTGGGTTCTCTTTCGATGTTTTTCTAACCAAAATGATTTTTGATATTTTATCAAATGCTTTTACTTTTCAAATCCCCAAAATTGTTTCAATGCAATATTCACAAAAATAATCGTAGTACTTTGCAAACAAGTTCGAAAAGGAAAAAAGGCAATTGAAAGATTTAAAAAATTCAATGATTTATTGATTAATATGCCTCCTAATAGTCGAGAGTACAAGATGCAATTCCTTGAAAGAGGTCATTACATAAAGTTTTAAACTAGAAAATGGCAATGAAAATGATAATTGCCATTCTTGTTTCCCCAATGTCCTTTTGACAGCTTCAATCTCCTTTGCTTTGAGTCAAATGATTTAGATCAATCCCTTCCTTCGTGGTCGTAATCGTTGTTCATAGATCACAATCTTTTTAATATTTATTTCTTTGAGTAAGATCCCTAAATTTTTCCTAGATCGTCTCTCGGGTTTTCAATCCACCGGGATAATTTTTTGTGCATGTCCCTAATTTTTGCCTGGATCACTGTTTAGGGTTTTCAATCCACTGAGATGCTCCTTTTTTCCTAAGTCGCCTGTTTAAGGTTCGAGCTTAGTGATATTTTTATACATAGTATTTTTTTACTACGTCTGAATTTGTCAGATGTGGTAGTTCTTTCCCATCAATTGTTGTGAGGATGAGACCACCACCGAAGAATGTTTTTTTACCACATATGGAACTTCGTAGTTGGGTTTACATTTACCACATGAATTGAGGCGAGGTAGCAGAATATTTTTGAGTACCAAATCCCTTCTTTGAGGGCATGCTTTCTTGTCAAATTATGTCTTCATCCTCTTCTGATATAAATGGCCCTGGCACAAAGTTGTCAAGCGTTTCTCTTCAATGTGGTTGAGTTGATCAAGTCGCGTCTGAACCCATTCCGCTTCTTCAAGCTTTGTTTCCATTAGAACTCGAAGTGATTGAATTGATATTTCAACTAGGAGTACTGCCTTCATGCTATATACCAGAGAGAAAGAAGTTGCACCTGTTGATGTGCGTACAAAAGTATGATAGCCATGTAGAGCAAAGGGGGGTATCTCATGCCAATCTCTGTATGTCTTCACCATTTTCTGAATAATTTTCTTGATGTTCTTATTGGCAGCTTCAACGGCCCCGTTCATCTTGGGTCGATATGGTGAGGAATTATGATGCTCGATCTTGAAATTATCGCATAACTCCTTCATCATTTTATTGTTCAGATTAGACCCGTTGTCTGTAATGATTCTGCGTGGAACTCCATATCTTCATATGAGATTTTGTTTGATGAATTGAGTAACCACTTGACTTATCATATCTGCGTAGGATGTCGCTTCTACCCATTTGGTTAATTAATCAATGGCAACCAGTATGAACTAGTGTCCTTTAGATGCATTCGGTTTGATTATGACTATCATATCAATTCCCCACATCGGAAATGGCCAAGGAGAGCTATGACATTTGGAGGATTTGGTGGCACATTCATTTTTCTAGTGTATATTTGGCCCTTGTGACATGTTTTTGTATAATGGTAGCAATCGGCTTCCATCATTAACAATAATAACCCACTCGCAGGATTTTTCTAGTCATGGCATACCCATTTTTATGAGTTCCAAAAGTACTGTCATGGATTTCTCTCATAAGCATATCTGCTTCCTGTTTCTCCTCACACTTAAGTAGCACCATATCGTAGTTTATTTTGTATAACACATCACCACTCAAAAATTATTTTGAGGCTAGCTTCGGCATAGTTTGTTTGTCAATGGTAGAGGAATTTTCTGGATATTCTTGTTTTTCAAGGTACCTTTTGATGTCATAGAACCAAGGCTTGTTATTCGATCTCACTTCAATAGCAAGGCAATGTTCAGGCTCTTCGAAATGTCTTATTGTAATGTGTGGTTCATGGTTTGGTCAAATTACTTTGAACATGGCTAATAGAGTTGCCAAGGTATCTTCCATCTGATTTTCTTCTCGTGGGATATGACTGAAGGTAATCTCAGTGAATATTGTATCTAGCTTTAAAACATGATCCCGATATGGAATCAATTTGGGATTTTTAGTGTCCCATTTGTCGTTGACTTGGTATATGACTATCGCGGAGTCTCCAAATACTTCGAGATGTTTGATTCTTAGATCGATAGCAGCTTTTAGACCTAGGATATAAGCTTCGTACTCGATAATGTTGTTGGTGCAATCAAAATATAACCTCGCATTATAAGGTTTGTGATCATTTTTTGGAGAATTCAAAACTGCCCCAATGTCGTTCCCAAATGCATTTGAAGCCCTGTCGAACATGAGTGTCCAATGTGCTCTTGGTTCATGTCCTTCGTCAGGCCCTAGTATTTCATAGTCACCTATAACCATGACATCTTCATCTGGGAAGTCGAACTTCTTTGGTTGATATTATGGTAATGGCTGACGGGCTAGATGGTCAGCCAGTACACTACCCTAGATGGCCTTTTGATTAACATATTGGATGTCGTACTCTAATAGTAACATCTTCCATCGGGCAATCCTTCCTATGAGATCTGGTTTTTTGAACACATATTTTAAAGGATTTATTCTTTCTATTAACCACATGGTGTGAGTTAACATGTATTGCCTCAATCTTTTAGGAGCCCAAGCCAATGCACAACAAGTTTTCTTGAAAAGTGAGTACCTGGTTTCACAATTAGTAAATTTCTTGTTGAGGTAGTAGATGGCATGCTCTTTTCTACCTGTTTAGTCATGTTTCCCCAGTAAACATCCCATTGATCCTTCAAGAACTATTAGATACATGATGAGTGGTCTTCCGGGAACTGGTGGAATTAAGATTGGTGGCTCTAGTAAATATTACTTTATTGTCTCGAAGGCTGTTTGACAATCATTATTCCATACAATCGTCTGATCTTTTCGCAGTTAGGTGCGATATGAACCTTAAAATAAAGTTCAATCGTCCTAAGAAACCACGAACCTCTTTCTCTGTCCTTGGAGCTGGCATTTCTTGAATGGCTTTTACCTTGTCAGGGTCCACCTCAATACCACGCTGACTTACAATGAAACCCAGTAACTTGCCTGACCTGACGCCAAATGTACACTTGTTCGAATTTAACCTTAGTTTGAACATGCACAGACGCTCGAATAGTTTTTGTAAATGTATGATGTGATCCTCCTCCTTATTAGATTTTGCAATCATATCATCTACGTACACCTTAACCTCTTTGTGAGTCATATCATGGAATAGTGTGACCATAGCCCGTTAATAAGTTGCCCATGTTTCTTTAGGCCGAACGACAATACCTTGTAATAGAAAGTGCCTTAAGGTGTCATGAAATTAGTCTTTTCCATATCTTCGGGTTCCATTTTGATTTGATTATAACCTGAAAATCCGTCCACGAATCAGAATATTAAAGCTTGAGTTGTGTTGTCCAACCAAACTTCTATGTGAGGTAACCGGAAATCGTCTTTGGGACTTGCTTTGTTTAAATCCAAATAAACTACACATATGCGTACTTTACCATCCTTCTTGGGTATTGGCATGATGTTATCTAGCCAAGGTGGATAATATACCACCGCTAAGAACCCTGCATCAAATTGTTAAGGACCTCTTCTCGAATATTATTGGACATGTCCGAATGAGTTCTTCTGATCTTTTGCCTAACTGGAGAGCAACCTTCCTTGAGAGGTAGTCTATGTACCACGATATTTGTATCCAATCTTGGCATACCCTGTAAGACCAGGAAAATATAATCACATATTCATGTAACAACTTGATCAGTCTTTCTTTAACGCTTTTCTCCAAGTTACCCCTAGCTTGATCTCTTTTGGATCTTCCTCTGTGCCAAGGTTAATGGTCTCAATATATTTCTGGAATTGGTTGCATACTGTCATATTTTAGCTCTATCTCCCTCACCAATTCTTTAGAAAGTTCAAGATCTTCATTATCTTCCTCTTAAGCTTGGTTGATAGGTGCATCAAAATTATATCAGATAGCAGCAGTAACATTATCGGTGATTTTGGGCATGGATCTGCACATTTATCATGTTTTGGGGCAGTTTTTAGTATGTGAATTTGGAAAATGCATATGAAGAAAAGTATTGTAATTTTTAAATATAAGAAATAAATGCAAGAGAAAGACAATGATCTTAATTGGATGTGAAATATAACTTTTATTAATCGTGAATACGGTATGAAATAAAATGGGGGAGCCTTACAAGCAACCCATATGCCTCGGGCTTGACATAGGTTCTTTTTAAAAATAAGAAAAATTACTTTGGAAAGAAAAAGATCTCGAGAATCTCCACAACTGTCCAATTCTTGAGTTCTTCGCCTGGGGCGCATTCATGGATGAAATCAGATGCCCTTTTTATGTTGCTTTTGTTAGGTATAATTGTCTCCTGTCCACCATGCTCTACTCCTTTGTTGGCAAAGGTCTTATGGATTGGAGGAAACCGTTGTTTGCCTTTCAGAGTAGCCTTTTATAATTCATAACCCAAACCAAAGTGATTCTTCTTCTCGGGTATTTCCAGGAGCTTTCCCCAATCCTTTGAGGTACCACTTTCTACTGCTATTTGTAAATCTCTCCACAAAGTCATGGCATGTTTCTTGATTTTTTGCACCAGTAGGGTTACCATTGAGGAAACCTCAAAGACTTGAAATGGCATGGCTATACAGTCTTCATCAGCACTGATGTACTTGTAGGATTCTATGTGACTTACAAAGATGTCTTCTTCACCATCGATTATGACCAATCTTCCTTCAATGAAGACATTAAGTTTCTAATGTAAAGTTGAAGTGACCGCCCCTACTGCATGAATTCAGGGTCTCCCGAGTAAACATGTAAATGCTGGTCCTGTAAGCATTACTTGAAAAGTGATATAGAACATGTGCAGGCTGATCTTGATAAGAAGGTCCACTTCTCTGAATATTGAACTTTGAGAACCGTCAAAAGCTTTAACTATCATAAAATTGGTCTTCTCACAACACCATCTATTGTTAACTTCAACAAACTTGATTTTGGTACCACATTGAGGGCAGAAGCAGTATTGGTGAGTGTTGTACCCCAAAATTTTCCCTCCCATAATCTTCAAAGTTTTGACAAGCATCACCTCAAATGGTTCAAAGTCTACTCAAGGGCTACCCAGTCAACCATCCTCCTAAGCCAGTCAAACTAGGGTTTTGGTTCCTGCAAGGAAGTTGAGATTTTCAAGGGCTCAATCAAGTCCCATATGCTCATACACATTGTCAAGCACCTACATGTCAAGTTTCAAGGCTCACAAGGTCAAGTTGCACAGTCAAAAGTCCCATTTGCTCAACAGTCAACTGTAGGGGCAAAATGGTCATTTGGCAGTCAAAAGTCAAAATTTTTGGTCAACCTCTTATTTTGAAGCCACAATCATCATTTGGTCAAGTCTTGACCATGATTCCACAAGAATGGCTCAAAATATCATCAAGGATGCAAAAGTTTCTATTTTTGGACAGCTGAAAAGTCAACTGTAACTTGACCAAGGCATAACTTTTTCATGGTTCATCAGAAAAATCCCATCCAATTCTCATCTTGAAGGGGAGGACATTTCCTACAACTCATCTTCACATTCCAAGTCCAAGAAATGCTCTCACAAAAAGTTATCAATTTCAACATTATAGGTCATTTTCAAAAGTCAACAAAAAGGCACTTTAAGTCAAAGACCATAACTTGATATTGGTAAAGCAAAATGACATGGTACCAAAGGCATTGGTTAGAGGACTTCAAGACCTTTCCAAAATGTCCAAGAACATGTTCATAGCTTCAAAATTGAGCAAGATATGCATTGGAGAAGTTGGGAAATTTTTGTGAAAGGGCCAAAGTCAATTATCCTTGAAACTTCATTTTTGACAAAAGGGGCCCACTTTTTCCACTTGATTCAGCTTTGCCATACCTCCCACGTGTCCCATGTTTTATTTCAAGAATAAAAATTAATTTTTCTATTTTTGTTTAATTTTATTTGATTTAATTCATTTTAAATCTTTAAAATTCAAATAAAAATCAAGAAAATTAATGGGAGGATATTTTGTGGTTTGAATAGCTTTGATACATCATAAAACATATACCAAATTCGTTCAAGACCTATTTCAAGCAAAAATTCAAATTTGGAGCAAATATGGCAAGTTATTTCAATGGTGATTATGGTGAAAATCAAAACTTCATTGCAAGGCTTAAAAGCTCCTTAATGTGACTGATTCTCATCCAAGCCTATATATACAAGCCTTGCAAGCCTCATTCAGAACCTAGAAAAAACAGAGAGTGTGCACAAACGGCTAGAGAAAAAATCCAAAAAGTGTCAGAAAAAAAAGTGTGAGATCAAAACATAGTTGCAAGCGTTTTCAGATCAAAGCAAGCACGTAGCTTTCTTCCATGCCACTCACTGAAGCCAAAGCAACCACAAACGCGTCCTAAGGTCCACTGAATAGCGCTGTAAGTACTCACGAAATCACCTCTGAACATGGAGTTGTGTTTCTCCATTCTTGCACTTTTTCTGGAAAATAATAGCATATTCATACTCCATGCCTGATTTCCAATGCAACAGTTATATTCAATTTCATTTTTAGGCTTCGTATGACAATACCCATGCCTAGGGTTTGTTTGCTTTGTTTTTAGGTATTTTTTTCTACAGGTGAAATTGGGACGGACCATAAGCATCAACGTGATCAGGAGACATGGGTCATCACCCCCATGGTTTTTGTTACTTTTTTTATTCTCTTTTCCTTATAATTTCTTTTTTTAATTATTATCATTATTATTATTATCATTAAATTAACATAACTAATTTTTCCATAAAATTCAAAAAAACTAAAAAAAATGTAAATATTTCATTTATTATTAATCTCACTCTTTTATTTTTGTAAATAAAATACTAACAAATTAATTAGTTAATTAGTTTAATTTTAACCTTTTTACAATAAATAAAAACAATTTAGACTTAGGCTTTTCTTTTGACATTTTTAATTCCTTTTTATTTTTATTTTCATTAAAAACATAAAAATACAAAAATATTTTTCTTTTAATTAAATTAATTAATTAGTAATTAGGCCTAATTTTCATTTAATTACAAAAAAAAAAGGCAAATTCAATTTAATTCTAAAAAAGGGTCAAAACCCTTAGGACGTTCCCGATTTAATTTCTTTTCGCGCTTTAATTCCTTTTTATTATATTTTTGTAACTGTTTCCAGATATGTAATAGTTAATTAGGACTTTATTGCTTTCTTTTAATTTCTCGCATTTTTATTTTTTCAAAACGGGTCTTTGTAAAGATTTGGCGATGTATAGACCCGCGCCTTGTAATAGCGTAGGATTTACGTTTTCTGTACTTTAATTTCCGCACCCCTTAACTGCTAAATTTTGCATGAAAGAATGAATGACCCAAATAAAATCAAAGCGTAGATCACCATAATGCATGACAAGATAAAACATAACTGAAAACAATACACAAATTCACACACCACTCTTAGGGTACGCCTCACTGTTGCCTTGCCCCTCGAAACGTGGTCGTCGAGTATAGGACGTTTTAGTAAGTCCTTATGTCCATGAACATGGCATAAGGGTAGCTTCTAAGGTGTCCTACTGTTGCTCTGGTGACCACATTGTCCCTACAAGCTCGAATTGTGGTCGTCGAGTACAAGACGTTTTAGTAAGTCCTTACGTCCGTTGATCTAGTTGCCTCAAAACAAGTTGCCTCGAAACGGTTGCCTCAGAATGAAAAGATAAATGGCATAAGGGTAGCTTCTAAGGTGTCCTACTGTTGCTCCGGTGACCACACTGTCCCTAATCCTCGAATTGACCCGAACACCTCCAACGGTGGTGCTACCTACCTCTCAATGGTGGGATGGCACTACCTAAAGGACACTTACACAGCTTAATTCCTTAGGGTAGGTAGATGACTCATGGGTACTTGATCTTTTCAACAAAAAAAAACAAAAATACTTTTCACACCCTACACTTTCAAAAAAACTTTCAAAACAAATTTTTCAAACACTCTTGAGGACAGATACAAGAGTTATTCAGAAATCTTTCAAAGAAACTTTTTCAAACCCACTCACATTTTGAAAAGCAAACATTTTGAAAACACAATGAGCAAGTATCTAAGAGCCCATGGATAACCATGGATAGAAAGGGTGCTAACACCTTCCCTTTCTATAAATCTACCTCCCGAACCGAGAAACTATCTCATAAGGAATTTTACTGTGCTTTTGTCCTGTCCATGTTGGAGAAAATAAAAGACGGTGGCGACTCTTGCTTACCGCGACATACGCGATCCAGCTTTAAAACAGTCAGTTCCAGATCCACCGATCACAGAACTGGCGACTCTGCTGGGGATGCTTAAAGTGAGGTGTACCTTAGGACTAAGATCATTTGTGTTTTCAATTGTCTGAATTGTTTGCTTTATTATTGTGGGTACTGTCTTGGGAGTTCTATAGATCCTAGCCCGGATCTGGGGGATACCTTCTTAGAAAGTAGCAACAAGACTGTGAGGGAACTGTGCGGGGTATACCGACATGGTTGAAGCAGTCTTCTACGTTGATGTGGAACTTTGGTGTGTACCGGTAACCCTTGAGTTCAGTCAAGGAGAGTACGGGGCCACCGCGTGGTGTCGTGAAGCATCAACTGACCTTAGGAACCTTAACTGAACCATCTTGGCCTCTTTAGGGTAGTGAGATAACTGACTTTGGTGCAGTCCGAGGTTGGTTGATACTCGATACTACACTCAATTGAGGGTTGTTTTCTTGGAATATTTCGGTCGCCAGTTCAGTGGCTAAATCGAAACGATGAACAATGAAAGCAATCCAATGATATTGGGACCCTTAGAACCCGGTTACTTTGATAGGACAGGTTTGAGCCCATCAACTTCAAGAGGGTAATACCCAGACCCCATGCTGGCCTAAACTCTAAGGGATGTGGTGTGACTTGTGTGCTTTCATACTTGACTACTTGCATGCTTGTTATCTGACACTTGAGTTTCTTGCAGGTTTTGTTTATAGTCCTTAATTGGGACTCATAACAGGGTTTACCTACATTACCCCATGCATAGCATAACATCATACCATTGCATGCATCCCGCATAAGGACTAACCCATTTTAAGGATCTCAAGGGCTTGTGATGCAGGTCATGATGAATCAAACGTCTAGCAAGGGGCAAAGAGGATTTATTTTCCTCTAGCCAAGGTTGTTAGGGGCTATGACCCACTGGATATGGTGAGCCTTTGACCCTTGAAGAAGGACTCTCAACAACATGAAGCTCCTTCAATCAAGCTACCGGATTCAAATTCTGACAATTGTTTCTTGTTTACCCCGCGAGATCCTTGAAAAACATTGCATATACATACATACATATCATTGCATAACAGGTACCCTTTTGACAGGTCACTTACCATCTCCGCTGTTTATTTCAGCAATGGCTTCCCAACAAAATAACCAGGATCTTCAGGCTCAAGAGACTCAGTTCAGGGAGATCTTCCTAAGCCTATCCAAGGGGCAAGAAGAGTTACGAACACTCCTCATGGGGAATTTGGCCAAGCAAAACCCTGAAGATGACAAGGACGAACGACTAAAACGTCTACAAGCTGAGGTAGACATATTGAAAACCCAGATGCTGGGGCAAAGGGCTCTCATTCAAGGTTTAACTCGGGAGCAAGGAGAGCTGAGGGCTATGATCAGTCAGCTTCATCAAGACATGAAGCAACCAACCCAAGTCAGGGACCAGGTCATGGAACAGCTTCCAAGAGGGCAAAGGTCTGGTCCAATGAATAGACCTCTCCAAGCTGCTACCACTTCACAGGTCCAACAACGACCTCGCCAAGAACAACGGGCTGATCAGAGCAAGCCAGACAAGCCTAAAAGGCAGTTCACCAAGCTCAACGTGTCACCGTCTCAAGCTTTACAACAATTGTTAAGGTTGAATCTGGTGACGTTAAGGGACCCTCCTAAGAATCTCAACACAGCCTCCACAAAGTACAATCCTGAGGAAAGATGTGCATACCACTCTGACAGTCCAGGACATGACACCGACGACTGCTGGGCTCTGAAGAATAAGATCCAAGACCTGATTAATGAAAGAGCTGTGGATTTAACCCAGATGGGCCAGGCTGAATGCTCCTGCCATCCCTACAAGATGCACCAGTTGAAGTAACAAGCCCTGAGATTAAAAGACTTTTGTTCATTAGGATTTTCAAGTTGTAATTTTCTTTTGTTCAAACATTTACTCATGTTAAACGTTGTTATTTCATTAATGCATCGCATATGTCTGTTTTGAAGCAATATATTCGTATTCACTATAAGCAAATTATTTTCATATTTTTCTGATGATCAACGCTCCATTAATAATTCTAAGCCTCTTGAGGGAGGATGACAAAAACGATACCATGATCTACAGTATGCTTTTGAACAGACCCCGCTGATGAGGTACGGGCATTGTTTCAATTCCTAAACACTGGAGTTATAAGGCAGATAATCCCTCGTTAACCCCTTTGAGCCAAAGAAGTAGGAGTTTTTCTTTTCGAAAATTAAAACCCTTAATCATAACCTGGGGCAGGGTAGTTCTCTCAGTTGATCCAAGTGCACAACGAATAGCACCAAAGAGGTCCTCACAAAACAAAAGACAGTGATGGTTCTGAATAATCATAAAGACAGACAGTCATTATCCCTCAAAATAAACGCCCATTAAGTCAAAACCTATGAAGGAGACTTACAAAACTGGGGCATCCCGCTGATTGTAATCACAAAAGAAACAGTTCAGGCAAAAAACAGGGATAACGAAATCAAAAAAGAAAGAGGTCCTACAAACCCTCAACCAAAAAAGGAAATGACTGCCTATCCAAAATAAATTTTCAATATCCGAACCATCACTGGTATATCAAAGCAAAGACGCAACAAGGTCTAACGCACGATTAGCTGAGTTTAGGATTGAAGAACATCACGAAGAGCGGGTGGGTACAAATAAAATTTGAGCCTTTATCCTTTGTTTCTTAAACCATGAACCACGCCACGTTATAACCCTTAAAAGTCCTAGCTGAAGCATGGGTTAGTTCGAAAGCATATTGTTACGAGAGGTATCCTGACTCCTTAAGGCTTGCGGTAAAATAACGAGTTCACATCACATTTTTTACAAAATTTGCTTGTTTTACTGAAAAAATGCATTTTCAAAATCTTCAAGACAGACATAAGCTTTGCATTTTTGAAATAACATTGCTTGCACATATGACTATTTGTTTGAACAGCAAAGAAATTCGTACGAAGAATATCTTATGAGCAAAAGCACTCCCAACCAAGGGGCAGGCGTGATCATGGTCCATCATCTGGGGCAATTAAGTCAAGATTCGGAGAATCTCTCAAAAGGCCAACCAGCTTGGGGAAAATCTCCATCTGGATCACCTGGGGCATTCCGACAACGAATCTTGCCTGATCAGACATCTTCTAGTGGTACGGCAACGCAATACTACTGACAGGGGCATCTCCCTACGTTCTGAGGGCGTGGACATAGTCGAAAAAATACTACGCAAAATCAAAGGCCCGCTAGGTTGACACGCCTAGGAAAAAATAAGGGCTTCCCGGCGAACCAAAAGGGTTCGGGCAAAAATAAGGGATGAAATGAAAAAATCTGTACACCCGGCAAGTCGAAAACCTGAAAAGGCGGCTTGGGAAAAAATGGGTATCCCGGTGGACTGAAAACCCGAAAGGGCGGTCCAGGCAAAAATTAGGGATCAAAGCGTACGACTATGTCCTGGCATCTCGTCACCTGTCTACCAGAAGATTTGTCAATTACCCACACAGGTGCCGTCTCCCACTGAAACTGGGGCAATAATGAGTTGTCTAAGCGATCTAACTGCTCTGCTATCAAGGTCCCAAGACAAGTTCAGCTGAAGAACAACCAAGATGCCTTAATTCCCCAGAGAGCGAGCCAAGATTCAACAATTCTTCCCAAGCAGAATTGGATTCCCATAAGCCCTACAAGGCACAATATCTCCAGCAGGTCAGCGATACTCTCCCCGAGCAGAGTTATACCCCGTCAGCCTTAAGGAAGTTGGATTACCCCCAGAAGATCTCAACATTCCCCAGCGGAGTTTACAAACATCCTCAACAAGCGTCCCCGACAATCTCGATCTAAGATTGTTCCCCGGCGGTATATCGGACATCAAGTGGAGCCATTTCCCAGTACAGTCCAAAGTCTCCCCAGGAGAGTTAAATCATCTCCCCAGTAGGAAGCTTATCCCCAGTAGATTCTGGAAGCTTATCCTTTGCAGAGCATATCTCTCCCCGTCTTTATTCAGAAGGTTATTCCTCGCCAGAACTTATAACTGGGTTATCCTCAGCTAATTGCCACGGAAAAATCGTCCTCGGCGAAGTATTCCTATCCCCAGCGGAGTTCCTCAAACCTCCCAAACGTAACTCAACAATGGTATCCCCAGCGGAGTTCTCATACAACATCTCAGCGAAGTACCTCTCTTCCCACAAAGTATTTTCCCCAGCAAGATAGCTAGAGTAATTTTCCCCGCAGAGTAATCTATTCGCCAAGTTTATTCCCCAACGGAGTTATCTTCTCCTACCGGTATTCTTGCAACATCAGCCCAGGATAAGCTCCTGGCATTGGTCAAGGATTTATTTTCCTAGACAAAAATACATTCGCAAACATCACATTTTCATACATGATATAAACATCACATTCTACAATCCCATTGGTTATAAACTTCATGACACCGTGCATTCCATGCACCATGACATTGCATATAATTAATGTTTTGCCTTTTTTTCAGGAAAGGTCGATACAAAGATGATTACTATCAACTATCGCAATCCCAGATTCGATTCCTGTATCTAGCCTTGGCATGTCTGCGAGCGATTGATTGTGGATTCGATACCTATATCCGGCCAGGGCATGTCTACGTTAAAAAGATTAAAGAGATAGCTTGGAAATGCTCCAGATATGGATGCTGTTCTTTTTCTTATTCAAAATTCCTTTCTAGATATGGTTCAGATGTGACCCAGGCATGGCGACGTTCTGATACTTATTCCAGATTTCTTCTCAGATATAACTTAGAAATGCTCCGGGCACGGAGGTTGTTCTGTTGTTTATTCAGAGATCACCTTTCTAGATATGGTTCAGATGTGACCCAGGCATGGCGACGTTCTGATACTTATTCCAGATTTCCTCTCAGAGATAGCTTGGAAATGCTCCAGATATGGATGCTGTTCTTTTGCTTATTCAAGACTCCTTCTAGATATGGTTCAGATGTGACCCAGGCATGGCGACGTTCTGATACTTATTCCAGATTTCCTCTCAGAGATAGCTTGGAAAGGCTCCAGATATGGATGTTGTTCTTTTACTTATTCAAGACTCCTTCTAGATATGGTTCAGATGTGACCCAGGCATGGCGACGTTCTCATACTTATTCCAGATTTCCTCTCAGAGATAGCTTGGAAATGCTCCAGATATGGATGTTGTTCTTTTGCTTATTCAAAACTCCTTCTAGATATGGTTCAGATGTGACTCAGGCATGGCGACGTTCTGATACTTATTCCAGATTTCCTCTCAGAGATAGCTTGGAAATGCTCCAGATATGGATGTTGTTCTTTTACTTATTCAAGACTCCTTCTAGATATGGTTCAGATGTGACCCAGGCATGGCGATGTTCTGATACTTATTCCAGATTTCCTCTCAGAGATAGCCTGGAAATGCTCCAGATATGGATGCTGTTCTTTTGCTTATTCAAGACTCCTTTCTAGATATGGTTCAGATGTGACCCAGGCATGGCGACGTTCAGATACTTATTCCAGATTTCTTCTCAGATATAACTTAGAGATACTCCGGGCACGGAGGCTGTTCTGTTGTTTATTCAGAGATCACCTTTCTAGATATCATTCAGATGTGACCCAGGCATGGCGACGTTCTGATACTTATTCCAGATTTCTTCTCAGATATAACTTAGAGATGCTCCGGGCACGGAGGCTGTTCTGTTATTTATTCAGGGATCACCTTTCTAGATATGGTTCAGATGTGACCCAGGCATGGCGACATTCTGATAATTATTCCAGATTTCCTTTGAGAAACAACTTAGAGATGCTCCATCCCGGATGCTATTCTATTGTTCAGTCCAGATACGATCCAGATTCGGATGACATTCTGTTACTCATGCAGTATGGATATACCCCAGACCCGGCGGTCATTCTACTACTCGTTCAGACGTCAGCAATTAGATATAGACTATATATGCCCTAGACACAGAAGCTATTCTATTTTCTTATTCAGATTCAACTATCCATTACAGTTCCAAAAGCCATCTATAAGCCCATTCCCGACAAGGTTCTGTCACACTTCCAGATGACATCTATAAGCCCATCCTCCTACCCATCATATCTCCAAATGGCATCTGTAAGCCCATTCCCGACATCACACTGCTGATACTCTACTATGTGAGTGCAAATTTCTGGGCACTCTAGTGTTCAATCATCTTCCACCCTCAGATCACGAAAGGCACACAAGCCAATCTACATCCTCAGGTCTAAGAATATTGAACAGGGGCAATTGTTGTACCCCAAAATTTTCCCTCCCATAATCTTCAAGGTTTTGACAAGCATCACCTCAAATGGTTCAAAGTCTACTCAAGGGCTACCCAGTCAACCATCCTCCTAAGCCAGTCAAACTAGGGTTTTGGTTCCTGCAAGGAAGTTGAGATTTTCAAGGGCTCAATCAAGTCCCATATGCTAATACACATTGTCAAGCACCTACATGTCAAGTTTCAAGGCTCACAAGGTCAAGTTGCACAGTCAAAAGTCCCATTTGCTCAACAGTCAACTGTAGGGGCAAAATGGTCATTTGGCAGTCAAAAGTCAAAATTTTTGGTCAACCTCTTATTTTGAAGCCACAATCATCATTTGGTCAAGTCTTGACCATGATTCCACAAGAATGGCTCAAAAAATCATCAAGGATGCAAAAGTTTCTATTTTTGGACAGCTGAAAAGTCAACTGTAACTTGACCAAGGCATAACTTTTTCATGGTTCATCAGAAAAATCCCATCCAATTCTCATCTTGAAGGGGAGGACATTTCCTACAACTCATCTTCACATTCCAAGTCCAAGAAATGCTCTCACAAAAAGTTATCAATTTCAACATTATAGGTCATTTTCAAAAGTCAACAAAAAGGCACTTTAAGTCAAAGACCATAACTTGATATTGGTAAAGCAAAATGACACGGGACCAAAGGCATTGGTTAGAGGACTTCAAGACCTTTCCAAAATGTCCAAGAACATGTTCATAGCTTCAAAATTGAGCAAGATATGCATTGGAGAAGTTGGGAAATTTTTGTGAAAGGGCCAAAGTCAATTATCCTTGAAACTTCATTTTTGACAAAAGGGGCCCACTTTTTCCACTTGATTCAGCTTTGCCATACCTCCCACGTGTCCCATGTTTTATTTCAAGAATAAAAATTAATTTTTCTATTTTTGTTTAATTTTATTTGATTTAATTCATTTTAAATCTTTAAAATTCAAATAAAAATCAAGAAAATTAATGGGAGGATATTTTGTGGTTTAAATAGCTTTGATACACCATAAAACATATACCAAATTCGTTCAAGACCTATTTCAAGCAAAAATTCAAATTTGGAGCAAATATGGCAAGTTATTTCAATGTGATTATGGAGAAAATCAAAACTTCATTGCAAGGCTTAAAAGCTCCTTAATGTGACTGATTCTCATCCAAGCCTATATATACAAGCCTTGCAAGCCTCATTCAGAACCTAGAAAAAACAGAGAGTGTGCCCAAACGGCTAGAGAAAAAATCCAAAAAGTGTCAGAAAAAAAATGTGAGATCAAAACATAGTTGCAAGCGTTTTCAGATCAAAGCAAGCACGTAGCTTTCTTCCTTGCCACTCACTGAAGCCAAAGCAACCACAAACGCGTCCTAAGGTCCACTGAATAGCGCTGTAAGTACTCACGAAATCACCTCTGAACATGGAGTCGTGTTTCTCCATTATTGCACTTTTTCTGGAAAATAATAGCATATTCATACTCCATGCCTGATTTCCAATGGAACAGTTATATTCAATTTCATTTTTAGGCTTCGTATGACAATACCCATGCCTAGGGTTTGTTTGCTTTGTTTTTAGGTATTTTTTTCTACAGGTGAAATTGGGACGGACCATAAGCATCAACGTGATCAGGAGACATGGGTCATCACCCCCATGGTTTTTGTTACTTTTTTTATTCTCTTTTCCTTATAATTTCTTTTTTTAATTATTATCATTATTATTATTATCATTAAATTAACATAACTAATTTTTCCATAAAATTCAAAAAAACTAAAAAAATGTAAATATTTCATTTATTATTAATCTCACTCTTTTATTTTTGTAAATAAAATACTAACAAATTAATTAGTTAATTAGTTTAATTTTAACCTTTTTACAATAAATAAAAACAATTTAGACTTAGGCTTTTCTTCTGACATTTTTAATTCCTTTTTATTTTTATTTTCATTAAAAACATAAAAATACAAAAATATTTTTCTTTTAATTAAATTAATTAATTAGTAATTAGGCCTAATTTTCATTTAATTACAAAAAAAAAAGGCAAATTCAATTTAATTCTAAAAAAGGGTCAAAACCCTTAGGACGTTTCCGATTTAATTTCTTTTCGCGCTTTAATTCCTTTTTATTATATTTTTGTAACTGTTTCCGGATATGTAATAGTTAATTAGGACTTTATTGCTTTCTTTTAATTTCTCGCATTTTTATTTTTTCAAAACGGGTCTTTGTAAAGATTTGGCGATGTATAGACCCGCGCCTTGTAATAGCGTAGGATTTACGTTTTCCGTACTTTAATTTCCGCACCCCTTAACTGCTAAATTTTGCATGAAAGAATGAATGACCCAAATAAAATCAAAGCGTAGATCACCATAATGCATGACAAGATAAAACATAACTGAAAACAATACACAAATTCACACACCACTCTTAGGGTACGCCTCACTGTTGCCTTGCCCCTCGAAACGTGGTCGTCGAGTATAGGACGTTTTAGTAAGTCCTTATGTCCATGAACATGGCATAAGGGTAGCTTCTAAGGTGTCCTATTGTTGCTCTGGTGACCACATTGTCCCTACAAGCTCGAATTGTGGTCGTCGAGTACAAGACGTTTTAGTAAGTCCTTATGTCCGTTGATCTAGTTGCCTCGAAACAAGTTGCCTCGAAACGGTTGCCTCGGAATGAAAAGATAAATGGAATAAGGGTAGCTTCTAAGGTGTCCTACTGTTGATCCGGTGACCACACTGTCCCTAATCCTCGAATTGACCCAAACACCTCCAACGGTGGTGCTACCTACCTCTCAATGGTGGGATGGCACTACCTAAAGGACACTTACACAGCTTAATTCCTTAGGGTAGGTAGATGACTCATGGGTACTTGCTCTTTTCAAAAAAAAAAAACAAAAATACTTTTCACACCCTACACTTTCAAAAAATCTTTCAAAACAAATTTTTCAAACACTCTTGAGGACAGATACAAGAGTTATTCAGAAATCTTTCAAAGAAACTTTTTCAAACCCACTCACATTTTGAAAAGCAAACATTTTGAAAACACAATGAGCAAGTATCTAAGAGCCCATGGATAACCATGGATAGAAAGGGTGCTAACACCTTCCCTTTCTATAAATCTACCTCCCGAACCGAGAAACTATCTCATAAGGAATTTTACTGTGCTTTTGTCCTGTCCATGTTGGAGAAAATAAAAGACGGTGGCGACTCTTGCTTACCGCGACATACGCGATCCATCTTTAAAACAGTCAGTTCCAGATCCACCGATCATAGAACTGGCGACTCTGCTGGGGATGCTTAAAGTGAGGTGTACCTTAGGACTAAGATCATTTGTGTTTTCAATTGTCTGAATTGTTTGCTTTATTATTGTGGGTACTGTCTTGGGAGTTCTATAGATCCTAGCCTGGATCTGGGGGATACCTTCTTAGAAAGTAGCAACAAGACTGTGAGGGAACTGTGCGGGGTATACCGACATGGTTGAAGCAGTCTGCTACGTTGATGTGGCACTTTGGTGTGTACCGGTAACCCTTGAGTTCAGTCAAGGAGAGTACGGGGCCGCCGCGTGGTGTCGTGAAGCATCAACTGACCTTAGGAACCTTAATTGAACCATCTTGGCCTCTTTAGGGTAGTGAGATAACTGACTTTGGTGCAGTCCGAGGTTGGTTGATACTCGATACTACACTCAATTGAGGGTTGTTTTCTTGGAATATTTCGGTCGCCAGTTCAGTGGCTAAATCGAAACGATGAACAATGAAAGCAATCCAATGATATTGGGACCCTTAGAACCCGGTTACTTTGATAGGACAGGTTTGAGCCCATCAACTTCAAGAGGGTAATACCCAGACCCCATGCTGGCCTAAACTCTAAGGGATGTGGTGTGACTTGTGTGCTTTCATACTTGACTACTTGCATGCTTGTTATCTGACACTTGAGTTTCTTGCAGGTTTTGTTTATAGTCCTTAATTGGGACTCATAACAGGGTTTACCTACATTACCCCATGCATAGCATAACATCATACCATTGCATGCATCCCGCATAAGGACTAACCCATTTTAAGGATCTCAAGGGCTTGTGATGCAGGTCATGATGAATCAAACGTCTAGCAAGGGGCAAAGAGGATTTATTTTCCTCTAGCCAAGGTTGTTAGGGGCTATGACCCACTGGATATGGTGAGCCTTTGACCCTTGAAGAAGGACTCTCAACAACATGAAGCTCCTTCAATCAAGCTACCGGATTCAAATTCTGACAATTGTTTCTTGTTTACCCCGCGAGATCCTTGAAAAACATTGCATATACATACATACATATCATTGCATAACAGGTACCCTTTTGACAGGTCACTTACCATCTCCGCTGTTTATTTCAGCAATGGCTTCCCAACAAAATAACCAGGATCTTCAGGCTCAAGAGACTCAGTTTAGGGAGATCTTCCTAAGCCTATCCAAGGGGCAAGAAGAGTTACGAACACTCCTCATGGGGAATTTGGCCAAGCAAAACTCTGAAGATGACAAGGACGAACGACTGAAACGTCTACAAGCTGAGGTAGACACATTGAAAACCCAGATGCTGGGGCAAAGGGCTCTCATTCAAGGTTTAACTCGAGAGCAAGGAGAGCTGAGGGCTATGATCAGTCAACTTCATCAAGACATGAAGCAACCAACCCAAGTCAGGGACCAGGTCATGGAACAGCTTCCAAGAGGGCAAAGGTCTGGTCCAATGAATAGACCTCTCCAAGCTGCTACCACTTCACAGGTCCAACAACGACCTCGCCAAGAACAACGGGCTGATCAGAGCAAGCCAGACAAGCCTAAAAGGCAGTTCACCAAGCTCAACGTGTCACCGTCTCAAGCTTTACAATAATTGTTAAGGTTGAATCTGGTGACGTTAAGGGACCCTCCTAAGAATCTCAACACAGCCTCCCCAAAGTACAATCCTGAGGAAAGATGTGCATACCACTCTGACAGTCCAGGACATGACACCGATGACTGCTGGGCTCTGAAGAATAAGATCCAAGACCTGATTAATGAAAGAGCTTTGGATTTCACCCAGATGGGCCAGGCTGAATGCTCCTGCCATCCCTACAAGATGCACCATTTGAAGTAACAAGCCCTGAGATTAAAAGACTTTTATTCATTAGGATTTTCAAGTTGTAACTTTCTTTTGTTCAAACATTTACTCATGTTAAACGTTGTTATTTCATTAATGCATCGCATATGTCTGTTTTGAAGCAATATATTTGTATTCACTATAAGCAAATTATTTTCATATTTTTTTGATGATCAACGCTCGATTAATAATTCTAAGCCTCTTGAGGGAGGATGACGAAAACGATACCACGATCTACAGTATGCTTTTGAACAGACCCCGCTGATGAGGTACAGGCATTGTTTCAATTCCTAAACACTGGAGTTATAAGGCAGATAATCCCTCGTTAACCCCTTTGAGCCAAAGAAGTAGGAGTTTTTCTTTTCGAAAATTAAAACCCTTAATCATAACCTGGGGCAGGGTAGTTCTCTCAGTTGATCCAAGTGCACAACGAATAACACCAAAGAGGTCCTCACAAAACAAAAGACAGTGATGGTTCTGAATAATCATAAAGACAGACAGTCATTATCCCTCAAAATAAACGCCCATTAAGTCAAAACCTATGAAGGAGACTTACAAAACTGGGGCATCCCGCTGATTGTAATCACAAAAGAAACAGTTCAGGCAAAAAACAGGGATAACGAAATCAAAAAAGAAAGAGGTCCTACAAACCCTCAACCAAAAAAGGAAATGACTGCCTATCCAAAATAAATTTTCAATATCCGAACCATCACTGGTATATCAAAGCAAAGACGCAACAAGGTCTAACGCACGATTAGATGAGTTTAGGATTGAAGAACATCACGAAGAGCGGGTGGGTACAAATAAAATTTGAGCCTTTATCCTTTGTTTCTTAAACCATGAACCAGGCCACGTTATAACCCTTAAAAGTCCTAGCTGAAGCATGGGTTAGTTCGAAAGCATACTGTTACGAGAGGTATCCTGACTCCTTAAGGCTTGCGGTAAAATAACGAGTTGACATCACATTTTTTACAAAATTTGCTTGTTTTACTGAAAAAATGCATTTTCAAAATCTTCAAGACAGACATAAGCTTTGCATTTTTGAAATAACATTGCTTGCACATATGACTATTTGTTTGAACAGCAAAGAAATTCGTACGAAGAATATCTTATGAGCAAAAGCACTCCCAACCAAGGGGCAGGCGTGATCATGGTCCATCATCTGGGGCAATTAAGTCAAGATTCGGAGAATCTCTCAAAAGGCCAACCAGCTTGGGGCAAATCTCCATCTGGATCACCTGGGGCATTCCGACAACGAATCTTGCATGATCAGACATCTTCTAGTGGTACGGCAACGCAATACTACTGACAGGGGCATCTCCCTACGTTCTGAGGGCGTGGACATAGTCGAAAAAATACTACGCAAAATCAAAGGCCCGCTAGGTTGACACGCCTAGGAAAAAATAAGGGCTTCCCGGCGAACCAAAAGGGTTCGGGAAAAAATAAGGGATGAAATGAAAAAATCTGTACACCCGGCAAGTCGAAAACCTGAAAAGGCGGCTTGGGAAAAAATTGGTATCCCGATGGGCTGAAAACCCGAAAGGGCGGTCCAGGCAAAAATTAGGGATCAAAGCGTACGACTATGTCCTGGCATCTCGTCACCTGTCTACCAGAAGATTTGTCAATTACCCCCACAGGTGCCGTCTCCCACTGAAACTGGGGCAATAATGAGTTGTCTAAGCGATCTAAATGCTCTGCTATCAAGGTCCCAAGACAAGTTCAGCTGAAGAACAACCAAGATGCCTTAATTCCCCAGAGAGCGAGCCAAGATTCAACAATTCTTCCCAAGCAGAATTGGATTCCCATAAGCCCTACAAGGCACAATATCTCCAGCAGGTCAGCGATACTCTCCCCGAGCAGAGTTATACCCCGTCAGCCTTAAGGAAGTTGGATTACCCCCAGAAGATCTCAACATTCCCCAGCGGAGTTTACAAACATCCTCAACAAGCGTCCCCGACAATCTCGATCTAATATTTTTCCCCGGCGGTATATCAGACATCAAGTGGAGCCATTTCCCAGTACAGTCCAAAGTCTCCCCAGGAGAGTTAAATCATCTCCCCAGTAGGAAGCTTATCCCTAGTAGATTCTGGAAGCTTATCCTTTGCAGAGCATATCTCTCCCCGTCTTTATTCAGAAGGTTATTCCTCGCCAGAACTTATAACTGGGTTATCCTCATCTAATTGCCACGGAAAAATCGTCCTCAGCGAAGTATTCCTATCCCCAGCGGAGTTCCTCAAACCTCCCAAATGTAACTCAACAATGGTATCCCCAGCGGAGTTCTCATACAACATATCAGCGAAGTACCTCTCTTCCCACAAAGTATTTTCCCCAGCAAGATCGCTAGAGTAATTTTCCCCGCAGAGTAATCTATTCGCCAAGTTTATTCCCCAACGGAGTTATCTTCTCCTACCGGTATTCTTGCAACATCAGCCCAGGATAAGCTCCTGGCATTGGTCAAGGATTTATTTTCCTAGACAAAAATACATTCGCAAACATCACATTTTCATACATGATATAAACATCACATTCTACAATCCCATTGGTTATAAACGTCATGACACCGTGCATTCCATGCACCATGACATTGCATATAATTAATGTTTTGCCTTTTTTTCAGGAAAGGTCGATACAAAGATGATTACTATCAACTATCGCAATCCCAGATTCGATTCTTGTATCTAGCCAGGGCATGTCTGCGAGCGATTGATTATGGATTCGATACCTATATCCAGCCAGGGCATGTCTACGTTAAAAAGATTAAAGAGATAGCTTGGAAATGCTCCAGATATGGATGCTGTTCTTTTGCTTATTCAAAATTCCTTTCTAGATATGGTTCAGATGTGACCCAGGCATGGCGACGTTCTGATGCTTATTCCAGATTTCTTCTCAAATATAACTTAGTAATGCTCCGGGCACGGAGGCTGTTCTGTTGTTTATTCCGAGATCACCTTTCTAGATATGGTTCAGATGTGACCCAGGCATGGCGACGTTCTGATACTTATTCCAGATTTCCTCTAAGAGATAGCTTGGAAATGCTCCAGATATGGATGCTGTTCTTTTGCTTATTCAAGACTCCTTCTAGATATGGTTCAGATGTGACCCAGGCATGGCGATGTTCTGATACTTATTCCAGATTTCCTCTCAGAGATAGCTTGGAAATGCTCCAAATATGGATGCTGTTCTTTTGCTTATTCAAGACTCCTTCTAGATATGGTTCAGATGTGACCCAGGCATGGCGACGTTCTGATACTTATTCCAGATTTCCTCTCAGAGATAGCTTGGAAATGCTCCAGATATGGATGTTGTTCTTTTTCTTATTCAAGACTCCTTCTAGATATGGTTCAGATGTGACCCAGGCATGGCGATGTTCTGATACTTATTCCAGATTTCCTCTCAGAGATAGCTTGGAAATGCTCCAGATATGGATGCTGTTCTTTTGGTTATTCAAGACTCCTTCTAGATATGGTTCAGATGTGACCCAGGCATGGCGATGTTCTGATACTTATTCCAGATTTCCTCTCAGAGATATCCTGGAAATGCTCCAGATATGGATGCTGTTCTTTTGCTTATTCAAGACTCCTTTCTAGATATGGTTCAGATGTGACCCAGGTATGGCGACGTTCAGATACTTATTCCAGATTTCTTCTCAGATATAACTTAGAGATGCTCTGGGCACGAAGGCTGTTCTGTTGTTTATTCAGAGATCACCTTTCTAGATATGGTTCAGATGTGACCCAGGCATAGCGACGTTCTGATACTTATTCCAGATTTCTTCTCAGATATAACTTAGAGATGCTTCGGGCATGGAGGTTGTTCTGTTGTTTATTCAGGGATCACCTTTCTAGATATGGTTCAGATGTGACCCAGGCATGGCGACGTTCTGATACTTATTCCAAATGGCATCTGTAAGCCCATTCCCGACATCACACTGCTGATACTCTACTATGTGAGTGCAAATTTCTGGGCACTCTAGTGTTCAATCATCTTCCACCCTCGGATCACGAAAGGCACACAAGCCAATCTACATCCTCAGGTCTAAGAATATTGAACAGGGGCAATTGTTGTACCCCAAAATTTTCCCTCCCATAATCTTCAAGGTTTTGACAAGCATCACCTCAAATGGTTCAAAGTCTACTCAAGGGCTACCCAGTCAACCATCCTCCTAAGCCAGTCAAACTAGGGTTTTGGTTCCTGCAAGGAAGTTGAGATTTTCAAGGGTTCAATCAAGTCCCATATGCTTATACACATTGTCAAGCACCTACATATCAAGTTTCAAGGCTCACAAGGTCAAGTTGCACAGTCAAAAGTCCCATTTGCTCAACAGTCAACTGTAGGGGCAAAATGGTCATTTGGCAGTCAAAAGTCAAAATTTTTGGTCAACCTCTTATTTTGAAGCCACAATCATCATTTGGTCAAGTCTTGACCATGATTCCACAAGAATGGCTCAAAAAATCATCAAGGATGCAAACGTTTCTATTTTTGGACAGCTGAAAAGTCAACTGTAACTTGACCAAGGCATAACTTTTTCATGGTTCATCAGAAAAATCCCATCCAATTCTCATCTTGAAGGGGAGGACATTTCCTACAACTCATCTTCACATTCCAAGTCCAAGAAATGCTCTCACAAAAAGTTATCAATTTCAACATTATAGGTCATTTTCAAAAGTCAACAAAAAGGCACTTTAAGTCAAAGACCATAACTTGATATTTGTAAAGCAAAATGACATGGGACCAAAGGCATTGGTTAGAGGACTTCAATACCTTTCCAAAATGTCCAAGAACATGTTCATAGCTTCAAAATTGAGCAAGGTATGCATTGGAGAAGTTGGGAAATTTTTGTGAAAGGGCCAAAGTCAATTATCCTTGAAACTTCATTTTTGACAAAAGGGGCCCACTTTTTCCACTTGATTCAGCTTTGCCATACCTCCCACGTGTCCCATGTTTTATTTCAAGAATAAAAATTAATTTTTCTATTTTTGTTTAATTTTATTTGATTTAATTCATTTTAAATCTTTAAAATTCAAATAAAAATCAAGAAAATTAATGGGAGGATATTTTGTGGTTTGAATAGCTTTGATACACCATAAAACATATACCAAATTCGTTCAAGACCTATTTCAAGCAAAAATTCAAATTTGGAGCAAATATGGCAAGTTATTTCAATGGTGATTATGGAGAAAATCAAAACTTCATTGCAAGGCTTAAAAGCTCCTTAATGTGACTGATTCTCATCCAAGCCTATATATACAAGCCTTGCAAGCCTCATTCAGAACCTAGAAAAAAAATAGAGTGTGCACAAACGGCTAGAAAAAAAATCCAAAAAGTGTCAGAAAAAAAAGTGTGAGATCAAAACATAGTTGCAAGCGTTTTCAGATCAAAGCAAGCACGTAGCTTTCTTCCTTGCCACTCACTGAAGCCAAAGCAACCATAAACGCGTCCTAAGGTCCACTGAATAGCGCTGTAAGTACTCACGAAATCACCTCTGAACATGGAGTCGTGTTTCTCCATTCTTGCACTTTTTCTGGAAAATAATAGCATATTCATACTCCATGCTTGATTTCCAATGCAACAGTTATATTCAATTTCATTTTTAGGCTTCGTATGACAATACCCATGCCTAGGGTTTGTTTGCTTTGTTTTTAGGTATTTTTTTCTACAGGTGAAATTGGGACGGACCATAAGCATCAACGTGATCCGGAGACATGGGTCATCACCCCTATGGTTTTTGTTACTTTTTTTATTCTCTTTTCCTTATAATTTCTTTTTTTAATTATTATCATTATTATTATTATCATTAAATTAACATAATTAATTTTTCCATAAAATTCAAAAAAACTAAAAAAATGTAAATATCTCATTTATTATTAATCTCACTCTTTTATTTTTGTAAATAAAATACTAACAAATTAATTAGTTAATTAGTTTAATTTTAACCTTTTTACAATAAATAAAAACAATTTAGACTTAGGCTTTTCTTTTGACATTTTTAATTCCTTTTTATTTTTATTTTCATTAAAAACATAAAAATACAAAAATATTTTTCTTTTAATTAAATTAATTAATTAGTAATTAGGCCTAATTTTCATTTAATTACAAAAAAAAAGGCAAATTCAATTTAATTCTAAAAAAGGGTCAAAACCCTTAGGACGTTCCCGATTTAATTTCTTTTCGCGCTTTAATTCCTTTTTATTATATTTTTGTAACTGTTTCCGGATATGTAATAGTTAATTAGGACTTTATTGCTTTCTTTTAATTTCTCGCATTTTTATTTTTTCAAAACGGGTCTTTGTAAAGATTTGGCGATGTATAGACCCGCGCCTTGTAATAGCGTAGGATTTACGTTTTCCGTACTTTAATTTCCGCACCCCTTAACTGCTAAATTTTGCATGAAAGAATGAATGACCCAAATAAAATCAAAGCGTAGATCACCATAATGCATGACAAGATAAAACATAACTGAAAACAATACACAAATTCACACACCACTCTTAGGGTACGCCTCACTGTTGCCTTGCCCCTCGAAACGTGGTCGTCGAGTATAGGATGTTTTAGTAAGTCCTTATGTCCATGAACATGGCATAAGGGTAGCTTCTAAGGTGTCCTATTGTTGCTCTGGTGACCACATTGTCCCTACAAGCTCGAATTGTGGTCGTCGAGTACAAGACGTTTTAGTAAGTCCTTATGTCCGTTGATCTAGTTGCCTCGAAACAAGTTGCCTCGAAACGGTTGCCTCAGAATGAAAAGATAAATGGCATAAGGGTAGCTTCTAAGGTGTCCTACTGTTGCTTCGGTGACCACACTGTCCCTAATCCTCGAATTGACCCGAACACCTCCAACGGTGGTGCTACCTACCTCTCAATGGTGGGATGGCACTACCTAAAGGACATTTACACAGCTTAATTCCTTAGGGTAGGTAGATGACTCATGGGTACTTGCTCTTTTAAAAAAAAAAAAAAAAATACTTTTCACACCCTACACTTTCAAAAAAACTTTCAAAACAAATTTTTCAAACACTCTTGAGGACAGATACAAGAGTTATTCAGAAATCTTTCAAAGAAACTTTTTCAAACCCACTCACATTTTGAAAAGCAAACATTTTGAAAACACAATGAGCAAGTATCTAAGAGCCCATGGATAACCATGGATAGAAAGGGTGCTAACACCTTCCCTTTCTATAAATCTACCTCCCGAACCGAGAAACTATCTCATAAGGAATTTTGCTGTGCTTTTGTCCTGTCCATGTTGGAGAAAATAAAAGACGGTGGCGACTCTTGCTTACCGCGACATACGCGATCCAGCTTTAAAACAGTCAGTTCCAGATCCACCGATCACAGTGAGTACCTTGGACAGGCTTGTTGTTCCTATCTAAATTGCAATTTGTAATGCTTTATTGTGAGATCGGCCTTATGGTGGTAACTCAATGTCATTAAAACCCATCTATGATCCAGATGTCATATTTTCTACAACATTATCAAATTGGTTTACAAAAATTTCCTCTACGACATGAGCAGAACTCAAAACTTTCATTAGTGAGTCTCAATGCACTTCCGAACTGATGAGCAACGAGAGTATAGAAATTTTAGCTAGGGTTTGGTGAAGCTGACCCACCACCCTATAATCACTCCTCTTGATTATCTTCAGAAATTCTTCCGCCTCTTGATCAGTAAATTTTTTGCTCGAAGTCTCTTGTTCTTGATTTTCCTCCACCACTGCTTTTCCTTTATCTTTCACCAACATATCATCCTTATTTTTTATCACAGTATCATTTTTATTTTACTGTTCAGAGCCAAAGATTCGACCACTGCGGGTCATGCCCCCTGTCCCTGCTATATTTGAGATTGCAGGTCCTTGACTTGGTGATGGCTCACATTCTCATTTTAAACCATTAATGTATACAGTCGAATGATAACTCCATGGTACTGCTTTGTCACTTTCGTAAGGGGTGGGAGATGGCCCCCTAATTACCATCATATATTTTGGAACTACTGGTATCCTTAGAGTTTGTCTTGGTGTTATCACTGGTGTTTCTGTTTATTCTCCCCATGGAATCACAAGAGTCTTCTTATTAAAGTTCGGCCCTTGGCAAGGAATTACCAATGGCTTCTTTGTACTTCCCTCGATTGCGGCTACATATTATTCTTTAGGGTATAATCTGAATTGGACTATCTTCTGGTCAACCAATTTTTTGTAATGTCCTCTCAAAAGCTTCATTATGTTCCAAAAGGAACCCACACTCCAATAGATATTCCTTCAACAAATTTATTGGGGCCTTTACTCGTCTAGCTTCCCAAAAGTAAATGACTACTTCAATTTCATTTATTGCTGGTCCACCATGCGGGGGCATGGGGTTTGATTTGATATTTGACTTATCAAAGGTGATATCCTGATAGTCCAACAAATCTTGAACTTTATGCTTGAAGGCCCAACATTGATCTATGGTATGCCCAGGATAATTGGCATGATACTCGCATTTGGCAATGGCATTGTATCTTGGTGGTGGTGCCACGATTTGAGGAGCTAGAGGTCTTAGCTCTACCAAAGACGCCTTGACCAAGTGTTGTAATAATATACTGGGTGACATGGGGAGTGGGTCAAACTTTCTTGGCGGCCCTTCAAATTTGTTTTGTTTCTGTTCTCGTGGAATTATCAGTGATTGTTGTGCCCTTAGTTGTGAAGCTACAACATTAATTTCTCCCTCCTTCCTTTTCGTGAAGTTAGGAACATGTCTTTTTGTATTGTAAGGGGTATTAGATGACCCCCCTTGTATCTTTCCACTTTTTATTCCAGTTTCAATCCTTTCTACAATTGTTACCAAATCTAAAAACCTGGAGGAGACGCTTCCTACCATCTTTTCATAGTATATCCCTTGCAAAGTTCCCATGAACATATCGACCAGTTCTTTCTCCACAAGTGGCAGTTGTACACAAGATGCCATTTGTCTCCACCTTTGGGCATATACCTTAAAGGACTCCTCTTTCTTCTGAGATAAGTTCTGGAGTTGCATGTGGGAAGGTGCCATGTCCAGGTTATATTTTTACTGTTTCAGCAAGGCATTAGAAAGATCTGCCCATGTTTGGACATGAACCGGTTCCAACTGCATGTACCAATCTAGGGATTCACCACTTATATTATCTTGGAAACAATGAATCATCAGCTTCTAGTCTTGAGCATAAGCATGCATCTTCCTGCAATACATGCACAGAGGATTCCTTGGACATGTGAGCCCCTTGTATTTTCCAAAAATCAGGTGCTTGGAATTTTGGTTGGATCACCACATCAGGAACTAGACCCATTTCAAGAGCATCGACATCAAAAGCATCATAACCCTCCACAGCTTTTAATATTTCCTCCAAATATTTGTATTGGTTGAGCACCATTGGATTCTCAGTAGCATGAGTATGGGTTGTTCTTTGAGGTGCTTGATTGACATCCTCTAAGTCGTGGTCTCCATACTGCAAGTCTAAGTAGTTGACCGCATTGTTAAACAAAATCTGCAAGGTATGAGATGTCCCTACCTTTGGTGGAGGTGGGACAATCCCTTCAGCATCTGATTGTCTTGTTTCTTGTTGAGCCACAGTTGAATTTTGAGGTCCTTCTCCTGGCTTTTTCCTTTGTTGGTAACCGCTTGATGCACCAATAGTTTGGGCTACTTCTTCAAAGGCTACCCTAGGGATTTGCTCCTTCCTTTTAATGATTTTCTTCAAGGCTAGAAGAACTTGAATCATATCCCTTCTCATTGAGTCGACGTTGCCTTTGACTTGTTCAAGATCTTCCTTGAATGCGGCTTGGTTCTCCTTAATTTTTTCCATCACTTTTTATTGATAGGCTTGTGTCTGATATGGTGGTCGGACAGGTGGTGCTTTTCTTCGATCAATGGTTTAACTGGAGAAGGTTTTGAAAAAAATTAGTTTTTGTTATGAGTTTATGAGATGAACATGTTTGTGAATGCATGAATGCGTATGAATATGCTAAATGTTTCGTTTTAAATGTCTTATTCACTTGGATATACATTTTTTATTTTTCACGTTTTGCTTTTTATTGGTGAGTATCTAAAAAAATAAATATGCAAACAAGATACAGAAAAAAAGGCCTTTATTAAAAATAGTAATTGTCTTGAAAAAGAATACAATTCAAATATTGAAAAATATTCTAACTTTAAAACATTAAACTTGATGAAATAAATAAACAAAGGGAAACAGTCTTCTAAGTGCGTCTGCGGATGTCTACTCTGAAACGATTGATCATTGTTCTGCAAATCTTGAGGAAGTCTTCAACGTCTTTTGGGAGAGGAACCATCACATTTTTTGCGTCTCTCAACCTGCCAGGGATGTCTTCAATGAGATCATTGGCTAAGAAGGCGAGTCTTTCATGCTTGTCTTTGTAGTATCGGTATTCTCGGTAGAGATCAAGAATTATCTTGTGATTATCCTTTCCCGCTTTGGTGATCTTCACATACTATTCTTCCCAATACAACTTTCCAGCCCTCATCTCCGTATAGAGTCTTTGTTGTATCAGGATATCCTTTCGGAGGCCTTCTAACTCAAGGCATACTTGCTCGTATTCTTCAGCCTTTTGGGTGAGAAGCCTTTCTACCCTCCACTTTCCAAAGTGTTATCCTATCTCTGATTCTTGGCTATCCTAGAGTCTGGTGGTGAGATACTTCATTTGTTCTTCTTGATCTAAAGAAGCTTGCGCCAAACTTTGGATTAGAGCCCTTAAATCTTCTTTCATCACCTTCTTATCTTGAATTGACTTTTCATACCATCTGTTTAATCTCCCAATTTCATTAGTAGCATCCTCCAACCTTTCATTGTGGGAATCCAAGTTGAAAGTAGCACATAACAAGCCTTCAGTCGAACACTTCCGCTTAAGACTCTCCTTCTCGAATGCCTCTCGATCTCTCCGAATCTGTTGGTCTTTTGACTCAAGTATGCATTTCATTTTCCTTTTCTCCTTAGTTAAGTTATGGAGGTTAAGCTCCAATTCTTCCTTCTCCCTTTGAGCTTGTTTCAAAGCATTCTTCAAATCGTCTATTTCTTCTAAAGACATAGGTGGAGCATCTGGGACATCTGGCTTGTACTCAGTGTAACGCCGTAATTTAACTAATTATTTAATTAAATTATTTTTGGAATATTTGAGAAGTTGTGTTGTGATTAATTGGATTTAATTTATTTTATTAAGTGGTAAAATAATATTAGAAGCATAATATTATTTGATGTGGGCTTATTTAAAGGAATAGAAGTAATAAAGGGGGTGTATTAGTTTTGAGCCCAATAAGGAGTTAAGAGAATAATGGGTTATTTTATTGTTGTTAGAAAGAAGCAGTAGAAGAATAAGGATTAAGAAGAAGAACGTGAAGCTGCTGGAAAAGGAGGAAAAACGGCAGAACGAGAATTCAACCGGAGATTATAGAGTGACCTTCAATCCAAGGTAAGGGTGGGGTTCTGACTCTATAATTGGGTTCATGATAATTGGTATGTGGGCTTAGAGGTGATTGTTGTCTTTTTCATGAATTGAATGTATGTGATGTTGTATGATGAGAATTGAGGTATGTTAGATGAATATTGATGTCCCGGTGTTGTTTAGGTGATGTAGAATCATAGGATAATTGTAAGTGATGATTACCTATGATTAGATTAAGTTTTTAGGGCTTAAAGTATAAAACCCGTAGTGAAAACGCAGAGAAATCGCAGAAATTATGCAGGATAGAACAGGATGTATCGACCCTAAATGTTGTGTGTCGATACAAGAAGGTGTAGAGACTCAGGATGAGTCGACAAGAAGAGGTTTTGCATCGATACATGAGGGCTTTCAGACTCAGGATGAGTCGATACATAGGTGCATGTGTCGATACATGATGTGTGGACGACTCAGGATGAGTCGACACAAGAGAGGATGCGTCGACTCATGTTGCAAGTTCAGTGTAGCACGCGTCGATCCAAGGAGTTATGTGTCGACCCATGTGGTCTGGTTTTTGGTAGAATCGTTTATAAAAGGCTGTAACTTGAGTTTTCGGACTCCGTTTGAGATGTCGTTCGAAGCGTTGAATAGCTAACACGGTGAGATTTAATTCTTGAGGATAAAATGAAGAGTAGGAAGGATAACCCTAGTAATCCCAATTAGGACTAGAGTTAATACCCGCGTTAATCGTTATGTTGTTTTTTTTATGCAGAATGATGAGGATGAAATGTTTATAGGATGTTGTTTGATTTGTAACAGTAGGAGTAATGATAGTAATGATGTAAGATTACAGAATAGCAGTATGAATTAGTGTCGTATTAATGTAAAGCTGAGTTGTTGATAAGATGTTATTAATGATGTTGTGTTGATAATTTATGATGAATAAATGATGTTTGATGAAATATTATGATGATATGAGATGTTGATGAAGAGATGTTGAGATGCTTTAAGATGTAGGCCTTTGGCCAATGATGATGTTGTATTGAGATGTAGTTAATTATGGTGTTGTCATTACATTCATGATTGTGTCGCATACATTGCATTTTGACATGGAGCTTATGCTAGTTGAGATGGCCTGAATTTGGCGAATATTGAGATGAAGGCTTATGCCTTGTTGATGCCTATTTTAATTGTCAATTTTTAAGATGGGAGTTCTGCTCCAATGGTATCATATGCATTTGCATAGTATTGAGTCACATTATTTGATTGCATAAAGAAGTTGTGCATTGATGTTATGAATATGTATTATTGTTGTGAATGGTGTTGGTTATGAGATAAGAAGTGGGGATGTTATGTGATCTAATTTAATATATTAATTATCATACACTTTATTATATTGTTAGATATCTCACCCCTTCTGTTTGAATGTTTTCCATATGTTGGTAACGTGCAGGTAACCGAGAGTGAAGGCAATATACGTTCAGTAGTTCGAGTCGGTGTCATTGCTCTGATATGTAACACTCAGGGGGATGAACGTTTGTTGTTTTTTATTGTTCATTATTCAGTTGTTGAACTTTAAGTTGATTATTATTAAGTATTTGTTGGTATGAAGTTGCTGTAATGATGATAAAGATGTTATTAAGAATTTCGCTGCGTAGATATTGAATTATTCAATTAAAGATGTTATGATGATGGTTCATCTGATGTTTTAAAAGTGTTATATATCCACGATGAATGCAATGAATTTTGATAGAAGAATTTGTGGCATCCCGATTCATTTGCATGAATGATTTTTACAACTCTGATTTATTTATATAATTGTCGGGGTAGAATTGGGGTGTTACAAAGTTGGTATCAGAGCAAAAGGTTGGTCTGACCTTGTCGTCGAGTCGTAGTTGTCTAACAATCGAGTATTGTTAATTTAAGTTCTAACAGTTGTTTATGTTGTAGTGAGAAGTTGAGATGGCTGGAAGGAATGATGCTTCACTTGCTGCTTCTTTAGAAGCAATGGCTCATGCCATGGAAAATCAGCTGAATGCTGACGGGAATGCTGGATCTCGTAACTTGGCGACTTTCCAGAGAGAGAATCCACCTACGTTCAAGGGAAAGTATGATCCAGGCGGAGAATTGGATTAGTTGAAAGAGATTGAGAGAATCTTCCGTGTGATGGATTTCACTCCAGTGCAGATGGTTCGATATGGGACTCATATGCTAGCAGTCGAGGCTGATGACTGGTGGCTAGAGACTTGTCAAAGATTAGAAGCTGCAGGTGAGAACGTCACTTGGGCTGTGTTCCGTAGGGAGTTTTTGAAGAAGTACTTTTCTGAAGATGTCTGTGGTAAGAAAGAGATTGAGTTCCTTGAGCTGAAGCAAGGGAATATGTCGGTTGTTGAGTATGATGCTAAGTTTTTTGAGTTGGTTAAGTTTTATCCGCATTATGCTGAGGCAAATGCTGAGTTTTCGAAGTGTGTCAAATTTGAGAATGGGTTGTGCCCCGAGATAAATAAGGAAATTGGATATCAGAAGATATGTGTCTTTGCTGATTTGATTGATAGTTGCAGAATTTATGAAGAGGATAATAATGCTCATTACAAGATTATCAGTGAGAAGAGGGGTAAGCACCAACAGAATTGTGGTAAGCCTTATGATGCCCCAGCTGGTAAAGGTAAACAGAAAGTGTCTCATGGTCAGAGGACTAGTGGGGGAGATGCTCCTGCTGGTGTGGTTTGCTTTAAGTGTGGAAAACATGGACACAAGAGTAATGTGTGCACTACTGAAGTGAAGAGGTGTTTCTGTTGTGGTAAGAACAGACATGCTGTATCTGAGTGTGAACACAAGGATGTGATTTGTTTCAATTGTAGAGAAGAGGGGCATATTGGTAGTCAGTTTCCGAAACTGAAGAGGGCTTAGTCAAGTGGTAAAGTGTTTGCTTTGGTTGAAGATCTGACAACTATTGAGGACAGGCTTATCAGAGGCACGTGTTTCATTAATAGTACTCCTTTAATTACTATTATTGATACCGGTGCTACGCATTGTTTTATTGTTGTTGCTTGTGTTGAAAGATTGGGTCTTATGTTGTCTTCTTTGAATGGAGAAATGGTCGTCGATACTCCAGCCAAGGGGTCGGTGACTACTTCTTTAGTGTGTTTGAAGTGTCCCTTGTCGATCTTTGACAGAGACTTTATTGTTGATTTGGTTTGTTTACCGTTAAGAGGTTTGGATGTAATTTTGGGTATGAACTGGTTAGAGCATAACTATGTTCATATTAACTGTTATGACAAGTCGGTGAAGTTTTCTACTCCTGAAGAAGAGGAAGATGGTCTATTTTATGCTAGACAGTTGAGGAATTTGATGCAAGAAGAGGCAAAGATGTTCTCGTTGATGGCATCGCTATCTGTAGATACTCAATCTATAATTAAGGAATTGCATGTGGTGTGTAAATTTCCTGAAGTTTTCCCCGATGAGATTCTTGATGTACCGCCGGAGAGGGAAGTTGAGTTTGTGATTGATCTTATACCTGGTACCAAACCTGTGTCTATGGCACCATATAGGATGTCTGCATCTGAATTGTCAGAGTTGAAGAAGCAATTGGAGGAGTTACTTGAGAAGAAGTTTGTAAGACCAAGTGTATCGCAACGGGGAGATCCAGTGTTGTTAGTAAAGAAGAAAGATGGAAGTATGAGGCTCTGTGTTAATTATAGATAGTTGAATAAAATGACGATTAAGAACAAGTATCTGCTTCCAAGAATAGATGACTTGATGGACCAATTGGTGGATTCTCGTGTGTTTAGTAAGATTGATCTGAGGTCGGGTTACCATCAGATTAAAGTGAAGGATGAAGATATCCAGAAGACAGCTTTCAGAACGTGTTATGGACATTACGAGTATTCGGTGATGCCTTTCGGTGTTACTAATGCGCCGAGAGTATTCATGGAATATATGAATCGCATCTTTCATACTTATTTGGATCGGTTTGTAGTGGTGTTCATTGATGATATTTTGATTTACTCTAAGTCAGAAGAAGAGCATGCAGAACACTTAAGAGTGGTATTGCAAGTTTTGAAAGAGAAGAATTTGTATGCAAAGCTGTCTAAGTGTGAATTCTGGTTCAAAGAGGTTAGTTTTCTTGGTCATGTGATCTCAGGTAGTGGCATTGTTGTAGATCCATTGAAGGTTGATATTGTGTTGCAATGAGAAACTCCGAAGTCATCTACTGAGATTATGAGCTTTTTGGGATTAGCTGGTTATTATAGACGGTTTATCGAAGGTTTTTCTAAGTTGGACCTACCGTTGACTAAGTTGACTTGTAAAGGTAGATCTTTTGTATGGGGTGTTCAATGCGAAGAAAGTTTTACATAATTGAAGAAGAGGTTGACGTCGGCTCCGATTTTGACGTTGCCTAATCCAGGAGAGCCTTTTATGGTGTATTGTGATGCTTCTAAGATGGGTTTAGGAGGTGTACTAATGCAGAATGGTAAGGTAGTTGCTTATGCGTCAAGGCAGTTGAAGACTCTCGAGAAGAACTATCCTATGCATGATTTAGAGCTTGCTGCAGTTGTTTTTGTGTTAAAGATTTGGAGGCATTATCTTTATGGTTTTAGATTTGAAGTGTTTAGTGATCATAAGAGCTTAAAGTATTTATTCGATCAGAAGGAGTTGAATATGAGGCAACGAAGATGGTTGGAATTGTTAAAGGATTATGATTTCGGTTTGAATTATCATCCAAGAAAAGGGAATGTGGTAGCTGATGCGTTGAGTCGAAAGACTTTACATATGTCAGCAATGATGGTTAAAGAGCTGGAATTGATTGAACAGCTCAGAGATATGAGATTAGTTTGCGAGGTTACTCCACAAAGTGTTATGGTCGGTATGTTGAAGATTAATAATGAATTTCTAGACAGTATTAGAGAAGCTCAGAAGTTGGATGTTAAACTGGTAGATTCGATGGTTAGAATCGATCAGCTAGAGAATAGTGATTTTAAGCTAGATGCACAAGGTGTGTTGAGGTTTTGTAACTAGATTTGTATTCCTGATGATGCTGAGATGAAGAAAGTGATACTGGAAGATAGTCATAGAACTAAGTTGAGTATTCATCCAGGAGCTACAAAGATGTATCAAGATTTGAAAGGTTTGTTTTGGTGGCCTGGGATGAAGAGTGATGTGGCTCGGTTTGTGTATGCATGTTTGACTTGTCAGAAGTTGAAAGTTGAACATCAGAAGCCTACAGGATTGATGCAATCGTTGGACGTTCCAGAATGGAAATGGGATAGCATTTCAATGGACTTTGTGATGGAGTTACCTAATACTTTAAGAGGACATGATTCGATTTGGGTGATTGTTGATAGGCTTACGAAGTCAGCTCATTTTGTTCCTATTAACATCAGTTTTCCAGTGACGAAGTTGGTCGAGATTTACACTAGTGTGATCGTGAAGCTGCATGGTGTTCCTTTATGCATTGTGTCAGATAGAGATCCAAGATTCACTTCTGATTTTTGGAAAAGTTTGCAAGAAGCGTTGGGTTCTAAGTTGAGGTTGAGTTCAGCGTATCATCGTCAGATAGATGGTCAGACTGAATGGACTATTCAATCATTGGAAGACTTGTTAAGGGCATGTGTTCTTGAGCAGGGAGGTTCGTGGGATACGTATCTTTCGTTGATAGAGTTCACTTATAATAACAGTTACCATTCCAGTATTAGGATGGCACCTTTTGAAGCATTGTATGGTCGAAGATATAGAACTCCGTTATGTTGGCATGAATCTGGTGAAAGTGTAGTACTTGGACCCGAACTTGTTCGTGAAACTACTGAGTAGGTGAAGTTGATTCGAGAAAAGATGAAAGCTTTGCAAAGTAGACAGAAGAGTTATCATGACAAGCGAAGAAAAGATTTAGAATTTCAAGCGGGTGACCATGTGTTTTTGGGAGTTATACCTGTGACTGGTGTTGGGCGGGCATTAAAGTCTAAGAAGCTCACTTCTTGTTTTATTGGACCGTATCAAATTTTGGAGAGAGTGGGGAATGTTGCTTACAGAGTGGCTTTACCGCCTAATCTTTCGAATTTGCATGATGTGTTTCATGTGTCACAACTCCCGAAGTATATTTCAGATCCATCTCATGTGATTCATATGGACGATGTGCAAGTACGGGATTATCTTACGATGGAGATGATGCTTGTACGGATTACAGATCGTGAAATGAAGACTCTAAGGGGAAAAGAGATTGCTTTGGTTAAAGTGGTTTGACTGGGAGCTGTCGGAGAAAGCATGACTTGGGAGTTGGAGAGCAAGATGCGAGACTGCTACCCTGAGTTGTTTGATTAAGGTAAATTTTCGAGGACGAAAATATTCTAAGTGGGGGATTGTTGTAACGCCCGTAATTTAATTAATTATTTAATTAAATTATTTTTGGAATATTTAAGAAGTTGTGTTGTGATTAATTGGATTTAATTTATTTTATTAAGTGGTGAAATAATATTAGAAGCATAATATTATTTGATGTGGGCTTATTTAAAGGAATAGAAGTAATAAAGGGGGTGTATTAGTTTTGAGCCCAATAAGGAGTTAAGAGAATAATAGGTTATTTTATTGTTGTTAGAAAGAAGCAGTAGAAGAATAAGGATTGAGAAGAAGAACGTGAAGCTGCTGGAAAAGGAGGGAAAACGGAAGAACGAGAATTCAACTGGAGATTATAGAGGGACCTTCAATCCAAGTTAAGGGTGGGGTTCTGACTCTATATTTGGGTTCATGATAATTGGTATGTGGGGTTAGAGGTGATTTTTGTCTTGTTCTTGAATTGAATGCATGTGATGTTGTATGATGAGAATTGAGGTATGTTAGATGAATATTGATGTCCCGTTGTTGTTTAAGTGATGTAGAATCATAGGATAACTGTAAGTGATGATTATTTATGATTAGATTAAGTTTTAGGGCTTAAAGTATAAAACCCGTAGTGAAAACACAGAGAAATCGCAGAAATTATGCAGGATAAAACAGGATGTGTCGACCCCAAATGTTGTGTGTCGATACAAGAAGGTGTAGAGACTCAGGATGAGTCGACACGAAAAGGTTTTGCATCGATACATGATGGCTTTCAGACTCAGGATGAGTCGATACATAGGTGCATGTATCGATACATGTTGTGTGGAAGACTCAGGATGAGTCGACACAAGAGAGGATACGTCGACTCATGTTGCGAGTTCATTGCAGTACGCGTCGATCCAAGGAGTTATGTGTCGACCCATGTTGTCTGGTTTTTGGCAGAATTGTTTAGAAAAGGCTGTAACTTGAGTTTTCGGACTCCGTTTGAGATGTCATTCGAAGCGTTGAATAGCTAACGCGATGAGCTTTAATTCTTGAGGATTAAATGAAGAGTAGGAAGGATAACCCTAGTAATACCAATTAGGACTAGAGTTAATTCCCGCTTTAATCGTTATGTTGTTTTTTTATGCAGAATTATGAGGATGAAATGTTTATAGGTTGCTGTTTGATTTGTAACAGTAGGAGTAATGATAGTAATGATGTAAGATTACAGAATAGTAGTATGAGTTACTGTCGTATTAATGTATAGTTGAGTTGTTGATGAGATGCTATTAATGATGTTGTGTTGATAATTTATGATGAATAAATGATGCTTGATGAATTATTATGATGATATGAGATGTTGATAAAGAGATGTTGAGATGCTTTAAGATGTAGGCCTTTGGCCAATGATGATGTTGTATTGAGATATTGTTAATTATGGTGTTGTCATTACATTCATGATTGTGTCGCATACATTGAATTTTGAGATGGAGCTTATGCTCGTTGAGATGGCCTGAATTTGGCGAATATTGAGATGAAGGCTTATACCTTGTTGATTCCTCTATTAATTGGCAATTTTTGAGATGGGAGTTCTGCTCCAATGGTACCACATGCATTTTAATAGTATTGAGTCGCATTATTTGATTGCATAAAGAAGTTGTGCATTGATGTTGTGAATGTTTATTATTGTTGTGATTGTTGTTGATTATGAGATAAGAAGTGGTGATGTTATGTGATCTAATTTAATATATTAATTATCATACGCTTTATTATATTGTTAGATATCTCACCCCTTCTGTCTGAATGTTGCCCTTATGTTGGTAACATGCAGGTAATCGAGAGTGAAGGATGTATACCTTCAGTAGTTCGAGTCGGTGTCATTGCTGTAATATGTAACACTCAGGGGGGGGGGGTGAACGCTTGTTATTTTTTATTGTTGATTATTCAGTTGTTGACCTTTAAGTTGATTATTATTAATTATTTGTTGGTCTAAAGTTGTTGTAATGATGATAAAGATTTTATTAAGAATTCCGTTGCGTAGATGTTGAATTATTTAATTAAAGATGTTATGGTGATGGTTCATCCGATGTTTTAAAAGTGTTATATATCCACGATGAATGCAATGAATTTTGATAGAAGAATTTGTGGCACCCAGATTCGTTTGCATGAATGATTTTTACAACTCTGATTTATTTATATAATTGCCAGGGTAGAATTTGGGTGTTTCACTCAGGATCTACATCAAATGACAACTTGACAACCCACCCCATATCTAAAACTCATCAAGTGTAGGGCTCTTTTGCCACAAAATTATTTCTTTCATCCTTCCTTTTATTTACCCTATTCAAAGCCCGTACGATCTTATTAAGCAACTCTTGGTCGTTTTTGCCCATGTCATTAATGATCAATTGTTGGAGTTGTTCATCTGAGGGTTTATCCTCCAAAGGATACCCTAGTTGTCGTAGGCCCAGAGTAGGGTTGTAATTAATCTAGCCTCGTGATCAGATTAATGGAACATTAGGAAAGTTTCTGAAACTATATATAATATCTCCAAAGTCTAGCTTCCTTGCATACCACAACACATAATTTTCAATAAGAGGCCTTAATTTTTGAGGCCACTCATACCTTGTCAGATTTCGAATCATGTAGTCTTACTTGTAGATATGAGTCATAAAACAAGAATACAATAGTGGGATGCAATAATTTAGAGTATGCCTTCCCTTTTCGTACCACATATGAAGTGCATAATAAATATCAGCAAGCAAGGCAGGACTTGGATCCGTATTGAAAACTTTTGCGCCCCAAAATACGCTAATGGCTGTAGGGTCAATATAGTCCAACGTCCATGGAAATAAGATTACACCAAATACAAGGAGTCCTAAACAATCAATACAAGACTCCCATTCTTTGTTATTGGCAAAGTCAAAAGCCTTAGTCTCCAAGTAGCATCTCTCAATCCCTCATATGTCTACTTCTTTATTGTAATTAAGTGACAATTCGGGTAAAGGGATCCCTAAACCCTCTTCCAAGATTTTGACGTCAATAGTCTTCCCGATACCCACATAAACTTTTTTTTAGAAAATTTCCAAAGTATGTCGAATTCTTCTAGAGCCGGTGCTAGCTGAAAGTCTTAAAAAGTGAAGCACCTGAGTGGAGGGTCGTAGAACTGAATTAAGGCAGAAATAACATCCAATTGTACTTCTACTTTGGTTAAGTCAATGGTATCCATCCCCATAACGAAGATTGAATATCTTCAAAGCTCTTTCAGATAATTTCCCTTTTATAGCCTTGATTTTTGACATATCTGGCTTGATGGCATTGATACGGACAAGATGTTTCCCTTTGGTATTTATTTTCAGGATACTTCACCAAAAAACCTTTAGTTATTATTTTTTTTATTATCCTGTGAATAAGAAAAACAAAAGAAGAAATGGAGGGTAATGAATATATGTAATGCAAAAATGTATGAATGCATGAATGTGGGACAATGAATAACACTAGAGGTAAAGGCACAAGGGCCTCCTTTAAGTGGAGCCTCTTTGCAGACCAAAACTTTTGTCTCTAGGTCATGAAAGGTCTCGTCATGAGATTTTGGTTTAAGTGTTGTACAAAGAGTCATAGGTTCAATTTCAAAGTCCTACTTCCCAAGAGGATATCTCTTGAGACGTATTCCTTTTGCGAAATTCCACCGACTCTAGGCGAAGTCATCACATAAACTCATAGGGCTGATGTATCCCCTTGGCTAATAAACGAACCTTCTTTCTAAGGGTTTTTGGAAATATTTTTTTTGAAATGATAAAACCCCAACAAAGATGAATAAATATAATGAATAATATAAAAATAAACAAAAGTAAATAAAAAAAATAAATCAAATATAAAAACCTGTGATACGGTGGCAGAACCGACTATTTTTACTGGTTTGCGTTTTTTGTTCGCAAATGTCGCGGTAAGCAAGAGTCGCCACCGACTTTTATTTCATCCAATCAGGAAAAGGAAAAAGAACAGAAAAAACCTTTTTTAGAGATATTCTGAGTACGGGGGTAGATTATAGAAAGGGAAGGTATTAGCACCATTTCTATCTGTGGTTTTCCACGGGCTCTTAGGTACTTGCTCATTTTTTAAATTGCATGTGTGTGCTTGTTTTGAAAATGTTTTACTGCGTGATATCCCTTGTATCAGTCCTCAAGGGTGTGACAAAGTTTGTTTTGAAAATTTGTTTTGAAAGGTGTTTGTGTGAAAAAGTTTTGTTGAGCAAGTACTTAAGATTCTACCTACTCGAAAAAAGATTATTTATTCTCGTTTCCTTTAGACAGCGTTATCCTACTATTAAGGAGTAGGTAGCACCGTCGTTGAAGTTGTAAGGGACGTTCAAAAGGGACAAGTACAATCACTAAAGCAACAGTTAGAAAACTTTAGTAGTAATCCTAGAGTCTTAAGATCTTTCTGAGGCAACATTTTCGAGGCAACATTCGAATGGGACATTTTGATATTTTAGACTGGAGGGCAACCACTAAAATCTCCTATGCTTAATGACTGTTTACCGAATGCAACCGAAGTGAGGTAAACCCTAGGAGTGAATATGTGCATATGAATTGTTGCAGTTATTTAATCTTTGCACATTAGGTGATCTACCGTTTTAATTTCAAGTAATCTTTCCATACAGTCCTATTAGCATACATCTAGACAATTAAAGATTGGCATGAATTTAAAATACGAGAAAATAAACCTAGCTATTAAAAGGCTTTGGCGGTGTGATACGGTGGCAGAACAAACTGTTATACTGGTTTGCATTTTGCGTTTTTGTTCGCAAAATGTCGCGGTAAGCAAGAGTCGCCACCGACTTTTATTTCATCCAATCGTGGAAAAGGAAAAAGAACAGAAAAAACCTTTTTTCGAGATATTCTGAGTACGGGGGGTAGATTATAGAAAGGGAAGGTGTTAGAACCCTTTCCATCCATGGTTTTCCATGGGCTCTTAGGTACTTGCTCATCTTTTTAAAATTTCTTGTGTGCGTGCTTGCTTTGAAAATGTTTTGCTTTGTGATAACCTTGTATAAATCCTCAAGGGTGTGACGAAGTTTGTTTTGAAAATTTGTTTTGAAAGGTGTTTGTGTAAAAATTATTTATTGAGCAAGTACTTAAGATTCTACCTACTCGAAAAAAGGATTGTTTGTTCTATTTCCTTTAGACAGCGCTATCCCACTATTAAGGAGTAGGTAGCACCATCGTTGGAGTTGTAAGGGACATTCGAAAGGGACAAGTACAATCACTAAAGCAATAGTTAGAAAACTTTAGTAGTAACCCTAGAGTCTTAAGATATTTCTGAGGAAACATTTTCGAGACAACATTTCTGAGGCAACATTCGAATGGGACATTTTGATCTTTTAGACTGGAGGGCAACCACTAAAATCTCCTATGCTTAATGATTGTTTACCGAAGGCAACCAAATTGAGGAAAACCCTAGGAGTGAATATGTGCATATGAGTTTTTTTTAATTATTTAGTCTTTGCACATTAGGTGATCTACCGTTTTAAATTTCAAGCATTTTTTCCATACAATCCTATTAGTCATGCATCTAGACAGTTAAATATTTGCAGGAATTTAAAAGTGCGAGAAAGTAAACCTAGATATTACAAGGCTTTGACAGTTACATAATTGTCTCGACTGAAGATAAAAATGCGAAATTTAAAACCCTAATTAAAACTATTATAACCTCGAAACAGTTACAATAATGATAAGACAAATAAAAGTGTGCGCGGTAAATTAAATACGAGGGAAGTTAAGAACCCTTGAATCTAATTACAAGAATGATTAAGTTATTTTTTTGAGAAAACAATTAAATTACAAATTAATTAAACCTAATTTCTAATTGTTTTTTTAATTATGAAAGAAATTAAATTAACCTAATTTACTAATTAAATTAAAGAAATAAATATTTATGAGAAAAATGATTTTGGTGTATTTTTGAGGAAAATTAGCTAAGTTATGTACAAATAAAATCCTATGTCTAATTATTTTTAATTATATAAAAAAAAGATAAAATTGCCCTAAGTTAAATTAAACTAACTAATTTAAAAAATAAAAATATTACTAAAAAAAGATTTTTGTGATTTGTTAATAAAAAATAATTTTGTGTTAATTAAAAGAAAAAGAAAATAATTAAAGAAAATGAACAAAGAAATTAAAGAAAAAAAGAATAGAAAAATAATAAAATGGGTCTGTTGTTGAATTGCTGAAGGGGGCGTGAAGCTGAAATTCCAAGCCCAATAATGCTGAGCCCAGTCAACCACGCTGGATCCTGTGCAACATTGACTTGAGGCGCATCATAGTATTTCAGACTGGGACGCGTTGGATTTAATGCTATGTTGATCAAGTGGTTGGATGCTGATGACACATGGTAGGCGTGTGAGAGAGCACTGCATGGGATCTGCTGTATGAAAATAAAATAAAGGAAACGCTGGGACCTGGGATCGAACCCAGGTCCTTATGCCTTGAACCAATGTTGTGTTTCCAACTGAGCTATTGTTGTTAGTTGTTATTACAGTAATAAAACATAATATAATAAAAATAAAAGAGCTGATCCCAAAGCGCGTGATATTCAAACGGACGAATGGCTGGCTGACACAAACTTTCTTCTTCCTGGAATTGTCGTCTTAGGTTTATGAACTTTTACCTACAGACACAAACCTGTAGCTACAACCCTGTGAAACTCAAAAATCTCATACGAGCATGATAAATTAATTGTGATGGTACCAATAAACTCTTCTTGGCCTCATGAGGATCATGGAACCTCATTCACAGCCTAATTTTTCCTACATCAAGAAACCCTAAAAAAAACATAAAAACCCTAACAATGGCAGGTGCGTGTATAAGCTTCAAAAATGAAATTAAACCATCCAGTTATCTTGCAAACATGATAATAATCACAAATATGACAATTAAAATTTCTAATGATGCAATAATTGGGATAATCTATTCTGAAGAAAAAAAATGCAAACCGTGTGAGTTACAGATGGTGTTTCTGGGTGTTTCGGACCTTGCAAATGGTTGGAATAGCTTCCTGAGACGTCAAACAATGGATTGGGATAGCTTGGATAGCTTGAGATGGCATGGGGAATGGAAAACGATTAACACTTTTTTCCTTGAATTTTTGACTTTGCTCTGCCTCTTTCACAACTCCAACCCTTGTATTTTTGATCTGCAATTGTTATGCACTTATAGTAGACTGAATTAGGTCAATAAAATTGGCATGAATCTTGAGATATAATGGAAATTGGATTTGATTTGATCTTGTATGATATATTTCTAAAACAAGCTTCAATCCAATCTTTTTCAATCCAAATCCACTTTGCACGAATTGGCTGGCATGTTAGCTGTACATGGACTCAAAATGTGCATAAAAAATCAAGGATTTGATTTTATTTCATTATTTTACTATTTTATATTGATTTGTTTTGATTTAAATGAAATAAAATCAAAATAAATCATAAAAATAATAGAATAATAGGTGGAAATGCTCAGGGGTCGTAGGTCCTATTAGAAACATGTTTCAAACAAGAAAACATGGGCCCCTTTGGAAAAAAAATACAAATTTGATCAATGTTGACTTTTGACAATTTTCCAAAAATTGCCAACTTTGACAATGCATATCTCTCTCAATTTTGACCCTAGGAGGGTGTTCTTGGACTTTTTAGAAAACTTAGGATGTCCCCTAACCAACCCTTTTGGTTTCATTTCAATTGGATCTTTCATGTTCATGTAATAAGCTTTGACCTAAAAGGTGTTTTTGTTGACTTTTCAAAAGGACCTATAATGTAGAAATTCATATCTTTTGATGAGTGCATATTTTGAACTTGTGGGATGAAGATGAATTGTAGGGAATTGCATCCTTTTAAAAATGAGCCTTGGATGGAAAATTTCTGATAAAGTATGAAGAAGTTATGCTTGGTCAACGTTTGGTTGACTTTTCCTAAGAAACACTAATTTAGCAACTTTTGGGTTTTGATGAATTTGGGGCATTCATTGAGGAATCATAATCAACCCTTTATCAAATGATGAAAGTAACTTCAAAATGTTGATGTTGACCAAAAATCTTGAAGTTTGACTGTATGTGGGCCACAGTTGACTTTTGACCTAATACAATCGATTCTCAAGCATCTGAGCAGTTGACCGAGAAAGCTTCTTGTAAAAGGCATGAAATTGGCATGGATGATATTGGAAACATATTAGGACCTTTTAAATCATTTGATTCCTTTGTGGTTCACGCATCTTGATGAAAATGGAAACCCTAATTTGAGGTATACTGCCATAAGAGAGAGTTTGTCTGGTCAACTCTTGGACTTCCTTGAGCAACTTGGGGACCTCAATTGACATTGGTTGACTAAAATGGGAGGGAAAATTTTGGGGTACAACAGCTTCCCCTGTTCAATCTTCTTAAACCTGAGGATGTAGCTTGGCTGCTCTGCCTTTCGTAATCTGAAGGTGGAAGATGATTGAACACTAGAGTGCCCAGAAATTTACACTCGTATGAAGTGATACTTGATCTGATGATGTCGGGAATGGGCTTACAGATTCCATTTGGAAGTTGCTAGAGAATTTTCGGATATGGGCTTAAAGATTCCATCCAGGATGTGACGGAGAATCGTCGGAGATGGGCTTAAAGATGCCATCCAGGATGTTAATTTCCTGAAATATTCCTTTGATGAGAATTTATGTTCCTGTTTTTGATGACGAATCTGCTGAGGAATGTTGGTATCTGTCTTGGGAGAAATAGAATTTTAGGAGCTTCATTTGTCCGTTACTCTACTGGGGAAATAACTCCTGCTTGAGGAAGCGGGAGTGGAGTGCATATCTGGTCAG